>CM062291.1:85965758-86685940 GCA_031216915.1 Pictodentalium vernedei
ACTCAGTATACAAACCACGAATACTATTGTTGATTGAGACTCAACCGAGAATAGTATTCGTGGTTTGTATTAGTCCAATAATATTAGCCTTCGCCTGTGCTCCGAATTTATTATTTTTTGATTTTTAATATGTCGCACCGTCGAAGTCTAATCCGATCTTTCGTTTTTCCAGCAGCAAAGTACGAAATTAGGCAACATAACACTAATATGATGAATACTCATTCTCCATACATGTTCCCACATTCGACAAGAATAATATGCCTTCACATTCATATTAGATGTATAAATTTCCTATACTAACTGTCGAATTACGTATTAAATACCAATAATTAAATAAAAACATTTTTTTCAAGCGGTAATGTTACAGCGGTTGGAAAATTGTTAAAAATCGTATCCCATTTCTGGGAACGGACCTCAGCGGTTTCGAACAAATGGAGATGTATTGCAACGACTGCCGCGTCGTTTGACTTGGTGTGCACTACATTATCGGTATTCCGTTTTCCACTCCGCGTTTTCCAATCAACCGATCTTCCGGTTCAACAGTTTGTTTCGAGTTGAAAAAATTGCAGTGGAAATGATGCCTAAATAATTCAAAATATCGATTTATTTGCAAGAAAATGACCACCAGAATGAAGAAAAATGTGTTTTACACAACTGTCAATCGGAAGTGGGAACCAGGTGGGGAAATTTGATCTTTAATCGAGGTCCAACCGTTCAGCGAGAGTCTCTCGCTGAACTTTGCTGCTGGAAAAACGAAAGATCAGATTAGACTTCGACGGTGCGACATATTAAAAATCAAAAAATAATAAATTCGGAGCACGGGCGAAGGCTAATATTATTGGACTAGGTTTGTATACTAAGTGTTAATAAACTAGGGTCGGCCCGTCATGCCCTTACCCCCCCCCCCCCCCCACCCCCCCCCCCCCCGCCCCAGCTCCCCCAATACGAAATTCGCTCCGGCGCCCCTGCAGTACTGAAAACAGAAACAATTTATTCAGGAAATGTATTATATTATGAGACACATACATAATTCTGACATATTGATCCTTCGGGCATGACATACAACATTATTTCACATTTTTGTTTTGACCAGTTATACAAATAATATTTTACCCTTCATGAGGTCACGGCTGCAGAGGGTAGATGTAACTATTCATGACTTTTAAATCATCAGATAATTGCTGTCGCTGTTGCAAAGAAGAATACCTCATTTGTTCATGCGCCATTTACATTAATACAGTTTCTATTAACCAAAATTGTAGAGGAAATGTGATTAATTACAAGACAATCATAAATGTTTTGAATCAGATGCTCAAGATGAATATGAACACTATTATGAATATATTAACTCTACATTTACTGAAAACCTGATTTAGAGTGCTTAACTCTTGACCTGCTGAGTGTTTTAATAATATTTTTCATAAAATCTAGTAATGGCTGCTGCACAGTAGCCATGACTAGAATATGATGAAAAAAATCATTAAAATTTGATGTAAGAAGTCACAGGGCAAATGCCGATACAATTTGAAGGGCAAACTTGATTAAATTTGCTGAAAGTTTCTTATTATAATGATGGCAGGTGGAATATCTGTCCATGCGTTATGAGCCTCCCCCCCCCCCATTATAATATCAGAATTGATATGGCCTTGGTTAATAATTATAAAGAAGTAATATTTTTTAATTAGAATAAGCAGACTTAGGCTTGTGCGATCACTTATTTGTAGTGAGTTGACCGTTGAATGTATTTTTAGCTCACTGACTGTTTGTTTGGGTCATGCTTGTTTACTTGAAATAAGACAGAATCATCTAGAGACTTAATGAGGTGATTTAATTCAACTAATCAGCAATTGGTAGAATAAAAGAACAGCGGTGAAATTTCTCATTCTGGAACTTTCTATTTGAAGACTAAATGATAACCTCTGTCAACAGATTTCTGACACTCATTCATGTCATATAGCATTGAGAAGTGACTTGGTTATACATTGAACATTGGAGGTTATTATCACTAGACAGTGTATTATTATTAGACAGCAGCCGAGTTTAATATTATTTATTTATTTATTTATTTATTTATTTATTTATTTATTTATTGGTGTTTAAGGTCACACATTTTTGCACAATGGCTAATCATGACCACAAGCCATGTTGCCCATTTTAGAGAAGGTTTGCACCTCCCAAGCATTGGTGACTGGGTCCTATTTTACCAGTAGGCTGAGTTTAATATACATTCTACGAAATATAAAACTCAAAGTTTGCTAAGCACAAAGTATATCCAACTACCTGTTTTACGTTTATTTGAAATATTGTAATGAAAAGAGTATATATTTTTTATTTAATTATATCTTTAATGATTTAAGCATAGAAATTGAGATTTTGTTTGTGTTTGACATTATTTTTTTAGCCTTTGAATACGATAACCATGGAAAATGGATATTATTGGTTAAAAAGGAAATTTTAAAAAAAATGTTGACGGAGCAAACTGGTATGGCTTTAATATCGTGTATGAGACCCATTAATATTAATTACAACTTGAAAACGCCTTCTCGTGCTCCCAGTCAGGTTCCTGGTGGTCCTTTGTGGGATGTTGTTCCATTCTTGAACCAGCATGGCACCAAGCACCTGGACACTTCTTTGCTGGACTGGACGGGCAGAAATTGCAAGCTGCAACTCATTCCAGACATGTTGGATTGGATTGAGGTGAGGGGATCTTGCTGGCCAGTACCTATGCACAATCCCCTCCCTCTGCCGGTACTCCCAGGCAGCATGGGCAACATGAGGGCGGGCATTATCATCCATCAGAATGAATCTATCTCCCACTGCACCTGCATACAATCTGACGTGGACATCCAGGATCTCATCAATATACCACTGTGCAGTCAATGTACCACGTTCAAGGACATAGAGCTCTCTACGCCCATCCCTGCTGATGCCACCCCAAACCATGAGTGACCCTCCACCATAGCGGTCATTCTCAGCAATGTAGCTTCATGGAATCGCTCTCCTGAACTTCTCCATACCCTAGAACGCCTATCTGTGTGGTCTAGGCAGTACCTTGACTCATCTGTAAAAAGGACAGGTCGTTCGGAAACCACCTTCGTGCAACCTTGCCCGGATAGTCTGCATCGAAACATTTACCCCGGACGCATTCTGAAGGTCACTGCGAAGCTGGGTTGCTGTGGCAAAGCGGTTGATCAAAAACCGGTCTTCAGCTGCAGATATTGCCCTGTCTCTGCCACCATCATACCGTCTTACTGGTGTGCCACACTGCTGAAATCTTGCCCAGGCTCTGGTGATCACTGTATGGGTGCACACCAAGGGCTTCACCAACCTGACGATGGATAGCCCCTTACTCCACCATCCCTACAGCCCGCCACATTTCTGCTTCAGACAAATGTCTTCTTACATTTGCATTTGCCATATTCAATCATTAAATCACAAGGGTTTGTGTTGAAATGAAGATTGAATACCCTACACATGCCATGTACATGTAGACAGTACACGAAAACATCATGAAAATCAAGGGGTACATGAAAATCAAGGGGTACATGAAAATCAAGGGGTACATGCTTTCCATGACTGTCACGAAAAGTCTGCCTGTCGAGAGAGCTAATGTAAACACTGGGGACCATCTCAATACATTCCTCAATCATATCCACCAAAAATATCACAAATATGTCACAAGCAAATTTCACAATGATGTGTCAAATATTTGGTGCTTCACAGTAGTATATTATTTTGTGATCTGAACATTTTTTGTATTGGAAAAGTGTTTCCAAAATTCGAAGAGAATTTATTCTTCTTGTGTGAACCACAATTTATTCTTGTGTCCTTGGTTCGAATCCCACCTGTGGCAACCGCGTTGTGTCCTTGGGCAAGACACTTCACCCCCATTGCCCACGTGGGGGCACGGTGACGCTGTGTACTAAGGCGTACTGCACGTCGATGGTGCACCTGTCTTCAACCAATGCTAACCCTGCTTGTGTGGAGTTAGTATGTTGGGGAGCGGACAGCGGCTCGCCGTTGCTCAGTGGTTCTCTCCGGGTACTCCGGCTTCCTCCACCCGTAAAACTGTCGTGGTCATGATTAGCCATTGTGCAGAAATATGTGACCTTAAACACCAATAAATAAATAATTTATTCTTGTGAAAAACCCAGGATTTAAATGGATTGTTTTCAAACAACTTGAGGCACAAATACTTGTTGGATATTATTCCATATGAATTTTGCTTAGTGCTTTATTGGAATTTATTGGACACTACTGAATTTTTGATTGGACATTTCATTTCAATTTACTGGATACTGTTTCTGCAGACACATTCTTGGACATTATAATATGAGCTGGAATGTTTCTTCATCACTGGATTCTGTTGAACTTTATGAGAGTAAGTGACAAGTATTTATTTTTTATTTTTCTTAAAACCACACAGTATAAATGATATTTTATCATTTTCTTTTCATATCCTTTTTTTTTTTATTAAATTTTAGAATAGTTAAATTGGTGTTGTTGTTGATTCTCATATTTCTTTCTGTTACCTTTATAGTTATTATACACACCCTACAGTTAAAACTAGAAGTCCTGTCACGAACTGTGCGCTTATCTAGGCTTAATTGCGCGTAGGAATTGCGCGCAATTGCCATATCGAATGGCACCCAAAGCATGGCAGGTTATCCTTGTTACCCATAGCAAACACAAGCAATGTTCCTGCCAATGGACCTCCGGGTTACCCGGAGGTCCATTGGCTGAAACTTTGCTTGTGCACAGGCCGTATGTGCAGAATTTGATAGCCTTACCATCGTCATAACGCGTAGATTAACACGCAAATCGACGTGCTATTTGTGCGCATTTCAGGACAGGACTTCTAGTTTTAACTGTAAACCCTGGACAGGAATAGCCACTAGCGGTTAATGTATACAATTCTGAATTGATGAGATTTCAACCTCAAACGATGCCCAATTATAAATATAAACTGATCAATAGACAAGAAACCCACATTTACAAACAATCAATGGAAAATTAGAAACAAAAATATGCATGTATGTTTGAATAGGTTAAGAAGTATCGCACGAGACTGCTTTGGCCCAGGATATTACGAGAGCCAAACGCTAAAGTGCAGGGACCAACCTGGGCATGCGCCAGTGCGTATTTGGTTCTGAAATATCAGGACCTGGCTCTTAAATCTCAGAAATAGGCTTCTCAGTTGGCGCGTAACTTCTCAGATCATATTTTGATATTCTTTCGATGGATAATCGAGAGAGACACTCTTACATATATTATATATATGATTATCATTTATCATTGTTGTAGAGTGCTTAAGTTAATACTTCAAGTCTTAATTACCAAGCATTAATCTTCACTGTGGTTTCTGATCAAGTCTTGGCTGCCTAAATAGGCAGCCAAGACTTGATCAGAAACCGCAGTGAAGATTAATGTTTGCTATAGTGTACTAAATGAAAATGATGAGAGCTATTACATACTTGCAGTGTGTGTTACAAACAGCAGTGTGGCTCCGTAAATTGAAATCTGGCGCATGAATTGAAAAAATAGGCTCCGATGCTGGAGCGTATTTTAAATAGTCCTAATCGGTCCCTGCTCAAGTGATATCCTGGACCAAACCAATCAAGTGCGATAAGTCTTAACCAGTTCAAACGTACGTGTGGTTCTGTATCACACACCTCCAATGTAACAACCACTCAACACCGAAAATTGGACTGAAAACACTTTTCAACTGGATAATTTCCGAGTTGACTTCACTGCTACCAACCCAAATTTCTTTTTAAGTTTTATTACATGCCCATGCAGTCTCTTTTATGCAATACGGCGTGCAATACGGCTGTGCAATACGGAATTCCGTATTGCACAGCAACCTGTTCCAACCTGTTCACACCATGTAGCTATGCGACTGCATAAAGTGCATGGTGTTTACCACCGTTGATAGAAAAGAAAATTAGGTCAGTAGGTGCTTGGGTCATGTAATAAATACAAAATCACATGTATGTTTCAAGGAGTCGTTTTGTATTCAATTCGTCAGATGTGCGTAGAAAGAAAACGTCTCGACCTTCGGTCTCGACGTTTTCTTCCTACGCACATCTGACTCACTGAATACAAAACGACTCATTGAAACATACATGTAGTTTTGTCTATTTATGGCATTTCATTTGGTCAAAACCCAATGGCACTGATCAGTGTCGCGATGATCAAACTTCAGATATTGACAAAACTGTGGGAAATAACACAACAAAACGTTTTTAAATAACTGATAAGTTTAGTACATTGCACACTCCATCACAGTGGCGGATACAGGAATTCTCAAAGGGGGGGCGGATCGTGCAGATGCCGAAGGCATCTGCCGCGAGTGCCGAAGGCACGAGCTTTTGTAGGGGGGTCAGAAATTTTTTGGAAATGAGCGACTAAATGGGGCATTCTGATGGTTTCTGGGGTGGAAATCCTCTTGAATTTTTGAACGGCTAATTAACACTTTTTAAACAGCATGTTTCAGAATTTCAAATTCTGTCATACGTTCAAGACAGAATTAGAAAATTTGAAATATGCTCTTCAGATCCATTTACCATAATATTGTATTTTGGACACATTGTTTACAGTCATAACCGACCTAACCTCAGGAGAACATTGCGATCTGCCAGCGTTTGAAAGTTTTCAGCAGTCATGGTACGCCATGACTATAGCCATGGGGTACCTGAGGCTAGGGGCATGTAACACCACAAAATCATGCTGTGTTGGTGACGCTATAAATGGAGGCGACCAGTAGATATATTTTGCATAATTTCAACGGTATATTTGTTTTCCATAGCAAATGGTGATGGAGGAAATAAATGTCGCTGTATGTTTTTACTTCAATTCATGATTGTCCCCAAATGAAAAACCTGGCTACGCTCTACGTGGGAGACAAACACGAGCTAAAGGGGTGGGGGGGCGACCGCCCCACCGCCCCCTCCCCCCCCCCCCCTTGTATCCGCCATTGCTCCATCATTATATGACCAGTTGTGGAAAGTATCTGTCAACAAACAAGTCAGAATGTTATTTTTATTTTGTAAATTTTTGACTCGAATCCGATTGTTTAAATATCTTTGATAAGCAAATCTAAATGAGGAACTTGGAATTTCCAAATAATTGCGACCTTGGTGCATTCGACCAGTGACTGACACGATTTGTTTAGACAGGTTCCTTCTCTATGTTGGAATCAAAATCGAATGTATTTTGTATCACCACGTGCGATACAACTTTATTTTTATCGTCGGGGCAGAACAGTGGAAATCCCATGTTTTACATTAATACAATGTAGGTGTGTGATAAAATTTTGAAATGAAATTCAAGGATGATGATGATATGATGATGATATGATGATGACGATGATGATGATTATGATTGATGATGATGATGATGATGATGATGATGATGATAAAAATAATAAATGCATATATCGAACTAAGTTGAAGGATCAGATGACAACTCAAAATATTGGCATTTGAGAATTTTTTCTGTTGACAGCTCTTGGGATTCCCACAGTGTTGTAGGAAAATTGATTGCATGAATCACGAACACATGATGAATAATACTGCATACAACATCGAGTTCAAACTGAACCACTGTGCTCAGAAAATAGAAAGTTGGGTGGAGTTCTCCCCGCAGGAACACCGGGAAGTGAAGCAGTGCTTGTTCACTGTGGTAAACAGGCTCTGTTTTACTGGTAAAATAGAACCCAGTCACCAATGCTTGGGGTGCGAGTCCTCTAAAATAGGCAACATGGGGTATAAACGATTGACTGACCTTGACTTTATCTCCATGTTGTGGTCATCATTAGCTATTGTGCAGAAGTATGTGACCTTAAACACCAATAAATAATAATAATAATAATAATATCCCTGCGGGAACCCCGGGAAATGAAGCAGTGCCTGTTCACTGCGGTAAACAGGCTCTGTTTTACTGGTAAAATAGAACCCAGTCACCAATGCTTGGGAGGCGCAAGCCCTCTCTAAAATGGGCAACATGGCTTATTAATGCTCACCCCAGGTCTTGATTTGATACTCATGTTGTGGTCATGATTAGCCATTGTGCAGAAATATGTAACCTTAAACACCAATAAATAAATAAATAAATATTGGGTGGAGTTCAAAGTCGGGATCCACAAATTAGCATAAATACTGATTTAGAAACAAGGACCGACCTGGACATTTGAAAATAAGAGCCAAAGTCGACTAATCAATACCCAAAAGTCAAGTCGACTTCGACTAGTCATTGGTGATAACCTGTCTCCTTATAACAGTGTTGGTGTTCCGGTAGAGTGCTGAAGGTCCAAATTTGGCTTCACTTGGGCATTCATATACAGCAACTTATTGGAACATTGGAACATTATTCTGTTAATGTACTTCTAATTATGCTAAGAGTGAAATTATATATATTTAATTTGCCTTGTTGCGATTTATGGGATATAGGCACTCTCCCATAAATTGCAACAAGGCAAATTAATAACATATCCATGGGCGCAGATCTCTTCCAAAAAGTGTGGGGGGGGGGGGGGGGGTCGGGCAGATGCCGAAGGCATCTGCAGCGTGTGCCGCATGCACGAGCCGGCAGAGGGGGGTTTTGGGGGGGGGGGGGTTCTCCCCCCAAGAAAATTTTTAAATTGCGCTTTCAAATGGTGCATTCTGGTGGACTCTGGGGTATAATTTCTCTTAATTATTTAGTCGAAAAAAATATGTTTTTCAACAGCCTGTTGTAATTTTGTCAAAATGCTTAACCACAATAGTTCCAGCTTTACCGAGCGTTCCCTATTAGATTAACACAATTCAACTGTGCGGTGGATTAGCATAAGGGCCCAACAGATGGAGCGACGACGTATGTGTCGGGCCCGTTAATGGATTAACAGATCCAATAACAGCCCGACACATACGTCATCAACAAGTCGCGTGAATTGAATGAATTCGATCGATAAATTTCGTTTTCAAAATGTAAACAAAGCAGACGATACTGTCTTGCACATTTTCACGAGCTCAGTACCGGCCTATTACTCTCTCTGCATAAGAATTCTGTCTGCAACATTGATATTCCGATATCAAATAGTTATGCTGCTTAAGCATTCGTGCAACCCACAGCTGTGTCTGGCTGAGTAACAACTTATTTGAAGGCGCAGTGTTGAACAACTGTTCGTTGAACGTTACGTCAGTCCAAACATGGACCCACAGACATAGTCCGTAATATAATTTTTGTGGTTGATACGGCTACAGTACAGGCCGTACCAACCCCAAAATTATATTACGAACTGTGGGTCCAAGTTTGGACTAGTTGAACGTGTATCAGAAGTGAATCTCGCATTAAAATTGATGAGAGGGTGCAGCAGTGGGGGAGCATAGTGGGGGACATGTCATACCATGTCCCCCCAGTGGTGGGGGGAAGGGGGGACATGGCATACCATGCCCCCCCTTGATGAGATCTGGGGGGCACGCCCCCCCCCCCCCCCATGATCTGCGCCCATGAACATATCCTGATAGCCCAAAATAATTCAGCACTCTACTAGTACCAGTTAAAACAAACTATTGTCACTACTATGTCACTACTATTAGATGGCAATGGATGTATACATTGATTGCCCAATATTGCTGTTCAAACTGTCTGACAGTGGCTGAGAAGGGATACTATTTACCTAAAAGCTTGAACTCCTCCGACTAGTCGACTGCACAATTGAGAGTCGACTACTGGTTTGCTCAGAGTCGACATCGACTAATCGACTAATCGTTTGAGTACTAGAGCCTACTTTTGAAATGTAGAAAAGACAGATCTACTTCTTAACCAGAGAGTGCTAAATTATTATTGATTGTCAAAAATTGTCCATGTTTACTGCCTTGTTACAATTTAGGATAGAGTGCCTATAGGCACTCTACCATAAATTGTAACAGGGCAAATCCACACAAATGATATTATTTTACTTCAAAGGTAATAAGTATTTGTACAGAACATAAAGCCTTCAAGTTACTGCACCTACATACCATCATTATTTATTAATTTATTTTATTGGTGTTTAAAGTCACATACTTATGCACAATGGCTAATCATGACCGTGACAGTTTTACGGGTGGAGGAAACCGGAGTACCCGGAGAGAACTACCGAGCAACGACGAGCAGCTGCCAGCTCACCAACACCGTAACTCTGCACTGCAGCACAGACAGGGTTAGATTGGTTGAAGACATGCGCACCATCGACGTGCAGTACACCTTACTACGCGGCATCATCATGCCTCCATGTGGACAATCAGGGTTAAGGTTAAACATTCCATCATGAAGCCCAAATATTGGCATCAGTTAGCTGCAGTTTTGTTACTTTTTGATAACAATCTTCTTTTGGAAGCTGTGTAGGACATACATTTGTACATTTAATTACATCATTTTTTGGTTTTGGCATATTTAAAGCTGTTTCTCAAATGACTGAAATTACTCCACAGTAACCATTCATTTTCACAATAGTTCCAAGTCAAGTCTTGGCAGCTTTAGTAATCAGTGGAGGAACTAGGGTCTTACAGCTAGAAGCCAATATCTGATATTCAGGAGCCAAATCAGAATTTTAGTAGTCAAATTCACACTGGCTTACCAGGTCGGTCCCTGTCTAGAAACCCTCTTTGAACAATTCTTATCACATTACAGGAAAACCTGTCTTGAGAGACCACCTGTCTTGAGAGACCACATCTGCCAGGCACCGATTGGTTTTACTCTATAATAGACCTGCTATGGAGACCACCTGTTTTGAGAGACCACCTGTTTTGAGAGACCACCTGTTTTGAGAGACCACCGTGACCTGGTACCAACTTGTATGTTTATGCCATAATGGTCCTGTCTTGAAGACCGCCCCTTTGAAGACTGAAACCATGACAAAAACTTTTTACCTGTTCTGGAATTGGAAAATCCATTGTGGTTATATACTAACATAATTGAAAGTATTAAAAGCTCTTAATTGGGTTTCAATTGCTATTCAGTTACATAACTCATTAAAGATTGAGATGTTTTTATAAGACCCCTGTGAAAAGATTAGGATTATTGCTGAATAAACAATTTCATACATACCTGAAATGTGACAGATGAATTATAAAAATAAATTTGTGTTGAAAATGAAGATTTTCAACACTAATTTATTTTTATAATTTTTATAACAGTCCGTTTCGATTTGTTACAAAAACTTCATAAAAAAGAACAACTATAAAGTAATTATTTATCATTATCATTTCGCATTTGCACCTTGAACTCTGAGGTGCTAACAGCTGAACAATGGAGCTCCCACTTGTGATACAAGAAACACTTGTCAGAGTGAAGGCTACCCTTGCCACCACCTGGAGTATCCAGGTGCTCAAGAGTAAAATTCACCTGACAGTGGATTTTGACAAAGAACCTGAACCGCCATCCTTGGAGAAGTGTAGCACCTTTTGTGAGGGGATTTCCCCCCAGACTTGTCACCCACCTAATGACATGGACAAACTGGATAAAGACCACCGGAGCAATACAGCCACCACCAAGAAGATAAGGAAGAGAAAGAAGGGACCCTCCGCCAGATGACGAGATGCCCGCCGAATGACACAGTTCCTGGATAAGAAGAAGGAAAAGAAAGAGAAGGAGGCAAGTGAGGGCGTCGTGGGGGCAACACCTGTCACCCCTGACCAACCCTTGTCCAGTTCGGCACCCCCTTCCCAGAAGGAGGGTTCAGAGGACTGTGGGTTGTCAGGTGTCAGGTCAATCTCTAATCCATCTGACTCTTCATCCGAAGAGGAGATGGAGGAGGAAGATCTGTCTATGGTGCAGGAAGTTGTCCCAGACGGCACCCTTCCACCCCTCCAGCTCTTGCGTCTCCGGCTTCTACGGACCAGGAGTCCGACCAGGAGGAGAGCTTCCCGGAGTCCGTGGAGGCATTCCTGGGGGAGGAGATCCAGGACAACACTTTCCGAGCTTCACTCCAGGACAGGTACCACCAACACACTGAAGCAGGGATCCCGACCTATATTACCAGGACAGCACTGGAACTTGCACTCAATAATCAAAAAAGATCCCAAGAAACAGCAACAAGGATCAGGCTATACGTCACCAAAGAAGAATCTACTTTTCCTCCTGATCCGACAACGCCACCAACAACAATCTCTCCAACTCATCTTCCTCCACCCAAGAAAAACTGCAGAAGACACAGACGCCGCTGACTACCCTAACTTCTTCCCTCCTTTACCACGTCCAGACAAGTCAAAATCACATACAGTTAAAAAGGGTCGAAAGGGGCTTGCTCTCCAAACCGTCCCTGCGCGCGAAACCATTCCGTTCCGGGATCATTATACTAATTATTTATTTAATTATTTATTGGTGTTTAAGGTCACATATTTATGCACAATGGCTAATCATGACCGTGACAGTTTTACGAGTGGAGGAAACCAGAGTACCCAGAGAGAACCACCGAGCATCGACGAGCAACTGTCAGCTCCTCAGCATTCTAACTCTGTTTAAGCTCCGCCCAAGCAGGGTTACAGCGGTTGAAGACATGTGCACAATCGACGTGCAGTACGTCTTAGTACACGGCATCATCGTGCTCCCATGGAGGCAAGCGGGATAAAGTGCCTTGCCCAAGGACACAACGCGGGTCGTCCCGCACGGGGATCAAACTCAGGACCTCTAGCATAGAAGTCCAACAGTCCACCACTGAGCCAACACAAATTAATTACAAAAGTCCATTCTTCTCCATTTCTGAATTTTGTGGTTGGTTATTCACTGACTTTAGAAAACCTGAAACCTGTTATGAGAGACCACCTGTCTTGCGAGACCACTTTTGTGTGGCCCAAAGGTCGGTCTCTCAAGACAGGTCCTACTGAATAATTATTTGGTGTACCATGCAATGTTTAAAATATGGACATTTTAATTTTTATTTAAGCTCCTAGGGTCCCCACATGGGTGTCGGTAATTTTGGGTGAAATGAAATGATTGAGTTCATCCTATGGTGAGCCCAAATACCAATCAAGAAACATACTTGGAACAAACCTGAATCTTCACCACTAAAGGAAGTCACATTTGAGCTATTAGACATTTTTACCAGTGGTTTATGATAAGAAGATTTTGGAGGAATTTTAGGCCCAAAAGGAGCAGCAACTTCTTTGGAAGAAGCACTACCGAAAACATCTAACAGTTTCAACAAAGAAATTACATTACTTCAAAGACTTCACATCAACAGAAAATTTAGTTTCCACAAAAACAGAGTAAAAAAGCTGCGAGTTTAAATGACAAGAGGCATCATATGCAGTAACATGATCATTACAGAAATCTGAATCTGACACTGCTGTATATCAACAAGAGCAACGCTAATGCGTGTGCTAATGCCCCCAAAGGTAGAAAAGTCGTACTCACATGTGGATAATCAGACAACAGCTTCACTGCTGCTACATTGCAGAACAACACTCCATTGCAGAACAACAGTAAGGAATGGCAAAGTGCCAATAAAATTATTATTACTTATATTTTGTTAACATGTTTTGTAACAACAGACAACAGCTTCACTGCTGCTACATTGCAGAACAGCACTAAGGAGTCAGTAACAGAGAAAAAGTTATAAAAATAATTGCAGATGAGTTGAATGGTGCCATATTGAATAATAACTGAAAGAGGCAAAAATAGGAATAGTACATACCTTTGTTAAAAATTCTCAAACCAGTGAAAAAGTAGAACTGGTCTTGCATCTTTTCCAAGTGAAAAAGGGGGGCATAAGTGCATCAAAACTTGCCGAGTCAAACCTCAAATTGAAACCGACCTGTACTTTGACAAGAGTAATCAGCATATAAAATTTGAAACTCATCGGTTCAGCCAAACAATTTTAATTGGTAGGAAACAAAAAAATCATCAATTTTCAAAGTGAATAAGGGACATAACTTCTGTAAGATTTAGCAGACGAAACCCTAGGTACAAGGGCATCCTTTCCCCCAAGCTGCTCTATCACCATACCAAAGAACATTAAAATCCAACAACTGATGTTCAAGTTATAATACAAAATGTTCGTACGGACAGACAGAAAAAGTAAATAAGGGACATAACTCCTGTAAGATTTGTCAGACGAAACCCTAGGTACAAGGGCATCCGTTCCCACAAGCTGCCCTATCACCATACCAAAGAACATTAAAATCCGACAACTGATGTTCAAGTTATAATACAAAATGTTCGTACGGATGGACGGAAAAAGTAAATAAGGGACATAACTCCTGTAAGGTTTGTTGGACGAAACCCTAGGTACAAGGGCATTCGTTCCCCCAAGCTGCCCTATCACCATACCAAAGAACATTAAAATCCGACGATATAATACAAAATGTTCCTACGGCTGGACGGACGGCCGGACAGATGGACGGAGACCTCCACTATATACCCCTCGAAAAAATTTTTCGGGGGCATAAAAATCAAAAGATTCAGACTGATGAATGTAAATAAGAATTCTTTTTTAAGAATTGGACTTATTTAGCACCAAGTAAAAATCTGAGTGCCCTTAACATTACACAAAGATCATTGGCAGAAATAGTCCCAGTCCTCAATCAAGTGAAGTTTCAAAACATTTGACTCTGTAGTTTCAGAGGGGAAAGATTTGTGCAAAATCCATCAATCAGAATCAGAGAATGTCTCTGGTGGCCATATTTTCTAACCAACAGGAAAAAAGAGGATCGTTTGTAGAGGGCCTCCTGAGGACCATTCCTGCGAAGTTTGGTTCACATCGGCTCAGTACCTCCAGAGAAGAAGATGAAAATGTGATTTCCCTTACGGTTTCCATACTAAGTTGTCCATACAATTGCAGCCATGTTTGCAACACGATCAACATTTAATGAGGATTGTTGGTAGAGGATGTTCCAGTCATCAACCATGCAAAGTTTCAAAACATTTGGCCCAATGGTTTCAGAGGAGAAGATTTTTCAAAATCCACCAACCAGAATCAAATGAAAGTGTCAATGACACTGTAGCTCAACTTGTAAAGACATGTACATGTATAGTATGTGACACAGCAATGACAAACATCTAGGTAATGACCTGATAACAAAGGTACATATAAAGTATTGTAACGGTCTGTACATAAATACTGACCGTAGCCTGTACCAAATGTATAGGTAAAGTATTGTAAAGGTGGGTGACAGTCAGATGCTAAACTAGAAAAGAAATCTTTGAGTCCCAGAGTGAGTCTGACTGAATCCCAAATATTTGTTCTCATAGCAAAGTGATAACAAAGACACCCCAAAACACACTCATTCCTGTCCCAAGGTGAAAACAAAGGTACCCAAGACGTTTCGTGAAGATCAGTTCATAAATACGAGCTGTATAGAAGTTGTGACAAAAAACTGATTGGACCTAATTCCGGTGCAAAATGGCCACTGGCAGCCATCTTGAATTTTGGACCGCACTCAGAAACACTCTTTCTCGTCCCAAGGTGATAAAAAGTTACCCAAGAAGTTTCGTGAAGATCGGTTGATAAATACAGCCTCTAGCCCGAGCCGTATTGACGTGTGCACTTACATTGTATAAGTAGCACTAAATAAATCAAAATTCATCTAATTTGCATAATTTCTGCACGAGAAAAAACCCCGTACTGTATGTGATGTATTCCATTTTACTAAACATTCATACAAAAATTTATTCAAATCAGAACTTTCATACAGAAGTTCTGTACAAAAGACTGATTGCACTAATTTTGGTACAAAATGGCTGCTGATGGCCATCTTGAATTTCGGACCACACCCAAAAACACCCATTCTCATCCCACGGTGATAACAAAGGTACCCAAGAAGTTTCGTAAAGATCACTTCATAAATAAGGCCTATAGCCTGAGCCGTATAGAAGTTGTGTACAAAAAACTGATTAGACCTAATTTCGGTACAAAATGGCCACTGGCAGCCATCTTGAATTTTGGACCGCACTCAGAAACACTCGTTCTCATCCCAAGGTGATAACAGAGGTACCAAAGAAGTTTTGTGAAGATCGGTTGATAAATACAGCCTTTAGCCCGAGCCGTATTGACATGTGTACTTACTGTGTGTAAGTAGCACTGAAAAAATCCAAGTTCATCTAATTTGCATAATTTCTGCACGAGAAAAAAACCCGTATTATATGTGATGTATCCCATGGTACTAAACATTCACACAAAAAAATTTTCAAATCAGCTCTTTCATAGGAAGTTCTGTTCAAAAAATTGCACCTAATTTTGTACGAAATGGCTGTCAACGGTCATCTTGAATTTCGGGCCGCACCCAAAAACATTCGTTTTCGTCCCACGGTGATACCAAAGGTACCCAAGAAGTTTCGTAAAGATCGGTTTATAAATACGGCCTCTAGCCTGAGTCGTATTGGCATTTGCACTTACAGTGCTGAAAGCAACACTAAATACATCAAAGTTAGTCTAATTTGCATAATTTACGTACGAGAAAAAAACCTGTATTATATGTGATGTATCCCATGGTACTAAACATTCATACAAAAAATTATTCAAATCAGCGCTTTCATATGGAAGTTCTGCGCAAAAATCTGATTTCACCTAAGTCTGCACAAAATGGCCGCCAGTGGCCAACTTGAATTTCGGATCGGACCCAAAAACACTCGTTCTCGTCCCACGGTCATAACAAAGGTACCCAAGAAGTTTCGTAAAGATCGGTTCATAAATACGGACTCTAGCCCGAGCCGTATTGAATTGTTGATGGACAGATGGACAGACGGAGGACTGGCAATGGCATAAGCTCAAATTTGGCTTTGCCAAAGTTGAGCTAAAAATGCTTCTGGCAGCCATGTTTTTCGATGCATGGTAAGAAAATGAGGAGCATTTGTAGAAGACCTGCCGTAGATCCCTGCCAGGTCTGGTTCACATCAGCTCAGTGGTTCCAAAGAAGAAGATGAAAATGTGATTTGGGTGATTTTCCCGTTACGTATGTTACATTTAGACAAGATTTGTGACTGTAAACAAGCCATAGAATGAACACTCATTACATTGAGCTCAAATGCGTGATGTTTCCCAATAGCCTGAGACCCATCCTTCCAAAAAATAAAACAAGTCTGGCTTTGTTTTAAAAGTTTGTATGTTGAAGAAAATTATTTCCGCATTACGTACGTTACTCAGAAAATTCAGAATTTAATTAACTATTGTATTCTATCTCATGTTTCTGTGATTCCACCAATTTACACGCAGGAACTTAGCTATTCCTAATACCAGCAGCGTCTGTTCTATCTAAAAATACAGTATGAAAAACTCAGGACATGTACATTGTGTAACAACACTTGTTTTCTTTTGTCAATACTCTGTTACGTACGTTACGTTACGTACGTTACTTGCGCCACTAGATTTAACATTGAAATGACACTGTACAGTACAGTCAGTTTGACAGGCATTTTTCCATTTGTCCATCCTGGCAGTGTGTGTGGAGAACAGGGCGAGGGCTTTGAGACATCCAGCATATTTTTACTAATGAAGCAAAGGTCAAAACCAGTGTTTCATCAATAGAGACTCTGCTAGCCTCTAATGCAAGGCATCTCGGACCACCGCAGTCAAAATTGTGTAACTCATCGGATGGGTTACATGTATGTTAAGCTCTCTCAATTATCAATTTGTAAACCTATTTGTTACTCCTACAAATTTGATCAAGATCAAACTTGGGGGAGTGTAAAATAGGTCTCATAATGATATGTACAAATAGATTAGGAATACTAATAATAATCAGTTGCGTGAAAAAAACAATCTGCAGGACCCATTTTCAGGCTCAGCAAATTTAAATTCTGGTAGGCCTGTCAAAAGATATGATGGGGAAAAGTGCCCATTCATGACTTGCGGTACATACATCAGGCAGATCCACAGTTTTCTTAGCTGGTAGTACACCCCCAACTTGTCTTATTATCCCCCCCCCCCCCCCATGAACCTTTTTGTCTATAGACTATTGATGACAAACTGTAAAATGCAATTCTGAAATTCAAATTTACTGAAGAACAAATCCATCGAGGATTATAAATATTTTGAAACAATTCATAATAAAAAATTTCAAATAACCTAATTAATGTGAAACTATAGTCGAGGGGCGGTGAAAATTGGAATGAAAATTTCTGATGGTGATAACAACATTTCATTCTTCAGAAAAAGAAGACAAAGGAATTCAGGTTCAGAATACTTCAACTTCAACTAAATGGCCTTCAACTTTCAAATTCTGTCGAAACATTGATTTATTTGGAAACAATTGAACTGATTCAAATTTAATGGAACCCAATAAGGCCTAAAAAAAATTAAAAATCTGTTTCTCAGGCCCTCCCGCATGGTCCGTTTGGCTGCCGCATGCTCTCTTTTTATAACCTATCCAAACTTAAAAAAATAAAAAACAAATGGATTATGTCTGATATTTTACCCAAGTTAATAAAATTGTCCCGTGAGTGCAAGAAGGCTTTAGAATGCTTTAGCATTGCAAAGCCTTCTTGCACTCAAGGGATGTAATACACCACCACCCATGCTATTCTGTAGATTATGGGTCCTAAAACATGAAACAAACCAAGTACAAGCATGACTTTTTAATGGCAAAGAAATAATTACAAAAATAAAAAATAAAATTAAAAAACGCCCGCACGCATGCAATTTTACAAAAAATGGCCCGAGAAACAGAGGATCTACTTTGTGAGGCCTAATCTCAGGATTATTAAATTCCATCAAACTTGAATTGCCCCCGAGTTCCAATAACTTCAGGCAGATCAATGGACTTGACAATATTCTGCTTATTGTAATAAATATTGTCAGGGTTGGAAGGCACTTCCAAACATTCCCTGATCTGTGCATCACAGACCCACCGACTTCGTCAAACAAAACTTCAGTGATTTCCCCTGGAAATTGTTCCTGGTCATAAACTACAAGCACGCAGTTTCCATTTTTAAATGGAATATTGGTAAACGAATGGATATTGAATGTTGCAGTGCTTGTAAAAATTGAAAAATTGCATCAGGAATAGTCTGACCTGACACATGACACAGGGTCAATGTTTGATTACAAAAAGAATGAAAGTGTCAATGACACTGTAGCTCAACTTGTCAAGATAAAGACATGTACATGTATAGTATGTGACACAGCAATGACAAACATCTAGGTAATGACCTGATAACAAAGGTACATATAAAGTATTGTAACGGTCTGTACATAAATACTGACCGTTGCCTGTAACAAATGTATAGGTAAAGTATTGTAAAGGTGGGTGACAGTCAGATGCTAAACTAGAAAAGAAATCTTGGAGTCCCAGAGTGGGTCTGACTGAACCCCAAAATATTTGTTCTCATAGCAGAGTGATAACAAAGGCACCCCAAAACACACTCGTTCCTGTCCCAAGGTGAAAACAAAGGTACCAAAGAAGTTTTGTGAAGATCATTTCATAAATACGAGCTGTATAGAACTTGTGACAAAAAACTGATTGGACCTAATTTCGGTACAAAATGGCCACTGGCAGCCATCTTGAATTTTGGACCGCACCCAGAAACACTCAATCTCATCCCAAGGTGATAACAAAGATACCCAAGAAGTTTTGTGAAGATCGGTTCATAAATACAGCCTCTACCCTGAGCCGTATTGACATGTGTACTTACTGTGTGTAAGTCACATTGAAAAAATCAAAGTTCATCTAATTTGCATAATTTCTGCACGAGAAAAAAACCTGTATTATATGTGATGTATCCCATGGTACTAAACACTCACACAAAAAATTATTCAAATCAGCGCTTTCATATGGAAGTTATGTACAAAATGGCTGCCATCGACCATCTGAATTTTGGACAGGACCCCCAAAACTCTCGTTCTCATCCCACGGTGATACCAAAGGTACCCAAGAAGTTTCGTAAAGATCGGTTCATAAATACGCCCTCTAGCCCGAGCCGTATTGGCATTTGCACTTACAGTGCTGAAAGTAACACCAAAAAACATCAAAATTAGTCTAATTTGCACAATTTACGCATGAGAAAAAAACCTGTATTATATGTGATGTATCCCATGGTACTAAACATTCATACAAAAAATTATTCAAATCAGAGCTTTCATATGGAAGTTCTGTACAAAAAACAGATTTTCTGCATCGTCGGTACAAAATGGCGGCTGGCAGCCATCTTGAATTTCGGACCGCACCCAAAAACACTCGTTCTCGTCCCACGGTCATAACAAAGGTACCCAAGAAGTTTCATAAAGCTCGATTCATAAATACAGCCTCTAGCCCGAGCCGTATCCAATTGTTGACATATGGACGGACGACGGACGATGGGCCATGACAAAAGCTCAAATTTGGCTTCGCCAAAGTTGAGCTAAAAATCGGCCTGGTGCATTTTTCTTATCACAGGGGTTTCAACAGTATCTGACCATGGGTTATCAGTCTCTATGACATTATCAATTTCAGATTGTGGAATAAATAAAACAGTTGTTGATGTTAGAAGTTCAGACACCAAATCGTAGAAATCCTTAGCACTTTGAACGTAATGTTCATCATTCATGGACATATATTTCTGTCGGACCAGAGACTTAGCTCTGCAACAAACTCCATCCACAACTCCTTTTCCATGTAAAGTTGCAAAAAACTTCCACGACATGTCTTTCTTATATACATTATACAAGTGACTTAACAGTTTCATTGTATATCGATTTTTAAATTCAGATGAAGGGCCGTCGGTAAATGTAACATCTTTGCACTGATTATCATGTGCATCACTGTTTCTATTTATTTCCTCATACAGACTTTTTATAAAGACGTATATTGCATTTTTCCCTTTATCTTTAGTATCTGAACAAATAAGATGTGTCTTGCATTGTTCATTAAAAAAAACATGCAGCTGTAAACAGCTGTACACTTTCCCGCGACCACAAAGCTGATTGAACTTCTTTTTGCC
The DNA here is from genome assembly GCA_031216915.1 of Pictodentalium vernedei. Taxonomy (NCBI): domain Eukaryota; kingdom Metazoa; phylum Mollusca; class Scaphopoda; order Dentaliida; family Dentaliidae; genus Pictodentalium; species Pictodentalium vernedei. The sequence goes on from CM062291.1 coordinate 85,986,633, forward strand.
CTTCACAATTATAGGCCATTGCAAAATCAACCTGCAATACACGACAGTTCTTTTTGTCATTCTCAAATTGCTCATTCTGGATTCGTTTAACCCTGACATGTTCCCGAATGTCTTGAAATTCTCCCAATATAGAATCCAGCAGCTCGCAAGCTTTTCCATGAAAAATTGTCATTCTTAGCCGTTCTGATTCATCTTTCACCCACTTGTACCAATAAACTGCCTTATCACTATCTACATTGTCAAATGCCATCTCTATTAGTTTTTTTCCATGACCACAGTCCTGGCATTCCCCTGTCCAACAAGAAGAATGCCAATCCTTGCAATCACACAGAATTTTTTCCCATGAAAAACTGTCAGTCTATTCGAAGCCCCTTTAAAGCCATTTGAAAATTTTCATGAATGTGACTCTTGCATTGATCCTTAGGATTGTCTGTCAACAATAGGACATTACAGGGCCTCAGCTTAGCAAATTTTGAGAATGAAATCACCTCTGTTGGATAACATTCTTGGAACAAAACATAAACTTCACGAATGAACATAGTAGGATAAAACTTCCGATGTTTCGATTTTTTCCCGTTATTCCAAACTATTATTTCATCACGAATTCCAGGCATAGTGCATACTATGTTTGGACGTAAATAGAAACTTTCAACCAGTTCTTTCAGCTCTTTACTAATTCCTATTGTAGCAATATTGGGTATTTCATCATCCATGTGCTGGCTGAGTTTCAAGCCCACTTCTTTAGCCAAGCCTGTTATAACAGCTGTTTTTCTTGGAGAACTAGGTAAAGTGTCCCTGGTTTTACTCATTGCTTTCCCTAAAGCTTGGGGGCTTTTATATGCCAACTTCACTTTCAATACACATGTTTTCTCTCCAGAAGTTAAGGCTGCCTTTTTCTCCCTGCACTTTCGGACCCTGTCTGCCACTGCTTTTCTGTGGTCATTAAGTTCAGCCTCACTCATTACAGCTTTTTTCTTCTGCCTGTATAATCTGAGACGCTCATTCTCCTTTGCCCTAAATGCAGAGTCATTAATAAATTTTTCAAGGAATTTTTTAATCCTTTCCGCACCCGACATGGGTTTCTTGTTATCTACTGAGCTCATTCCGATTCTGAAACTACACCACACAAAGACAAAAACCAAGCAAAGCAACTTCCACAGCAGATGTGTCAAGCTGTTTTCTGCATAAAAAATGCTACAGTGTATACATGTCATGACTGGAGATATACAGTAAGTAAAGAATTGCTGTATTGCAACAAAGTAGCCATGCCATGAGAGCAAGTCACCAAAATCTACAATTTCCCAACCACTTGTCAACTGAAAATTGTTAATGCTGGACCTGAACCATCCATGTCTGACATGGTTAGTAAAGGCACACACAGTGCCAATGGTCCTATTGAGAGGACTCTGAACTTCTCTAATCCTCACCCCCCACCCCCCCCCTCCCCAAATTATTTGCAGATAAACCATTTCCATCCCACTGTATAATCCTGATTTGGGTGTCTGAAATGGAAAGCATACAATGGGCCAAGAAAGCCTGCTTTTTAAGGAAATTTTAGGGTGGGTTGCTATAACCCCACCAAAGGGAGGGTCAGTTATGGCTCTGAGCTGTAGGTGTTCCATCCCATTGGTTAGAAACAATAGTTGCCCCCCCCCCCCCCCCCCCCCCCCCTTCAGCAGGAGGAAACAACCACTTTGGAAATTATTTTCCTGGGAGCCCCGACCCCTCTGAACTGCCACTGGGCCCAGAGATACACAACCTTGAAATGTAATGTCTAGGCTATATCTGGCTACTTAGGGTTTTCAGAAGTGTAAATTAGGAATCTCTCATAAGTTTCTGAATTGTTTTGCTTAGGGACCAGACAGACATTCAATGTAACTTACGTAACGTTATGTACATTACATAAATTCTTGTGTGGTCATTGGCAACACCATGATCAGGATCTTTTTGGCCACCAATTACCCCTCACCTAGATTACTTTTGAGAACATATTTGTTTGAGATGATAAGTAATGCTGCTTACAATCAGTGAAAAAACCTGCACAAACGTTATGTGCATTACATCGTGATTGTCAATTAAGGGAGAGCCTATAAAAAATTTTCTTTTGAGAATATTCAAAATGTTATGCTAAATATAGGTTCAACTATTCTCAAACTTAACCTAGAGTGGAAAATGTAAGACAGAAGAAACCGATTCACCAAGATTATATTTAATTCACTGGCAAATAGTCATTTCTGCGAGAAAAAATATGTTTCCGTCACCTTAATGTTCAAAATGGTCTACAAGGTTTACAATGATTGCAGGGTCACATATTTGTTAGAAATTGGCTCCTTGGGTAATGAAGAAGAGACAACCACTAAAATTTGATGCCTCACTGAGATTTATTTTTTCCCCATTTAGCCCATGTCTGGTGGAAAATCGCCCATTTCCCATAGGGTCTCTATAGTAACTATAAGCCACAATTGTGTCCATGTTTGTAAATCTAATCAACATTAAATGAGGAATATTGGTAGAAGGGATCCCAATCATCATTTATGTGAAGTTTTAAAACTTTTTGCATGGAGGTTTCAGAGAAGATTTTTGAAAATCCACTAACCAGAATCAAAGAATGCCTCTGGAAGCCATGTTTTTTATCCAACGGAAACAAAATGAGGATCATTTGTAGAGGACCTCCCATAGACCATTCCTTCCAAGTTTGGTCCACACCAGCTCAGCAGTTACAGAGAAGATGAAAATGTGAAATGTTTACGGATTCCGGACGATGACGAATGCCAAGTGATGTGAAAAGCTCATATGGCCTATTAGGCCAGGTGAGCTAAAAATCCCGAAAAATGCAGCGGCTTCTAGTCACTCCGTTGATGAAGCAATTATGAAACAGACAACGTCATTTCAAATATTTCACATTGTAACGTCAGACGGTAACATTAGCTGCTGGAGCCGTAAACATAAAAGAAACTATGTAGGCTCTTATCCAATCAGAGGGCGCAGATTTTACTTTTACTGGAACATTATGTTCATGATGAATGGATGATGATGGAAGATCATTAGTAAAGCCCCCCCCCCCCCCCCCCACCCCCCCTAGAATTATCACTCCGGTGAACAGCAAAAAGTAGCTAATCAGCTACACCACATAAATGGAGAAGGGGAAAAACATGACGCTGGTAAATAAAATGGTCAATTTTTTTACCCCCTAGAATTATCACTCCGGTGAACAGCAAAAAGTAGCTAATCAGCTACACCACATAAATGGAGAAGGGGAAAAACATGACGCTGGTAAATAAAATGGTCAATTTTTTTACCCCTCCTGAAATACCATGGATAGCACATTCTGCAAAAAGAATACATGTTTACATGTAAGTAACTATGTGTATCTACACTAAAATAATAAGAGGCCTGAAGTGCTTACCTTGAACAGAACCCGATATAAACCACAGTCCAAGAAAGAATCTACATTTACAGTTAAAACTAGAAGTCCTGTCATGAAATGCGCACAAATAGCACGTCAATCTGCACGTTAATCTGGGCCTTATGACCATTGTAAGGCTATGAAATTCTGTACATATGGCCTGTGCACAAGCAATGTTTCAGCCAATGGACCTCCGGGTAACCCAGAGGTCCATTGGCAGAACATTTCTTGTGTTTGTTATGAGTATCCAGGAGAACCTGCCATGCTTTGGGTGCCATTCGATATGGCAATTGCGCGCAATTCCTACGCGCAATTAAGCCTAGATAAGCACACAGTTCGTGACAGGACTTCTAGTTTTAAGTGTAGCAATCAATCTCCATTGTCAATCCTTGAGCCCCTTAGGAGTTACCAGGGCTCAAAATAAGCGGTGTCGTGTCGCTTTTTGCTATGCAAAACTTGCAAAAAGCTACACAATGTTAAATTATGTATAGCATTTTGAGATACAAGATAACCAACTGCAGCCTATTAGGCTGCAATTGATTATCTTGTATCGCAAAATGTAAATGAAAATTTGCAAACAAATTTGAAAACTACTTCACTGATGCTTTACTTCTGATTGTGGAACATTCCAGGCATAACTCAGATTAACTCTCCATCAAGCATCATTAGCAACTTCATATGTAAGATGAGTTCTGTTGGTTTAAATACTTCCTGTTTTTACAACATTTTGCATAAAATGTCCATTAAAAATAACTACAAGCCCATCAAATTAAAAATCCCAACTTCCATTTTGAGAACTCTACTAAACAACCAAGACGAGATTTATAAAAGAATACAAGTCCATGCAACCCTTAAAGGCAGTTCAGTTAAAAAAAAACATAGTATATGTTTCATGTGTTGCAGATCATTTGGAAATGCCCAAAAATGGATGAAACTATTCTATCTACTTAGAAGAATTCAATATAAAACAGCATAACATAACTCTGGTATACAAAGATAGCTATGTAATTTTTACAAAATGCTATTCATTTTTTGGAAATGCGTAGCATTTTGCTACGCAAAGAAAAAAAGTTATTTTGAGCACTGGGAGTTACTAAGCATCATGCCTTTTCTTCAGTTAATCATAATGTAATAATAACAAGAGGCCCCATGGGCCCTCAATCGCTCACCTGACAAAGTGGTTCAAATATGTATTTGAGGTCACATTCAGTAAGTCATGGTTCATTAACACTACAGAGGAATTAAGTCATGAAAGGCACATTTTATGGACAAAAACTAAGGAATGCATTTGAACAAACTTGAACCTAACCTGCTCCCCTCCCCTTCTGCCCCCCCCCCCCTCCCATAGAGAGCCCAAATATTAAGCCAGGGACTCAATTTGAACAAAATTTGAATGATTCCTCAGGAGATGTTGTTTTCCACATATGAAAGGATTCTGACTGGTGGATCTGAAGAAGATTTTTACAAGATTCCCTCATATTGCATCAAGTTAAAATTCAGTCTCCAACAGGTAGCCCAAATTAATAACCCAGGGGCTCGATTTGAATAAACATGAATCCGGCTATCCTACAGATGTGGTATACCAAATATGAAAGGATTCTGACCGGTGGATCTGAAGATTTTTAAAGACATTTCCTCAAATTGTGAAAGGTTAAAATTTGTACACCCATAGAGAGCCTAAATATCAAGTTTCTATTTGATGGTTCTGGAGAAAATTTTTAAAGAAATCTCCTCATATTGCCCTAAGTTAAAATTCAGGCTCCAATAGAGAGCCCAAATATTAACCCAGGGACAAAATTTGAACAAACTTGAATCTGACATCTAGAGATGTTGTATACCAAATATGAAAGCATTCTGACTGGTAGGCCTAAAGAAGATTTTTAATAAAATTCCTCATATTGCACTAAGTTAATATTCAGGCTTCCACAGGGAGCCCAAAATTCACACAGAGACTCGATTTGAACAAACCTGAAACTGATCCACCTAGAGATGTTCATACTAAATATGAAAGGATTCTGACTGGTGGATCTGAAGAAGATGACTTTTAAAAAAATGTCCTCATACTGCACTAAGTTAAAATTCAAGCTCCCATAGGGATCCCAATATATAAACCCAGGGAATTGGTTTGAACAAACTTGAATCTGACCACCCTAGAGATGTTGTATACCAAATATGAAGGAATTCTGACTGGATCTGAAGAAGGAGATTTTTTAAGAAATTTCCTCATATTGCACTAAGTTAAACTTTGGGTTCCTATAAAGAGCCCAAATATTAACCCAGGGACCTAATTTGCCCACAGCAAAGCCCCCCCCCCCCCCCACCCCCCCCCCCCCCCCCCCGAGATGTTGTATACCAAATATGATGTATGCCAAACATTAAAAGTTTCTGACTATTTGTGGCAGAGACATTAAGTATTGCCATTTCCTGATTTTGCACCGGTGTTTTTAATACATGTACAAGAAGATAATCAACAGTTTAAAATGATGTTGAACATCAACCAATCATCACCATACTAGGTGTTTGCACATGTGCCTGAAGTATAGCTGTTCTGTTGGCCAATAATTGGCTCAACAGAGAAGCTATACTTCAGGCAGATGCAAGTACCCGTGCAGCTGATGATTGGTTGATGCTCAACATTATTCTACCATTCATTCAGACCAGATCATTCAACTTGGCCAAAATTTTGCGTGACATGGCGACAATTTAGCACGACCTGTTTTCCGTTCTAGTGTCTCTTATTTTAACCCTTAACCAAACAAATCAGCCGCATCCGCCCACATAATATGCAAATTCAGCAGTTGAAAAAATGTTAAAAAATTTATAGTAATTTATATATTTTTTATACTTACCAATGACCCAGACATAGCTGGTGCTAACTCTTAAAATATAGGGCCAAACACAAATTTTGCCCCCCAATCCCCAAAATTTGCATCTAAAACTAAAGAAAACATGTCCTGAGAGGCCCTCCACACTTCGCCCCTACTGCGCATGCGCAGTGTCAAGGACGTTCCGAAATTGGCGCCATTTATCATTCTAATAACCAGTGCCTGGTAAGCGCTATGTACTCAGCGGGGAGGCAAGAGTTCCCAACTCCTGGGAGGGCCATCCCCGTCTGGGTCATTGGTAAGTATAAAAAATATATAAATTACTATAAATTTTTTAACATTTTTATACTGTACCAATGACCCAGACATAGCTGAATAGTAAAAAGGCTGGAGGGCCAAGGACATAGAGCAAAATGGAATACGCTCAATAAAATAAAATAGAGTCATCCCCTGTAGGGAAAAGAAGTAATAGGCCTTACATGTATCTTTCTTATTTATGATAAATTAGAAAGATACAACACCTTCCAAAAATTGAGCTTCATACATCCATGTACTCTATTAATATCCAATAATCCTTATACTAATAATTTTTAAAGTAAGCCAATAATAAAGTAAGTCTAGAGAATAGAGACTCTTATACTCCTAAAAGTGTGTGAGAATTGCATAATCATGTCCGTTGACATATGCAATATTCAAAAGCTATACTTTAAAAACTAAGACTTGAATGAATTTTATAAACTTAAACTTCTCACTAAACAACCATCCCAATAACAGCTCAGAATTACTAACTCCGGAGGAGGTATCCCCTTGTTTTCATAGTAAAAACAGGTGACCCAAGGGAACACCCTCCCCCCCCCCCTTTTTCTTGCCCTGGGTCAAATAGCCCAGAGCGAAGAGGGCAGCCGAACGGAGACACTGCCGAAACAGACAGCCTACCTAGCTATAGTAGCAACTGTTAAGTGAATGACATTCTGAGCAGTAGATAATAGACCTAACAATAGAGGCCTCCAGAAATGGACTCGATATTTCTGAGATAAAATTCATGAATGGATGGCTGAGCGCAATGAGCAGCCTTCAAAAATCTATAATAGCAACACTATTAATGTAAGCCCAAGAAGTAGAAGAACTCTTACTTCATGAGCCGAAATCTTAAGCACAACTGCTAAGCCAATGATATACCATAAGCAGTACGCTAGTTAATAGAATCCATTAACAATAAAATGGAGCGTAACGTCCTTCTACTAGACATCAAAGACAGAAGAAGCTTACGCCCTTGTAATAAACAGATATCTGTTTATAAATACATAAACTGTACCCGGAAAGAGTAAAGGCCTATGCCCATACGAAGACGGAAGGACCTTAAAATAATAGGTTCCGGATAATAGGAGCCTAACTCTTATGCAACAATCCAACCTAAATAGTAACGGAAGTATTGATTCCGAAACTATGAAAGTGAAAATCATCCATCGATAGTGCATGAAACTCACTGACTCTACAGTAAAAGAGAAACCAACAGAATTACTGTCTAAAAGGTCAGAATTTGAAAACTACTGTTTCCAGAGGCTCAAATGATTACTTAGCTAAATAAGAACCTGAAGTTAAAATCCGTATAGGAATTTAATCTAAAGATTCTAAGTCTATTTATCAAAAAGTTACTAATTGACTTAGATAAAGAGACAAAAGACTCAATTGTAAACTATCGTAGAGTGCATAGGTATGAGGTAACATAAACCTATAACCTAAATAACAACAGGCTGCAGTAGATCTTGTGAAACAAGTATACTAAAAAATAGCAATGAGTAGTATGGAGGGATCAACCATATGAACATAATGATCCCTACACCACGACGGAAGAGCCTCCACTCTAGTCGCATAGAATAGCGAAGAAGAGGATCTCCTATAGTAAGAAATCGCGTCCAAAGCTCGTCCAGTACAGTGCTTACAATGCAATACGGACCACACAACGGAATACATGAAGGTTGCGACCTTGCTGGTTGTGATAAAGATGACACGATTTACCCAGTGAAAAAAGATCCTCACATAGAGGAAGATTTCACGTTAAGATCCACAGTAGACAAGAGAGTAAATTACTCATGATCTCTGTGAAGATAGAGATGCTATCAACAGAAATGTATTGTGGTTGTTTATCTTAGCAATACCTGCTAAAAACAACAGCGCCGGAGGATACGCGTATCCTATCATTCCGTCCTATAGATCAATAGAGCGTTAACAGTATTAGCTCAGAGATCTGGACAAGCCAACACATACGTCTGCAATTGATTAGCCAGCTGTGTCATAAATAAAACATCATTGGGCGCTCCCAAAGATAGCAAATCTGATTGAATACTTGTTTGTTGAGAGTCCATTCTGACAGCAACAAGCGACCCGTAAGAGAACGGGAGTCCGATAAAACAATCAGACGACCCGGAATATGACGGACCAAAACTGAACTTGGTGTACTATAACCAACAGACGGATTCTTTCCATTAAATTGAATAACGGAAACGAAAGAGTGCCTCCCTGGTTCCGGAGATACGCCACTACTGTCGAATTAAAGGACAGGAATTTGGGCATGCGTTTCTGAATAATGTTCATGCAATGACATAAAGCAAGCCTAAAAAACATTATTCCGCGGAAGTTAACTGATAGCTAAAAGACTGCGGAACCCAAAGACCCCGGCACTTCGAATCCGTAGGGATCAGTATATATCCCAATCTGTTTGACTGGCAACCGTCATAACAGCCACACTCGGGTCCGGCAACTGCGGCGGCACTCTCTGAGTCAACCACCGAATGTTTGCCCCAGTCTGAATCTCTTGTAACACTAGATAGACAAGAGAATGTATAAATCAAGCAATTCATGGATTGCCGGAAGTTGCCGTCGAAGAGAAGCTCCTCCGAGAACGAAGCGACTCTGAGAGAGTTCTTAACCTACTATCCACGCGTGGATGTAGCTAGGGCTGCCTCACGTCTAACCAACTCCAATCAGCCACTGAAGGGCGGAGTTATACGTGAACAAACTACTGCCCTCAAAAGAAATTACATTGAGAATAATATCCCGTAAATCTTTCCTTGAAGACGTAATGATAACGCCTCAGTAAGGCGGATTACGTATAATAAAGCGTCTAAGTTAAGTCTACTATACATAATGTCGTTCCCAACATTGAAATTGGAAAAGACATAAACGGTGAAAAAGAATATATGCAGTCTTTAATCACACCGTCTAGACGCATATGAACTCTCGGTATGCCCTGCTCTGCCAAAATAAACTATATGTAAAAAAGATAAAATGGCAGAAATGAGCCACGCGGACAAGAAACTAAACTATCATGCTTAGTAGCAGGCTTGTATATATATATAAATATATAGCGTCGAAAAATAAAACACATGTTGTAATTACAATATTGGACTGCGTCGGTAAGTCAGGGACAAAGTCCCTGTACCGATCGAAAAATCCGAGTCCAATGACGCTATAAGTCTCTTATCCAAGATCGCAGCAATGAAGTCCGAAAAATAATCACTGGAAGAAATGCCAGAAGATATGAAAGGCATCTTCCGATACTACTAAAGGGAAAACTCGAAATCTTTCGAATCCCTTTCGCCATCCTGTCGGACCCTATAAAGCGTTCGGTCGTCCGTAGCTTGATGCAACCGCGGACCGCACCGACCCAGCGCCGTCGGATAATTCCTGATTCGACCGAGAAACCGTCAATTGCTGGGATGCTGCGAAACAACTGTGCTAACTCGGATAGCACGTCCGTCACTGAGGCCTGAGGAGCAGCGGTCTTACGATGCATTGCCGCAGGAAGCTCCGAGATCGTTACCGCGTGCATACTTCCAATATGCGAGCGAACGGAGTGTATAGGCCTCGTGTCCCTTGGCTACCGGATGGCGCGACCTATTCGCTGTGGAATCACTGAATGCCGAAACTGATCGGATACTCGAGGTCACGTAGCCAATGTGCGGTCGTGTGCCCTGCTGTGAGGATGAGGAAGCATTAAAGACAGTCTCTCGGACTGTCAATATAACGGAGCGTCCCGAGCAACGGACATATGCTCCGAATGTAAAATATCTGAACCACAACATGCGGTCCCCTATGTTGTTGGCTTCCTCCGATCTGTCCTCAATCTGCCGTCACTGGGTGAGTACTAAAGTAATTAAAGTGCTCGCATCACCCAAATCTCCTTCCTAGACCGCAACGGACGAACCCGGCAGCCGAACCATTCGATGAATGTACGCTACACCGGGTGAGCTAGCGAATGTCACTCCGTAAGCGATAGACATATTCCATGAGCACTTATTGCCGCTAACTCTTCATTAACTATGACGACAGAGGCACACTTTTGAAAGACATCTCCATAATTCTTCGAACAAGAAACCAGAAATGCTTGGATAGCAAGCATAAAATAATAATATATATAGCGTCGTTCAATAATTCGAAAGTTTGTGTGACATTATTGGACTATGTCGGAACTGAGGGACGATGTCCCTGAACCGAACCAAAAATTTCTAAGTCCACCGACGCTATCAGTTTCTTATCCGGCATCGCAGCATATGTTGTTCCGAAAGGGAAAGCTTGAAATCCACCGAATCCCTTTCGGTATCCCGTCGGACCGGATGAAACTTTCGGACGTCCGTACCCGCTTCCGCGGAGCGTCCCGACCCAGCATCGTCGGATAAAATATATGCGACAGATTCAGTTGATGCTGGGATGCTGCGATAAACTGTGCTATTAAGGAAAGCACGTCCGTTCCCGAGGCCTGTGCAGTAGCGGACTTACGATGCATTGCCGCTGGAAGCTCCGTGTACGTTGACTCCCGCATACTTCCTATGCGAACGTCCGGAGTCTGCAGGCCTCGGGTCCCCGGCTACCGACCCAGCGCTGTCGGATAATTCTCGATCCGACACCGTTTCTGTCGGCTGCTGGGATGCTGCGATAAGCTGTGCTATGTGCACAAGAATGTCCGGCGTCGAGACCTGCGGAGGCGCAGTCTATCGCTGCTTCGCCGAGGGCAGCTCCGCATCAGATGGCTCCCGCATACTTTTCCTATGCGAACGTCCGGAGTCCATCGGTCTCGAATCCCTGGCTGCCGGATGGTGTGACCTGGTCGCCGAAGAATCCTTGATCGGCGAAGCTGGTAATATATCGGCGGTCACGCAGCCAAGGTGCGGTCGTGTGCGCTGACGAGAAGAGGAAGCCTTAGCAGTCTCAGCGGACTGCCTATACAACGGAGCGTCCCGAGCGACGGACGTATGCTCCGCTAACGACACATTTGTACCACAACATCTGGGGCCAGATGTTGTTGAACGAGAGAGGGGCCTCTCTCGCTTGCCGTCCGGATGGACCGGAACGAGCTATGAACCGGACTAAAAGGCTTCCTCCGTTCTCCCTCCGATCCGCCGTCACTGGGTGTGCATTAAGTTAATTTTATAGTGCTCGCATCACCCCAAAATTCCTTCTAGACCGCAACGGACGAACCCGGCTGCCGAACCATTCGGTGAATGGACGCTACACCGGGCGAGCTAGCGGACGTCAAAGGCCGTCGAACCTACTAGGGTCCTCTTAGGCAATTGGCGTATTACATGAGCACTTTTCCGCTAGCCCTTCATTAATTGTGACGACGGAGGCACACTGTTGGAAGACATCACAGATACATCACCCTAATCTTGATCGTCTGAAATAGAAATTGATAAAGTAGAGTGACCCTGCGGGGAAAGGACCGGAGTGTCCAAATCCCCAACAACATACCGTGACATACGCTTCCCATATTGTCATCGAAATCATACGATAGAGAACCGGAGTTCATGCGAGTACACTGACCACATATAGAATGATAATAAGGTCAGAGGAAGACTTCCTCTTAAAACAATTGATCAATATCCTTTCAATGTGAAAAGAAAACAAGTCCTGGTACTCGCACTAATCCCTGGCAATCAAAATACATAATAATAATATGATCCATTAATATAGAAAAAATAATTGAAATCAAAATATTTTGAAAAAATATTTTTTCAGAACAGCCCAAGTTTCTGAAAAGTAACGTTGAGCCCCAATGGATCCCAAGCCTAAGTGTGGACAAAAATTTTAAAAATATTTTAAACGATTTATTCAACACTTACGAACAATAATAATGTATCTAGTTATGATTGAAATAACATAAAGATATTATTATTTAGAAATCCCCCCCTCACACAGAGGGCTGTTGTAAATGTAAACAATGAGTGTAAAAACACTAAAATAAGACTCCAGGCACCCAGGCCCGAAATCAGTTACCAAAAATACACCATCTGATGCAAAACAGAGACTTCCAGGGAAGAAACTGCAGAACATCAGATGGTAGATGCAGAACACAACGCCTAACCACCCGTAGGTGAAGACGTAAACATGGGGAAAGAACAGAATTCATTCTGTTATTCAGCTAAACTCCCAAGAAATTTTAGTAATAATAATTACAGAAATTATGCCAAAAGCATGGGAGAATAGCAAGGGGGAACTTAAAGGACAGGGAGAGAGGAAAAACACTTGAAAAAACAGTGTAACTAAATAATCAGAATGACAACAAAATGGCTGCTGCCTTGAAAATAGGTAACTTAACATAATTTCATTAAAAAAATTTAAGTTACAGCCCTGATAATATTCTGTCACACATTCTTTTCCTCTCCTCCTTTTCTATCCTCCTTAGAATCACCATTTCACTAATATTTATGTGTCTGGCATCATTTAAACTGAGATTTAAAAGCACAAAGATCAGTCAGATGTTAACTGATGAAGGGCCAAACTTAGAATGATAAATGGCGCCAATTTCGGAACGTCCTTGACACTGCGCATGCGCAGTAGGGGCGAAGTGTGGAGGGCCTCTCAGGACATGTTTTCTTTAGTTTTAGATGCAAATTTTGGGGATTGGGGGGCAAAATTTGTGTTTGGCCCTATATTTTAAGAGTTAGCACCAGCTATGTCTGGGTCATTGGTACAGTATAAAAATATTATTTTTCAAAAAATTTCAACAAAACCATATCATGTGATTCCTTGTTGGAATGAGCTCATCGAGCTCATTCCAACGCAGGGTCACATGATACAGTTTTGTTGAAATTTTTTGAAAAATTTAAAAAAATGATATTTAAAAGAATAAATTTTGATATCGTCTGCGTTGGGTAAAGGGTTAAGTAAGTAAAGTCTTTTCAACAAGTGCACTTCTGGCAGAATGGGCATGTGTACTCTGGCCTCTGGACAGACAGATGGATGGACAAATGAATGGATGGATGGACATGTGCAATTCAGTATACCCCACTTTTGAAAAAAAATGTGGTGGTATAACTTAGAGGTCTTGTCATTGTATTGTGCTGACTATTTTGAAGTACTGAAAAAGTGCACTTTTCTCCCACTCAACCTGCACCAAAAGCGTACCTAAATTCTTGCAGACAAACCGCCTGTTCAACTCTGTACTATTGTATACTATACTAGTAAACAGATTATTAACATCATTCCAAACCTCTTCTAGGATACATATAAATGTAAGCATTAAAATTTGACTTCATATATGGAATGAAGAAAATGGATTACCACTGAATTGCAAGGCTAAACAGATCTGATGGACAGACAGATGTACAAAGGTCTCCAATAGACACACCAAAATCCTCCTTCGGAGGTCGGGGGTATCAAGAACTTTGATGTGTGTTTGTTTGTTGGTGGTTAACGTCACATATTTATGCACCATGGCTAATCGTGACACAACATGGAGATGAAGTCAAGTTTAGTCAATCATTGATCAACATGTTGCCCATTGTAGAGGACTTTCACCCCAAGCACTGGTGACTGGGTCCTATTTTACTAGTAAAGCGGAACTGGTTTACCACAGTAAACAAGTGCTGCTTACTTCCCGGGGTTCCCACGGGGAAAGAACTTTGATTGACATACGATTTCGAAGCATGTGCTAATATCTGAAAAACAAGAGGCCCCACGGGGCCTGAAGCGCTCATCTTGTACAGAACACAATTTAAACAGAGTCCAAGAATGAGTCTACATTAAGCAAGCCATCTCCATAGGCCACACTGTCAATCCTTGAGTCCCTCAGGAGTGACAAAAATAATCTGGGCATCATGCCTTTTCTTCAGTAGATCATAAGTAAAATGTAGAGCTCCCCTATGAAGCCCCTTGATACAACCTATGCGGATTAATCTTAGTACCTCTGGAGGGTAATGAATACAAAATTTTTAATTCTTCAGCAAAATGGCCAATTCTGGCTCCCATAGAGAGCCCAAATATTAACCCAGGCTCTTGATTTGAACACAGTTAAATCTGACTTCCCTAGAGATGTTGTGTACCGAATATGAAAGCATTCTGACTGTTGGATCTGAAGAAGAGAAATTCTAAAGAAATTTCTTCGAATTGCACTAAGTTCAAATTTGGGCTACCATAGCGAGCCCAAATATTAACATATGGATCCGATTTGAACAAACTTGAATCTGACCCCCCTACAGATGTTGTATACCAAATGTGAAAGCATTCTGACAAGTGAATCTGAAGAAGAAGATTTTTGAAGAAATTCCCTCATATTGTACTAAGTTAAATTTCATGTTCCCATATGGAGCCCAAATATTAACCTAGGCACTCGAATTGAACAACCTGGAATCTGACCCCCCTTGAGATGTTGTATACCAAATATAAAAGCATTCCGACTGGTGGATCTGAAGAAGAAGATTTTTAAAGAAATTTCCTCATATTGCACTAAGTAAAAATTTGGGCTACCATAGTGAGCCCAAATATATACCTAGGGATCTGATTTGAACAAACTTGAATCTGACCTCCATAGGGATGTTGCATACCAAATATCAAAGCATTCTGACTGATGGATCTGAAGAAGATTTTTTTAAATTACTCTCCATATTGAACAAAGATAAAATTTGAGCTTCCGTAGGAAGCCCAAATATTAACCTAGGGACTTGGTTTGAACAATCTAGAATCTGACCCTCATAACAGTGATGTATACCAAATATTAAAAGATTCTGACTGGTGGTTCTGAAGAAGAAGATTTTTAAAGAATATTCCCCATATTACCCTATGTTAAAACTTCGGGCTTCTGTAGAGAGCCCAAATATGAAATATGAACCAATGAGCTTTATTTCAACAAACTTTTATCTGACCCCCCTATAAATGCTGTATACCAAATATCAAAAGATTCTGATGATTGGTTCTGGAGATAAGATTTTTTTTAATTTTTGCAAATATGCTGACTCAGCATTTTTTCGATGCCCATTACAGAATACCCTAACATAACCGATGGCAATTTTTTTTACCATTCAATTCTACTGGTCATAAGGATATTTCATACCAAATAAAAGCTCTCTGTTCCGTGGGGTTTGGGAAATATAGGCGTTTGAAAATATTTCTATTTTTAGCTCCCAGGGTTCCCATGGGGATGAGGGAATTTTTTTTTTGCATGGGTCAAGTACTTATGACCCAATACTACCACAAACCAAATTTGGTTCATACCGGACCATCGGTTCAGAAAGTTAAAAAATTTATAGTAATTTATCTATTTTTTATACTTACCAATGACCCAGACATAGCTGGTGCTAACTCTTAAAATATAGGGCCAAACACAAATTTTGCCCCCCAATCCCCAAAATTTGCATCTAAAACTAAAGAAAACATGTCCTGAAAGGCCCTCCACACTTCGCCCCTACTGCGCATGCGCAGTGTCAAGGACGTTCCGAAATTGGCGCCATTTATCATTCTAATAACCAGTGCCTGGTAAGCGCTATGTACTCAGCGGGGAGGCAAGAGTTCCCAACTCCTGGGAGGGCCATCCCCGTCTGGGTCATTGGTAAGTATAAAAAATATATAAATTACTATAAATTTTTTAACATTTTTATACTGTACCAATGACCCAGACATAGCTGAATAGTAAAAAGGCTGGAGGGCCAAGGACATAGAGCAAAATGGAATACGCTCAATAAAATAAAATAGAGTCATCCCCTGTAGGAAAAAGAAGTAATAGGCCTTACATGTATCTTTCTTATTTATGATAAATTAGAAAGATACAACACCTTCTAAAAATTGAGCTTCATACATCCATGTACTCTATTAATATCCAATAATCCTTATACTAATAATTTTTAAAGTAAGCCAATAATAAAGTAAGTCTAGAGAATAGAGACTCTTATACTCCTAAAAGTGTGAGAGAATTGCATAATCATGTCCGTTGACATATGCAATATTCAAAAGCTATACTTTAAAAACTAAGACTTGAATGAATTTTATAAACTTAAACTTCTCACTAAACAACCATCCCAATAACAGCTCAGAATTACTAACTCCGGAGGAGGTATCCCCTTGTTTTCATAGTAAAAACAGGTGACCCAAGGGAACACCCTCCCCCCCCCCCCTTTTTCTTGCCCTGGGTCAAATAGCCCAGAGCGAAGAGGGCAGCCGAACGGAGACACTGCCGAAACAGACAGCCTACCTAGCTATAGTAGCAACTGTTAAGTGAATGACATTCTGAGCAGTAGATAATAGACCTAACAATAGAGGCCTCCAGAAATGGACTCGATATTTCTGAGATAAAATTCATGAATGGATGGCTGAGCGCAATGAGCAGCCTTCAAAATCTATAATAGCAACACTATTAATGCAAGCCCAAGAAGTAGAAGAACTCTTACTTCATGAGCCGAAATCTTAAGCACAACTGCTAGGCCAATGATATACCATAAGCAGTACGCTAGTTAATAGAATCCATTAACAATAAAATGGAGCGTAACGTCCTTCTACTAGACATCAAAGACAGAAGAAGCTTACGCCCTTGTAATAAACAGATATCTGTTTATAAATACATAAACTGTACCCGGAAAGAGTAAAGGCGTATGCCCATACGAAGACGGAAGGACCTTAAAATAATAGGTTCCGGATAATAGGAGCCTAACTCTTATGCAACAATCCAACCTAAATAGTAACGGAAGTATTGATTCCGAAACTATGAAAGTGAAAATCATCCATCGATAGTGCATGAAACTCACTGACTCTACAGTAAAAGAGAAACCAACAGAATTACTGTCTAAAAGGTCAGAATTTGAAAACTACTGTTTCCAGAGGCTCAAATGATTAGCTAAATAAGAACCTGAAGATAAAATCCGTATAGGAATTTAATCTAAAGATTCTAAGTCTATTTATCAAAAAGTTACTGACTTAGATAAAGAGACAAAAGACTCAATTGTAAACTATCGTAGAGTGCATAGGTATGAGGTAACATAAACCTATAACCTAAATAACAACAGGCTGCAGTAGATCTTGTGAAACAAGTATACTAAAAAATAGCAATGAGTAGTATGGAGGGATCAACCATATGAACATAATGATCCCTACAACACGACGGAAGAGCCTCCACTTTAGTCGCATAGAATAGCGAAGAAGAGGATCTCCTACAGTAAGAAATCGCGTCCAAAGCTCGTCCAGTACAGTGCTTACAATGCAATACGGACCACACAACGGAATACATGAAGGTTGCGACCTTGCTGGTTGTGATAAAGATGACACGATTTACCCAGTGAAAAAAGATCCTCACATAGAGGAAGATTTCACGTTAAGATCCACAGTAGACAAGAGAGTAAATTACTCATGATCTCTGTGAAGATAGAGATGCTATCAACAGAAATGTATTGTGGTTGTTTATCTTAGCAATACCTACTAAAACAACAGCGCCGGAGGATACGCGTATCCTATCATTCCGTCCTATAGATCAATAGAGCGTTAACAGTATTAGCTCAGAGATTTGGACAAGCCAACACATACGTCTGCAATTGATTAGCAAGCTGTGTCATAAATAAAACATCATTGGGCGCTCCCATAGATAGCAAATCTGATTGAATACTTGTTTGTTGAGAGTCCATTCTGACAGCAACAAGCGACCCGTAAGAGAACGGGAGTGCGATAAAACAATCAGACGACCCAGAATATGACGGACCAAAACTGAACTTGGTGTACTATAACCAACAGACGGATTCTTTCCATTAAATTGAATAACGGAAACGAAAGAGTGCCTCCCTGGTTCCGGAGATACGCCACTACTGTCGAATTAAAGGACAGGAATTTGGGCATGCGTTACTGAATAATGTTCATGCAATGACATAAAGCAAGCCTAAAAAAATTATTCCGCGGAAGTTAAACTGATAGCTAAAAGACTGCGGAACCCAAAGACCCTGGCACTTCGAATCCGTAGGGATCAGTATATATCCCAATCTGTTTGACTGGCAACCGTCATAACAGCCACACTCGGGTCCGGCAACTGCGGCAGCACTCTCTGAGTCAACCACCGAATGTTTGCCCCAGTCTGAATCTC
Source organism: Pictodentalium vernedei (assembly GCA_031216915.1). NCBI lineage: Eukaryota > Metazoa > Mollusca > Scaphopoda > Dentaliida > Dentaliidae > Pictodentalium > Pictodentalium vernedei. The sequence goes on from CM062291.1 coordinate 86,005,195, forward strand.
TTGTAACACTAGATAGACAAGAGAATGTATAAATCAAGCAATTCATGGATTGCCGGAAAGTTGCCGTCGAAGAGAAGCTCCTCCGAGAACGAAGCGACTCTGAGAGAGTTCTTAACCTACTATCCACGCGTGGATGTAGCTAGGGCTGCATCACGTCTAACCAACTCCAATCAGCCACTGAAGGGCGGAGTTATACGTGAACAAACTACTGCCCTCAAAAGAAATTACATTGAGAATAATATCCCGTAAATCTTTTCTTGAAGACGTAATGATAACGCCTCAGTAAGGCGGATTACGTATAATAAAGCGTCTAAGTTAAGTCTACTATACATAATGTCGTTCCCAACATTGAAATTGGAAAAGACATAAACGGCGAAAAAGAATATATGCAGTCTTTAATCACACCGTCTAGACGCATATGAACTCTCGGTATGCCCTGATCTGCCAAAATAAACTATATGTAAAAAAGATAAAATGGCAGAAATGAGCCACGCGGACAAGAAACTAAACTATCATGCTTAGTAGCAGGCTTGTATATATATATAAATATATAGCGTCGAAAAATAAAACACATGTTGTAATGACAATATTGGACTGCGTCGGTAAGTCAGGGACAAAGTCCCTGTACCGATCGAAAAATCCGAGTCCAATGACGCTATAAGTCTCTTATCCAAGATCGCAGCAATGAAGTCCGAAAAATAATCACTGGAAGAAATGCCAGAAGATATGAAAGGCATCTTCCGATACTACTAAAGGGAAAACTCGAAATCTTTCGAATCCCTTTCGCCATCCTGTCGGACCCTATAAAGCGTTCGGTCGTCCGTAGCTTGATGCAACCGCGGACCGCACCGACCCAGCGCCGTCGGATAATTCCTGATTCGACCGAGAAACCGTCAATTGCTGGGATGCTGCGAAACAACTGTGCTAACTCGGATAGCACGTCCGTCACTGAGGCCTGAGGAGCAGCGGTCTTACGATGCATTGCCGCAGGAAGCTCCGAGATCGTTACTCCGTGCATACTTCCAATATGCGAGCGAACGGAGTGTATAGGCCTCGTGTCCCTTGGCTACCGGATGGCGCGACCTATTCGCTGTGGAATCACTGAATGCCGAAACTGATCGGATACTCGAGGTCACGTAGCCAATGTGCGGTCGTGTGCCCTGCTGTGAGGATGAGGAAGCATTAAAGACAGTCTCTCGGACTGTCAATATAACGGAGCGTCCCGTTCTTTTTAGCAACGGACATATGCTCCGAATGTAAAATATCTGAACCACAACATGCGGTCCCCTATGTTGTTGGCTTCCTCCGATCTGTCCTCAATCTGCCGTCACTGGGTGAGTACTAAAGTAATTAAAGTGCTCGCATCACCCAAATCTCCTTCCTAGACCGCAACGGACGAACCCGGCAGCCGAACCATTCGATGAATGTACGCTACACCGGGTGAGCTAGCGAATGTCACTCCGTAAGCGATAGACATATTCCATGAGCACTTATTGCCGCTAACTCTTCATTAACTATGACGACAGAGGCACACTTTTGAAAGACATCTCCATAACTCTTCGAACAAGAAACCAGAAATGCTTGGATAGCAAGCATAAAATAAAAATATATATATAGCGTCGTTCAATAATTCGAAAGTTTGTGTGACATTATTGGACTATGTCGGAACTGAGGGACGAAGTCCCTGAACCGAACCAAAAATTTCTAAGTCCACCGACGCTATCAGTTTCTTATCCGGCATCGCAGCATATGTTGTTCCGAAAGGGAAAGCTTGAAATTCACCGAATCCCTTTCGGTATCCCGTCGGACCGGATGAAACTTTCGGACGTCCGTACCCGCTTCCGCGGAGCGTCCCGACCCAGCATCTTCGGATAAAATATATGCGACAGATTCAGTTGATGCTGGGATGCTGCGATAAACAGTGCTATTAAGGAAAGCACGTCCGTTCCCGAGGCCTGTGCAGTAGCAGACTTACGATGCATTGCCGCTGGAAGCTCCGTGTACGTTGACTCCCGCACACTTCCTATGCGAACGTCCGGAGTCTGCAGGCCTCGAGTCCCCGGCTACCGACCCAGCGCTGTCGGATAATTCTCGATCCGACACCGTTTCTGTCGGATGCTGCGATAAGCTGTGCTATGTGCACAAGAATGTCCGGCGTCGAGACCTGCGGAGGCGCAGTCTATCGCTGCTTCGCCGAGGGCAGCTCCGCATCAGATGGCTCCCGCATACTTTTCCTATGCGAACGTCCGGAGTCCATCGGTCTCGAATCCCTGGCTGCCGGATGGTGTGACCTGGTCGCCGAAGAATCCTTGATCGGCGAAGCTGGTAATATATCGGCGGTCACGCAGCCAAGGTGCGGTCGTGTGCGCTGACGAGAAGAGGAAGCCTTAGCAGTCTCAGCGGACTGCCTATACAACGGAGCGTCCCGAGCGACGGACGTATGCTCCGCTAACGACACATTTGTACCACAACATCTGGGGCCAGATGTTATTGAACGAGAGAGGGGCCTCTCTCGCTTGCCGTCCGGATGGACCGGAACGAGCTATGAACCGGACTAAAAGGCTTCCTCCGTTCTCCCTCCGATCCGCCGTCACTGGGTGTGCATTAAGTTAATTTTATAGTGCTCGCATCACCCCAAAATTCCTTCTAGACCGCAACGGACGAACCCGGCTGCCGAACCATTCGGTGAATGGACGCTACACCGGGCGAGCTAGCGGACGTCAAAGGCCGTCGAACCTACTAGGGTCCTCTTAGGCAATTGGCGTATTACATGAGCACTTTTCCGCTAGCCCTTCATTAATTGTGACGACGGAGGCACACTGTTGGAAGACATCACAGATACATCACCCTAATCTTGATCGTCTGAAATAGAAATTGATAAAGTAGAGTGACCCTGCGGGGAAAGGACCGGAGTGTCCAAATCCCCAACAACATACCGTGACATACGCTTCCCATATTGTCATCGAAATCATACGATACAGAACAGGAGTTAATGCGAGTACACTGACCACATATAGAATGATAATAAGGTCAGAGGAAGACTTCCTCTTGAAACAATTGATCAATATTCTTTCAATGTGAAAAGAAAACAAGTCCTGGTACTCGCACTAACCCCTGGCAATCAAAATACATAATAATAATATGATCCATTAATATAGAAAAAATAATTGAAATCAAAATATTTTGAAAAAATATTTTTTCAGAACAGCCCAAGTTTCTGAAAAGTAACGTTGAGCCCCAATGGATCCCAAGCCTAAGTGTGGACAAAAATTTAAAAAATATTTTAAACAATTTATTCAACACTTACGAACAATAATAATGTATCTAGTTATGATTAAAATAACATAAAGATATTATTATTTAGAAATCCCCCCCTCACACAGAGGGCTGTTGTAAATGTAAACAATGAGTGTAAAAACACTAAAATAAGACTCCAGGCACCCAGGCCCGAAATCAGTTACCAAAAATACACCATCTGATGCAAAACAGAGACTTCCAGGGAAGAAACTGCAGAACATCAGATGGTAGATGCAGAACACAACGCCTAACCACCCGTAGGTGAAGACGTAAACATGGGGAAAAAACAGAATTCATTCTGTTATTCAGCTAAAACTCCCAAGAAATTTTAGTAATAATAATTACAGAAATTATGCCAAAAGCATGGGAGAATAGCAAGGGGGAACTTAAGGACAGGGAGAGAGGAAAAACACTTGAAAAAACAGTGTAACTAAATAATCAGAATGACAACAAAATGGCTGCTGCCTTGAAAATAGGTAACTTAACATAATTTCATTAAAAAATTTTAAGTTACAGCCCTGATAATATTCTGTCACACATTCTTTTCCTCTCCTCCTTTTCTATCCTCCTTAGAATCACCATTTCACTAATATTTATGTGTCTGGCATCATTTAAACTGAGATTTAAAAGCACAAAGATCAGTCAGATGTTAACTGATGAAGGGCCAAACTTAGAATGATAAATGGCGCCAATTTCGGAACGTCCTTGACACTGCGCATGCGCAGTAGGGGCGAAGTGTGGAGGGCCTTTCAGGACATGTTTTCTTTAGTTTTAGATGCAAATTTTGGGGATTGGGGGGCAAAATTTGTGTTTGGCCCTATATTTTAAGAGTTAGCACCAGCTATGTCTGGGTCATTGGTACAGTATAAAAATATAGAAATTTTGGGCGGGGCCAAAAATCTTACCCCTCCTATTACAAAGTCAAATATTACTTCACGAACTTCGTTTGAACAAACTTGATTCTACACATCATATGGAAGCTCCATAGCAAATATCAAGTCATTGTACACTCTGGTTCTTGAGAAGAATATTTTAAAAATATTTTGGAGCATTTTCCCCCACTCCCTCCCTATGGGGCTGGGCATGCTGAGTTGAACAAAAATGAAATGCCCCTTTGGGACCATCACTCACACAAACTTTCACTTGAATTGGCCCAGTGGCTTTGGAGGAGAAGACCAAAACATGGTGTTGACGGACGCCAGACGACGGACGAGAGATGACGGATGCCGGGCGAAGGACGACAGACGACGGACAACGGACAGAGAGCGATGAGATTAGCTCAGCTTGACTTTGTCAAGATAAGCTAAAAAGTAGAGATGGGTGATATTAGAATTTGAAAACGTCATAGGTTTTTTGTATTTTGGGGGGTATACCTTGGTTTCAGTTTGGTATTTGGTATCTGACAAGCTGGAGATTTGCTAATAGAACCAAAGGGGAATTCACACAAGAAAAATATGAATGTTTTCTTGTATCATTCCTGAAAAATGCCTCTGCCAATGAGATTAACACTGGCATTCTTTTGCAAACACAATAGTACTGAAACAGTTAATCAGTTTGAAACCAGTTAGCTACCTAACCGATTAGAAAATCCATCAACCGGTTATCTGAAATGTCGATAGTGATCATCACTCCACGTGTAAAACGTTGTAAATCTGTAACTTCTCCTTTGTGATATATTACACATCGATGCCGTGTGGTGTGTATTGAAAAATAATCAGCTTTTGCATTCAGGACTTCGTTAATGATCGATAGTTTCCGTGAGTAATGAGTAATCGAAGAAACTATTGCGTAGAGTGAATACAAACAAACGTTGTTGAATACTCGACAATGTTAATTTGTATACGCACTATGGAATAGTTTGAGCATACTGCTTTCCAATTCCTATACTTTTGATTCCATATTTGGCGAAATAATGGTCACGGATAGCCGGATATTATCAGGTTATAGTAGTCGGTTACGAAAATGAGACAACCGTTTCAGCCCTAAAACACAAATCATATCTCCATGTACCAGTACAGTAATTTTATCACTTGTTTCAAACACACCTTAACCTTTAAACTTAAAGACCTATTTTCAAGAGATGTTAGTGTTGAAACGATTAATATCATTTGGATTTTTACTAATCGACTAATCACCAGGTAGTAGTTGACGCTTAACCGATTAGTCAGTTTTGCAGTGTCAGATGCTAAACTAAGCAATAAATTCTATAAAACTGTGGTTTTAACTAAGTTCATTGGCTAGAGTGGCTTCAAAATTAGGATACAATTAATGGGTCCAACTGCACGGCATTATGGAAGCCGATGTCTCCATGCCCTTAAAACCATACAACCAGTGCCGCAAAAAAATAAATTGACCGAATAATAAATCTTTGGCATTCCAATATTCAGTTCTGTCAAATATTTTTAAGCAAAATTGAATGTTTCCCCCCAAATTCCCTTGTATATATTGTGGTCTGATGAGAAATTTCAGCACTTTGTTATTGTGCTAAAAACTTTGAAAGCAGAATACAGGTCACTGAAGAAGTGTACACTGATGACATGATTGTTCCATGACCTGCATAACTTTATCAACACCCAACGAAAAGCTAGACAAAGTATACACAAAAGCCTCATTGAATATTAAATGTATTACATGTGTTACCTGACCAAACAGTGTGATTTGTTTGGTCAGTATGTGCACTTCGTAATGTGAGTTGTAAAACTTCATTCAGTAGTGAATATCATTATTTGACATTTTGTTTTCTGACAAATCTTATTACAGCAACATTTACCCAAAACAAGAATGTGTTGAAAAAGCATGAGCATCTGTAGATGTACTTCTGCTGTTGGAGTTAATTAAAATGAAAACAACAATTTGCTGGTATACTGTTCACACCTTATTTGTGTGTTTTAATAAGTAAAATGGAATCTTGAATCCTTGCCTGGTAATTTAATCTATTTTCCTGAAAATTAGAGAACCTCGAAAAAGAGAGCTTCTTGTTTCCAATGTAGAAGCGAGAGTGCGATAGCACACCAGAAATCGAAAGCACTGAATTAATTTCAATAAAATTAAATTAAATTTCTTAAAGGAACACTAGTGGAAACTTCAAGGCTTTAGAGAATACACTCAGGTGACTAATCAACAAGTGATTCACTAATTGGTTAATAAATTTGTTTTGTACTAATTGCATTGGCATCGACTAGTCAAAAAATCATTTCAGCACTAAGAGATGTGCCTTAAACATACTATCATTTGGAGGTCCTTTGACAATAGACAAATCTATTGACAGTGATTTCCTGACAAGTCTTGGCTGCCTTGACAGGAAGCAAAGACTTGACTAGGAATCACAGTAGTCATCGAGGAATAGCTAAGATCCATGGATGAGTAATTGTGCAAACAGGCATTTTTTGCAAACAATAATCAGTAGACTTCAGCAAATATTCAATAAAATAAGTACTGGGGTCACACTCAGGGCTCCATTCATTGAAAATTTGAGGACAATTCCATTGCTTTATGATGGAGATTCACTGTTAACTGGTAAAGTGCTGAGTTTTTTCTGGCAACAAATCAAAGCTCATCATATACTGCTCTATTACATTTAATTGGATAATGCCTATAAGGCACTATCCAATTAAATGTCAGAGAGCAAGGTATTGTATAAAAAATCTGATTCATACCAGGGACAATAAAGGCTTCCTCAGGCAGAATGTAGCTACAGACAGTTATTGCCTGTCACTTTTAGTAAAGCCCAAAATAGGGCTTCCAGCACTCTACCAGTTAATGCATACATGGAAATACTGCCCACGAGTGGATTTTACCATTTCCCTGACAACTATACTGCACTATACTGCAACAACTGGGCATGTACAGGGTGTACAGTACGTGGAGAGTGGATTCTAACTAAATCACCCATGGAGTGGAGTTATCACCCAAACTATAACTTTCAAATTTTGTACATATCGACTAAAAACACAAGCAATGTTTCAGCCAATGGACCTCCAGGTTTAACCCGGAGGTCCATTGGCTGAAACTTTGCTTGTGCTTGTTACAGTTAAAACTAGAAGTCCTGTCATAAAATGCGCACAAATAGCACGTTCATATGGGCGTTAATGTGCGCATTATGGCACAAGTAAAGCTATCAAATTCTGTACATATGGCCTGTGCACAAGCAATGTTTCAGCCCATGGACCTCCGGGTAACCCGGAGGTCCATTGGCAGAAACATTGCATGTGTTTGCTATGAGTAACCAGGAGAACCTGCCGTGCTTTGGGTGCCATTCGATATGGCAATTGCGCGCAATTCCAATGTGCAATTAAGCCTAGATAAGCGCACTATTCGTGACAGGACTTCTAGTTTTAACTGTATGCTTTGCAACAAATTTGCAATTATTGCTTGGGTGAATCTCCACTCTGCAGGTGATTTAGTGATAATACACTCTCCACGTACAGTTAAAACTAGAAGTCTTGTCATGAAATGCGCAGAAATAGCACGCTGATATGCACGTTAATGTGTGCGTTATGGCCCAAATAAAGCTATCAAATTCTGTACATATGTCCTGTGCACAAGCAATGTTTCAGCCAAAGGACCTCCGGGTAACCCGGATGTCCATTGGCAGAAACATTGCATGTGTTTGCTATAAGTAACCAGGAGAACCTGTCATGCTTTGGATGCCATTCAATATGGCAATTGCGCGCAATTCCAACGCGCAATTAAGCCTAGATAAGCGCACTATTCGTGACAGGACTTCTAGTTTTAACTGTATGCTTTGCAACAAATTTGCAATTATTGCTTGGGTGAAATCTCCACTCTGCAGGTGATTTAGTGATAATACACTCTCCACGTACTGTAGTTTAAAGACACTTATAACAACAAGGGTCATCTTATGCCAGACAGTTTTACAGGTGGATGGAGCCTAAGTACCCGGAGATAACCACTGTAGTCTAGTGGAAATTCAGAACTGTCTAGGCCTCGTCCTGTTGAGAGAACTGAAAAGAAAATCAGTCATTTCTGGCATGAAAAGGAACACTTCAATTGCTAGCAAGCAAAGCCTTATAAATAGTGAAAGTTGGAAAAGTTAAAAAATTTATAGTAATTTATATATTTTTTATACTTACCAATGACCCAGACTTAGCTGGTGCTAACTCTAACAAAACCAGGGCCAAACACAAATTTTGCCCCCAAATCCCCAAAATTTGCATCCAAAACAAAAAGAAATCATGTCCTAAAGGACCTCCATACTACGCCTCTACTGCGCATGCGCAGTGACGCAGACGTCCCGAAATTGGCGCCAATTATCATTCTTACTGGCAGTGCCTGGTCAGCGCTATGTACTCAGCGGGGAGGCAAGAGTTCCCAACTCCAGGGAGGGCCATCCCCGTCTGGGTCATTGGTAAGTATAAAAAATATATAAATTACTATAAAATTTTTAACATTTTTATACTGTACCAATGACCCAGACTTAGCTGAATAGTAAACAGGCTGGAGGGCCTAGGACATAGAGGAAAATCCAATAAGCTCAACTATATAGTAAAGAGGTAACCCCTTAAGGAGAAAAGGAGTATTAGGCTTTACATGTATCTTTCTTATTTAATATTAAATTAGAAAGATACACTACCCTTAATAATTGAGCACAATAACATTCATGTTCTCTATTAACATCCAGTATAACCCTTATACTAATTATTTTTAAAGCAAGCCAATAAATAAAGTAGTCCAGAGAATTGAGACTCTTTATAGTCATTTAAAAGTGTCCGAGTATTGAATATTAAAGCCCGTTTGACACTTGACATATACAAATGCTTCACACTGAGCTACACTTTAAAAATAAGACATGAATGAATTTAAACATTAATATTACACTTTAAAACCATCCCGGAAGCGACTCAGAAATACTGACTTGGAGGAGGCATTCCCTTGCTTTTCACTATAAAGCAGGTGACCTAAGGGAACACCCGCCCCCCCCCCCCCCCCCCCTCCCCTTGCCCTGGGTCAAATAGCCCAGAGCGAAGAGGGCAGCCGGACGGAGTCACTGCCGGAACAGAAAGCCTGCATAACTATAGTTGCAACTGTTTAGTGGACGACATTCTGAGCAACAGATAACGGACCTAAACAATGCAGGTCTCCAGAAATGGACTCAATATTTCTGAGATAAAAATTCGTAAATGTGGATGGCTGAGACCAATAAGCAGCCTTCATTAAATCTGTAATAGCAACACTATTAGCATAAGCCCAGGAAGTAGAAAGAGCTCTTACTTCATGAGCAGAAATCTTAAGCACAGACTGCTGAGAGGAAGATAAATCTTCATAAGCAGTACGGATAGTTAACTGAATCCATCTAGCAATAGAATGGACTGAAATGTCCTTTCTATTAGGCATCAAAGACAGAAAGAAACGTTTCCGTCCCTTTCTGATAAACTGAGATCTCTGTTTATAGATACGTAATGCTCTAACAGGACAGAGTAAAGGCCTACGCCCGTCTGAAGACGGAAGAGCCTTAATAACAATAGGTTCCGGATATTTATTAGGAGCCTGATTCTTAGCTAAAAAACCCACATTAGTAGTGAAGGTGATAGTGTTCCCAACACTACGATAATGAGAATCATCCACCGATAGTGCATGAAGCTCACTGACTCTTCTAGCAGAAGAGAAAGCTAAGAGAAAAGCTGTCTTATAAGATAAGAATTTGAAATCTACTGTCCCAAGAGGTTCAAATGGCTTTTCCTTCAATTTATGAAGAACCCAAGCTAAATTCCACTTAGGAATTAATCTAAGAGTTCTGGGTCTATTTATCGAAAAGTTTCTAACCAACTTCGATAAAGAGACATTAGATCCAATTTGTAAACTATCATGATGTGCATAGGTATCAGATAACATAGATCTATAACCCTTTATAGTAACAGGCTGCAGTTTGATTTCGTCAAACAAGTATACTAGAAAGTTTGCAATGTCTGGTATAGAGGGATCGAATATATCTACAGAATGATCCCTACACCGACGAAAAACCTTCCACTTAGCCGCATAGTTTAGCGAAGAGGAGGTCCTCCTACAGTTAGAAATCGCGTCCACTGCTCGTCCTGTAAAGTGCTTGCCATGCAAGAAGGACCGTACAACGGAAAAACGTGAAGGTTGAGACCTTGCAGGTTGTGATGGAGTTGGCGCGATTTCCCCTGCGAAAGAAGATCCTCCCATGGAGGAAGCTTCCGCGGTAGGTCCCACAACAGACACCTGAGTAGATTTATCCACAGTCTCTGTGGCGACAGAGATGCTACCAACAGAATCTTGCATTGAGATTGTTTTATCTTTAGCAATACTTGTTGAATTAACGGCGCTGGAGGATACGCATATCCTATCATTCCGTCCCAAGGGATCGACAGAGCGTCTACTGCAAATGCTCTTGGATCCGGACACGGAGACACATACGTCTGCAACTGATTGTTGAGATGTGTCGCAAATAAGTCTATCATTGGCCGTTCCCATTGGTAGCAAATCTGATTGAATACTTGTTTGTTGAGAGTCCACTCCGACAGCAACAAGCGACCCTTTCGTGAAAGGGAGTCTGCTAGCACATTCAGACGACCCGGTATGTGACGGACCGAAAGAAGAACGTGATGTTCTAACGCAAACAGAAGGATTCTTTCCGTTAGATTGAACAACAGAACTGAATGAGTGCCTCCCTGATTCCGTATATACGCCACTACTGTCGTATTGTCGGATAGGATTTGGACATGAGCATCGTGAATAATGTCCATCCAGTGACGTAACGCAAGCCAAATTGACATCATTTCCTTGATGTTTATGTGCTTGCACAGGAATTGCGGATCCCAAAGACCCTGGCATCTCGAATCCGTTGGGATTAATGATGCACCCCAACCTGTTTGACTGGCATCCGTCATAACGGTAAAACTCGGATCCGGCAACTGCAGCGGAACTCCTTGAGTTAACCACTGAATGTTTGCCCAAGTCTGAATCTCTTGTTTCACTTGATCTGACAAGAGAACGTCTACATCGAGCGAATGAATTTTCACACTCCAATTCTGAGTCAGGAAAATTTGAAGAGGACGTGTGCGTAACCGCCCCATCGGAATGAGATCCGCGGCGGCTCCGCACAGACCTATCAGTCTCATAAATTCTCTCGCCGTGACTTTGTCTGCGTGCAGACAATAGCGAGCATAACAACTGACTAATTTCGCTCTGGTTAACGGCAGACGAACGAGATTGTTGTGCGTCTCGAAGCTCATTCCCAGATGAGTGAATGACTTGGACGGCACCAGATCCGACTTCTCCTCGTTTACTATAAAACCGAGACGTCGGAGCAATAGAAGAAGATTCTGAACATCGTTCTGAAGCGTTAACTCGTTGCCGTACCTCTGAAGAATGTCGTCCAGGTAGGCCGACATTACCGCAGACGAATCAGCTCGGAAGTAGATCATTACCGAGTTCATTACCCGAGTGAAAGCCCAGGGTGCTAGATTCAATCCGAAGCACATCGCCCGGAATTGATACACCACTCCTAGGACTGCGAAGCGTAGATACTTTCGGAATGTCGGATGTACCATGACGTGAAAGTACGCATCTTTGAGATCTATGCTCGTTGCATAATCGTTCACCCGAATACTCGCTCTGACCGATCGAATCGTCTCCATATAAAACTTCGGAGCGACGATCAGCTTGTTTATCCAGCTCAAATCTATGACTGGACGGAACGAGCCGTCTGGTTTCGGAACCAGAAACAGATGGCTGTAGAATCCCGGAGATTCCTGGTTTTCTACGACCTCTACCGCGTTCTTCATTAAAAGAGACTGCACCTCTGATAACAGAGCGTCTCTTTTCTGCGGATTTGACGGAAGATGAGTCCACTTTGGACTTCGAGTTAATGGAGGCTTTCGTTTGAAGGATATCTTTAGACCTTCCGAAGTCACTCCTCTCACCCAAGGGTCGTCCGTAATCGACGCCCATTCTTGTTAAAAGCTCGACAACCTTCCACCAACCGGAACGCGATAGAGGTTTAAGCCATCACCTCCTGGACCTGCAAGGCTTGCGGTAGGAGAAACCATGTCTTCCACGACCCGCACCTCGCCCCGTCGACCTCGGGGCGTCCGACCGATTGTCCCGGCCTGAAGGACGTCCCGAACGAGAGTCGCTATCCTGACGGTCTCTCGAATAAGACCAAGAGGATGCACCGGAACCTCTATAGGAACCTCTCTTGGGCGCATTAGACCCAGAAGTGCCTGTCTTATTCGTGTCTGCTGTATCCGATTTCTTAGGAGCAGATTTGAACAACAGAGAATCCTTAGCTTTCTTTGTAATTTTATCATAAATAGCGGAAAGCTTGCCGTCAAAGAGAAGTTCTCCTGAGACCGAAGCGACTCTAAGAGAGTTCTTCACCTTAGAATCCACTAGTGTGGATGTAGCTAGGGCTGCGTCACGTCTAACCAACTCCAGATTTGCCACTGAAAGGGCGGAGTTACACGTGGAATAAGCTACTGCCCTTGAGAGAAGTCTTAAAGAGGATTGTATATCCTGAAACTCTTTCCCCTGAAGGCGCAGTGATAACGCCTTAGTAAGGTGATCTGCGTAAGATAAGGCATCTAAATTGGCTCTGTTAGACGCAATAGCTGTTTCCAACACCGCGGTTGGAATAGAAGCTGACGACGGTAATGATAGCTCTAAGTCTTCCGCCTCGTCGTCCATACGCAGAGGAACTCTCGGTATACCCTGTCCTGCCGTATCGAATTTATTCCTTGCATTAATGAAAGGCAGGTTGAGAGTATTAGCGGACAAGAAACCTGCTTTCCCCGTCCTGGAAGCATGTTTAAATATAGCGTCGTTCAATAATTCAAATGTTCTTGCAACATTATTGGACTGCGACGGAAACTCGGGAGCGATGTCCCTGAACCGCTCAAAAAATTCAGAGTCCAATGACGCTATAATTCTCTTGTCCGGAAGCGCAGCAGTCTGGCCCGACGGAACAACTTGAGGGAGAAAGTGCCAGATGAAGTCCACGGCAGCTTTATGTTGTTCCGAAAGGGATAGCTCCAAGTCATCCGTATCCCTTTCACCATCCGGTCGGACCTCATGATGTTCCCGGTCGTCCGCCCCCGATGCTTCGGCGGAGCGTACCGACCCAGCGCCGTCGGATAATTCTCGATCCGACACCGTTTCTGTCGGCTGCTGGGATGCTGCGATAAGCTGTGCTATCTGCACAAGAATGTCCGGCGTCGAGACCTGCGGAGGCGCAGTCTTTCGCTGCTTCGCCGAGGGCAGCTGCGCATCAGATGGCTCCCGCATACTTTTCCTATGCGAACGTCCGGAGTCCATCGGTCTCGAATCCCTGGCTGCCGGATGGTGTGACCTGGTCGCCGAAGAATCCTTGATCGGCGAAGCTGGTAATATATCGGCGGTCACGCAGCCAAGGTGCGGTCGTGTGCGCTGACGAGAAGAGGAAGCCTTAACAGTCTCTGCGGACTGCTTATACAACGGAGCGTCCCGAGCGATGGACGTATGCTCCGCTAAAGACACATTTTGTACCACAACATCTGGTCCCAGATGTTGTTGTACGAGAGAGGGGCCTCTCTCGCTCGCGGCCCGGCTGGACCTGGACGAGCTAGGAACCGGACTCAAAGGCTTCCTCCGTTCTCGCTTACTATCCGCCGTCACTGGGTGTGCATCTATTATGTTTATAGTGCTCGCATCACCCAAAATTTCCTCTTGGACCGCATCGGACGAACCCGGCTGCCGAACCATTCGGTGAATGGACGCTACACCGGGCGAGCTAGCGGACGACATTTGTCTAATCTCCATGAGCACTTTTGCCGCTAGCTCTGAATTCATTTGTGACGATGGACGCACACTTGAAGAAGATAACATGGAAACATCACCCTGTTCTGGTTCCTCTGAAATAGAAACTGAGAGAGTAGAGTGACCTTGCGGAGAAAGAGCCGGCATCGCTCTTTCTCCAGAAACAACATATCATGACACACGTTTCCAATGTTTCTCATCCCAATGTTCACATATAGGACAGGGATTAATGCGAGAACACTGACTACAATTAATACGATGATCATGAAAGTCAGAGGAAGATTTCTTCCTATTACAATTTGAACAACGTCCCTTCATTGTGAAAGAACAACAATAAGTCCTAGTTACTCGCAAAAACCGCTGACACAAAGATACATAATAACATGATCCATTAATAAATGAAAAAACAATTGCAAAACAAAATAATTTTGAAAAAATATTTTTTCAGCGAAGCCCAAGTTGCTGAAAAGTAACGTTGAGCCCCGATGGATCCGATGGCCAAGTGTGGTCAAAAATTTTAAATTTATATTAAATAATTAATGAGAAACTTTCGGATAGTATAAATGTATCTTATAGTGAGATAAACTACAGCAAAGGCAAACAGCCCCCCTCAAAAAAGGCTGTTGCCAATGAAAACAAACAGTGTAAAAACACCAGAAAACATGACTCCAGGCACTGAAAAAACTGGCCCGGAATCAGTCATCAATTACACTCTATCTGATGCAAAACAGAGACTCCCAGGGGAGAATCTGCAGAACATCAGATGGAAGATGCAGAACACAAACGTTATACACTCATGGGTGAAAACGTAACTATGGGGAAAATAACAGAAAACATTCTGTAACCAAGCAACTCTCCCAGGAAATTTTAGAAATGAAATTTCTCAAAAATATGCCAAAAGCATGGGAGAATTGCAAGGGGGGACTTTAGAAGGCTAGGGGAGAGGAAACACTGAATAAGCAGTGCAACAATTAGCAAGAATGACAACAAGAGGCCCATGCCTCGAAAATAGGCAACTTAACATAATTTCATCAAAAAATTTTAAGTACAGCCCTGATTATTTTTTGTCACTTCTTTTTCCTCTCTTCCTTCTATCCTCCTTAGAATCACATTTTCTCCAAAAATTACGTGTCTGGCATCCTTTAAACTGAGATTTACAAGCACAAAGATCAGTGAGATGTTGACTGATGAAGGGCCAAACAGAGAATGATAATTGGCGCCAATTTCGGGACGTCTGCGTCACTGCGCATGCGCAGTAGAGGCGTAGTATGGAGGTCCTTTAGGACATGATTTCTTTTTGTTTTGGATGCAAATTTTGGGGATTTGGGGGCAAAATTTGTGTTTGGCCCTGGTTTTGTTAGAGTTAGCACCAGCTAAGTCTGGGTCATTGGTACAGTATAAAAATATTGAAAATACACACGGTTTCTGAATTCTATGATTGGTTAGTATACCCATGATATTGTTTTCGTTTGAATTTTTCAGTTTATTACACACCTGCCCTATGAAATCCCCATCTACAGCAACACTAAACTATGCGGAAATGAAAATCCGTTCCGCACATATATGTGGAACAGAAATCGTCGACAAACTATTTTTAAACAGAAGCAAAATTTCCCTGGAATTTTTTACAAATCGTGCAACGCAATTACAATTGGAATCGCTAGCGAAAGCTGAAAATTGTCCACTGAGTTCCAATGTGTCCTAAGTGCCAGTAGGCACATAGATCACATTGCAGCTCGGAGATGAAATAGTAACACCAGTTCCCCTCGCAAATTTGGTTGGTGATAAAATGTGTTCTTTTTGTTGATACTTGTCAAATGAATAGCTGAGTGTCATTCTAATAATTGTTTTTATAGACATGAAGGCATGTAATAAACAAAGACTGACACGCATGTGTAAATGGGTTAATCGATATGGCACTTGTGCCATTGTAGAAAGATAAAACTCAAGGCCTGCTGCCTCTTGTTCTATCCTTCCACGTTGGCGCTCGTGCTATATCAATTAACCCATTCACACACGTGTCGATCTGTGTATACATTGCCCATCTCTAAAAAGAAGTCCTTCTTTTGACTCCTCCTAATGAGTATGGGTATAATAATGTGTAGCAAGATTTAGTTTAGACTTGAAAGCTTTCTTACAAATATTACATTCAACTGGTTCTTCACCAGTATGAACAGTAAAATGTTCATTGAGATGAAATTGGTCCTTAAAAGCTTTCAAACATATATTACATTTGAATTGTTTCTCGTAAGCATGGGTTCTGAAATGCTTTTTTAAATCAACTTCCCATCTAAATTTTTTTGAACACATCGTACATTCAAATAGCTCACCAAAATGGTTTCTCAAATGTTTGATAAGGAGTGATTCCGTCCAAAATTCTTTCAAACAAATATTACATTTGATCTTCTTTTCACTATTATGAGCGTCTAGATGGAGTGTAAAAGCTCTGTTTCGATAGAATTTTTCATTACACACATTACATTCAAATGGTTTCTTTTCAGTATGCTTACTTAAATGTTCAGTGAGATCTGATTTGCTAACAAAAGCATCCAAGCACACATTACATTTAAATGGTTTCTCTTCAGTATGCTTACTTAAATGTTCAGTGAGATCTGATCTTTTAATGAAAGCTTCCGAACACTTATTACATTCAAATAGTATTTCACAAGCATGAGTTCTAACATGGATCTTGAGACGTGGTTTTCGCGCAAAAGCTTTCAAACACACATTACATTTGAATGGTTTTTCACCTGTATGAGTTCTTAAATGTCTAGTACGATGATAATTATCTCGGAATTTTTTCAAACATATGTTACACTTGAATTGTTTTTTACCAGTGTGAGTTCTCTCATGAGTCTTGAGATGGAGAGTCAGATCTTTGTTTTCATAGAATTTTTCATTACACACATTACATTCAAATGGTTTCTCTTCAGTATGCTTACTTAAATGTCCAGTGAGATCTGGTTTGCTAATGAAAGCATCCAAGCACACATCACTTTCAAATGGTTTCTTTTCAGTATGCTTAATTAAATGTTCAGTGAGATCCAATTTGCTAATGAAAGCTTCCAAGCAAACATTACATTCATATGGTTTCTCTTCAGTATGCCTCTTCAAATGTTCAGTGAGATCCGATTTGCGTATGAAAATTTCTGAGCACACATTACATTTAAAAGGTTTCTCCTCTGTATGCTTATTTAAATGTTCAGTGAGATCCAATTTTCGTCCAAAAGCTTTCAAACACATATTACATTTGAATGGTTTTTTGCCTGTATGAGTACTTAAATGTCTAGTGAGATCCACTTGGTGTCCAAAAGTTTTCAAACACACATTACATTTGAATGTTTTTTTGCCTGTATGAGTTCTCAAATGTCTGGGGAGATATGTGGCTCTGAAATTTTTCAAGCATATGTTACTCTCAAATCGTTTCTTACCAGTGTGAGTTCTCTTATGTTTAACAAGAAGAAATTTGCTCTTGAAAGCATTCGAACATATATTACATTCAAAGGAATTTTTGTCATTTTGGGGGCCGAAATGTTGTGAAAGTCTTGCATTGTTTCTCGAAGTTTTCGAACTAACATTTTGAGAAAGTTTTGGATTGCTTCTTAAAGTTTTCAAACTTTTATCACATTTAAATGATTTCTCATCATTATGGACCTTCATTTCATTTTCTTCACTTTTATTGTGTTTTGATTCCTTAACATCTGTATATTCTGAAACAGCATGTGTTTTGTTATGTTTGAAGAGAAAATATCTGGTATTGAAAACTTTCAAACATACCTTACACTCTAGGAATTTCTTGACATTTTCTGGTCCGTCTGGTGGTCTATTCCTGAATGTTCTCCAACTTTTATAACATTCAAATGATTTCTTGCAATTATATTTTTCCAGTTTGTTGCTTCCACTGACATTTCCTTCACTTTTATTGCTTTCAGACTCCTTTTTTGTATGTTCTGAATCTGCATGACTTTTCTGATGTTTGGTGAGAAAATATTTGCTCCCAAAAAGTTTCAAACATGAATTACACTGAAAGAAATTTTTTAGACAGATATCCTGAGAAGGTCTTGATTTGCTTCTTAAATTTTTCGAACTTTTATCGTTTTCAAATGATGTCACACCATTATGTATTTTCAGTTCATTGCTTTGACTGAAATTATCTTTACTTTTATTGTCTTCAGATACCTTATCATCTGTACATGTGTGTTCTGAAACAGCATGAGTTTTGTTATGTTTAGAGAGAAAATATTTGTTCTTGAAAATTTTCAAACATAAACTGCATCTTTGGGAGTTATTTCGGGGCATTTTTTTGTTGACTGTTTTACTGAAATGGTGAGAAAGTCTTTGCTATTTAAGTTTTAAATGATTTATCATATACAAATGACTCATCACCATTATTGATTTTCAGTTCATTACTGTAACTGGCATTTTCTGCACTTTCTTTACCTTTGTTATCTTCAGATTTCTTTGTAACTTTTGTTTCCAAAAGCACTTCTACTTAAGGTTACTAAATAATCATTTGCTCAGCTGTTACTAGCTGTAAAACCTACTTTATTAAATGTCCACAGGGAAGGCAAGAATATTGAAGAGTTTTTCATCAATGAACTTATATTTATCAAAAAAACTGATAAAAGTTGTAAACAATGTTTATGGACATCATATTCCAATATATTTGTAGATCTCTATAAATTGAATAAAACATGTTTTTTAGCCATCCAGAAATACTTTTTGAAAAAATACTCAACTTTGTCTTTTAGCGTTATCACAATGAATCTGTTTTGAACAATTTTATGGCTGGTCTTCATGTATAAAATGTAAACCAATATTAATCAAACATGGATCCCACATAATATGTTACATGTAAGTGAATCATCTACGATCTTCATAAGATAATGTCACATTAAAAAGTTTTCACAAACTATCAATTTTCTTTATTTTTCCCACTGAAAAGAAACAAAGATAAAGTCACAATCAAATATTTAAACACCATTTGGCATCATGGAATCACTCTGAAACAGACCTGGATGATACAGTTAAAACTAAAAGTCCTGTCCTGAAATGCGCACAAATAGCACGTCGATATGTGTGTTAATCTACGCGATATGACCATACTCTGAGGTGCCAAATAACAGTGATGGCCAAATAACAGTGATGGCTCAGATTTTGGTCTGAAAATAATAACAGTGATGGCATTTTTGCTCTATGTCTCAATACCAAATAACAGTGATGGCAAGGAATTTTTCAGCAAAATTAATAAGCATGTCGACACTCTTATTTGGCACCTCGGAGTAGTAAGGCTATCAAATTCTGTAAATATGGCCTGTGCACAAGCAATGTTTCAGCCAATGGACCTCCGGGTAACCCGGAGGTCCATTGGCAGAAACATTGCCCGTCTTCACTATGAGTAACCAAGAGAACCTGTCGTGCTTTGGATGCCATTCGATATGGCAATTGCGCGCAATTCATATGCGCAATTAAGCCTAGATAAGCGTACAGTTTGTGACAGGACTTCTAGTTTTAACTCTATACCTTGTTTTACCATGTGTTATCGGTATTATAGCATACCAGGGCAGTTAGGAAATGCTTCTCTAATGATACGATGTGTACATGTATCACAATTTAGTCTGCAAGATTTCGATATGTATCATGATGCACATTATAACATGCCTGTTCTATGTTATCTCCATCTACAGCAACACTAAGCCATGCGGAAAATGAAAACCTGTTACGCACATACAGTTAAAACTAGAAGTCCTGTCATGACATGCGCACAAATAGCACGTTGATATGCGTGTTAATGTGCGCATTATGGCCCAAGTAGAGCTGTCAAATTTTGTATGTATCGCCTGTGCACAAGCAATGTTTCAGCCAATGGACCTCCGGTTTACCCGGAGGTCCATTGGCAGAAACATTGCATGTGTTTGCTATGAGTAACCAGGAGAACCTGCTGTGCTTTGGTTGCCATTCGATATGACAATTGTGTGCAATTCCAACGCGCAATTAAGTCTAGATAAGCGCACTATTCGTGACAGGACTTCTAGTTTTAACTGTATGTGTTCAACGAAAATCGTTGACGGACTGTTTGTAAACAGAAGCAAAATTTCACTGGAATTTTATACTACCGGTAATCGTGCAATGCAATTACAATTTGAATCGCAAGCGAGAGCTGAAAATCGTCCCCCGAGTTCCAATGTGTTCTATGGGCAAGTAGGCACATATAACACATCGGAACTGGGGGGACGAAATAGTAACACAGGTTCCCCTTACAAATTTTGTTTGGTGATAAAATGCATTGTTTTTGTTGATATTTGTCAAATGAATTGCTGCGCGTCCTTCTAATAATAGTTTTTACCGACATGAAGGCATGTAATAAACACAGAATGACACACGCGTGTGAATGGGTTAATCGATATGGCACTTGCGCCATCGTGGAAGGATAGAACGAGAGGCTGCCATGACAGATCAATACACAGAACGTGTGTGTGAGTGTCGTTCTGACTTCTGTGTATTGATCTCTCATGGCTTGAAACTACATGTACAACTATCAAATACTTTGAATAACATGTTCATGTATTTATTTCCATTAGCTTCCTTTTATTACAATTTTTGAATGCACGATTTAAACAATACGTGACTTCTCAATGCGATTGGCATTCAGTCATTTAAGGTTCTGATTTTATGAACCGTTTACCAGCTCTTTTGTCCTCGCAGAAAATATAAATATGTTAAAACCATTTAATCCCTTTTATTACATGCCCATGCAGTCTCTCTTATGCAATATGGCGTGCAATATGGCTGTGCAATACGGACTTCCGTATTGCACACCAACCTGTCCCAACCGGGACTTTTTTTATGCAATGCGACTGCATAAAGTGCATGGTGTTTACCACCGTTGATAGAAAAGAAAATTAGGTCAGTAGGTGCTTGGGGCATAAAATAAATACAAAACCACATGTATGTTTCAATGTGTCGTTTTGTATTCAATTCGTGAGATGTGCGTAGAAAGAAAACATCTCGACCTTCGGTCTCGACGTTTTCTTCCTACGCACATCTGACTCATTGAATACAAAACGACTCATTGAAACATACATGTAGTTTTGTCTATATATCTTGTTTGGCCGAGCTCTGAGTCCTGTGAAACAAAATATATAGAGAGTAATCGCTTGACTGGACTGGTTACGTGAAATAATTCAGGAGAGGTGAGGGAGGTTACACAAACACCAGAGAGCGAATGCGCAAAAGTGTTTTACAATATACATGTAGTCCCTCGTCTCGAATGAATTATTTCACGTAACCAGTCCAGTCAAGCAATTACTGTTTATTACTTTTCATTATTAACAATAATTATATTGTTTAACCCTTTACTTAACATAACGGCCAGCGCTATTCTAAAAAATCATCAATTAATTTTCATTATTTTTTTTATTTTTTGTCTTTAAAACATAGATTATGACCCCTCATTGGAATGAGCTCGTCGAGCTCATTCCAACAAGGGGTCATAATCTATGTTTTTGAGACAAAAAAAGAAAATAATAGCCATTCAAGATTTGTTTTTGCAAGAGTTGTCTGCTTTTCATATTTAGGTAAAGGGTTATAAAAAAAAAAAAAATGAAGTCCCCATTACATCCACAGAAAAGCGTCTTCGTTTTGCATGCACGGATGTACATGACACAATTGTTGATTGCATAATTCACTTGTGAAGTTATCGTTTATAATCAAAATCGGAAATCCCAGTAAATCACACTTTGGAAAGTAATAAAAAGGATTAATCAAACACATGCAAATATTTAGCAAATCAGAGGGAATTCACCAACTTTTGCTCAACTGAATAATTCTGTTAATGACATACAGTACAGCCTACAATAAAGTGTAAACCTGTTCGCGCTAATAACGAGCTGTTTGGGCAATATTTGCATCACATTCGTATTTGAATATCACAATATTTTTATAAGAATAACGCGCCAGTTGGTCGTTATTTGGCTGGTCGAACGCACAAAGATGACGAAGCCTCAAAGAACAAGTTACAAACAGTACAATGGTACATATTTAAAAAGAAAACATGATTAATTATTAACAGTAATCATTTCTGTTAAAGAGAGCACAAAGAATTAGTGAAGTCATATCAGTGCTAAACAGTAAACAAACATAAACACTCAAAAAATTGTTAACAACGCTCATTTCAATGCAATTACAAAACAAACAAGTACACAAAGACAAAGGCCACCAGAGAGCACCTAAAAATCAAAATTTTCATTGAGATCTTTAAGCACGTAAGTGTTTCTTCAAATTTGGAAAGAGATGGTAGTCGCTTTGACAACATAAGTGTTTCTTCAAATTTGAAAAGAGATGGTAGTCACTTGGTAGTTGCTTTGACAACATAAGTGTTTCTTCAAATTTGAAAAGAGAAGGTAGTCACTTGGTGACTACCATCTCTTTCAAAATTTGAAGAAACACGTGGTCAAAGATTTCAATGAAAATTTTTATTTTTAGGTGCTCTCTGGTGGCCTTTGTGGGCATTCTGGTTGCTAAAATGCTGAATAATTGAAGTGGAAAATATGTATTTTTTCCTCCTACAATTCTCTAAATTCCCACGGGCACACAATACTACATCTGGTCGGAGGTTTCATAGAAATACAAACCCAAAACAACACAAAATCCACAAATCCTGACAGTGACTGCGACACTTAACCTCAATTTTTTTTATACAACCCAATACGTGTCAACGTAAATAATTGGAAATGCAGAGAACAAAATATTCGAAAAGAACCATGATGCGGACGTGTGACGTCATGCACATGCAATTACATCATTTATCGCTCGAAATAAAAGCCAGTGATTTCGGACCAAACACGACAATTTGAGTCCGAAATTTTATAGGCGACATTTAGGATTTGAACTTCGTTTCCCCCTCTCTTCTGGGGGTTATAAAGTATTAGTTTGTCGCCAGTAATAGTAGGCATAGTATACAACATAATTAAGCCTACAATGTATATTACAGTTAAAACTAGAAGTCCTGTCACGAATAGTGCGCTTATCTAAGCTTAACTGCGCATTGGAATTGCGCGCAATTGCCATATCGAATGGCATCCAAAGCACGGCAGGTTCCCCTTGTTACTCATAGCAAACACATGCAATGTTTCTGCCAATGGACCTCCAGGTTACCCGGAGGTCCATTGGCTGAAACATTGCCTGTGCACAGGCCATATGTCCAGAATATGATAGCTTTAATTGGGTCATAACACGCACATTAACGCGCATATCAACGTGCTATTTGTGCGCATTTCATGACAGGACTTCTAGTTTTAACTGTACATGGAAACAAAGGATCCTGAGTGTCATTACAATACAGCATTGTACTCGACATTTTAACCACCAGATTTTCTGACTGATCACAGTATGATCGGCGGGGGAATGGGTCTGGTCAACAGACCCGCAGCCGGTCTAGCGGAAACCCTGGGTAAATGTATTGGATACATTGTTCAACATCTGAACTTTTAAGTAGTTAAAATAATAAAATAATTTGATAATCATTACCAGAAATAACAGAAGAGAAATAGGAAAATAGTGTGGAAACAATGAAAGGTACACTCAGATGGATACTGATGACAGTGGGTGGCTACCAAAAAATCCTGAAAATTGCTCAAAGTCCGACATGTGGAAAATTGCCTATATTTTGACGAATGAAGTCCCATAACTCTGGAATGACAAATCGGACAGCGACTCAAATCGAAAGGGAGATTCCCTCTATCAACATATACTTGCAACCAAAAAATCTAAGCATTTTCAAGTTATTGTTAGACATGTGGAAAATTGCAAATATTTTGACGAATAAAGTCCTGTAACTCTGGAATGACATATCGGACAGCGACACAAATAGAAAGGGAGATTCCTTACATAAACATATACTCGCCACCAAAAAAAACATGAAAATTGCTCAAAGTATTTTCAAGTTATTGTCCGACATGTGGAAAATTGCCTATATTTTGACGAATAAAGTCCCATAACTCTGGAATGACAAATCGGACAGCGACACAAATCGAAAGGGAGCTTCCTTCCATCTGAATATCTGCCGCAATATGGACCTTTTGTTTACTAGATCTGTTAAAACAATACTGGTCTTGAGCGAATGCGTTTTCACACTCCAGTTCTGGGTAAAGAATAACTGGAGGGGATGTGTGCGTAAGCGACCCATCTAAATAAGATGAGTAGCCACTCCGCACAACCCCATCAGTCGCATAAAATTTCTCGCTGTTAATGCGCCTGAGAGTAGACAAAAGCGAGCATAACAACTGACTAATTTCACTCTGGATACTAGTAACGGCAGACAAATCAGATTGTTGTGAGATATTACCGAGTTCATTATTCGAGTGACAGCCCAGGGCACTAGATTTAGACCGAAGCACATCACTCGTAACTGAAATACTATCCCTTGGACAATGAACCGTAGGTACTTTCTGAATGCTGGATACACCAGGACATGAAAGAACGTATCCTTAGATCTATGCTTGTCGCATAGTCGAACATTCGAACGCTTGCTTTTACAGACTAAATGATTAATATAAATAAACTTTTAGAACTATGATAAACTTGTTATCCAGCTCCAGTCTATTTATAATTATCAGACGGAACGAGCTCTCTGGCTTCGGTACAAGTAACAGGTGACTAGAGAATCCTAGAGAATTTTGATTCTTGATGACCTCTATTACTTTCATTGTCAAGAGAACCTTCACCTCCGATTGGAGAGACTCTTATGCAAGGATTTGATGGAAGCATTGTCCATCACAGACATTAAGTTAGTGGTGGTACTCTTGGAAAGATAGCCGTAGGCCGTCAGAGACCACACTTGGACTTCCGTAATAGTTATCCAGTTTGATGCGAATCTTGATAACCATCCATCAACTGCTAAGCAATAGAGGTTAGGGCTGTCGCGACTATCATTTTTTGTAATCGACTAATCGTGACCAGTAATCGACAGTTAGTCGATTAATAGTCGCTTCCCATGATTTTTTAGCAAATCATTCTTCTGTTTGTAAAACTCTGAAAATGACAATGGCACCAGTGTGTTCAGACGAAGTGGGGTTGTGGGAACAACAAATCGGTCCCGACTGAAGCTACATGTAGTCCAATCTTGGACCCACAGTCCGTAATATAATTTTTGGGGTAGGACGTACCAACCCCAAAAATAATATAATATTACTGACTGCGGGTCCAAGTTTGAACTAGATTGAAGCCGATGAATTAAAATGAATTTACCAAACAACGTTCCTGCATATGTTTCCTTTCTGCAATAAGTTTCTCGAAATTTTGAACATTGAGATCTATGCATTCCCTCGTGAGTTGTTAAAATTGGATCTTAGTCTGAAGTTCCGAACTTTGAGAAGTGATCTGACGTTCTGACTTTCGTCATAATTTTGTCACTTCTGCGCTTTGGGTTTTCTAATGGGTGCATTCGTGTGTACAAGACTGGAGAAATTCAGAAGAATCTATTCTTCTCGAGTAACTGTGAGTGTTCTTTCTTACACAGTCAGTGACAGTCGTACAGTCTTCCGGATATGAATGTTAACTATGGTTAGATATTTAAAGTTATTCACCTTCATTGATCATTCACCTCACAAAACAATGCAATTTAGCCCCGACGTGTAGTAGACGTGTACCACCTTGAAAATGAACGACGATCGACTAAAAATAAAAAACGTCGACTACTTCAATAGTCGACGGTTAGTCGACTAATCGAATAATCGCGACAGCCCTAATAGAGGTCCTAACCCTCACCTGTAGTACCTGCAAGGCCAACGGAAGGAGAAACTACGTCTCCTTCGTGAAGAGTCTCGAGTCAACAGCTTAGGGGCGTCTGACTAGTAGTCTCGATCAGACCTAAGCCCCCTATCCGAGTCGCTGTATGACGATCCGTAGAGTAATTATAGGAGGGTAACCTATACCCTCGCGAGGAGTCCTTTTAGACGATTTTCTGTCTATTACATCCTCTCTTACTCTTTTCTGCTATTGCAGGTCGATTAAACGCCGACTTACAGTTAAAACTAGAAGTCCTGTCACAAATAGTGCGCTTATCTAGGCTTAATTGCACGTTGGGATTGCGCGCAATTGCCATATCGAATGGCATCCAAAGCACGGCAGTTTCTCTTGTTTACTCGAAGCAAACACATGCAATGTTTCTGCCAATGGACCTCCGGGTTACCCGGAGGTCCATTGGCTGAAACATTGCTTGTGCACATGCCATGTGTACAGAATTTGATAGCTTTTCTTTGGCCATAACGCGTATATTAACGCGCATATCAACGTGCTATTTGTACGCATTTCATGACAGGACTTCTAGTTTTAACTGTAAGGAGCCATATTGTAGGGCTGCACGGTATTTGGATTTTGGTACCAGTGACGGTATTGAAAACAATACCACAGTATACCGGTATACCGTGAAACAGTTCAGATTGAAACAAAATAAAACTGAAATACATGTACCTTACTTTTATGAAAGTGCTTGATAAATGTGATGTACAACTACAAGGTCCTAGGTGAAAAGCAACTCATGTAATTCGGTACCTTCTAAGTGCTGAGTTTACTCTGAATGTAACAGAATTTTGGAGTTCATTAATTCATTGTTTGTCGGCAATCTGACAAAAAAATGTTTCAGATCACACATGTTCACAATTGCGAAATGTGCATCGCCATCACTGGGAGAAAACATTGTCGGCTGTGATTGACACCTGCAGACTGTCATGAAACTGAAGAGTGATCACGTCTTGGAGGCGTGCTTAATATCAACAGACCGACTGGCCTGACATATGACAGCTGACATTTGACACTGTCATCCGAGGAAGTTTACTGCAGGAAGATAGAAGAAGGGGAGGAGCTACTACTGGTTGTTTGTGTAACCAGGCCCTTGGAATTCCATCAACTGGACACACGTTTTGATAAAAAAGTTTTGTTTCCCACTGTTTTTAATGAAGCCACATATACGCAATTAGCACAATGACTGGCTCAGTAATTAAACGCTATCAGTCAAGAGAGGTTGACCATGTTTTTACAGGAATTAAATTGACAAAGACAAATTTACTTGTATCCAAGATTCAGATGAAAGCCAGTAAACCCAATGATAATTTTATGGCTTATTTTCATATTAAACAATAGGTTCAATAACTTTTTAGACATGGATTATTGTCGTTCTTCCATTCAAATCACTCATTTTCCCAGAGCAGTAAGTAATACTTCTGTCTACTGCTCCAAAAGTATCTTTTTTATTCATGATATCCCTTGCATTTAATATGTGTTTGCCCTATTTTCGCGCATTATTTATATTTTTATTTCAAGAATACGCGAATTTCAAATCATAATACCGGACCCAAAAATTGTATACCATTACTCACGGTATACCGGTATTCATTTTTGATGGACGGTTTTTAACCGGTGACGATTTCAATACCGGTACCAACCAGTATACCGTAATACTGTGCTGCCCTACAGTATTGATGCTTTCTTTGTAGCTTGGTCATAAACCAATAAAAGCTTGATGCGTTAGATCCAGCGCCACACTGTGTTGTTCCGAAAGGGAAGGGTAATTCTCCGTCAAATCCCTTTCACCATCCGACTGAATCAGATTATACTCACGATAATCGGTCTCTGAACGCACAGATGAATGGCCCAAAACAGCACCATCCAGTGGCTCAGGTTCCGAGACTGCCGTCGGCTGCATCTGCACTTGCTGGGATGCTACGATGAGCTGCACAATCTGCGACAGCATGTTTGTTACAGAGGCCTAAGGAGCAGCAGTCTTCTGTTGCTCGGCCGCTGGCTGCTCCTAGGTCAGTGTGTCCGAGATGGCTCTTTTCTGCGGATGTCCCGATGAATGAGGGCTCGTCTCCTTGGCTTTGTATGTATGGTGTGACTTCTTTGACGAAGAGTGGACCTTCTCGGCGATGCAGGCTGGATATCAGAAGTCATGTAGCCAAGGTGTGGTCGAGTGTGCTTGGTAGACGCTGAACTGAAGAAGAAGCCATAACTATAGCCGGTCCCGGCTGTGAACTGAACAGAGTGTCCCGGACGGGAGGTGTGGACGTATGCTCAGACTGACGCAAGTTCCGAACCACAACATCTGACCCCAGATGTTGTTATGAAAGAGAGGAGGCTCTCTCACTCGTGGTCTTTCAGACCTCGCCGAGCTTCCCGCTGAACTTGCCGGCTTCTTCCTCTCCGTCATCACAGGGTGAGCCTGTTATTATTTTTAGTGCTTGCTCTACTCTTTCTACTCTCCTTGAACGCAACAGACACACCCGGCTTCAAGGTACCCACGGACGGTGTAACCAGTTCACTGGTCGAGCTAGCTGGCGACAGGGAGCTGAAACCATGCTGTGGTTTATTGCCCTGTCTAATATTCATGAGAACTTAGCCGCTAGCTCTGATTGACTACATTGTGTCTAAATGCGACGACAGAAGCACACTCTCTGACGGCGTCATGTAAACATCACCATGTTCTTGTTCCTCTGTAAATAGAAACTAAAAAACTAGAGCGACTGTTTGGCAAGAGGACCGGCGGTGACGTCTCACTGCAAGTGGACCAGCAGTGGCCTCTCACTAACAACGTACCATGACATCCGTCTCCACGTTTGTAATCCCATGCGACACATGTTGAGCAAGAATTAGTGGGAGTACATCGACTACAAGCAAGGCAACCAACATGTAAATCAGACGAAAGACTTCCTCGCCTTGCTTATAGAGCAATATGCTTTCATAATGAAGCAAACTAAGGAGATCATACTTCCACCAACTCCACATTAAATATTATAAAAAGATACAAAACAAATAACATTCAAAATATAAATCAAAAAATAATTTAAACAAAAAATTTTTTCAAAAAATTTAGACAAGAGCTCAAGTTCCTATAGGGAACGATGTGCCCAAATGTATCCCGAAAGAGCCCAAGTGTGGACAAAAAATTTTTTCCAATCCAAAAACTGCTGCACTACCAGAATATTTAATGTATCTAACAACAGTCCTACCGTATAATAAATAGGAAACTACATACATAAAAAGAGCATTGAGAGACCCCAGGCAACACAGCACAAAGTCAGTAACAGATTTTTGAATTATCCGATGTACAGCAAGATTTTCATCAGAAGAAAAAACGATGCATCGGATGTATGATGCATGACCAAAATGCCTAAACACCAGATGGTGAGGACGTAACCATGATGATATACAGAATAAACATTCTGTGTAACACGTTAAACTCCCAAGAAATTTTATAAAAAAGTTCCACTAAAACAAGCCAAAAAGCTTGAGAGTTTAACTGGAGGAGTGGTTCAAGGGAGGGAAGGGAAGGAATACTTAACAAACAGTAATGATGATGTCATGCCCATGTCCCGAAATTGGGGAACATGAACTAATTTTTATAAATATTATAAAGTTACAGCCATGAACGTTTCAAACCACCACTTCCTTCCTTCATCCAGTTGTGTCCTTGGATCCACCAAATTAACTATTGATTTGTGTCTGGCATCATTAAAACTGAGATTTAAAAGCACAGATGTCAGTTTGTTGTTATCTGACTGAAGGCAAAACAAAGAATGATGTTGGCTCCAATTCTGGTCACTTCCTGACGTCTGCGCATGCGCGAAGAGTAAATGTATGGAGGGCCAGATAGGACTTCTAATTTTCGGTTTGCACGCAAATTTGGGGGATTGGGAGGCAAAATTTGTGTTTGGCACTCGATATTTTGGAGTTAGCACCAGCTGGAAAAATATTGCTGGATAGAAGATTTTAATGCCTTTATTTCGAGAGGTTATGGTGAGCCGCGACCATAATTCTATTTCTTTGGGTGAGGAAATAACCAGAGTTAAAATGTATGCGATGAAAAATGATGACTTTAAAGTAATTTGTATATTTTTCATACTTACCAATGGCCCAGACTTAACTGGTGCAAACTTAATATTATCAAGGGCCAAACACAAATTCTGAACGCCCCCCACCCCCCCCCCCCCCCCCCAATTCCCCAAATTTGCAAACAGTACCGAAAATTAAAAGTACTATCTGGCCCTCCATACTCTACAGTTAAAACTAGAAGTTCTGTCATGAAATGCGCACAAATAGCACGTTGATATGCGCATTAATGTACATGTACGCGTTATGGCCCAAGTAAAGCTATCAAATTCTGTACATATGGCCTGTGCACAAGCAATGTTTCAGCCAATGGACCTCCGGGTAACCTGGAGGTCCATTGGCAGAAACATTGCATGTGTTTGCTATCAGTAACCAGGAGAACCTGCCGTGCTTTGGATGCCATTCGATATGGCAATTGCGCGCAATTCCAACGCGCAATTAAGCCTAGATAAGCGCACTATTCGTGACAGGACTTCTAGTTTTAACTGTACTACCTATACATGTGCAGTGCTCAGGAAGAGACAGGTATTGGCGCCAACACCATTCTTTGTAGACAAGCCTACTAAAGTAACAAGAGGTCCCAGGGGCCTAAGGGCACTCACCTGACATGGTAGCCTAAATACCAATCCAGGGAATTCATTTCAACAAGTTGCATCTGTCCCTCCTAAGAAAAGCTTATACCAAATATCCAAAGAAAGCCAAATATCCAATTTGAAAGCTTTTGGAGCAGTGATTTGGGAGAAAAGTAGTCTTAAATATTTTTCCCATTATGCAGTGTTAAAAATGCTGACTCAGTAGTTTTTCAAAGTTCTCAAAAAAGTACCCCATGATAAAACTGATAGCAATTGTTTTGGACCATTCCATTCTGTTGGTCCTAAGGAAGCTTCACACTACATAAGAATTTACAGTGCCGTGTAGTTTTGGAGATATGGGCGTTTTAATTTTTTATATTTTTAGCTCCTGGGGTTCCCATGGAGCGATGGGAAAATTTTTTTTGGCATAAATTAAGTACTTATGACCCAATAAGCCCTCATGTCAAATTTGATTCAAATCTGCCACTCAATTTGGAAAATTAAAATTGGGGGCTGGGTGAAAATTCTTGCCCCTCCCTTAACGAAGGCAAATATAGCTCCTCAAACTTCTCTTGAACAAATCTGAGTCTACTCCTCAAAAGAAAGCTGCACACCAAATATCAAGTCTCTGTTACTGCTGGTTCATAAGAAGAAATTTTTTTAAGATTTAAGAACACATTTTGGGCGTTGGCCTACCGAGGGGCGAGACAACTTGATTTGAACAAAATTAAAATGCGATGACATAACAAACTATCATCTCAAATATCAATTAAATTTGTTCAGCGGTTTGGGAGGAGAAGACGCAAACACCATGTTTACGGACGACAGATGACGTACGACAGAAAGTGAGTGATCACTGTAGCTCCCCTGACTTCATGTCAGATGAGCTAATAAATAAGCGGGGAGGTATGAGTGCCCACTCATGGGACGGCTATCCCCATCTGGGCCATTTGGTAGTATAAAAAATATACAAATTTTAAATTTATGATTTTTATACTACAACCAATGGCCCACACTTAGCTGAATCGTAAAAAGGCGGAGGGCCTACAGTTAAAACTAGAAGTCCTGTCACGAATAGTGCGCTTATCTAGGTTTAATTGCGCGTTGGAATTGCGCGCAATTGCCATATCGAATGGTATCCAAAGCATGGCAGGTTCTCCTGGTTACTCATAGCAAACACATGCAATGTTTCTGCCAATGGACCTCCGGGTTACCCGGAGGTCCATTGGCTGAAACATTGCTTGTGCACAGGCCATATGTACAGAATTTGATAGCTTTACTTGGGCCATAATGCGCACATTAACGCGCATATCAACGTGCTATTTGTGCGCATTTCATGACTGGACTTCGTTTTAACTGTAGGACTTGAGAATTAGCAGACCAAATACAGCGCCTAAGCCTACATTCCAAGGTGAAAATGGGATTAAATTTTAAAAGGAATTACATGTATGTTTCTTTCTCCAATAATAGAGAAGACATATCATCAATAAGGAGCCATATCCAAGTAATTCCATATTCTTAGCATGAATGATTATGCTAATTGGGTGTAACGAGCCCCGAATTTAAGGTTAGTCCGGACTAAGGCACTTAAATGGGGTTGGCATATTCGAGAGTGAGAGACTAACCCCCATGAGCACACGCCATATATATATAATAAACAAGCTGTATCTAAGATCAGTAATAACACACTTTTCGAGCCAGAAGAGATGAAGAACAAGAGGCACCAAGGGGCCTTAATTGCTCACCGGGCAAAGTGATTCAAACAAAGTGGTTCAAAGAAGTATTTGGGGTCACATTCAGTTAGACAAGGTTCATCAACACTGCAAAGGAATGAAGTTATGAGAGACAAATTTTATGGAACTAGGGACATGGCTTGAACAAACTTGAATCTTACCCCCACCCCCCCCCCCCACCCCCCAAGGATGCTGCATACCAAATATCAAAAGCATTCATCTGCTGGATCTGAAGAAGATTTTTAAAGACATTTCCTCATTTTGAACTAAGTTATCATTCGGGCTCCCACAGTGAGCCCAAATATGAACCCAGGGACTTGGATTGAACAAACTTGAATCTCACCCCCTAAGGATGCTGCATGCCAAATATCAAAACATTCTGACTGCTGAATCTGAAGAAGACTTTTAAAGAAAAATTCCTCATATTGACTAAGTTATAATTCGGGCTCCCACAGGGAGCCCAAATATGGACCCAGGGACTTGGCTTTCACAAACTTGAATCCCACCCCCAAGGATGCTATACACCACATATCAAAACATTCCGACTGCTGGATCTGAAGAAGAAGATTTTTAAAGAAAATTCCTCATTTCGAACTAAGTTACAATTCAAGCTCCCACAGTGAGCCCAAATATGGACCTAGGGATATGGCTTGAACAAACTTGAATCTCCCCCCCCCCCCCCCCCCCCCCCCCCCCCCCAAGGATGCTGCATACCAAAAATCAAAACATTCTGACTGCTGGATCTGAAGAACAAGATTTTTAAACAAAATTCCTCATTTCGAACTAAGTTACAATTCAAGCTCCCACAGTGAGCCCAAATATGGACCTAGGGATATGGCTTGAACAAACTTGAATCTCACCCCCCTAAGGATGCTGCATAACAAATATCAAAACATTCTGACTGCTGGATCTGACGAACAAGATTTTTAAACAAAATTCCTCATTTTGAACTAAGTTATCATTCGGGCTCCCACAGTGAGCCAAAATATGGACCTAGGGACATGGTTTGAACAAACTTGAATCTCACCTCCCTAAAGATGCTGCATACCAAATATCAAAACATTCTGACTGCTGGATCTGAAGAAGAAGATTTTTAAAGAAAAATTCCTCATTTTGAACTAAGTTATAATTCAAGCTACCACAGTGAGCCCAGATATGAACCCAGGGACTTGGCTTGAACAAACTTGAATCTCACCTCCCTAAGCATGCTGCATACCCAATATCAAAAGATTCTGCCTGCTGGATCTTGAGAAGAAGATTTTAAAGAAATTTGCCAGAAATGCACCAAGTTCAAATTGGGCTCCTATACTGAGCCCAAATATGAATCCAGGGGGGCCGATTCGAACAAACTTGAATCAGATCCACCCCACAATGTTGCATACCAAATATCAAAAGATTCTGCCAGCTGGATCTGGAGAAGATTTTTGAAGAAATTTGCCTGAAATGCACTAAGTTCGAATTCAAGCTTTTATAATGAGCCCAAATATGAATTAAGGGGGCCAATTTGAACAAACTTGAATCAGATCCACCCCACAATGTTGCATACCAAATATCAAAAGATTCTGCCTGCTGGATCTTGAGAAGAAGATTTTTTAAGAAATTTGCCTGAAATGCACTAAGTTCGAATTCAGGCTTCTATACTGAGCCCAAATATAAATCCAGGGGGCCGATTTGAACAAACTTGAATCAGATCCACCCCACAATGTTGCATACCAAATTTCAAAAGATTCTGCCTGCTGGATTTGGAGAAGAAGATTTTTAAAGAAATTTGCCTGAAATGCACTAAGTTCGAATTCGGGCTTCTATAGTGAGCCCAAATGTGTATCCGGGGGGCCGATTTGAACAAACTTGAATCAGACACACCCCATAATGTTGCATACCAAATAATAAAAGATTCTGCCTGCTGGATCTGGAGAAGAAGATTTTTAAGAAATTTGCCTGAAATGCACTAAGTTCGAATTTGGGCTTCTATAGTGAGCCCAAATATGAATCCAGGGGGGGCCGATTTGAACAAACTTGAATCAGACCCATACCAAGATGCTGCATACCAAATATCAAAAGATTCTGCCCACTGGTTCTGGAGAAGAAGATTTTTTAATAATTTTTCTATAATTCATACGGTGCTATCAGAGTTATGCCCAATACAGAGCCCCCATGGGACGTGGCCATTTCATTTGAACAAACCTGAATTGCCATATAGTAATGAACATGCACATGAAGTTTCGTGAAAATCGGACCAGTGGTTTCAGAGGAGAAGTCGTTTGAAAAATGTTCACGACAACAGACGACGGACAACGGCCGGCCGGTGATAAGTTAAGCTCCCTTCGGTGAGCTAAAAATCACTCCCCCCACCCCCTTTCTTTTGTAAGAAATACTCTTCAAAACAAAGAGGGAAAACTCTGGAATCAGTGAAAAGCGGTACCAAAAAATCTATATATATTTGCCCAACAGGCACCCAGTTAATAATTATTATTAACAAGCAAATTCAGTGAATTCATGTCTCTGGCTGGGCGGCAGTTTCAAGGGGAATTAATGCATCCAGTGGAATATAGTTGAGTTGCAAGTGGAAGTTATTTAGACGAGACAGAACAGACAGTGCTTCAGACAGTGGTTATCAGATTTATTTTCACGGAGGTCATTGTCAAAGCAAGTGAAGTGATGTGAAGTATAACTGTGAGAATCACTAAAAATTAAGAGAGTATGATAAGACATATTACATTAAACTGATGTGAAAAGTAATCCATATAAGAAATTTCATTGAAAGCTGGAGTCTGGAAACCATCAGCCAATCAAATTTAAGCAACCTAATTAAATAATCGCGAAAAATGCCCATGTTCGAACTTGGGCCCACAATTGATGAAAGTGATCTACTACCCAAATTTCATCGAAATCGATTGACTGTAAGGAAAGTTAGAGTCTAGAAACGAAAAACACGGAAGGTGTGCACTTACTGTGTATTAGAAGTAGCTGAATAAATAAAAGTTTCCCTAATTTGCATAATTTTTGTACGAGAACAAAACCTGTATTATATATCATATGATGTATTGCATGTTACTAAACATTCATAGAAAAATTTATTCAAATCCGAACTTTCATATAGAAGTTCTGTACAAACAAGAGGCCACACAGAGCCTGAAGCACTCATCTTGAATAGAACACAATACAAACAGAGTCGAAGAATGAGTACATTACGCAAACCATCTCCATAGGCTACAATTTCAATCCTTGAGTCCCTCAGGAGTGACAAAAATAAACTGGGCATCACGCCTTTTCTTCAGTTGATCATAAAGTAAAATGTAGAGCTCCCCTATGAAGCCCCTTGATACAACCTATGTGGATTAATCTTCGTTCCACACCTCTAGAGGGTACTGAATACAAAATTTTTAATTCTTTTGCAATATGGCCAATTCCAGCTCCCATAGCGAGCCCAAATATTAACCAAGGCTCTTGATTTGAACACAGTTGAATCTGACTTCCCTAGAGATGTTGTGTATTGAATATGAAAGCATTCTGACTGTTGGATCTGAAGAAGAGAAATTGTAAAGAAATTTCTTAAAATTGCACTAAATTCAAATTTGGGCTACCACAGCGACCCCAAATATTAACCTATGGATCCGATTTGAACAAACTTGAATCTGACCTGCCTAGAGATGTTGTATACCAAATATGAAAGCATTCTGATGAGTGGATCTGAAGAAGAAGATTTTTGAAGAAATTCCATCATATTGTACTAAGTTAAATTTCATGTTCCCATAGGGAGCCCAAATATTAACCTGGGCACTCGAATTGAACAACCTGGAATCTGACCCCCCTAGAGATGTTGTACCATAGTGAGCCCAAATATATAGCTAGGGATCTGATTTGAACAAATTTGAATCTGACCCCCTTAGAGATGTTGCATACCAAATATCAAAGAATTCTCACTGGTGCATCTGAAGAAGAAGATTTTTTTAAATTACCCTCCATACTGAACAAAGATAAAAATTTGAGCTTCCATAGGAAGCCCAAATATTAAACTAGAAAGTGTTTTAGCACACTAAAACATATGTCTCCCCTACCTTTCTGTTTTATGCACTACAAATGATCTGGTCTGGACAATTACTCCCTATTTAAAGTACATGAATTTGACCTTGAGGTCAAGGTCACATGAAGGTCATGATGACATGTGGTCTCATTGTGATACACCCACATGTCAATCATCTAAGTCCTAGATCAAAAAACAAAAAAGTTCTGATCTGGACAATTATTCCCTATTTGAAGTACATAAATTTGACCTTGAAGTCAGAGGTCAAGGTCACATGTAGTTCATCAAGGTAGCGGACATGTG
Source organism: Pictodentalium vernedei (assembly GCA_031216915.1). Lineage (NCBI taxonomy): Eukaryota > Metazoa > Mollusca > Scaphopoda > Dentaliida > Dentaliidae > Pictodentalium > Pictodentalium vernedei. The sequence goes on from CM062291.1 coordinate 86,041,785, forward strand.
GTTTCATGGCGACACATCCACATGTCCAAAAAATAAAAAATCTGGTCTGGAAAATTACTCCCTATTTAAAGTACATAAATTTGACCTTGAGGTCAAGGTCACATGAAGGTCATGATTACATGTGACATGCGTTCTAATTGCGATACATCCACATGTCAAATATCTAAGTCCTAGGTCAAAAAACAAAAGAATTCTGGTCTGGATAATTATTCCCTATTTGAAGTACATAAATTTGACCTTAAGGTCAGAAGTCAAGGTCACATGAAGGTCATCGAGGTAGACGACATGTGGTCTCATGGTGACACATCCACATGTCAAATAGCCAAGTCCTAGGTCAAAAAACAAAAACATTCTGGTCTGGACAATTACTCCCTATTTGAAGTACATAAATTTGACCTTGAGGTCAAGGTCACATGAAGGTCACAAAGACAAACAAGTTTTGGTCCGGACAAAGTTTCCTTGAAAAAAGCACAAATCTGACCTTCAGATCAAAGGTCAAGGTCACAAGAAGGTCACAATGGTACGCTACACACCGGCTCATGGTGATACATCCACATGCCAAATATCTAAAGACTGACTCATAATACAAAAAAGTTCTGGTCCAGACAGTTTCCCTTAAAAAAGTGCATAAATCTGACCTTCAGGTCAAAGGTCAAGGTCACTTGAAGGTCACTATGGTACACTGCACACCGTTTCATGGTGATACATCCACATGCCAAGTATCTAAGGTGTAGGTCAAAAGACCAAAAAGTTATGGCCCGGACAAAGTTTGTGTGATGTTTCCCTTAAAAAAACACATAAATCTGACCTTCAGGTCAAAGTCACATGAAGGTCACCATGGAACACTGCACACCGGTTCATGGTGATACATCCACATGCCAAGTATCTAAGGTGTAGGTCAAAAGACAAAAAAGTTATGTCCCGGACAAAGTTTGTGTGATGTTTCCCTTAAAAAAACACATAAATCTGACCTTCAGGTCAAAGGTCAAGGTCACATAAAGGTCACTATGGTACACTGCACACCGGCTCATGGTGATACATCCACATGCCAAGTATCTAAGGTGTAGGTCAAAAGACAAAAAAGTTATGGTCCGGACAAAGTTTGTATGAGATGAGAAGAAGAAGAAGAAGAAAAGAAGAAGAAGAAGAAGAAGAAGAAGAAAAGAAGAAGAAGAAGAAGAAGAAGAAGAAGAAGAATATGCACTAAAACAATATGTCTCCCTTCTAGGAAGGGGAGACATAACTAGGAACTTGGTTTGAACAATCTTGAATCTGACCCTCATAACAATGATGTATACCAAACATTAAAAGATTCTGACTGGTGGTTCTGAATAAGATTTTTAAAGAATATTCCCCATATTACCCTACGTTAAAACTTCGGGCTCCTGTAGAGAGCCCAAATATGAACCAAAGAGCTTTATTTCAACAAACTTTTATCTGACCCCCCTATGAATGCTGTATACCAAATATCAAAAGATTCTGATGATTGGTTCTGGAGAAAGATTTTTTTTAATTTTTGTAAATATGCGGACTCAGCATTTTTTTGTTGCCCATTACAGAACACCCCAACATAACCGATGGCAATTTTTTTTACCATTCAATTCTACTGGTCCTAAGGATACTTCATACCAAATAACAGCTCTCTGTTCCGTGTGGTTTGGGAAATATGGACGTTTGAAAATATTTCTATTTTTTGCTCCCAGGGTTCCCATGGGGATGCAGGAATTTTTTTTTTTTTTTGCATGGGTCAAGTACTTGTGACCCAATAATACCACAAACCAAATTTGGTTCATACCGGACCATCGGTTCAGAAAATAGAAATTTTGGGCAGGGCCAAAAATCTTACCCCACCTATTACAAAGCCAAATATTACTTCACAAACTTTGTTTGAACAAACTTGATTCTCCACCTCATATACATGTAGAAGCTCCATAGCAAATATCAAGTCACTGTACACACTGGTTCTTGAGAAGATTTTAAAAATATTTTGGAGCATTTTCCTCCACTCCTTCCCTATGAGGCTGGGCATGTCGAGTTGAACAAAAATGAAATGCCCCTTTGGGACCATCACTCACACAAACTTTCACTTGAATTGGCCCAGTGGTTTTGGAGGAGAAGACCCAAAAATGTAGTTGACGGACGACAGACGAAGGAAACATGCAATGTTTCCTAATGTTTTGTCGAGATGGTTCTTCAGTTGAATCAGAATCAGTTTTTCAAGTATTTTGGATAAAAACGGTAGGCCTGACACAGGACGATAGTTCTTCAATCGTTTGGATTAAGACCTTGTTTTTTGAGAAGTGGTGTTACAACCGCATGTTTAAAACATGTCAGTACATAACAGTGTTCAAGCGAGTGGTTCATGATTAATGTTATGGGTTCTATTAAATCGACAATGAACTGAACGAGCAGATTCGTTGGTATAGGATCAAGTGAACACGTTTTAGGTGGCGATGAGAGAATTACGGTTTTGACCGTTTCACTGGAGACTGGTTGAAATGCGGCAAACTCGCCTCCCACAAATGGTGAGAATGTTGCCTCATTGTGGTCGCAGTTGTCGAGACCTGCACGAATTCGCGCAATCTTGTCACTGAAAAATGTACCCACGGTGTAAAAAAAACTATTGATATTTTTGAAATAGTAGCTATGTTTTTGGGACGGGTGAGGTGAAAGATATGCAGGTTGGACATCTCCCCCACCCCTTGTTCGGAAAAGTCCCCAAAATTGCTGGAAAGGTTCTAAGATTGCCTATTTTCAATTCACTGGTCATTATTCAATGGTATAAGCCAAGTTGAAACTGTTTTTAATTTGTTCTATGTTTTTTGACATGGGTGGGGGAAGATAACCAGGCCTGGATAGCTTCCCCCCAACCATGTCAAACTCCCACTTTTTGTGTTAATTTCAATGAAAATTCCATAAATAAATGTTCTTATCTTTATCTTTTTGTTCAGTTCTTTTTATATTTTATTTTTGAGGTGGGGGGGGGGGGGGGGAGATATCCAGGGTGGGGGTGGGGAAGATAACCTAGGTTATCTTCCCCCCAGGGAGAAGATATCCAGGGGGAGGGGAGATAACGTGGCACACCGGTACCTGTATTTCTGTGTGTATGGTGCATTTTTCCTCCAAAGAGAATGGTGACCATCACAATTCAGGAAAGACTGGTGGAAAACCAACAAACTGGAAGAAGTGGGTTTTTTTTTTAAATGAATTGAACCTTGTCAGTAATGCAACTACGTACTCTTGCCACCTCCACTAGCATCTGAGGCCCATATCAAAAGCCTTCCCACAACTTTCAGCTCAGATGTATCCACAGGGTATAAACCTATAAAACTTTAGCCGGAAGTGGAGATAAGCAAGGCTTGAGATTTCTATTTTTATCTCAAAGTTTCAGTTGCAGCGTATCAAAGATCACCGAAAACAAGATTTTTTTAATAAAAGGAATGACCGAAGAATGCAAAATCAGTAAGTATGTTATATGAAACAATATTTAACAATGAAACGACACAACTTAATGGAAAAATCGACTCTTGTAGTATGAAAAAACACCTGCTGATCATCTCAGAAAATGAATTTCTCAGACAAATTTCTCCTTCACATATCGTTTTTCACATGTTTGCACAAATGTAACATGTTAAAATCATAGATCGACAGATTTGGCGTTCCATTCCACACCAGAAACTATCAACCATAACAACGAAGGAGGTTCGGTGCTCCTGAAACTGTTCAAAATATAATGTCACCTTATTGATTTTTTTATACGCCCAGTTGGTAAAATCGTTGATCGGGAGTTGGTGATAATTATACGTCCAGTTGAGATTATTCGATTTCCCATATGATCGTTCCAATGCCCATATTTGTGCATGTACGAAGGTCTAATCAGTTAACAAACCATATGAACAGACTTGAATGCACAACATTGACATCACACCTTTCAACTGAAACACTACTGACTGAAGCACCGAACCTGCAACCACGGGAGAGGGGGCGAGAGGACCGTTCCTCCCCCCGAAGAACTTTTGACCCCCCCCCCCCCCCCCCCCCCCCCCCACTCAAAAGATTTCAGACCATGTTTTTCAATTGGCATTAATTTTTTTAATTTACCTATGCATTAGGGTAAATTAGTTCAATTACAACTGTAACACTTAATTTTGCCTTGGCTCTAATTCCTTCACACCTGTAATTAACATATCCATAATCACTTGTCTATGAAGGTAATCCCATTGTTATTTGTGAGCTGTTTATTCATCACACATACATTCACACAGCTTTGTCGGGGAATTATTTTCCAATTGGGGGTATTTGGGGTTTGTTTCATTCTTTTTAATGACCTTTAAAAAAAATTTTGTTTACCGTTTTTGATTGTGGTCGTTTTTACTTCATAACGATCATGTACTAGTAGTGTCTATGTTTTGCATTTTTGCCTGGCTTTTTTTAATTATTTTTTTTTATTTATTTTATTTTATGTTGTTGAAGTGTGTGTGTTTGTGGGGGAGGGGGGGGGGGGCAGTTTATTCGACAATAATCCCTAACCCGACCCCAACCTCACCCTCTCGTGCTCTCTCATTTTCACTCTCATTTTAGCAACAGTCTTTTGTGTCCAATAACTGTCGAACAAACATCAAATGGGCTATTTTTTAGTATTCTCTTCGAAGCAACTGCATCAATAAGTATCTGGCTTTTAACGATTCCATTTTTAGAGAAATTAGCGAAACACTATGGAATCCTACATGAAGTATACCATACCTATACTTTTGTAAATATTCAATAGATAAGGCGTGACGTCACATGGGATTCCCTCAATACCTCGCCAATGTCGTGTTGAAACCAAACAGATCCAGGGTCGAAAACAAGCTTTATACTCACCAAGTGAACCCTACCGTGTGACAAAGGCAAAAAGATAAAATAAATAGAATAATTTGTGCCTCACATAAGTATTTTACAAATTTTTATCTTATTTTCACTTAATTTACATACAACTTCACGGAAACAGTTTCGAAACAAGACTTCGGTTACCAGTTTTCTTTTTGAAACTTGAATGCCAAACAACATTCTACATGATGTAGGATAAGCACAGTTAGGTCAACAGTAGCTGAAATTAAATTATGTTGTTGTCAATAGCAGTTCAGAGCAGGGTCAAGTTGTCAAAAATACAAAGCGATCATTTCTTTCAAAATAATCGATCACATTTATTGTCTGACGATAGCCTTCAATACTATTCACATTCTCATTTCCATTTCACTCCTGCTGAAGAACAAAACACCTCTCGGATCCAAATGCCCCCAGGGACGTTTCTGGGTAGTTCAGACTCGGAGTGTGTCACAGTGAGATCCTCAAATTTCCAAACTTTTATTTTGAAATTGATACCATAAAAAAGTTTCCGACATTTGATGATCGGTTTTGAGAAGGAATTGTCTTTATAGATTTATGTACAAATTACATTATATTCGCTTGATATTTGGCCTTTTCTCCATAATTATGAGTAGACTTTGTAATTGGCCTAACAAAAGACTTCTTGTGGTACATGATACTGCTATATTGTGCGGGGCCGTCGAGAGGGAGGGGGGTAGTAACCCCGGGGTCTGGGGCAGGATACTCGTGCATGTGGCCCCTTCACTGCACATCACATTTAGACGAGCAGTGAAGGACTCCCACTTAAGAGAATCCTGCCTTAAGGCAATTAGAGAAAATCGGCGGGCCCCAGTGTTCGAAATTGACACTATTTGTGTGCATTTATGAAAGCGCAATCTCGATGTATTGCTAGCTTACGCAGTTACAAACTTGGAACATTATCAAAATTTTAGTTCTGTGCGAAAAAGAACTAGTGGGTCATACTATAAAGAATAAATGTATTTCAACCAAGAATCACTAGTTCTATATTTGCTTAGAACTAAATGTTTCCAACTTTTGAAATTTGAACCATAAAATTTCCAACTTTCAAAAATCAGGGTGCTCATTGAGGGAGGGGGGTGGGGGGTGGGGTGGGGGGGTAAGCCCCCCCCCCCTGTCCCTTCGTGCTGTGCTCTTCGTCTTTGCAGCTGAAGAGTAGTCTCTTGGGCATCCCATTTGCTTTCATCTACGTGAAAGGTAGTGGGATGCACAGGAGAATAGGCGAAGAGGTCATCCCGCACTTTAATAGCACAGCCAAACGGAACGCACACCTGGCACGCGTCACTAGGCTAGCCAAATCAGCTTCAGAGTGACAAGAACCGATCTTGTCGGTTTCTGAGAATTTCATCCAAACAAGGCCGCCAACAAAGTTATCCAAACTGCTCTCCAGTTTCCTTCTTAACCCTTTTGGAAAAATAATTTTGGACGCCATGTGTCCTGGTCATATCTTGATACACTCAAACGGCATCTCGACTCAGTAATTTCATTCAAACCCAGACCGGCCATTACGTTATTCTATAAATTACACCTGCAACTAATATATTTTACTCATATATTTGTCCAGTTTGTCATGCCTGTAAACTGAAATTATTTACTCTCATTCAAGAACGTAACCAGAGAGGGGGGTGGGGGTGGGGGGGGCACATCCCCCCACCCCACCCCAAGTTGAAATGTGGGTGACAAGTTGAAAAGAGTGGTGGATAAGTTCGCTGGGCTCCCGTGCCAGAATTCGCGGGATCGCAGATCCCCGGCTGAGAAAAGATATGGAGGTATCTGAACCCTCTCTGGCAGCATCATTTGCGGGGTTGATGATGTCACAGCGTGTCGTCCTATTGGGTGGGGAAGTAAAATGGCTGTCCTCTGTACGGAGAGAGACAGACTCCACACAGGCTAAAGATCCAGTCGTAGAACACAACAATTGGAATTCTCTGCTCCTTTCGTTATCAGATTCGCTTCTAAATTTATTCGTTTGGTTATTTTCTTCGTTTGCGTTTTGTTTTTACACTGACCTCTAACATGCAATTTTTAAAAATGTAGTTTACATGTATACCATATTTTTTCTTTGTTTATAGTAATACGATAACACACCGGAAAGGCGTTCATTTGAATCAGTTTCACATATTTATTTTTAAAATAGAGTATAGTTGATTATTCAGGAGCGAAGGAAGGGTAAAAATATTAGGGGTGAGGTGGGGGTGGGGCTATCAGAGCTAATCCCAAGGGGACCACCATGTATGTTCACCGTGTGCTGTGCAGCAGCATCCGAGTCGTACACAGTGGTTAGGTGGTGTGTGTGTGGGGGGGGGGGGGGGGGGGGGGGGGGGGGGGGGGGGTGGGGGGGGGGGGGGGGAGAGGGGGAGGAGGCGATGTCGCCGTATCCCATTATCGGTGGTGAGGTCTGCAGGCTTTCTCTGGGATATTTTGAAAAATGAGGGCCAAAACTCACATGCTCAGTGATTCTGAGGCTGCTGTAACTGACTCCTCAGATGAGGACTGTTGAACGCTGCAAATTCGAATTCTCTGCTCCTTTCATTATTAGATTCGCTTCTACATGTAAATTCATTCGATTGGTTTACCCATTCGTTTGTGGTTTTTTTTTCTCTTTCTTTGGGAGCATGTATTCCCTCTAGATCATACTAGCATGCCCAATACTCTGTAAAAGTGTGCATGTGCGCGTGTGTGTCTGGGGGGTGGGGGGGGTGTAATCCAGAAACCTTAGATACATTGCCCCTCCCCCACACACTTTCAAATTGCTCCCAAGGCGCCTGCAAAAGCTCGGGGTTTTCAAGTTATACATGTATACAGTAGGTTTAATATATATTCCCATATATTTAGTATCCCGTTTGTATCTCATGCATAGTTTCGGGGGTTTGGTTTTTTTTTTTAAATATCTCGAAGCAAATTCTCAGTTCAATACCGAGTCTTATATTCGTCGTTCTGTCATTTATACTCAACGCCGGCATTTATCGGCTCTGGAAGTGTGAAATCTTACCAATATTTCTCCATTAAAAACCTCAAAATATCCACTCAGGTGCAAGAAAACGAGAGTTTGGGGACCCTGAAATTCACAATTTTCCTACCCCGGGCCCAACTATGGTCAGCCATTAGTAGCGAAGGCCCTGCTTCACCCCATAATAGATCAATAGCCACCCTGTTTGTGAATCTGTGGGTCTGCTATTTAGCTACATGCCTGCCCCTTCCACAGCGTATTTAGTTGCAAAAATGGTAGGGGCGGGAGCAGGGGGTGTAACGTCTGCTTTTACGTGGGGGATTATGTGCTGGTTGTCTTCTCCCCACCCCCCCCCCCACCCCCACCCCTACACGGCTCTTCGCTGCCTTTCCCTCTCCCCACTCCGAAGATCGACCCCTGGTTGCTTTATAGATTCATCTCTTGCGATAAGCACGACAAATCAGTGGCTGGCCAAAGAGTTATTATTAGTATTACTATATATAAAAGTGTGTGTCTGTCTGTTTGTCTGTTTATGGATGCAAGCAACCGCTGCATGAATTCAGATGAAATTCGTCATCAGTGTTCCTTGGATCACTGGGAAGGTTATTAGTGGGCTCGGAAATGCGCCGTTCTTAATGTTGTTTTGTTTTTTTTTCATTTTTTCGTTTTTGTTTTTCTATAGTAATAAATGAGGATCGAATGACCGGAATGTCCCCACCTTCTAGGTGGGCTGGGTCGAAAAATACGCCGTCCCAATGTTTTGTTTTTTTTTCTGTATTTATTTATTCCAACTTGATCTGACATTGTTACGCAATGCCATAAAACCAGTCTCCTCTTCATATAGTTCACCGCCTATCATTAGATTCTGTAATGCAGTAAAATGGGCTATTTCTCTGCGTTGGAAAAGGTAACCTGTGGTTCACTTTTTCAACGCAACGCAATGTTGCATTCAACCCGGCTTCGTGCGCGGATAGGCCTATCTTGCTTTCTTTCGGAAAAATTTACCAGATTCTCACATCGAAAGGGTCACCTGACAAGCATAAAAAATGTATACAACTCATCAACTGAAGATACGAGCGTATACAACTGGGCGTATAAAAAGATCGATAAGGTGACATTATATTTTGAACAGTTTTAGTAGCACCGAACCTCCTTCGTTGTTATGGCTGATAGTTTCTGGTGTGGAATTGAACGCCGAATCTGTTGATCTATGATTTTAACATGTTACATTTGTGCGAACATGTGAAAAACGATATTTGAAGGAGAAATTTGCCCGAGAAATTCATTTTCCGAGATGATCAGCAGATGTTTTTTCATACTACAAGAGTCGATTTTTCCATTAAGTTGTGTCGTTTCATTGTTAAATATTGTTTTATATAACATACTTACTGATTTTGCTTTCTTCGGTCATTCCTTTTATTAAAAAAATCTTGTTTTCGGTGATCTTGGATACGCTGCGACTGAAACTTTGAGATAAAAATAGAAATCTCTCGCCTCGCTTATCTCCACTTCCGGCTAAAGGTTTATACAGTTTATACCCTGTGGTGGGGGCGCGGTGGCTCAGTTGGTAGAGGTGCAGGCTGCAAGCCGAGAGGTCCTCGGTTCGAATCCCACCTGCGGCAACCGCGTTGTGTCCTTGGGCTAGACACTTCATCTCCATTGCCCGCGTGGGGGCACGATGACGCCGTGTACTAAGGCGTACTGCACGTCGATGGTGCGCATGTCTTCAACCAATCTAACCCTGTTTGTGCTGCAGTGCGGAGTTACGATGTTGGGGAGCTGGCAGCTGCTCGTCGTTGCTCGGTGGTTCTCTCCGGGTACTCCGGCTTCCTCCACCCGTAAAACTGTCGCGGTCATGATTAGCCATTGTGCATAAATATGTGACCTTAAAACACCAATAAATAAATAAATAAATACCCTGTGGTATCCATAGGTCTACAGTTAAAACTAGAAGTCCTGTCGCGAACTGTGCGCTTATCTAGGCTCAATTGCGCGTAGGAATTGCGCGCAATTGCCATATCGAATGGCATCCCAAACATGGCAGGTTCTCCTTGTTATCCATAGCAAACACAAGCAATGTTCCTGCCAATGGACCTCCGGGTTACCCGGAGGTCCATTGGCTGAAACTTAGCTTGTGCACAGGCCATATGTGCAGAATTTGATAGCCTTACTACGGTCATAACGCGTAGATTAACGCGCAAATCGACGTGCTATTTGTGCGCATTTCAGGACAGGACTTCTAGTTTTAACTGTACATACACCTTTGAATTTTAAAACATCAAAAATCATTAATTAAAATTTTGCTGATGATGATTTTAACTACCTGGTAAACACATGCATGGACATGACTTCCCACATGTGGATTACGCCCAATCCACGACAACTGTACTGTACATGTTCTATACATCCCAACCTTCATTTTGGTGTATAATTTGTGTATATTTAATCAGAATTTAAGGAATATGAGAGGTGAGAATTTCAAAATAAACAAAATTCAAACTTCCATTACTTGTATAGCACCTTAATAGAACTAAATATTTTATGAGATTTGCGTAACTGGGCAAAAACAGTTACAGGACAAACAACTGTACAGTTTTTTTTTTATTTTTTAAACCCCTACAAAGCAATACATGACACAACTAATGAATTGAACATGGGGACTGATCGACTAGGGACGGATCGTCTTGGGTGTATACATCACATGTAATTTATAAACGGCTGGGTACAGGTGCAGGCTGCACTCCGAGAGGTCCTCGGTTCGAATTCCACCTGCGGCAAACGCGTTGTGTCCTTGGGCAAGACACTTCACCCCCATTGCCCACCGTGGGGGCACAGTGACGCTGTGTACTAAGGCGTACTAAGGCATACTGGCATTACTGCACGTCCATGGTGCACCTGTCTTCAACCAATGCTAACCATGCTTGTGTGGAGTTGGTATGTTGGGAAGCTGACAGTTGCTTGCCATTGCTCGGTGGTTCTCTCCGGGTACTCCGGCTTCCCCACTCGTAAAACTGTCACGGTCATGGTTAGCCATTGTGCAGAAATATGGGTAAAGCTGAAGAATAGGGGACTTTTCATTTTATGTAAAAACAACGCATATTTCTCACCTTTTTTCTACATTTTCCTATTATTAGTCATGTTTTCGATAAAATATTCACTTATGACTAAGATTAGAGATAATTTAAACCCTTTTAAGGGCCTATATAAGTAATGAAATTCTGTTTATTTTGAAAATTCTCACCTCTGATATTCCTTCAATTCAAATTAAAAATACACAAAATGTACATCAAAATGAAGGTTGGGATGTATAGAACAGGAAACACATGTGCAATCAACTCATAGAGTCGACTGTTGGCACCACTGGTTCCTGGAAGTCTGCTGCCGTATTCGCACCAGAACCGATAATTTAATAATATTTCACGAAAACAACTTGGGGCCAAATGTGCTTTACATATCCAAGAATGAAGCTTGGGGATAAATATTCTTCAAAATACGGCGACAGAGCTGCATTGGGGGAAATTCCAAAGCCTTTGCTTTTGTTTACGTATGAGTATACTTTCGATTTCCGGTCGACGTCATCGGACAGAAAAAGCATGTAAAAACAACGCCATCTAAAATCAAATAATGAAAAAGATCGCCTTCATACTGTATACTGTTATTAGATAGAGATTGCGCAGTTGCCATATTCAATGCAAGGTATCATGATACCTGTTGATATTTCTTAGAATTACAATTTTGTTTTTCGATGGAAATTCATGGTAACGAGTTATTTGCGCATGTCTGTCGAGCATGGAAACCATCTTCAATAAAAAATGCAGACAGTGTTGTCCTTTTCCAAAATACAGTCCTTTCGCTGTATTCGAAAGTGTTTTGAATGCCTAGCTTTGTTCTTGGATATATGAAGCACACTTGGCCACAAGTTGTTCATATGAAATATTATTTTATTATCAGTTCTGGTGCGAATACGGTAGCAGACTTCCAGGAACCAGTGGTGCCTACAGTCGACTCTATGAGTTGATTACTTATGTGTTTCGTGTTCTATACATCCCAACCTTCATTTTGATGTATAATTTGTGTATATTTAATCTGAATTTAAGGAATATGAGAGGTGAGAATTTCAAAATGGACAAAATTCCATTACTTATATAGGCCCTTAATGTCACGGTGCCGAAGATTTTTCTGCATTCTCGCCATTTTGAAGTGCGCGTTTCAGGGACCAGCCTAGGGGGGAATTTTAGGGAGACTTCAAGTCTCCCTCCAGAAAAAATAGGGAGACTGCAGAGTCATGTAGGGAGACTTCATAGGCAAGTGGGGAAAATTAAGAATATTCATGTACCACCCCCGCCGCCCCTTCATATTTTCAATTTATGGTCCTCCATTAACGTACAAATAATCCAGGTCCAGTTGTCTATGATGCATCTGTGCCAGGTTAAAAAATTACTATGTAATTATTGACTGAAAATCACCCACTGCTACCTTCTCCTTCATGACCCCTCACCTCTTCTTCGTGCCAATCCCCCATCACCCTCCTGTGGTTGCCTTTCAACAAAGTCTACTAAGCTAATAATTTCCTAAGTCTGAAAGTGTGAACAGGACCAGATGTAAGAAGGTTGCTTGGGATGTACTTTGTTAGTTAATAAACAAAATACATTCTGGGGTCGAGTATTTTGTAAAAGAAATGTCATTCCGCATCATTTTTATGGCATTTCGGTGTCATTCCGCGTCATTTCATGTCATTCCGATGTTTAGGAGGACCCTTTTTCAAGATCGTCCACATGCACACTTGTGTCCTGTACAAAGCTTTTCTTGACATCACTAAAGCTTTTTTTCATGTGTTTCAATTCCATTCGTGTTTTTCTGGGAATAGACAGTCCAACAGTCGTCAGCAAATCGAAATGAAAATAATGTGTTATAAAATACGTCCGTTGTGTATACATTTTCGGCATCCTAAGCGACGTAACCTACTTTCAAACTGGGTTGTTTTGTTGAGTCGCTAAAGTCACCTATTTTCGTTTCGACACTTGAAGCTCCGACTGGAACGCAACAAACTAGAAATAAAAAAATCCGTCAAAAGCGACAATGGACAATTGCTTGTCGTGTGATTTCAAATAAATGGACGTTTATTTGACGAATTAAAATGCCCATTTATCACACTCGAGCACATTCGATTTTTGAAAATACTCGTTTTCATGTAAACCTCGCATCACTCAGTTCAGCCCTTTCTCATTTTGGCCAATTTTTAGAGGGCGACTTGTAATCGCCCCGACTATTTTTCTAGGCGACTTTGGGCTTAGAAGGGCGACTTAATCGCCCTAGTCGCCCTCACGGCTGGTCCCTGGCGCGTTTACATAACTTTCGCTTTCTCTTTGGCTGGCGACTGTAGGTCTAGGGTCAGTGTAGTGAGGGTTGGGGTTAGCTTACCGGTAAGCTAACCCCAGCCCTCACTACACTGACCCTAGACCATGTCGCGAACAGAACAAACAAGTGTACCAAAAATAACCAATACACAGAGCAGACGTGCGTTGGGCGGTTATAATTGCCAGTAAAAGTGAATATCTTTAGGTCATTTTATCGAAAACATGACTAATAACAGGAAAATATAGAAAATAGGTGAGAAAAGTGCGTTGTTTTTACGTAAATGGAAAAGTCCCCTATTCTTCAGCTTTACCGAAATATGTGACCTTAAACACCAATAAATAAACGGCTGAGGCCGGATCGACCTGTTACCGGAATTACAGTTACACACACCCAATAGCAATGACATCCTCTGTATAATTTTTATTCAAATTTACAAAATAACTACGTTCGCGCTTTAAGTAGCACCTATTTCATATTATTATATGGCCTGTATGACAAGTTCCAGACTCCTGTGCTGGGGGGAACGACTCGGGACCTCCAAAACAATCGAACGCTGTGGCACATTTGTAAATTGTAGTAAATCGTGTTGATTTTTTATGCCTCCTGCATTTTCAATTCAATGATTATCGCTTTAGTCAAACAGCCATATAAATATAATAGGGCTACTCGTATTCTTACATGGAATATAAAAGTTATGTTTTGAACTTTTCAAAATGGACTCTTTCTCCAAATTCCCAATAAACTGCTATTTTGTTTGGTTGGATGATCTCCCTTGTGAGAGCTGTAAGGGAGATAACCCCTTCCTTTCTTATGGCAGGGAACGAAAAAACAAGTGTTTCACGTTCCCTGCTTATGGGGATGCAGTAATTTCGGTTTACTGACGTTTCGTACACAAGACGTTTCGTACACGCGACGATTCGTACACAAATAAGACGTTTCGTACACAAAAATTGGACGTTTCGTACACGAAGTGAGCGTTTCGTACACGTGTTTAATTATCTGTTTTAGACCTTGTATTATAAAATTATTTATTATTTTTGTTACATTAAATTAATATTTTGACATTTATGAATATCTCCTGTGAATATTTATGTAAAATTATTCCTGTTTTTATAGATCTATACTGTTGGTGTTTAATTGCATGTTGAATAGGTTAATTTTGTTTGATTTCTTTGATTTATTGTTTGATTTACTGTTTGATTTTACCGATGAGTGACTTGTTTGAATATTGCCGGGATGTTTTTAGGTTATTTTGTTTGTACATGCGATGGCTAATCTAGTCAGCGGTAAATTGCAAAGAGTCTGACCGTCGCCGACGATGAAAATATTGAAGGCCGGTTTGGGTAAAAATGTGGAGGCCGGTTTGGGTTAAGTGGAGGCCGGTTTGGGCCAAAATGTCGGAGGCCGCTTTGGCTGGAGGCCGGTTTGGGCGTATTCGTACACGATGAGGAGGAGCTCAGAATTTACAACATACTGGTGGTGTTAAATGACACCAAATACTGTTGCTATCAATAAAGGGCAAATCTCGATAAAATAAAATCAGTTTAGCATAATGCAATGAGGTGATTCGCCGAAAATGTACAGTATCGCTGGAGATAAATTGTCATAAAAACGGAATAAAATTTTATCACTATCAAAGATAGCAATATATTTTATATTGATGTAAAACAATAAAATCACATGCAGAATACAACAAACACATAAAACAAAACATGTTATTTTTGTTTAATGAATTTATTTTAATTTAGTATGTATGAGATTTCAACTAAATTCACCACGTATTTATTGGAAAATAAAATTATTTCACGCAAGAAAATAGTCTTCTTTCTTTCTTTTAAACCCAAAATCTGAAATTAGAAGGAAAAAAAGTGAGATATAAAGAGAAAATGCGAAATTAAAATCTGTGTACGAAACGTCCAAGCGTTTTGTGTACGAAACGTACTAAATTGGCCGTGTACGAAACGCCCGTGTACGAAACGTCCAGCACCCGTAATTTCAAACCCAAAGCATCCTCCCAGACAAATGTCATTTTGGTATCACGGAACTAAATATTTTCCCATAGGCGACCATTATAACGTTCAGGCAGAAAAAAATATGATCGCATCACTTTAATTTTGGCATTCACGATCGATATAACGCTGGCATATTTCAAAGGTTTGAACTATGGCATTGGGCGTATTCCCTCCCACGGTCGTGAGCCCTTCCCTGGATATTTTTTTTCTTCAATTTCTGAAGCTCTGAAATCGATTCTGATGCCCCCTGAGGAAACGTGGGGTTAAAAACAGTAAGTTACGGTTTGCATTTGAGGGCCCTCAGTGAGCACAAGGGGCCCCAGTCTTAATAGGCTCCTGCGTTTATCATAGAGGTAGGACATACAGAAATCTAGAACTAATAGCCACTGATGTATGGTTGGTTTTAATATTTTTTATCACCTCCGCAGGTGTTTGAAAATAAAATATGAACCCCCGTTTAAAAACAAAAAGCTTGAACACAACGTTTTGGTGGTAAAAAGGACGGTAAGAGTATAAAAACTGTTTTAAAGTACTAAATGTACCTCTGAAAGGTTCAGGGTCGTTTCGGCCTCTGGACGTTTCGGCCTCGTCCGAGGTCGAAACGTCCCACCCGTCGAGGCCGAAACGTCCCGATTTTGGGGGAGATTTTTTTTTCAATTTTTTTCATTAGTATTATTTTTTGGGGGTGGGGGCTTTTTTTATTGGTAAATTTTCTTTTTCATGTTAAAATATGCAGTGCCGAATAAAAACTTTAAAGAATACATAAATCCATCCAATAAAACAGAAGATTGAGAACAAAAATACTCAAACCTTCCTCCACAATTTCGCCCAAATCGGCCTCTTGCCAAAGCGCCGTCGACTGACATTTTCGAAACTAATTTTCAATTGTTCACGACTTTTTACTCATATCATTTTTTTTTAATATTATAAAGCGTACCTTGACATCCAAACATTAGAGAATAAAAAATCCAAGATTCCTTAAAGTATCCAACAGGCCTACAGAATTTCACACAACATGTTCACTTGAATAACAAAAACAAATCTCAAAGACAAGCTGCCTGTGCAGTTAAAAAAAATGAATGTTAAGTGGAAAGCCCTATTGGACTGAACTGTCCAATCACCCCACCTGTCTAATTTTGGGACTCAGTTCGGAAAGTGTTGGACTAGACGCACTGGACTTAAGTGGATTCGGGGGGGGGGGGGGAGGGGGGGGGGTATTTTTTATATTGGTGAGTAGTAAAACACTTAGAATTTCTCAAATTATGAAGGCCGAAACGTCCCCTTCCAAGGGTCGTTTCGGCCCGGGACGTTTCGGCCTCGATGTTTCCCCAAAACCTTTTCGTCTTAGGTTTAAAAAAAAACATCAAGGCCGAAACGTCCTGGGCCGAAACGTCCCGGGTCGAAACGTCCCGAGGCCGAAACGTCCCGGGGCCGAACTGGTAAAGGGCCGAAACGTCCCGCTCGTCACTGAAAGTGTGAAGTGACAATTTAACGAGGCGTGCGCAATATAAAACGAAGATTAAGTATTGTTTGTTTTATTGTAGACTATTTTCAAATTATAAATGGTTTCTCTACAAAGAAAGTTCCTGTTAAATCTCCTCGTAGTGAACAGAAACATCTAAAATTAGCTACACCTCCGTCGAGCAAGTATGATAATATTCACCCCGTCGTACACCTCAGCGAATTCGTTGTTTTCCTAGCGAGTTGATCAGTGTCGATGGCGAAATGATCTATTTTGTCTTGAAAATAGTCTACATTAAAAGAAACAATACTTAATCTTCCTTCTATATATTTATTATTGCGTAAGCTTGCTAAAATATTCACTTTTCACACAATCAGAGGTACATTTAGTACTTTAAAACGTAGTTTTTATACAGTTGCCGTCCTTTTTACCGGATACCGTCCTTCTACCGGCAAAAAGTATTACCCTTGTGTGGGCTTTTCGCCACCACTACATCTCCTCTGGGTTAACAGGGGGGGGGGGGGGGGGATTAGTACTACAGGATAGGTGCTAGCAGAATGGGGATATGGCCAGGAGTTCACCGCTCCCCATCACACTATCAGTGGTTCACGATTTTGAAAAAAGTTAAAGTAATTTAAACGAATTATCATTTATGTAATCTAACATAAATGTAATCTAACCAGATCTGACAATAAAAAGACTCGATTCTCACCATGACTACTATCATACAGGGGCATAATGTCATTCCCGATGCAACTGACTACTTTCACAGACTCTCATTACCGGAATGTAATTATGAATATCAGTCATGTATACGTACGAGCAAAAAGGAGGATTGATCATTCAGGCCTTAGTCTTTCTTAGTCGATAGCCTTCAAACCAGTTCCCGTCAATTGGTGTTATTCTGTAAGAAAAAGCCTGAACCATCAACAGGGCATTATATCTTATTGATAGATGGTGCATTGACAGTGGAAACTCTGTCTTATTGATAGCCAATTTATCAACAGGGAACCTGATTCCCTTTTAACAAATGTTATTTAAGTTATACAGATATACAGTGGTATAAACATTTTGTTAACGGGGAATTAGTTGCGTTAATATAAATTTTAGCCCTTTACCCCTGGACCATAGTGTATAGCACATGTTGAGGAAGATACTGGATGTCATGGCATATTAGGAGAAACATGGCATATTAGATCTGAAAGTTTTGCAAACACCGATATAAGTCAAATGGGTTATCTTATAACAGGAATACAATTAACTTCTTTTGAAATTTACTACATCAGTAGTATATCAAAGGCCAGTCACTCCTCATTGGGTGGACTACAGGTGGACTGACCTAGTCCACATAACGACCTAGTACACCAAAATGACCTAGGTGTCATAGGAATGAGTTATCTGTCGAACACCTGGATATTATCCAACAGTATTATGTAGCTCAACAGATATACTGAACAAAGAAGACAGCGATTACAACAGCCCTTTTCAGGGCCAAACAAATTCTTAAAAAGAAAACTTATTCACACTAACACGTTACCCACTTGCCTTCACAATAACACCCACAAAAAAGTATACCCCCAACAACCCACTCCAACCTCCCCACTCTCATTTTAAAAGTCCATCTCTTCACTCATTTCCAACCACCATCCCCATGCCTCTCCCACCCACCCTTTCCTTTCACCAATCTACTCACCCCTACCCCTCCTTTACTGTAACAAAGTATACCCGCACCATATCGGTGACACTCGAATAAAGAGTTTTCTCTATTTCCTCGACTATGGTCTATTTATCATTGCCGGTGAGTTCATCTCTGCTCACACATGTCTCATGTCACCATTCACACATCTGTCTTCAGAGCGTGAACACCTTGACTACTATAACCGTGGCTGCCCCCAGGACCACCCCAAACCCATGGCTACCCCCAGGACCCCCCAAACCCATTTATAATAAGAAGCAATAATGTAGAATACAAAACAGAAGAAATAATCTATCCGCTCCAAATTTTAAATAACGAGCCTTTTTCGAAGTAATTTAATTAACTCACTAATCCGTAATCAGAGTACAAAGCGTGCATGGTTTAATCATGAGGAAAGCTGAATCCTTTCAAAGCCTGTCAAACAGCCTTTGATTGGGCTAAGAGTCCCTCATAATTGAACATGTATTGACATATAATATATTGAATTAGCACCTTTGGCGTGAGTGAACAGTAAGCTAATAGCCTTCACTTAACAATGGAAATTGATGAACCAAGTTCTTATATAAGAGAGATAAGAAACGGTACCCTTGGTACAGAGAACAGAGATAAAAGAGGTTATACAGAACGCTTCCACATAGCTCTTACAGAGTTGTATATTTCCGGTAGGATTGCCATTTGGGCATCATGCACACGGTTATGAGGATCGTGTGAGTAGAAGACTGGCAGATTCAAGATTCAAGCTAAGTACTAGAATATATCATATTTACTAATGAGGTTCGGCTCCACTTTCACAGGGCGACGTTACGAATAACATATCAGTCGAATGGCGGATTCGAGCTAAGCAAGTATCATGTTTATTTACTAATGAGGTTCAGCGCCACCTTCACGGGGCGACGTTACGAATAGCATATATCAGTCGAAGAATTAAGTATTACTGAGGTAAAGCAGTGCAATTTTATTTAGACACAATTGTTAAGGGAGAACAATTAAATGAGCTGATAGCCGTATGGATATTCATGAGTAAACACCCCCACTCCATTCCGGCCCCGACATTTTCTACAAGTACTAATCCGGGAACTGCAGGTTCATCATATTTCTCACATTTGTGTATTATTTATGGGGTATGGCCGGCCATGTGATTTGAAATACATTGTATATATAGTCTATGAAAAATACTCGATCTTTGTAAATATTAATTAACCATCTTTGGACATAATTATACATAAGCAATAGAGCGTTATCCAGTCTTATTGTTTTTAATCAACTCTTCAGTCTGATGTGTCGGTAACTCATGTTTTAGTAACCTCTCTAAGCTGCCTTCTCTAATTGATGAGTATTCCTCCCGCGATATCCATGGGTGTCGCATGAATAATACTCATCAGTTGGAAAGGGTTACCATTCACGATTAGTTCAAGTGGAATCAACTTAATCCCCACCCCTCTCACGTGCAGAAGACCTCGCCGGTTATATTTGGTGGAGAAAATCCGGCTTCATTCAACTTTTTAGCTTGGGTTTCTGTAGTCCCGACTAAATTTTTAAAATTAAAATATTCACAATGGGATCGATCAGTGATACCACTCTTCTTGGAAATACTTATATCAAAACACTAATCCTGTTGCAGGAAAATTATAATCGGATAGGAAAAGATGCCACCTGGGACGCAATATATCACGAATTACCGAAATATGACGAACAATGTATCATACCTAAATACTCCAACATTTTGGGTGACATGGAACGTCGATACCAACCTGAATCCATGAGAAGCGCTATCCTGGAAATAGAAGTAAAACACAGAAAGGGCATGGCTGTCTACCTAGATATTTTATTGGACATACTAATGCACGCAGCCCCTTTTCGTAATGATTGTCCACATGTCCACTCAGTTTCCCACTCCCAGGTGACAAGCGTTCCAGCACACTCACCCACTCCTGAACATCGAAATTGCAGGCCCATGAGTAACCGTGAAAGACTAGACACCGAAATGAATTGTAGACGTCCAAAGCATCGCACATATCGAGGTAGAAGGCGCCGTTTTCCATTATGTTATAGATGTGGAATATATTTCCACGATTCATCAAAATGCCACGTCAAACATTACAGGCGCAATAGTTGTAAACGAATTGGTCACGTTAGTGCTACATGCAAATTTAACACGGTACCCGTCCTAACCACGTCTGTAAGCACTGAGTTAACTGGAAATAGGGTAGATGTTAGGCTACAGAACGTTTACACACGAATTTCTGCATTGGTCGACACAGGTGCAAGTCGATCGTGCATATCCCAAGATATATTACAATCAACTGGTCTGTGGAACAAAGCAGAAATTCGCCCTCCCAGCATTAAGCTATTGTCAGGTGTAAATGGAAACTTACTCAGAGTTTTAGGGGAAACTACTTTGCACCTCTCCCTGGGTAGATTAGATTTAGTTCAAGATTTTCTGATTTTGGAGAAAATGCCTGCAAATATTATTCTAGGTATGGATTTTCTTACACAAAACAAAGCCAATATTGATATTCCTCACAAAACTATCCTACTGCAGGATGGTATGACACACGCTCCAGTAAACAATGTCGAAAAACAAACTAGTTGTACATATAACGTCAGAGTGCTAGAGGAAATCACTTTGGCACCCCGTAGTGAAACAATTGTGCCAGTGGATGTAGGTCCAAACAGCATTTAATCTATACCTATGTATTATAGAGCCCGATGTGAATTTAGTGAGCAACTTGCATATCATGAGCGCACGAACGCTCGTTGAAGTGATTAATAATAAGGCTGTTTCCAAGGTGCTTAACCCAACTAATTCTCATGTTACATTGAAGTCTTCACATGTTCTCGGTTGTTTTCAGCACGTCGGCCCTGAGGATATTTTACACACTGTTGATGAAAGTAATGTCAGTTCTGAAGCTTCGCTGAATTATATAGGTCGAAATGGCCCTGGTAATTGTGAAAAATATCTTGCTGAGGCTGAGTCTCTTGAGATCGATTTTTCGAATTCAGATTTATCAGAACTTCAGAAACAGGAACTAATGGTACTTTTTGGTAGGAATAGGGATTGTTTCGCTAAGGATTTCTCGGAACTTGGTAAAACTAGCATTTACAGCCATAAAATAGATACAGGTAATGCTTTCCCAGTGAGGCGTCGATTTTATAGGGCGTCCCCAGCAATGAAGGCTGAAATTAGCAAGCAGATAGACGAACTTGAGAAACATGGTATTATTGAGTCGTCAGTTTCAGAATGGATGTTTCCAGTTGTTATGGTTAGGAAGAAGGATAACTCTTTCAGGTTCACTGTGGATTATCGGCAACTGATTGCCTTGACTAAGCCCATCTCGTACCCCCTGCCTCGCGTGGAGGATATCACGGACACAATTGGGAAATCAAAGGCCACAATATTCTCTTGTCTTGACATGTTTTCGGGATATTTTCAAATAGATTTAGACCGGGATTCTAGACCCAAAACTGCATTTGTTACCCATCAAGGTGTCCCTCAATTTAAACGTCTTACTATGGGGTTAATGAACAGCGCATCGAGTTTTCAGTTAGTCATGGCCGAGGTTCTTCGAGATTTACAATGGCACTCATGTTTATGTTACGTAGACGAGCTACTGGTATTTTCCAAGTCTTTCGAGGGACATCTCCAGCACTTATCTCAATTGTTTGAAGCTTTACGCAACGCAAATCTTAAGTTGAAGCCCTCTAAATGTGAGTTCGCAGCAAAGAAAATACACTATTTGGGACATGTTCTTTCTAAGGATGGCATTTCAGTTGATACTTCGAAAACGGACGCTGTGTCCTCGTTTCCTGGGCCGCAAAATGCCAAGGATATTCGAGCCTTTTTAGGTCTTTCCAATTATTATAGGCGCTTCGTGTTCAACTTTGCAAAAAAGGCAGCGCCCCTCACTAATCTTCTTAAAAAGAATGTATCTTTTCAGTGGAATACAGAATGTGAACATGCTTTCAACACCCTGAAGGAAGCCTTGACGACTTCACCCATATTGGCTTTCCCAGATTTTGACAAAGAATTTTTCCTATACACAGACGCGTCAAGTTTTTCTATTGGTTATATACTCGGTGAGTTGGACGAAAATGGTAAGGAAGTAGTAGTCTCATATGGAGGTAGATCTCTTTCCGAAGCAGAACAAAAGTTTGGCATATCAGAGCGCGAATGTCTCGCAATAGTTGAAGGTATTAAGCACTACCATGTTTACTTAGCAAATGGTAAGTTTACTGTAATAACAGATCACCTTGCAAATTCATATTTAAAACACCTTAAACAATGTAACGGCAGATTAGTCCGCTGGTCTCTAAAATTACAAGGGTATAACTTTTAAATTATTCATAAAGCAGGTAGAAAACATTTGAATGCCGACGCACTTTCGCGCCGGGAATATCCGGAAACTAAAAATACGGAAATGGACGAAAATCCGCAGGCGCCAATAATGATCGCAAGCGCCGTAACCAAACAAACAACATCCGAGACTCAAACAGAAGAGGTAATCCAACAGTGTGACCCCATAGACTCCATAATACGCGTCGCGGCGGTATCGGAGGCTGACATCAGACTCGCGCAAACAACGGACGTGGACGTTAATGTTTTCATTGAATATCTGGAGGAAAGAAAATTACCGGAAGACAACAGAGAAGCCAGAAGAATAATTTTAGAAGCAAATGACTACATCCTGGAAGATGGAATTTTATATCACCTCTACTATCCGTCAGGTAAGGGACATCGTCTTGATAGATTAATAAAACAGTTAGTGGTGCCACTCAGTTTGAGGAATGACATCCTATTATCATATCATGACTCTTTGCTGGGCGGACACCAAGGTATTGATAGAACTTATCAATCAATCAGGTACAAATATTTTTGGCCAGATATGTACACCGACATCCAGTTTTATGTAAAATCCTGTATATCTTGTCAGAAAAACAAAAATGTAACTCACAAACACCCAGCGCCATTGAAACCATTACCAGTGGAAGGACCATTCAGTCCGTTGCACATAGATATTTTAGGCCCTCTTAAAACATCCTCATCAGGATATAAATATGTTTTGTTAATTGTTGATGCTTTCTCAAAATGGCCCGAGGCATTTCCACTTTAGACGATGGAAGCATCAGAAATCGCTAAAATTTGATACTCAGAAATAATTTGCAGATATGGTGCCCCTAAAACACTTTTATCGGACAGGGGACAAAATTTTCTATCTAAATTAATCAAGGAACTTTGCAATCTTTTTCAGATCACCAAAGTCGCGACCAGCAGTTATCACCCCCAGACGAATGCCGCGGGTGAAAGAATGAACTCCACAATCACGAAAACACTACGGATGTACATCGACGACAAACAATCAAATTGGCCAGAACTGCTTCCCAGCGTAATGTTCGCGTACAGAGCGTCGCCGTGTACAGAATCAACCCAATACAGCCCTTTTCGCGTGTTATTTGGCCAAGATTGTCAGCTACCAATAGACAACGAGCTAATACCATCAAACGACGTAGGAACTGAGGCAAGCAAACATCTAGATGCCATATTAAAAAAAATCGAGATAACAAGGGAGATTGTAAAGCAGAATATTGGTGACGCTCAACAAAAATATAAACATCAGCACGAGAAGAAAGCAAAAATCCCGAAGTTCTCCGTTGGCGACAAGGTTTCGCTGTACAACAACAAGACACCCATTGGACTTTCACCTAAGCTATGTCATCGCTGGAACGGACCATATTATATTACCCACGACAGTAATCCAACTTATACCATCCGCCGATGTTCGGACGATATGCAACTGAAGTCACCGGTGCACGCGGGCAGATTGAAACCCTTCATAAATCCGAAAGATCGCCCAACAAATATTCTCGAGGAACAAACAACGCCACAAGACACCCAAATCCAGCCAGAAAATAGCACACCGGGTGCATCAGCAGACGACGCGAATCCCACAATAAATGACTGCGCGGAAAACGAGGATGAAAAAACATACTTGGTAGAAAAAATTCTGGCGTGTAAACAAATAAATGGAAGAAAGCATTATAAAATTAAGTGGCTTGAGTCGAGAACAACCACATGGGAACCCAAAGAAAATGTACCCGAGGAATTAATCCAGGCGTTTCATATTTCAAAAACAGCAAAAGGAAAGAAAAGAAAAAGAAAACTAAAAAAGGATGTCGCGGCAATTTCAGACTCAGTAAGTATTCCAGATTCAGATGAATGGGAAATTCTATAAAATTTAATCAATATTATGTAATTTCTATGTCGAAATTTATTCAATAGTTATAGTTACACTGCAGCGCCGCCGGCCTGCACACACACGTGAGTGCGCATGACGTAATCACGTGCTTATTATTTTCTAAACCCGCGTCGCTCGCACCCATAAGTGTTAACGTATTAATCTCCGCGCAGCGGACCCGTTACTTGCTGCACATTACATGTTTATGCCTATCAACAAGGAATCGCACCCGTCCGTCGAATGGTAACGTCTGACACAACTGCGTTTAATGATGAATAATAATATAAACTAACAAGCGTAAAATGAAAATAATAATCATAATAATAATGCTAATACAAATAATAATAATAATAATAATAATAAACAAACTAATCAAATTAATAGTAATTTCAAAATACTAAGAGGAAATAGTGTCAATGCTCACATCTGTCCCCACTTTTTGAAACTGTGACGCCTGAATGCAATCTTGCCACTTGCATTCAAGCTGCACAGAATACACCATCGGAGGGCTCTGGCAAGGCTCCCCGAGGGTATAATTCATATCTCCTTTCAGGACAAATCCAATGAAAAAAATGATTAATTTAATGTTTCTCAAGTAGTTTTTTTAGTTTCTAATTTCAGATTGTATTTAACATGGTAATTGGTTTAATGGGAATTTAATTGGTTTAATGGGAATTGGTAATGGGGACTAGAGTATACAAGATTGGTACAACAAACAGGAAGTCAAGATTACAGAAAAAAGAAAAACAAGAAAATCTAGAACATCAACTATAACAGAAGAACAGACGAACAACAGCAACAACAGAACAACAGCAACACGTAACAACAACCACGGAATTTATAGAAGACGAAACAACTGGACAACAACGGAACGAGAGAAAACACAAAAGGAAGCCATCTGGGACAGAATCAATCCAAATTTTCAACAACGTAAACATAATGACATTAAACGCTTTACAGACAACAATGGAAGAACTTACAACTGGTTAATTCGTGCAAACTTATTTATAACAGTGACTGTTTCAATAATTCTTAAAAGGGACGCGGTGTAAGAAGAAAACAGAAGAAGACAACCATAAACATTTCATTTCATTTTTTTTATCCACGTTCATGTTATAATTTATATTATTCATTCCCGAATACAATATTTGTAGAAAATAGCGGAGCTATTTCATCGCGGCGGGGAGCATATATAACCGTGGCTACCCCCAGGACCACCCCAAACCCGTGGCTACCCCCAGGACCACCCCAAACCCATTTATAATAAGAAGCAATAATGTAGAACACAAAACAGAAGAAATAATCTATCCGCTCCAAATTTTAAATAACGAGCCTTTTTCGAAGTAGGGGGCGCGGTGGCTCAGTTGGTAGAGGTGCGGGCTGCAAGCCGAGAGGTCCTCGGTTCGAATCCCACCTGCGGCAACCGCGTTGTGTCCTTGGGCAAGACACTTCACCCCGATTGCCTACATGGGGGCACGATGACGCTGTGTACTGAGGCGTACTGCACGTCGATGGTGCGCATGTCTTCAACCAATCTAACCCTGATGTGCTGCGGTGCAGAGTTCAGAGTTACGATGTTGGAGAGCTGACAGCTGCTCGTCGTTGCTCGGTGGTTCTCTCCGGGTACTCCGGCTTCCTCCACCCGTAAAACTGTCACGGTCACGATTAGCCATTGTGCATAAATATGTGACCTTAAACACCAATAAATAAATATAAATTTTCGAAGTAATTTAATTAACTCACTAATCCGTAATCAGAGTACAAAGCGTGCATGGTTTAGTCATGAGGAAAGCTGAATCCTTTCAAAGCCTGTCAAACAGCCTTTGATTGGGCTAAGAGTCCCTCATAATTGAACATGTATTGACATATAATATATTGAATTAGCACCTTTGGCGTGAGTGAACAGTAAGCCAATAACCTTCACTTAACAATGGAAATTGATGAACCAAGTTCTTATATAAGAGAGATAAGAAACGGTACCCTTGGTACAGAGAACAGAGATTCAAGAGGTTATACAGAACGCTTCCACATAGCTCTTACAGAGTAGTATATTTCCGGTAATGAGGATCGTGCGAGTAGAAGACTGGCGGATTCAAGATTCAAGCTAAGTACTAGAATATATCATATTTACGAATGAGGTTCGGCTCCACTTTCACAGGGCGATGTTACGAATAACATATCAGTCGAATGGCGGATTCGAGCTAAGCAAGTATCATGTTTATTTACTAATGAGGTTCAGCGCCACCTTCACAGGGCGACGTTACGAATAGCATATATCAGTCGAAGAATTAAGTATTACTGAGGTAAAGCAGTGCAATTTTATTTAGACACAATTGTTAAGGGAGAACAATTAAATGAGCTGATAGCCGTATGAATATTCATGAGTGAACATCCCACTCCATTCCGGCCCCGACATTTGCTACAAGTACTAATCCGGGAACTGCAGGTTTATCATATTTCTCACATTTGTGTATTATTTATGGGGTATGGCCGGCCATGTGATTTGAAATACATTGTATATATAGTCTATGAAAAATACTCGATCTTTGTAAATATTAATTAACCATCTTTGGACATAATTATACATAAGCAATAGAGCGTTATCCAGTCTTATTGTTTTTAATCAACTCTTCAGCCTGATGTGTCGGTAACTCATGTTTTTGTGACCTCTCTTAGCTGCCTTCTCTAATTGATGAGTATTCCTCCCGCGATATCCATGGGTGTCGCATGAATAATACTCATCAGTTGGAAAGGGTTACCATTCACGATTAGTTCAAGTGGAATCAACTTAATCCCCACCCCTCTCACGTGCAGAAGACATCGCCGGTTATACTACTATGGAATTACCTGCTAGACTAGCGAAAGCCATATCAGCTCTGGGCTTCTCTTTCCCTATCTCCTGGACTATCCAGGAAATAGGCAAGAGCGTCCATCTGAAACTGGAATTCAAAGTTGATGAGAATACCACACAAGCGTAGGGACGCCCGACGCTTGGAGGCTTTCCTGGATAAGAAGAAAGAAGAGAGCGAGGGGGTGGAGGTTCCAGAGGCATCCGCCAGCTCCCCTCCTAATCCCACAGGCGCACCCAACCAACTGCCGGCTCCCCAGCTGATACAGTTGGATGAGGAACGTCCTGTGGAGATTGAGGAGGAATTGGAAGTTGTTTTTCGCCATCTCCCACCCTCACTCCCTTCTTCCTTCGCTTCTGGACAGCCCAGGCAAGGGTAGCACACAAATCCAGCCACCAGAGACCCCAGAAACACGCGAAGAGAAGATTGTGAGAGAATACAATAAAATCATGGCCGAGTCCCAAAAATTCAAACAACAATCAGCCGAAGTTTCCAGAAGGGCTCAGGAATGGCAAGACAAGAAAAAACAACAGAATCATGAAATAACCTTATCTCCATCACAGCCACCTCCTCCACAGGAAACCCAAACGCGGATAAGCTGCTTCCTTCTCTTTTCCTCCGTTACCGCGCTCACACATGGCAAATATTATACAGCTAACGAGGGTCGAAAGAGGCTTGCCCCACACCACCCCTGCGCGACTTCAGCGCGCAAAGCCCATTTCATTTCATCTCTGGTCATTTGAAATATGGACTCGCGCTGGTCACACCCATTTACTTGTGTCCTTTCGGGCCATAGCTCCTCCGAGAAATCGACTTTCGTTCATAAATTCATTTCCAATATGAGTGATATGATAAACCCAGTCCCTCAACATATTGTGTAGTGTTTTGGGAAATGGCAACCTATTTACAATTCGTTACCCCATGTAGAATCTGTGGAGGGGGTTCCCCAAGAATTTAAGTCTAATTCACTAGTTGTGCTAGACGATTTAATGTTGAAAATTGATGAAATAATTGCGCGTTTTTTTACTCAAAAATCACACCATAACTATATCAGTGTCTTTTTTATCGTTCACAATTTATTTGACAACAATAAATACCAACGCACAATGTTTCTCAATTGTCATTACTTAATTCTTTTTTAAAAAAAGCCCAAGAGATCGTTCCCAAATTTCACATCTAGCCCAGTCTAGCCTCGCAAATGTACCCTGGTAAAACAAAATTTCTAGAAGAAGGTTTCGATGACGCGACATCTGTACAGTGGCGGCGCCAGACATTTGTGTGTGTGTGTGGGGGGGGGGGGGGGGGGCAACTAGGGCGGCAGACTCCAACGAAGGGGGGCAAATACGTAAAGGATCATATCATTACTTTGTTATGAGGTAGTCCAAACTTGGACCCAAAGTCCGTAATATATTTTTTGGTTTGGTACGTCCTGTGGACGTACCAAACCCAAAAATTATATTACGGACTTTAGATCCAAGTTTCGACAAAATGTAATGGTAATTAGCGGTCCTCCTTTCAAAAAATCCTGGATCCGCGTCTGTTGGGTCTGTGCGTGAGAGAGAGAGAGAGAGAGAATATCTCTACTGCCTGGATGTGTTCATCAGCTAGCCTGAGGCTTTGGGCTAAGTGTGTATGGGAATAAAAAAGAGAGGGGTGTGTGTATGTGTGAGAGAGAGTGACTGAATGTGTTTGTGTGTGAGGGTGGATGGAAATGCATGCGAGATGGTTGGGGGAGGGGCAACTGGGGGGGGGGGGGGGGGCAAAGCCTTCGTTGGGGGGGTGTCCCCCATGCCCCCCCCCCCCCCCCCCCCATAGCGCTGCCACTGCATCTGTACCATTTGGTTACTTGATAATCGTTTTGAAACAACAAACCGAGGAGGGGATTAAGACTTAGATCTCGAATATTCACGGAAGAAATGCAAATCGTCTACGTGGCGAGAGTATAACAGGGTTGGTTAATAGTGTTTTTATCATAATGATGTCTGCTCGTCTAAGACGCAACATCGGAACTCTGAAAGTTATTTATCACGCAAAACCCACTACAGTCAGAAATGTTGTGAATGGGGAAAAAAAAGATTTAATTTTATTGATTTGTGAATGTGCTAAAAATATCTTAGAAGGGGCCGTACCACTTTCGAGTTATCATTTAGCCAAACTGAGACAACATGAACTCAAGGTCAGGAACAGGCCTGAAAATAAGCCGACTGACACTTGCAAAATGAGGTCCCCAGAGGATGAATTTGATGATGCTATCCCATTCAGTGGGCCAATTTATCATCTGGGTATCTCTTTTTGTTTAGTTTTGAGGCCCTGATTCAGATTGAGGTTCACAGAGGGTAAATTTAGTGATGCTACCCTGCTTTGCAGGGTAGCATCACTAAATTCACCCTCTGGGGACCTCATTTTGCAGATGACAGTCTGCTTATTTTCTGACTTGGTCAGGAAACTAGCTAAAAAAAAAGCACATCAGATAAGGTTCGTCGACAGATTATAGAATCGGATGGATTTCTGGGTTCTATCCACGGACCAGTTTTGAAAGTGGTAGCCCAAGGCTTACACGGATAGCGATGGAACATGCAAGGAAAATGGTTGTAGTTGAATCTCGTATGCTGGAACGAATGAATGAATCGAATAAACACCGAAATGATGCTTTTGAATCAGAGGAATCTCAGCCAGAGCGAAAAAATCACCAAATACAATCAACTTTTACAGCGGTATTTAACATTTCATGAAAAGTCAGTAGAACCGACAACCGTACAGATTAAAAAGGAAAAAGAACAAACTCGAGATAGTACCGATCGCGAAATTCTAGATTCGGTGCCCATAACCATGCAGAGGAAGCCGAGTTTATTATTGGGACGGTTAAAGACTATTCCGAATTTGACATGGGACGAAAGCGTTCAGTTGATATATAATGATCAAACAGTAGAAGGGTCAAGTATCACAGATTTAGTGAACGGTTTATTGAGATAACGTAAGAGGTTTGCAGCAGAAGGCTGGCAAGTTTTTGGTGAGGCATTTCCCCCAAGAACTCGTCGGGAACAAAGCACGCTGGGATTTTATTTGTAAACCCACCCCCAAAATGACTGCCCACCCCCTAAATCAACAGAGAGCACACTAAAAACTCAAGTGTTAAAACTGACACTTTCAAGGTGTTAAACCCATTCTAACTCTTAGGGTTTGATTTTAACACTCAAAGTGCAATGCTTTAAGCACTTAGACATTACAATCGTCAGACATCTGAAACTTGAATGGATGACACTTCCCATGTGTCTAGCATTGGTGGTTCTTCCAGAATCGTCCATAATTTGATTTGCGCTTGGTGGGTACATAATTAAAAGGACACAACGCAGATGACGCGGATCAGGCTCGAGAGTTCGAGCCTGATCCGCGTCATCTGCGTTGTTTCCTTTTAAGTGTCGCGACATTACACTTGTCAAGTGGTATTATTGTAACACCTGTCAAGTTCTGGGATATCTACACTTGAACAAAGTGCTAGTTCAGCACTTAGTAAGTTTTAAATACAGCACTTCAAGTGTAGTTTTTAACACTTTAGTTTTTAGCGTGCACATTGCACAAACCCACACATCATAATTTTATTAGAAAGAAGACGATTGTCAATGGCATCGATTATCAGTGGCAAGCAGATTTAGCGGACATATCGAATATTATTAAACACAATAAAGGGATTAACTTTTTGCCTACATGTATTGACGTCTTCTCGAAGTTTGCCCGGGTTATCCCTTTGACAAATAAGTCTGTAGCATCCATTGTTCCGGCGTTTACAACAATTTTCGATACATGACGCAAGCCATTGAAATTACAAACAGACAATGAAAAAGAATTTAAAAATACCCAATTTCAGCAATTTTAAAAAAGAATAGAGTCGACTTTTTTACTACTTACAATGCTGAAACGAAATGTTCGGTTATAGAACGCTTTAATCGGACGTTTAAAACAAGAATGTGGAAATATTTTACTGAGAACAACATGTTAACCTTTCCTATACAAGCTTTAACGGATTCGTACAATGACACGTACCACCGTGGTATTGGTATGGCACCATCCGACGTTACTTATAGCGTCCAAGAACGTATATGGCAAAGGCTTTATGGTGATCCAGTCGTGATGCGATCGCGTTACAAAATTGGGGATCGTGTTAGGATAAGTAAAGTTTAGCGCATATTTGAAAAAGGATATCTGCCAAACTGGACACATGAGTTGTTTACCATCGCCGCAATAATACCCGGATATCTAGTCACATCCAAATTAAGGGATGATAGCGGCGTGTTACTAGAGAAGGAAATTAAACAGGAAGCCGAGAAAACCACTTATAAAATAGAAAATGTTATCAAATCGCGTGGAAGAAGAAAACGAAAAGAATTACTAGTAAAATGGTTGGGCTATCCGACATCGTTCAGCTCGTGGATCAAACAAAGTCAGATTGTCCAATAAAAGGAGACGGGTCGGCGTAAAATTGTCATTATTATGGAAGTCCGATTAGTAACAGATCGTGGTATTTGTGTGGGAGTAAAGTACCGAGAAGTGAAATAACGTATTTTGTACAAGTGGTTATTTTATACACGACCATAATCACAAGTATAGCTAATTTATGTTTGGAAACGAAAAACCCACAGTTGTGGAAGCTTTGTTGAGCAGTGCGGTAGGTTATTTACTCCCTAATCCCACTATCAAGAATAAATACTTTTTTATTTACATTTACCCAGCAACATTTCTATGAATGTATTTCCGGACAACACTCTTACATCTTTTCGGACGCAATTGTGTCAGCCCCGCAATCTTGAAAGTGATTGGAAAGTCGCACTTACTGAAATTCAGTACCCCAATACGTGGTTTAATATTTGGAGATCCGAATGTTTTGTAAGTGTAAAGATCAAGGGAAAATAAAACAAGTTTATACTAAGAGCGGGGAGATATACAAAACCCACTGATCTGCTTCGAGAACTTGATATAGGCAGAGTAAATCTAGACCTACCTCACCCTTACCCCTCCTGTTTAGAGTTTGCATGGGATACCACCACCCAAACATTGACTCTCATTAGAAATAACGCTGAGGTGACACTGAGCCCTTGTCTTCAAGATATATTCGGATTCGAACAGAATACATTTCTTTAAGGGTGGTATACAGCTTCTCGCGTGACAGACGTAAACAGGGGGATTTATTCTCTGTACGTGTATTGCGACTTGGTTCAAGAACAGATTGTCTGTGATTCTAGGGTCCCACCTCTACGTATTGTACCCGTACGGGTGAATATAGAACAACAGTATCGCAAACATTTGAAAATCCGTACCACCTACCTCTGTCTCGGAAGAATTTTGGAACCGTTGCGGTCTATATAAGAGATGACATCGGAGAACCTGTACCATTTGAACGCGGAATGTTGTAATGCAAAGCTATTCGAAGATTATTACCTCGAACAAGTTGGTTCAGGTTTACCAGCTTTTTCGGGAGCGCAAATACAAAGAGGGTATGGTCTAGAAAGTCTGCTTGGAACACTAAAACATGCAGTATTAACGCTAGAAAATGAAGGCAAACAATTTTTGAAAAAAAGTTGTCGATTTTGCGGAAGATGTGGCTTCTGGAAAAAGTGTAAAAGAAGCCGGTTTGAAGTGATCCAAAGAAGCTTTAGTGCAAGGAATTGTGGGATACCCCCGGGTCAACGTGAGCAGCGCCCCCTCGTGAAACAACCAAGGATTATAAAAGCCCCTGCTAAGACCAAATCTCCCATTTCAAAGAAAAGAAAGCGAACTGCCAAGAAAGACGCTTTAGACTGACCATGTCTTTAATTAATCCCAAATCATCAGAATGTGTCAACAGCGAATTAGATCTATTTTCAATACCCCCACCCAGACGAGTGTGGAATCGGGGCAATGGATAGAATACCGCCCTTTAGCCACAATTGGAAACGATGGTCCGGTCGAATATTTAAATTTAGGGCAGAGCTATCTTCACGTAAAAGCCCAAATTTTAAAAATGAACGGCGGGGTGTTACCGGATGTCGCAGCAGTGGGGTCAGTCAATTTTCTGGATGCAGTCGCTGTTAGTTTAAACATATTTTGTTTGCCAAACAATACATGCAAAAGGGATTGGAGAAAAGTTATTTCAACTTATTTAAACTCCTCTCTCGTTCACAAAATAACACAATTTGGTGACAAAACAAATTTTCTGCAGAATATAAATGTAAAAACACAGAAATTGAGACTAAAATAAAAGAAGATTAGAAGGAACATTAGAAATTTACCAGAAGTTAACCATGACATTACCAGATCGTCGTTTTCAGAAAACCCCTGAAGAATCCGTTTGTGCGGTCGAGAAAGGATTTCTATAGAGATTGTGCTGTCTCAGAAAAATGTCTTGACAAGTGAACAGTACCGAGGAATTTTGGCACGCAGCGACAGCGATCCGATGTACCTGCACACTAAATCACCATCTAAAGATAGTGACACAGTGCGCCGGTGCACCGGAGCATTATCATGGGATACGGATACTCTTCTGAGGCTCTTGGAATCCATATTTAGAGTAACTATTGTTAAACCAACAAATTAATTGCTTGATGACTGGAAGATAAAAAATAAACTTTTCAGTACAACACCGGAAAAAGTCAGACAGTAAATCTGGAAATAAACTTATACTCATTCTTAGAAGCGACCGCTAGACTGAATGAAAGACTGGGCCTTTAGAAAAATTGATCTATTCTCGTTCGCAGTTAACGATAGTTTACCGTTTTGAAGATCATCCTGCGATGTGATGTGCAGGTGGCTGAGACTAGTAAAAAGTATAAGTCTCTCGTTATCATAGTTATGGCATTGGAAGAAGAAATGGTACGCGTCCTCTTGCATATTACCACAGTCGCATTCTGGAGATGGGGATATGTAATTGGAATACTTGTCGAAGTTAAGAACAGTTATTTCTTAGTTTGCAGTGGAGTATATTTATCCATCTATTCCCTAGGTTGAAATACACAGGTGGCTTAGGAGTACACATGGGGATATGTAATTGGAATACTTGTCGAAGTTAAGAACAGTTATTTCTTAGTTTGCAGTGGAGTATATTTACCCATCTATTCCCTAGGTTGAAATACACAGGTGGCTTAGGAGTACACATAATCCCGTTTTCGTGAAGTAAAATTTTGAACTCACAAAGAGAAGAGGCATTTGTGACATTTTGGGGCAAATTATTCCATGAGTCTGTAGTTGAAGGGAAGAAGGATTTCTTGAAACACTCTAGCTGTTCTCGTTCGATATCTTGACAATTTTGGTGGATTTCTGAAGTTATACTACGTATTTTGGCCAGGCCTGGGGGGGGGCCAGAAGTTCTGTAACGAAGTCTGGGGCGAATCCGTTAATACTTTTATACAATGTACAATATTTGTGGAAGGTACGTCGCTGGTGAAGGGTGGGCCACCCAAGTTCCGTTAGTAGACGTTCTTTGGAGACTGAACGTGTTAAGTCCTGAAATAATCCGTCCAGCGTCTTGATGGAGCCTGTCCAGCTTGTATAACAAATAATTTTGAGCACAGGCCCAAATTATATCGCCATAATCCATAAGTGGTAAAATAAATGACAAGTAAATTTTTTCAAGAGTTTTCCTACATAGTTTAAATATTTTCCCAAGTAATGGCAGTAGGGAAATTGGCGTGTAGTTATTAACATTCGATGGCTCCGGTTTTTTGAATAGTGGTATAACGTTAGCCTTTTTCCACTCGTCGGAGGAGTTTATTAAACAGACAGGTTAAGGGACTCGCTATTGCATCTGCAGTCTTTTTTATCATTTGGGCTGCTATACCATCATGGCCATAGGCTTTAATTATTCGTTTTCAAGCATTTGATAGCATTTATTGTATCCTCATTTGAAACAATGATATCTGAAATAGTTCTATCGCTTCTTGGGGTGAACACAGGAAGATTATGATTTGTGTCATTGATAAATGTATTTCTGACAAAAGTATCGTTTAGTAATTCGGCTTTTCGTGATCATCGGCAATGAGGTCGTAGGGTACGTCATAGCTGTTACGGTGGAGAGGAGGGATTGTATTGCTTTTATTTTTATTAAGAAGGTCTTTAATTATGTGCCAAAACTGTTTAGGAGAGACACAGAGTTGTTCTTGGAGAGTATCTTCATAAACTAATTTTGCGTATTTCTTCATATTGTTAACCTTATTGCGAGAGTGCTTATAAGCTGTCTAGGCATCTTCACCGTTCGAGTAAAAAGCTCTTTTCCGTAATCTGTCTCTTCGCCGCATTTCATTTCGCAATTCGGGGTTAATCCAAGGTTTGTCGTTTGGACGAACTAGTATCTTCTGAAGAGGGACTGTTTCGTTAATTATTTTCAGAAATGTGTCACAAAATTTTGTTTGCAATTCGTTAATTCGTTGCAATACCCATTAACAACTCGTTTGCCTTATCGAAATTATCACGTTGATAGTTTCTGATCATTCTAAAATATGGCTCTCTTTGCTTATGGTCGAATGAAATGTATGTATAAACTGCGTGGAGATCTGACAGTCCCAGGTCGAGAATGTCTGCTTCAATAACATTTACTGTATCGCTAATTAGAATGGGATCAAGTAGAGTATTAGAATTGGGAGTGACTCTTGTAGGTTTAGTAATAACATTCCTAAAGTTAAAATGATCTATGGTATCTTTCAACTTTGGGCTGGAACTCAGTAGATCGTCGTTAAGATCACCTACAATAATGACTGTATTATTAATATCAAGAGCCCTGTCGATGGAGTCGTCGAGAAGATTCCAATAGTCGCGATTCGCATACTGGGGAGATCGGTATGTAACTGCGAGAAGTTGTTTCGACTTTGATACAAGTTCAAACCGCATGATAGACTTGTCGAATTCCAGTTCATTCCTGCGCCGGTAGAATAAATGGTCCGAGAAATATACCGCAATCCCCCACCACTATGGTTCCTGTCATTCCAAATGGGCTGTGAAAAGTTTGGAATTTTTATGTTATCTGAATCGAAGGTTCCCTGCAGGTGAATTTCGGTAAAACAAAGAATGTCGTATTCTTCAACATTTTCAGTTATCTGCGACAGCTTTGATCGGATACTCCAGATATTATAATGGAAAATAGAAAGTGAGCTCTTCTGGGCGTTACACAATTTTTCAGGCCCACGATTAGATTCTTCATGTATATATCGCCACTGCAAACGAGAACGAGCATTACAATCAGTGGAAACTGGAAAATGCGAAATGGAAATTCCACACAAAATGGTGTAATCCAAGATTGGCATTTTCTCGCCCGTACGGTCTGCCCGCGCTCACCATTGAAGATCCCTATCGAAGCTCGATATTGGTGAATTGTTATCTCCATGTGCTTTTTAGGCTTTCAGCGACAGCGTTTATATTCAGTCCCGACGGGGGTCCACTCAGGCGGGCGCGCACACGTCTTGGAGGTAGTAAGTTGGTTGGGGGATTCTCTCTTGCAAAAATATGACGGTCTGTGCCTCTTCGAGTTATACAGAAAGCGTCCAGGGCAAACAATGTCAGGAAGTGGTGATCTGGTAAAGCTTTGATATGTACAAGTTTACAGTAGATAGCTGGAAACATAGGGTTGAACGCAGGCAAAACAAAATGTAAAGAAAGAACAAAGAGACATGCAATGAGAAACAAACGAGTTTGTTTGTTTGGTGAGGCATTTGGTAAATATAGAACGGGTTTATGGGGGTTATGGCGAACAACGTTTCTCAATTGCTAAGGGGAATAAAACGAATTTGGATGATTAAATGTTAACCATCAGGACTGGTCTAGCATTCAAACGTTTAAAACGATCAAGCTAAATGGGCGAGAAAACAATGTCATGAAAACAGTTCGTGATTGCTGGCTACATGTAGGTGGACACATATCGCGAGAAAGGATTCTAGATTCCCATAAATAATATAAGTAGTCTAAGAGCCTTGCCACGGAGTAGTCTTCGTATTCATGATTCCTGTTTCATACTAAACCAAAAGCGCATAACATCTAATCAATGGGGAGCGGCCCTATCATAAATGATTGGAGGGTGGCTCGTGACATCCCTATATAAATTGTTGGAGCGTGACTCATCACGCTCTCCAGCAGTTCATAACAAAACAAATTTGGAGGAAAAATGTTATAAGTTATAAAATATAGTTTAACGCTCAATTGGTGGAAAAATCGATCTAAATTGTTAGGAAAACATCGCCATGTAGACATTTTGTGTTCAATGGCTTGGCGTATACATGCAGGGAAACAAACCTTCACTCTGGAAAACACCTAACAGACATGCCCAGTGTAGTCTTCGTATTCTTGATTCCTGTTCCATGCTGAACCCAACGCGTGTTACAATTTATCAACGGAGGACTGACCTATTATTGATTATTGGAGGGCGCGTCGTAACACTCTCCAACAATCCATAACAAAACGAATTTGGGAGAACAAGTCTTAATTATCAATTAGTCTGGCACTCAAATGATGGAAGCAAGCTGAATAGCCGAGAAGTTCGTATTCTCTGGCTGGGCGCATAAATTCAAGGAAACAGATCAAAATCTTGACTCTCGGTAATAATCTAACAGTCATGCCATGCTGTTGTCTTTGTATTCTTGATTCCTGTTTCATATTGAACCAAAAGCGAATAAATTTCATCAATGGGTATCTGCCCCATTATAAATTATTGGAGGGCGCTTTGTGACACTCTCCAACAATTTACAACAACACACATTTGGGGAACAAATGTTAATTGTCAAAAATAGACTGGCACTCCAAATCGTAGAAACAATGGAGCAAAATAGCTGAGAAAACAATTCCAGGAAAACAGTTTGCATTCACTGGCTGGACATTCACATTTGTGGAACATTCGATCGATAGGTAACTGTTCAGTCAGATCGATGTTAGTCTCAATGAAAAACTTATCTCACCTTCGAACAACACATACCCCCACAGGGCTTATTTGGAAACTCTACTCAGTTATGGTCCGGTCACCAAAAAATCTCAGCTGAAAAGTGCTTTGTGGTACAAAGACACAGCTGGACATTTTGATGATATAGACGAGATTGCTGGTTTGGCGACTAGAAGGTACTTTACTCAAAAAAGTAAAATTGTTGACATGGTGGGACGCTTGTATTTGGACATGCTTTCATTAGCGTTATCTTCTGAATGGGTTTAATGTACATTTAAAAATGAACAGATCGAAAGTTGCTTTTGCTTTGATTGGGGAAACGCCAAATTTTAAAATCAAAATTAGAGGAGTTTCCATGTTCATCAGGAAAGAAACTCAACTATACGAATGGCACACACAAAGGCCTTAGAAAAAGGAACAACCAAATACGCTATAGACAGAATACAAATCAAAGTATTCTCTGTACCCAAAGGGAATTTAAATGTTACACAGGAAAATTTATTTCTAGGTCAACTACAGAAACGGATCGTAGTGGGCTGTGTGGACAATGATGCTTTTAATGGTACATGTAGTTTTTCAAAGAATCCATTCCATTTTAAGCATTACAACATAAATTTTCTAGCTGTATTTGTTGTTGGTCAGCAAATCCCCGCCAAGCCCTTGCAGCCTCGTTTTGAACATGAAGAAATAGTGAGAAGTTACAACAGTTTATTTCAAGCAACATGCGAAGGGATACAATATAATTTCTGACGTTTGAACAGAGTGAATTAGCCAGAAATTTGTTTCCCCTTGTCAGTGGTGTCGCTGCAGTTAATGTATGTGGCCCGCACAGTTAACGTATATCAACAAAAGTTACCAAGTTACAGTGAAATTATTCCAAAACGAGTCATCCTATCAAGTTACATTAAAATCCCTTCATAAATATGGCCTGTAGACTGTGCTAAAGGTTTTTGGGCTTCGGGCCCCTGTAGCCGTCAGTTTCCCAATTGCGTCCAAAGGGGACGTTCCCATCTAGACATTATATGAAGTCAACCTACCAAGTTACAATCCCTTAATAAATATGACTGTAGACTGTGCAAAAGGTTTTGGGGCTTTGGGCTCTGGCAGCCATCATGGTTGAATGATCGCAACCAAAAGGGGACATTCTCATCTGGGCATCATCTGCAGTGATCCTGCGAAGTTACAATGAAATCCCTTCATAAATATGACCTGTAGACTGTGCTCAAGGTTTTTGGGCTTCAGGCACCTGTAGCCATCACAGTTGACCAACCACGACCAAAAGGGGATGTCATCATCTAGGCATTATATAGAGTCAACCTAACAAGTTACAATGAAATCCTTCCATAAATACGACCTACAGACATGCTAAAGGTTTTTGGGCTTGGGCACCCATCAAGGCTGAATGATCACGTCCAAAATGGGATGTTCTCATCTAGACATTATTTGGAGTCATCCTACCAAGGTACAATGAAATCTCTTCATAAATATGACCTGTAGACTGTGCTAAAGGTTTTCGGGCTTTGGGCCCTTGAAGCCGTCAGAGTTGCCCAATCATGTCCAAAAGGGGACGTTCTCATCTAGACATTATGTGAAGTCAACTTACCAAGTTACAATGAAATCCCTTCATAAATATGACCTGTAGACTGTGCTAAAGGTTTTCGGGCTTCGGGCTCGGGCAGCCATCATGGTTGAATGATCGCAACCAAAGGGGACAATCTCATCTGGGCATCATCTGGAGTGATCCTGCGAAGTTACAATGAAATCCCTTCATAAATATGACCTGTAGACTGTGCTCAAGGTTTTCGGGCTTCGGGCACCTGTTGCCATCACACCTTTAGCCGTCAAAGTTGCCCAATCATGTCCAAAAGGGGAAGTTCTCATCTAGACATTATATGAAGTTAACCTACCAAGTTACAATGAAATCCCTTCATAAATATGACCTGTAGACTGTGCTAAAGGTTTTCGGGCTTCGGGCAGCCTTCATGGTTGAATGATCACAACCAAAGGGGACAATCTCATCTGGGCATCATCTGGAGTGATCCTACGAAGTTACAATGAAATCCCTTCATAAATATGACCTGTAGACTGTGCTCAAGGTTTTTGGGCTTTGGGCACTTGTAGCCATCACAGCTGACCAATCACGACAAAAAGGGGATGTCATCATCTAGGCATTATATGGAGTCAACCTAATAAGTTACAATGAAATCCACCCATAAATATGACCTTCTCCCTATGCTAAAGGTTTTTGGGCTCGGGCACCCATCAAGGCTGAATGATCGCGATCAAAATGGGATGTTCTCATCTAGACATTATTTGGAGTCATCCTACCAAGTTACAATGAAATCCCCTCATAAATATAACCTGCAGACTGTGCTAAAGGTTTTTGGGCTTCGGGCACCTTTAGCCATCACAGTTGCCCAATCATGTCCAAAGGGGGAAGTTCTCATCTAGACATTATATGAAGTTAACCTACCAAGTTACAATGAAATCCCTTCATAAATATGACCTGTAGACTGTGCTAAAGGTTTTCGGGCTCGGGCAGCCATCATGGTTGAATGATCGCAACCAAAGGGAACAATCTCATCTGTGCATCATCTGGAGTGATCCTGCGAAGTTACAATGAAATCCCTTCATCAATATGACCTGTAGACTGTGCTCAAGGTTTTTGAGCTTCGGGCACATGTAGCCATCACAATTGACCAATCACGACCAAAAGGGGATGTCATCATCTAGGCATTATATGGAGTCAACCTAACAGGTTACAATGAAATCCTTCCATAAATATGACCTTTTGCCTATGCTAAAGGCTTTTGGGCTCGGGCACCCATCAAGGCTGTGTGATCGCGATCAAAATGGGACGTTCTCATCTAGACATTATTTGGAGTCATCTTACCAAGTTACAATGAAATCCCTTCATAAATATGACCTCTAGACTGTGCTAAAGGTTTTCGGGCTTCGGGCCCATGAAGCCGTCATAGTTGCCCAATCACGTCCAAAAGGGGACTTTCTCATCTAGATATTGTATGAAGTCAACCCACCAAGTTACAATGAAATTCCTCAATAAATATGACCTGTAGACTGTGGTAAAGGTTTTCGGGTTTTGGGCTCGGGCAGTCGTCGCGGTTGGCAGATCATGCCCAAATGGGGAAATTCTCATCTAGACATCATAAGGAGTCATCCTACCAAGTTACAATGAAATCCCTCCACATTAAACATGACCTGCAGACTGTGCTAAAAGTTTTTGGGTTTTGGGCTTGGGCAGCCATCACAGCAGACAGACCATGCCCAAAAGGGGACGTTCTTATCTAGGCATTATACAGAGGCATCCTACCAAGTTACAATGAAATTCCTTCATAAATACGACCTGTAGACTGTGCTGATGGTTTTCGGGTTTTGGGCTCGGGCAGCCATACCGGTTGCCCGATCGCGACCAAAAGGGGACGTTCTCATCTAGACATGATCCCAAACCTGCATATGAAATTTTGATCAGACAAGAACTGCGGGGTGTAGCCCGTGCTAAAGGAAAATGTGAACAGACGTCACAGACTAACAGACTCACAGACTTCCGCACGCGTGATGGCAATAGCTTATCTTGACTATGTCAAGTTAAGCTAAAATGCTACCTATTGTACGTCGCCCGCCTGGTGAAGTTTTTCAATTTATTACTAGCGGGAATCTGTGTTGTTTTACATTCACATTTTAGGAGGATGAAGTGACCGCTCCAATATCATTTCTAGGCATACAACTTCTATTTTTTTTCAAATGCGTGAATGTCTATGACTCAGATGAAAGTGTGGCTGACAGTCAATTTCTAAGAAAAATAACACTTCCTCACCCTGACATACATTCCTCTCATGTTTTTTCCACATTACGGCTGTATATATTTTACAAATAAATCACTGAATTGTGGGGGTTACAAATAGCTGACGAGAAAAGCATCAGGCAAACGTGTTCCATTCAGTTACATTTTTTTCAAACACGTGTTCTACATGTTGTAAATTTTCAATAATTTACTGGATGTAATTTTCGAGAAAAACTCGCATTTTCTTACATTTAATAACATCGTATTTGTAAACTGTTTTAGTGATTTCAACAAACAGCAAAACAGGACCGTTAACCTATACTGTTGGGGTGCAATCTTACAGTGAGTGGACAACTTAGGCATAAACAATTGGCAACCTTGACTTTATACTTTTGTTGAGTAGTGATAATGGGTCAATATTTTATGACCAATCCATGGTATTTGGATCCGCAAAAAGTAAATAAAAAATCTAGGGTATAAGTTGTGGTGAAATGAATTGGTATGTGGTAACAGATGTGTTAATATGCTCCCCCACCCCCACCCCCCACCCCCACCAACACACACACATCCAGTGAGATGCGCGAAAAGTAAAGGGATGCATGTCTTTTGAGGTTGGTTTTCTCTCTCGCCATTTGTAATAGGTATGTGGGAATAGATGTGTTAATATGCCCCCCCCCCCTCCCCCACCAACACATATACCCAGTGAGATGCTCGGAAAGTAAAGGCTAGCATGTCTATTGAGGTTCTTTTTTCTCTCTCGCCGTTTGCTAAATAGGACTTATTAACCTATACTGCTGGGGTGCAATCTTTCAGTGAGTGGACAACTCAAGCATAAACGATTGGCAATCTTGACTTTATACTTTTGTTGAGTGGTGATAATGGGTCAATAATTCAGTGAGTGGACAACCTAGGCATAAACGATTGGCAATCTTGACTTTATACTTTTGTTGAGTGGTGATAATGGGTCAATAATTCAGTGAGTGGAAAACTTAAGCATAATCGATTGGCAATCTTGACTTTATACTCTTGTTGAGTGGAGATAATGGGTCAATAATTCAGTGAGTGGACAACTTAAGCATAAACGATTGGCAATCTTGACTTTATACTTTTGTTGAGTGGAGATAATGGGTCAATAATTCAGTGAGTGGACAACTTAAGCATAAACGATTGGCAATCTTGACTTTATACTTTTGTTGAGTGGAGATAATGGGTCAATAATTCAGTGAGTGGACAACTTAAGCATAAACGATTGGCAATCTTGACTTTATACTTTTGTTGAGTGGAGATAATGGGTCAATAATTCAGTGAGTGGACAACTTAAGCATAAACGATTGGCAATCTTGACTTTATACTTTTGTTGAGTGGAGATAATGGGTCAATAATTCAGTGAGTGGACAACTTAAGCATAAACGATTGGCAATCTTGACTTTATACTTTTGTTGAGTGGAGATAATGGGTCAATAATTCAGTGAGTGGACAACTTAAGCATAAACGATTGGCAATCTTGACTTTATACTTTTGTTGAGTGGAGATAATGGGTCAATAATTCAGTGAGTGGACAACTTAAGCATAAACGATTGGCAATCTTGACTTTATACTTTTGTTGAGTGGAGATAATGGGTCAATAATTCAGTGAGTGGACAACTTAAGCATAAACGATTGGCAATCTTGACTTTATACTTTTGTTGAGTGGAGATAATGGGTCAATAATTCAGTGAGTGGACAACTTAAGCATAAACGATTGGCAATGTAGACTTTATACTTTTGTTGAGTGGTGATAATGGGTCAATATATTATGACCAATCCATGGTATCTGGATCCACAAAAAGTAAATAAAAATGTAGGGTATAAGTTGTGGTGAAATGAATTTGTATGTGGTAATAGATGTGTCAATATGCCCCCCCCCCCCCCCCCCCCCCCCCAGATGCACGGAAAGTAAAGGCTTGCATGTCTATTGAGGTTGGTTTTTCTCTCTCGCCATTTGCAAAATAGGACTTGTTAACTCATACTGCTGTAGTGCAATCTTACAGTGAGTGAATAATGGATGGATAACTTTATACTTTTGTTGAGTGGTGATAATGGGTCAATATTTTATGACCAATCC
Organism: Pictodentalium vernedei; assembly: GCA_031216915.1. Lineage (NCBI taxonomy): Eukaryota > Metazoa > Mollusca > Scaphopoda > Dentaliida > Dentaliidae > Pictodentalium > Pictodentalium vernedei. The sequence goes on from CM062291.1 coordinate 86,086,026, forward strand.
TTGGTATACATTGTCAATGATCACCTGAGATATCACATTGCGAGTGGGATAGATCCCATGAGAAATAGTTACTTGGCATACAAATTGTGTCAATCAGATTAATGAGAATACCATCCCCCATTGAATGCAATTCATTACTGACTCAATGGACCTCAGAAACAAACAAATCAAACAGTATCATCCAACATAATAGTTTAACTGCTATGTGCCCTGTAAATGGCAATCTGCCTTGAACACTTTGTATTTCCCTAGGCATCATACTGAACTTGATTTTAGCACCTTGTTACCATTCTGATTTCTGGTTAGAGTAATACAAATATTCTTCCGACTCATTTTTGCTCTACCCAAAAAAAAAAAAAAAAAAATAAAAAAAAAAAAAATAATCAAAAAGGGAAACTTCCATAATTTCATCCATGTTGACAGAATAAAGACGAGTTTAAAATAGGCTACGTACCGAAAACAAGTCTGTTGGATGGCACTTAAACCTTCATCAAATAATATGACACAATGAGCGGGTCCTCTTGTTGTGTCACATACATGTGTATGAACCAGTATTTCCTGTCACCCTTCTCATCTCCTTCATCTGGACATTAAATTGTGGGGTCATATAATATAACTCAGCTTTTTATTCCAGAAATCCAAATCTGATCTTTGGTGTCTCCCGGCTCAATGTGTACTGTTGTATGGATCTCACGTTAAATGGATCCACCAATCCAATAAAAACCCAATATACTTTAAAAACTGTTCCCGTAGGTAATAATCACCGTCTCAGTCACCCAGCATTCCACCGTTCCTCCTCAAGAATCCAACATCCAGCCATTAATGAAATTTGTATATATGTTTTTGTTGATATTTGTGTTTATTTCTCTGTGCATTGTGCATACAAAAATTCCAGCATTGTACACGACTTTAACTGATTATTTGAGTACAAGTGGCATACGCCGAACAAACAACATAGATATAGACGTGAAAGTCCACAGATTTACTGAAGAGTTTGATAGTTTAAAATTAAAATGTGTTTCTGTGATTTCAAATTGGTTCGAAGTTTCACGACTTGGCAGTATTTTTGTGAATAATGGCGGGTAATCTTAGTCTGGATGAGATACAGACGAATTCAGAATTTGACCTCATTAAGGTCTATAATGACAGAACATGTGAAATGACTGATGACCAAGATTCCTTATTCAAAGATACGGGAAGTGATTGTAACTATTATTCCCCGAATGAATTTCAATCAAACAACGCCAAACGAAGTGATCAATTCTCAATGTTTCATTTAAACTGCCAAAGTCTAAATGCACACTGGGATTCCCTAAATGAACTGTTGACAAGCTTACATGGTTCGAAAAATGCCTTTGGGATTATAGGGTTAACCGAAATTTTTCGTATACCAACGAACATGTCGTACTATTTAGATGGCTATTATCCACTTATTAAAAAGACACGCCCTGAGGGGGATGACGGGAGGGGTGGGGTGGGTCTATATGTTAAGGAGGGTCTGGCGCCTAAAATACGAAATGACTTATCTGTTTTTATTCCTCATATAATTGAGTCCCTGTTCATCGAAATCAAGGTAAATAACACCAAAAAATTAATTGGGGTCATATATAGACCGAACACACAGCCCAAGGCAGACATAGATCTTTTTCTTACAAAACTAAACGAAATAACTGATGTAATTAATCACGAAGGCGAGGAGGCCTATATTATGGGAGACTTCAATATTGACCTACTGAAAACCAATTACCATTCCAAAACCCAAATCTTTCTAGATCTTATGATTAGTCAAGGTTTTTTACCGCGTATTACCAAGCCGACTCGGATAACCAGTCATTCAGCAACGTTAATAGATCATCTCTTTACAAATAATATTACCTCTACTTGCTCGTCTGGAATAATTATTACAGATGTCTCCGATCACTTTGGTATATATTATATGGAAAATAATACCACCGAGAAGGATAGTCCAAAAGTTATCCGCAAACGCAATTTTGGCGAAGCCAACATGGCTACATTTAGGCTACTTTTAACACAAAGCGATTTTTCGTCCATTCTTGAATCAAGCTGTCTGGATACAGCATATGAAAACTTTATGAATATCTATTCAACAGCTTTTGAAAAGGCATTTCCTATAGTAAATATCCAACTGCAGAACAAATTTATCAGAAAACAACCGTGGATATCTAAGGGACTCATGACCTCATCTATCAATAAGACAAAGTTTTACAACAAAAAAATTAAATCACCAACGGAGCAAAATATAAAAAACTACAAAAGCTATTGCAAAATATTCAATAGTATTAAAAAACAAAGTAAAGCCATGTATTATAATAAGATTTTAAACGATAACAAAAACAACTTAAGAGAAACTTGGAGAATATTAAATGAAACAATAAACAAAGCAAAACGTACTGCCAGTTTACCCTCCACTTTTACCAAAGATAACTACGAAATAAACGACCCACAATAAATAGCATGTGCATTTAATGACTTTTTCGTAAATATAGGAAGACGCACTAGTGAGGAATTGACGCACACAGATAAATCCTTCTTGGACTTCATGGGTTCATCCTCCACAAATAACTTTTATATAACACCTGCTACCCCTTGTGAAGTGGTGGATATAGCCAAACGCATGAAAGCTAAATGTTCCGAAGACTGTGACGGCACCACAACATACCTCATGAAAAATACTATAGATATATTAGCCCGTCCATTTGCCCACATTGCCAACCAATCTTTCATCAGTGGTGTTGTGCCAAACAGAATGAAAATTGCGAAAGTCATCCCAGTTTTTAAAACGGGAGATGAAAACCAATTTAACAACTATAGACCGATAAGTATTTTACCAGCCTTCTCCAAAATCTTAGAAAAATTAATGGCAAATAGAATGATTAATTATCTGGATACATTCGATATACTCTATCAGCACCAATACGGCTTTAGAAAAAATCACAGTACCACACATCCTGTGATGCAGTTTCTTAAACATATTGCTTTAGAAAACAACAAACCAACAAAAGATTTAACCTTAGCGGTATTTATAGATTTTTCGGAAGCCTTTGATACGATTAACCACAGTATTCTGATAAGCAAATTAGAAAGATATGGGTTCAGAGGAATCAGTATTGACTGGTTCAAAAGTTATTTATCCAACAGAACCCAATATGTAAAATTGGGTGAACACGATTCGAACCAGGCCCAAATAACGTGTGGAGTTCCACAGGGTTCTATACTTGGGCCAATCTTATTTTTGCTCTATATTAACGATATTCGTCGCTCAACTTTATTAAAACTCCTATCGTTCGCAGATGACACAACAACCTACGCTTCTGGCTCAAATGCAAGTAGACTAGCTGAATACATAAATCATGAATTAGGCAAATTGAATGAATGGTGCTCAGCTAACCAGCTTGTTCTAAACGCAAGTAAAACAAAATATGTTCTTATGAATCCAACCCGTAGCACGATAGTCCCAGAAAACTTATCTATAGAAATACAGAATCAAACGATAAAAAGAATCGGTTGTCATGAACCGGAAAAATCATTAAAATTCCTTGGTATTACCATTGATGATAATCTCTCGTACAGTGCTCATATTTCACAAGTGTGCTCTAAAATAGGACGAGTAAATTATGCTTTGAACAAGGTAAAAAAAATCTTGCCGCATGAGGCTATGAAAACTCTGTACTTTGCCCTTATTCACAGTCACTTGTTATATGGTATCCAAGTTTGGGGTAACGTTCGAGCAATTAGAAAAATCTACATTATGCAAAAACGCTCTCTTCGTATTATTAATAATTCAAATTATAATGCCCATACTGATCCCTTATTTGCAAAAGATAAAATACTGAAAATCAACGACTTCTTCAAAGTTCAAGCCTGTCTCTTCATATTTGATTGGAAAATGGGAAAACTTCCATCATCATTCGATGACTTTTTCAACCTAACACAAAATACCTCACAAAGAGTAACGAGACAAGCAGAGTTACTATCTATAAATAGAACTCGCACTACAGCACTTGATAGGTTACCAGTTCATGCTTTCCCTAAATTATGGAATGAACTGGATCAAGATTTAAGGTCAATCACAAACAGAAAACTCTTCAAACGATCATTGACACGAAAATTAATGTCTCAATACCCAAATAGTGTAGAATGTGACAATCCCTATTGTCAAGATTGTAGTTTTAATACCAGCAGATAATTCAAAAGTGTTAAAGAAGTCCATATACATAGCTAAGGTCCTGTACAGCCACCAAATGACACTTCAATATACTTTGGTTATTTTCCAAAACGAGTATACTTCGTACGTGACAACATCAGGTAATATACTCCGTCTGTTCATCTCGTCCGACAAAACAGTCTGATTCAACTGTCAAGTCTGAAACTTTTGATACCTAACAATAAATTTAACTCCGATAATTTATTTCTAACAACATTATTAACAACCGTAGTCAGTGTACAATGCTAACTCTGGATTCAATTCCAGTGGGGGATGACAGGAAGACAGCCAATCTGGCTATGTCATCTCCCTACGGTATAGATATTACTTATATTCTCATATTTTACAATGCTTTTTTGTGCAGCAAAAATTTGTATCACTCTGTATCACTCTGTATGTTACTTGTTGTCTATACCGTTAAATAAAATAATCAATCAAACAGCAATATATTATTACAGTGAGATTAAAGCCGGGAGAAAAATTTCGTTGATTTGAACAGATTTGGCGAAACGTTAGAAAATATTTCATTCACTGTATAAATGAGATATGTTTTTTATGTGATTTTTCTTCATTGTGGCGCAAAAAAAATAGAACAAGCGGTATAAAAAATTTTAAATATTGCTTTCCCCTTCCCTAACTGAAAGAAGCTGTGGTTTCTGTGAGGTAAAAAGTAATTAAGTAAAACTTTTATGCCTGTACTGAATATGTGGTTATTTGACATTTTGGCGCGCAAAAAATAGAAAATATTAAAAAAAAACTCTAAAATTTATATATTTTGTTCATTCTGTGATAGATAAAAAACATCTGTCACGCATTCAGAAAAAAGCGCACATTTGAGATATCATTCTGAAAACTTACAAATCTTAACCACATTGAAACAATTACCAACAACTTGTCTTTTTCAGTGAACATGTGGCAGTAAAGACAACATTTTATCCTGATATTGCAGAGAGAATAAATTACATTGAATTATTAGTTTTTGTCAAAACCGGATCTCCGTCATGTGTGTTTGAGTGTGTAAAGGGTAATCAGTGAATCTTACACTGGAAAAGTGTGCTGCCACTTTGAAATATTTTACCAATTTTCAGGCCAGTTAAAAATTTGTCAGGTTTAGAAATAGGTATTAAGTGCTTTTCTCGTGCGGGTTTCATGGCGTATCTTTGACTACAAGATTCACCAATATGTTTGACACCCGTAGATAGAGTGTCAGTGGTTTTTAAAGAAAATTATATTGCCATTTCAACCCAGAACAACATCACTCTATCCAAAAATCTAGTTTTTTCGGAATCAGTGATCATAAAAGTGGTGGGGGTGGGGGGTAAAAAACGCGGAGTAGTATTCTCGAAATATTTCCATTCACAAAGCTAGTTTATCTATATTGAGAGTGGATAGTGAGATGAATGGTAAAATGAAAACCTCTTTCTAATAATATGATAGCCTTAAAAAGGCTGTTTTTTCAATAAATGAAAAATGTTAGCTCATTCATTTCGGCGCCGTCCAAGAACCGCCAGTTCTCCCATACACATCTGGCTTCTCTAAATCTATTTGTAATCTGCGTTTTCCCTCCGAAATTAAAAAAAACTTCAGTTTTTTTTTTAATTTTAGAGGGAAAATAATAAAAACACCCAACAGATAATCTTGATATATTTTTGCATTTTTATTATTCTTGCGCTTTTTTCAATCCCCTTTTAAGTATAAATACAGCTGGAGGAGGTCATTTTTCCTAATGCTAATCATGAACACACAGTTAACCTTTGAGCTTGAGATTCTATCACGGCGGTGTGTCTGCAACGAGCAGGGGGAAATTAAGAATGACCACACAGTTATACCGAGAAATAATTTACGGCAGCTAGCAAGACATAATGGAGGGAGAGGTATCTCGTCACTGTCGAATGAGGAAGTTGAAGAAAAATTCAATTTTTTCTTCGAAGATTAATCAGACACAGCTACTATTATCTCATACAGAAAGGTGACGGACCACAGCAAATAGAAATGGAATCAAGATGGCGAACTACACATTTTGTTTGGTGAAAAAACGGTCCTTTTGAGGAACACCTAGATTGACAAACGTGTTTTCTTAACCACATGCTACACCGTCACGATGGAATATTTCTGATTTCTTTTGTAACCCCTGATGAAGTACAAACAGCTGGAGAAATGTTTTAAATGAAAGTGTCAATGACACTGTAGCTCAGCTTGTTAAGACATGTACATGTATAGTATGTGACACAGCAATGACAAACATCTAGGTAATGACTTGATAACAAAGGTATATATAAAGTATTGTAACGGTCTGTACATAAATGCTGACCGTAGCCTGTAACAAATATATTGGTAAAGTATTGTAAAGGTGGGTGATAGTCAGATGCTAAACTAGAAAAGAAATCTTGGAGTCCCAGAGTGGGTCTGACTGAAAACAAAACACACTCGTTCCTGTCCCAAGGTGATAACAAAGGAACCCAGGAAGTTTCGAGTAGATCAGTTCAAAAATACGAGCCGTGTAGATGTGACAAAAAACTGACTGGACCTAATTTCGGTACAAAATGGCCACTGACAGCCATCTTGAATTTTGGACCGCACTCAGAAACACTTGTTCTCGTCCCAAGGTGATAACAAAGGTACCCAAGAATTTTTTTGTGAAGATCTGTTCATAAATACAACCTCTAGCCCGAGCCGTATTGACATGTGCACTTACAGTGTATAAGTAGCAGTGAATAAATCAAAGTTCATCTAATTTGCATAATTTCTGCACGAGAAAAAAACCTGTACTATATGTGATGTATTCCATGTTACTAAACATTCATACAAAAATTTATTCAAATCAGAACTTTCATACAGAAGTTCTGTACAAAAAACTGATTGCACTAATTTTGGTACAAAATGGCTGCTGGTGGCCATCTTGAATTTTGGACCACACCCAAAAACACTCGTTCTCATCCCACGGTGATAACAAAGGTACCCAAGAAATTTCATAAAGATTGGTTCATAAATACGGCCTCTAGTCTGAGCCGTATAGAAGTTGTGTACAAAAAACTGATTAGACCTAATTTCGGTACAAAATGGCCACTGGCAGACATCTTGAACTTTGGACCGCACCCAGAAACACTCGTTCTTGTCCCAAGGTGATAACAAAGGTACCCAAGGTGTTTCGTGAAGATCGATTCATAAATACAGACTCTAGCCCGAGCTGTATTGACATGTATACTTACTGTGTGTAAGTTGCACTGAAAAAATCAAAGTTCATCTAATTTGTATAATTTCTGCACGAGAAGAACACCTTATTATATGTGATGTATCCCATGGTACTAAACATTCATACAAAAATTATTCAAATCAGAGCTTTCATATGGAAGTTCTGCGTAAAAATCTGATTGCACCTAATTTTGTACAAAATGGCTGCCAGCGGCCAACTTGAATTTCGGATTTAACCCCAAAACACTCCTTCTCGTCCCATGGTCACAACAAATGTACCCAAGACGTTTCGTAAAGATCGGTTCATAAATACGGCCTCTAGCCCGAGCCGTATTGAATTGTTGACGGACAGGACGGACACACAGACGACTGGCCATGGAATAAGCTCAAAGTTGAGCTAAAGATGATATTTTCCATAACAAACAATATGTCTGTAAAATCAGTAAAAAAAAATTGTGCACTTTGAAATGCGAACCTCCTGTTGAGGTGTGGAGACGTACACCTGGAAATGCTATCTTCACTGATATATTGTGAATTCAATGCTAAAAACTCCCAACCATACACTGACTATATTCTATACGGGGTATGCAGGTGGTGTATCATCCCTTGGAAACGCAGTTTGTGATCAGTGTTAATCAGCCCCCTGCAACTGTGACATCCATGCAATGATTGGTATAGCAGAAGGGGGTGTTTAGCACTGATGTAAAAAAAAAAAAACTACCAGAACACCATTTTCACATTTCAGATTTTTTATTCCATGAATATTTACAAAAGTGTAATTCACGTTGTTCATAATGTTCAATGTTTCTTGGCAAGTTTTCCTATTTTAGAAGTCTCATCTTTAGAGTTTCGTTTTCTTGTAACATTCAATGGAGCTGTCTCCATCTTTAGAAATAAAATGTTGCCAGCAACTTCCAGCATTGATTCTTGGTCTACCCCCACATTATATAGTAAAGTATCATCACTGTCATTAAACTCTGGTAACACAGTTTCTGTTAAGTCAACTTTCTTATTTGTAAATATTGTTTTTTGTTCATGCAGAGGTGGTAGTGGTATCCTGCTCTTCCCCATAGAGTGGTTGTCGATGTATTTTACATCAAGTGGTCGGGGAAAGTTGAAATCTGTATTCGGTAATCCATCTGTACGCTCTATCTGTTCTCACCATGGATAGACTTTAGTCTGTTGAGGTTTTACATCAGGTGGTGAACCCCATTTTGGTTGAGACACAGAGTATTTTGATTGCTTTTTCAATCCACATTCATTGATCCAATGTGCTTTCTGATGACAATAATAACATGGCCCTTTGTCTGCACATGTTTTCGCTCGATGTCCTTTTTGATGACAAATCGAACAAGTATCGTTAGCCGGTGCTGTCAGCTTATACAGTTCATTGACAAGTCTTTTTACTTCTCCCCATTTAGATGGCTGATAGTAAATACTTTTAGCATCATTTGCCTTCTCCATTCTCGGATCGTTATTCATCTTTTTTAATCTTCAGAGGAGATCAAAAGCACGTGTTTCAGTCTTGTTAACACAAAAGCATGTGTGACCAAACTGTGAGACTCCCGCCAATTTCTACTTTCACTGAAATCATTTTCTTATTGAGAAAAAAAAATTCAGAAATTGTTTCCAAACCAATTTTTTAACTTTTCAGAACTTGATTTGAAAACATTTTCTGAACGTTGATTGAAAACATTTTCAAACCAAGTTCTGAAAGTTTTAAAAAAAAATTGTTTGAAAACATTGAAAACCAACTTCTGAAAGTGAACAAAAATGACTTAAAAACTTTTTGGTCCACCCACACAACTGTTCTCCCTAATTTTCAATAGATAAAGTTCATAATTAGCAGAGGGACGAATAAGCCGGAGAATCATGGTTAGCATGTAATGTTAAAAGACCAAAATGCTCGAGTAGATCCGGTGGGGCGAATAAGTCGGAGAGTCGAATAAGCCAGGGGTGAATGTGCCGAAGGGTCGAATAAGCCAGGGGGCGAATGAGCATAGGGGTCGAAAGCGCGAATAAGCCGTATACCGACGCAAGTGTCAGCAAGGGATCACTACGCCACCGATTCGAACTACTATTATTTGATAGGTGACGATGATCAAAACATAAAAGTGGAAAATAATATTTTAAAACAAAAATATATTCACATCAACATACATTACACTACTCACAATTGTGTATTTACAAAAATACTTTTACTGTCGTCGAACTATATTAGTGACGTAAAGAAGGCTTAATGATGTCTGCTGCGAAAAAAGAAGACCAATGTCAAGGAGAATTATCAGAAAGGCTTCTTCCTGTTCACCAAATGTAGCGAAACGTCGTACCATCGTAAATATAAATATCTCCCTTACACAACCGAATTGTGTATAAGGCGAATCAACGTCAATTTTTAGCGCTGTTAGCACCAAAAGGTTGCAAAAATCTATGTGTGTTGACACTCTGGACAGAGAAATTCCGCTAGGCGGACAACAATTCACACGATTTACCGAAATGAGACCACAACATGTCATAAGTGTTTAGATAAATGGATTTAATAACCAACACAATTCCGATATTGTTCAGGCCGGTAACCCTCCGCGTATAAAATTAGTATTGGCAAGCAGATCAGTTATTAATGTTCTTAAATCTCAAGAGAAAACAACAGTCAAGCCTCCTCAAACAGAGACTACGGAAGACCAATAGTTCCAAAGCAAATGAAGCATACCAAATCATGAACATGAATGAACTGGAAGCCAGGATTTCTGACAAAGTGTAGCCGATTGGTGAAAGTATTCTTGACGCAGGACAGGCCATTTTTGGTTGTTTTGGCCACACTTTAACATTCAAATGACACTTGGCAGCTGTCATTGCTCATGCAACCCCAGAAATGGCCACATTTAATATGGGAATGGGACAACCCGCCCCAGGGACAACCTGCCCCAAACCGACTAGGACAACCCGCCCGGGACAACCAGTCCCAGACCCACAGGCGCACAGGGACGATGTGGGATTGAAATCCCTTCGTAGCCCTTGTGGCAACATGATGATTGTTAACAGCGAAAACAACACATTTATTGTCAGAGTCTTAGATAAAGGAAAAGAGATCAACGCTGAGAGGAATCCATATCACACTAAAACAACATGTCTTCTTGTCATTTGATTTTTTCGCATCAAACAAATATCATTTCTCTTAGAAGTTAGAGGGTACCCGACTGGAACAACATGACTGAAACAAAACGCAAAAACAACACGCAACTTCTGACTCGTCTCTACATGCTACAAATTTAGTATAGAACTATTATCAGTTTAATTCAGTCACTCTGGGATGTGTTAAGAGGATCAATGTGGATTGTGGATAATTTTCGATAAAATTGGATAAGTTTCGATAAAAAAGTGAGTGAAAATCTTTTTTTATATATATTACTATCCCCCAAAATATTTTCTTAAAAAATCTGAAAACAATCGGGACAACCCGCCCCAAAAAGTGCTGACAAGGTGTGCCCCCAAAATAGGCCTGGGGCGGGTTGTCCCTGATCCATATAATACTATAAACAATTCTACGAACTAAAATATTCTAAGGCCAGTACAGAACACACAGAATACTCAATCATTTAATTATTCATCAGGGAACGGGACAACTCGCCGTCGGGACAAGTCGCCGTGGAGTAGTAATTAATAAGTTACACGCGGTATATGATTAAATTATCTTTATTAATACTCATAACTTATATAACAAGACAGGTTCAATATAACATATAATAATATAACATATAAAATAATAGTTACTAACATAACAAGATTAATCAGAGTGACATCCCTTGCCCCGTTCTTCCCAATCTTTCCGATTAGCATATTAACCCTCTCCTTTGAGTCGCCCCCTAACCACATGTCCTTCATTCTCCCATCCCACCTCCCCATTATACTCCCAGTGAATCATGTTCTTTTAGACTGGTATTTTTTAGCAATGTCATTATTAGTACGGACGGTATGACCAAAAATACTCCATTCATGCAGACTGAACGTGGTGGGGTCAACCCATTGGCGTTGGACGTAATCGACAAAGTCCCTGAGTTTTGTCTCGGGCTGAGTTTTATTGTATAATGCCTCAAGAGTCTCCCGTATGTACAGTTGGATGGTGCAGTTTCTGAGAAATGGTCCTCAAAACATGAACGTAATCCCCTCTGGATCTACCTGACATCAGTTCATACACCATTAGAAACTGTTTCATCTCTCCTGCAGAAATATCAAAGATTTAAAGATTAATAAAAAACGTTTTTCATTGAAACTCTACTAATTGAGATATTTGCATCAATAATTTATTTGCAATAAAAAGGTTTTTTCTTTATTATAGAATTATCTCCTGTTCAGTCGTTAAATCAAATATTAATTATGAAACTTACTTTTGCTGACAAGGTGTGCAAACAAAATTGAGAACAATTCTGCTGCACATGGTATTTCTTTATTGCTGGAGGTCAATGCCAGTGCTGAAAATGTTGTAATGAACAGTTTAGTTCAACTTTGGTACTTTCATAAAACATGGGATTTAATTGGGTTTTTTTTCAATTCACGGAGGTTTTTATTTGTAAAAATACTCTACAGGTAAGTAAATGATAAAATTAACAGTATTTCAATAGAATAAATTAAGAATAAATTACCTTTTTTGAAAAACAAAAAACGGGACAACTCGCCGTAAACATCGGGACAACTCGCCGTCCGACGGCGAGTTGACCTGACGGTGACTTGTCCTGTACCCCATTCATCAGATAGTACTTAATTCTACGAACAGTTCTTGAAATTAAGTACTGAGACGCAACTGTCTGATGAATAATTAAATAATTGAGTATTCCGTGTGTTCTGTGCTCGCCTCGTATATACTTGGCCCCGAAAATACTTGGCTAACTAGCATTCCCTTTTTTGGTCTGTTGGTGGCCGAGTGGTGTGCGTTGGTCCCACTAAATACCGAATCTGACCCTCCAAAGTTTAATTATATATATTTCTCACTTAATTTCTTGGTATCATGGGTGTTCAGTAATGATAAAAAATATTTAATAGTCTGACTTCTCGAACGACTCGAATCCCACCGAGCAAATAAGCCATAGAGAAATTTATTCGAATGAGTGACACGCACATACGACTCTTAGCCTCATTTCGGTATTTGAGGATACCCGTGACCTGGCATTATATTGTTTGAGGATACCCATCGAGGATACCTTCTGGAGAATCCCTTTTTGTCGTATGAGGCCAAGAGGGCCATGATTTATTTATTTATTTATTGGTGTTTAAGGTCACATACTTATGCACAATGGCTAATCGTGACCGTGACAGTTTTACGGGTGGAGGAACTGGGGGGTACCCGGAGAGAAGCACCGAGCAACGACGAGCAGCTGTCAGCTCTCCAACATCGTAACTCTGAACTCTGCACCGCAGCACGGGCAGGGTTAGATTGGTTGAAGACATGCGCACCATCGACGTGCAGTACGCCTCAGTACACAGCGTCATCGTGCCCCCATGTAGGCAATCGGGGTGAAGTGTCTTGCCCAAGGACACAACGTGATTGCCGCAGGTGGGATTCGAACCGAGGACCTCTCGGCTGGCAGCCTGCACCTCTACCAACTGAGCCACCGCGCCCCCTAAGAGGGCCATGAGAAAATCCCTCAATGAGATCTAATATACTATCCCTCTTAACCTCATTTCGGTATTTGAGGATACCTATGGCCTGGTATTTTTTTATTTGGGTTTAACGACATATTAACAGCCAGGGTCATATCATGTCGGTGACAGTTTTACGGGTGGAGTACCCAGTGAGCAACGAGCAGCTGTCAGTTCTCCAACACCGTAACTCTGAACTCTGCACCGCAGCACAGGCAGGGTTAGATTGGTTGAAGACAAGCGCACCTGCGACGTGCAGTATACTTTAATACACAGTATCATCGTGCCACCATGTAGGCAATTGGGGTTAAGTGCCTTGCCCAAGGACAATGGCCTGGTATTGTATTATTTGAGGATAGCTATCGAGGATATTTTCTGGAGAGTCCCTTTTTTGTTGTATGAGGCCATGAGAAAATCCCTCAATCAGGTCTAATTTACTATCCCTCTTAACATAATTTCTTTTGAGGGCACGAGGGCCATAAAAAATCCCTCAGTGTGGCCTAATTTACTATCCCTCTTAGCCTCATCTCGGTATTTAACAACCACAGGCCCTGGGACCCAAATTTCAGCACCCCTTTTTGAAAAAAAAACGTCTCGCCATCGGCACCCCCTTTTAGTCGTATGAGGCCACGAGGGCTATGAGAAAGGCCCCCAATGATGTCTAATTTACTATCCCTCTTAGCCTTCTTCCGTTTGAGGCTATGAGGGCCTTGAAAAATCCCTCAATGAGGTTTAATTTACTATCCGTCTTAGCATCATCTCGGTATTTAAAAGCCATAGCCCCTGGTACCCCAATTTCAAATTTTTAGTCGTATGAGGCCACAAGGGCTGTAAGAAAAGCCCTCAATGGGGTCTATTCTACTATCCCTCTTAGCCTTATTTCTGTTGAGGCCATGGCGGCCAAGAAAAAATCCCTCAATGAGGTCTAATTTATTATCCCTCTTAACCTCATTTCAGTATTTAAGGATACCTATGACCCAGCTCCTATATTGCTCCTTTACAGGTAATCTTACCAACGGCTTCCATGTTATCTCCAAAGCTCCAAGGCCACTACTTGTCTATGGTCTATCTGTCCTATCATTGGCTTCTACAGCAGTCACCCAATACTATAGTCTTCTACCACTCTTGCTGCCTTGAACCATTACCTCTGGTCACCCAATTACAATAGTCTTCGATCACTGTTGCTTTGAACCATTACTACTGACTTGTAACACTACTTCCAAGCTATACCTTCGATCAGGCCTTCAAAATGTTCAATAATATTGCTTCATTTACCCTGTATAACACCTGTGCATATAGACAAACTATATAAGGCGTTCCGTAAGTGGGGTTCTTATCCGATTCTGTAAAAGTTTGGATTCCGTGTTTTACATATACACTCAGGGGTATGGAAAGGGACTGATAACACCAATTCAAGAACTACTACAAGAACCTGAACATATAAAACATGATGACAACCACTGCAAAACGATGAATGTACAAAAACGAACGAAGATCCAACACTACCAAGATCGTAGTGAACATAACAAACTTTTACTTAACCTTAACGCCCAACAAATACAACACAATTTTCACCTGAATGGACTACAATACTAATGAAAATCTTACATGCAACAACCCAACTGAACAGACGAAACATGAACGAAGATCAAATGGTTGAACAGAAATGAATTATGAACAGATCCAACAAAACCACGTTTGAACAAAGCCCAATGAAGTCATAGGGAACGAAGATCCAACACAACCAAGATTGAAGTGAACATAACATAACAAAGGATCGAACTAGTTGGATTGATCGAACACAACCAAGATCGAAGTGAACAGAATATAACAAAGTGAACAAAAATCGAACTGATCTGATTGAACATAACCAAGCTCGAAGTCAACAGAACAAAGTGAACGAAGTTTTGAACTATAACCCCTAAATATAACCCAATGTTAACCCTCTTGAACTGAACAAAACTGAATGAACCCAACAAAGTTGTTCTGAACTATAAGTCTAATGAAAATATAACACAGTGTTAACCCCTTTGAACTGTTTGAATGAACTATATGTAATACTAGAAGGGTTACCCGGCGTTGCTCGGGCCGAGTTGGTGCCCTCTCTACACCCCCCCCCCCCCACTCCACCCCACTCCGACACTTTTTTAAACCTCACCATTCGATTCCTGGTAAAAAAATTACCCCAAGTAGACCCCTTTGAAGACCTATATCGGTGAGAAAATTTTGGTCATAACTTTTGGTGCCCCTGTACACCCCCACCCCGATACTTTTTTAAACCTCACCATTAGATTCCCGATAAAAACGTACCCCGAGTAGAGCCCTTTGAAGACATATATCGATAAAATAAATTTTGGTCATAACTTTTGGTGCCCCCTACACCTCCACCCACACACTTTTTGAAACCTAACGATGACCTCCGCCATAAAAAAGTACTCCTAGTAGACCCATTTTGGACACTCGGGGTGGCCCCATATTCAATTCTATAGCAGACAGACAGGCAGACAGACAGACATTCTAAAATATAGTATAGATATATAAATAACACCCTTTGACTATTTGAATAAACTCTGTATAACTTAATATTGGCTGTAAAACCCTTTAAACTCCATGAATTTTTTAACTAATGAAGGTATATATAACCAGAGCTCACGTATCGCTGAAGCAATACAATGTCCCCTACCGGACTAATGAGCATTAATAATTATACAAATGTTATAACCTAGATGTGATCAGCATGAATTCCGTTGAAGCGTTTCGAAAAAAAGTCCGGAAAACTGATATTTTGGCGCTTTTCCATATTTCCAAGGGCCATAACTCACACAAGAATAATACAAACAGCATGAAACTCAAACTTGGCTGTAAGTCATCGTTCTATAGTAGGTTACCAAAAATGAAATCATTCGGTTGAAGCATTTCCAAAAAAAAGTCCGGAAAACTACAGATGGACAAAATGCAAATAAAATTTGATCTGTAAGTCATCGTTCTATTGTAGGTTACCAAAAATGAATTCATTCCTTTGAAGTGTTTCCAAAAAAAGTCAGGAAAACTGATATTTTGGCGCTTTTCCATATTTCCAAGGGCCATAACTCACACAAGAATAATGCAATCAGCATGAAACTCAAACTTGATCTGTAAGTCATTGTTCTATGGTAGTTTGCCAAAAATGAAATCATTCCGTTGAAGCGTTTTCAAAAAAAGAGCAGAAAACTGATATTTTGGTGCTTTTCCATATTTCCAAGGGCCATAACTCACACAAGAATAATGCAATCAGCATGAAACTCAAACTTGATCTGTAAGTCTTCGTTCTATAGTAGGTTACCAAAAATGAAATCATTCGGTTGAAGCATTTCCAAAAAAAGTCCGGAAAACTGGAGTGTGACTGACGGATGGACAGAGTGCAAACCTATAGCCCCCTTCGGCGATGCCGATAGGGGACTAATTAACACCCTTTGAACTTTATTCTTTCAATAGGGAAGGAAAATACCCTCGAGTGCATATATAAAACACGGAATTCTAATTTTAGGGAATCGGATAAGAATTCAACTTACGAAATGCCTTATATACCCCGTTTATATGTACACAGGGGAAATGGAGCAATATAATTAAACAATTTGAATGCTTGATGGAAGGTATAGCTGGGAAGTTGTGTTACAAGTCAGTAGTAATGGGCTGAAGCTGCAACAGTGATTGAAGACTAGTGTATTGGGTGGTCGACCAGAAGTAATGGTTCAAGGCAGCAAGAGTGGTAGAAGACTATAGTACTGGGTGACTGCTGTAGAAGCTAATGATAGGATATATAGACCATAGACAAGTAGTGGCCTTGGAGCTTTGGAGATAAGATGGAAGCCGTTGGTAAGACTACCTGTATAGGAGCTGGGTCATAGCTATCCTTAACTGGTAGAGTGCTGGAAGCCCATATTTGGGCTTTACTCTGAAGAACAGGAACCACAACTTAAAGGCCTCATGTTCAGTGGATGTGCCTTGCTTAACCTTTGAAGGGAAATATTTAGTCTGTTAGGATCTGCCTTGTTACAATTTATGGGAGAGTGCCTTTTGGCACTCTCCAATAAATTGTAACAAAGCAAAAACACTTGAACAAATTCTGATGACCAAAAATAATTTAGCACACTCTACCAGTTAAATACCGAAATGAGGCTAAAAGGGATAGTAAATTAGACCTCATTGAGGGATATTTTAATGGCCTCAACAGAAATGAGGCTAAGGGGGATAGTAGAATAGACCTCATTGAGGGCTTTTCTCATAGCCTCATACGACTAAAAAATTTGATAGCCCTTGTGGCCTCATACGACTAACAAGAGGCCCCAGGGGGCCTTAAGGCACTCACATGACATGGTAGTCGAAATATCAAACCAGGGACTTGACTTGAATAAGCTGCATACGCCCCTCCTAAGAAAAGCATATACCAACTACACGAAGCTATTGTGCCCACACAATACACGGGATTTTCCTTCAATTTTCAGTTCCTGCAGTTGTACGTCCCAAAATTGAGATAAACGCATAAAAATAGATTTTTTTTATATTTTTGTTCGGAAATTTTCGAAGTCGCAAACAAAATTTTTCCAGACTAAACATTTTTTTTCTTCTTCTTAAAATGGACCAAAATGCATAAAAAACCAAAGAACTAATTTCCGGATTTTGGTCCAAAATTTTCTAAGTCCCACCCGAACCCCAAATTTTCAGTGTAAAAAAAAAAAAAAAAATTTTTGTCTTAAAATTTACTAAAATGCATAAAAAACCAAAAAACTAATTTCCGGATTTTGATCCAAAATTTCTAAGTCCAGACCGGGACCCCAAATTTTCAGCCCAAATATGAACCCAAGGATTTGGCTTGAACAAACTTGAATGTCACCTCCCTAAGCATGCTGCATACCAAATATCAAAAGATTCCTATTGGTAGATCTGAAGAAGAAGATTTCTAAAGAATATTCCTCATACTGCACTAAATTAAATATTTGGGCTCCCAAAGAGAGCCCAAATATGGACCCAGGGAATTGATTTCAATAAACATGTGAAACAATCTTCCAAAGATGTTATATGTGAAATCTGAAAGCTTTTGAAGCAGTGGTTTGGGAGAAAAGTAGTGTTAAATGTTTTTCCCATTGCCCACAGTGTTAAGAAATGCTCACTCAGCACTTTTTCAAAGTCCCCAAAAAGTATACCCATGATAAAACCGATAGCAATTTTTTTACCACTCCATTCTGTTGGTCCTAAGGAAGCTTCACACCAAATAAGAATTCTCAGTGCTGTGTAGTTTTGGAGATATGGGCGTTTTAATTTTTTTCTATTTTAAGGTTCTGCGGTTCCCATGGGGCAACAGGAAAAAATTTTTCGGCATAAATTAAGTACTTATGACCAAAGAAGCCCTCATATCAAATTTGGTTCAAATCTGCCTCTCGGTTTGGAAAACAGAAATTTTGGGAGGGGCGAAAATTCTTGCCCCTCCCATAACGAAGGCAAATATAGCTCCTCGAACTTCTCTTGAACAAATCTGAGTCTACACCTCAAAAGGAAGCTGCACACCATATATCAAGTCTCTGCTACTGCTGGTTCATGAGAAGAAGATTTTTTAAGATTTAAGCACACTTTTTAGGCGTGGCCCTACCAAGGGGCGGGTCAACTTGATTTGAACAAACTTGAATTGACATATGATAAGGTATATCCACAGCAAATTTTGTTGAATTTGGTCCAGTAGTTTGTTAGAAGTCGATAATGTAAAGTTAACGTCAGACAGACGACGGACCACGGATGGAAAGTGATTAGTAAAGCTCCCCTTGAGCTGTGCTCAGGTGAGCTAAAAAGGGGTGCCGAAGGCCAGACGTTTTTTTTCTTCTAAAAGGGGTGCTGAAATTGGGGTCCAAATCTGACCCTCCAAAATGTAATTACATATATCACTCACTTAATTTCTTGCTATTATGAGTGTTCAGTCATGATAAAAACTATTTTAAATGAACATAAAAATGAAAAATTCCCGGAAAATATTTGTTTTTCTGTAAGTTTCATTATTGGGGTCGTTCTAACGTTCATTTCAAAGTGTGCTCCCAACTGCCTCCCTATTCCAACCCTTCTTCTCTCATTCCAACACTCGGAGATGAACTGCTTGATGACATCCCTTGCCCCATTCTTTTCAATCTCTCCAATTAGCATATTAACCCTCTCACCCACTAACCGCATGTCCTTCATTTTCCCACCCCACTTCCCCATTACACTGCTAGTGAATCTTGATCTTTTAGACTGGTATTTTGGGCATTCTAGTAGAAAGTGTTCCAATGTCTCCACCATGCCTAAATTACACATTTGGCACTACTGTTCACTGAACATTGTGCCCAATTTTTCCCCTCAGCTCCAGAGATCGCGACCTCAGCTTGAACAACAGCGACCCCCCCCCCCCCCCAACGACTTGGTCCGTGATCTCCAATGGGTACAGTTAAAACTAGAAGTCCTGTCACAAACTGCGCGCGCTTATCTAGGCATAATTGCGCGTAGTAATTGCGTGCAATTGCCATATGGAATGGCATCCCTAGGTCGGCAGGTTCTCCTGGTTACTCATAGCAAACACAGGCAATGTTTCTGCCAATGAACCTCCGGATTACCCGGAGGTCCATTGGCTGAAACATTGCTTGTGCACAGGCCATCTGGACAGAATTTGATATCCTTTCCATGGACATAACGCGTAGATTAACGTGCAAATCGACGTGCGATTTGTGCGTATTTCATGACAGGACTCTAGTTTTAACTGTAGCTGTTCACTATTAACTCCCTCCCTTGGACCATCCACCCTGTCTTGGTATTTGAGCTGAAAATACTCTGGGAAAATAAATATTGTTGTTCCGTAATGCAAACTGCAGCAATACAGCCATAAGTTAACTATCTACAATGAGTTCCCAGTTTAAAGTGAAAGCTACGGAATGAGTTCAGATAATTAGGTTTGGTGACTCTTGTCCTTGTCTTCAGCGAGATCCAGACCTACTTTACGGGACGCATTGCATAAATTTCACTATAAACTGTAAACGTGTTGAAGATTTTCGTAATCCAGCCATCCCAACTCTCTCTCTAATTTTCTAAGAAATTTCGAAAATGAACTCGATACTGCTCAGAAAACAGTTGTCAATACATTGAAGTGTGGCTGTTAATTGGTACTAATCTTTTTCACAATTATCGTCAAAAAAATATCCTTTCATTTTTGATTTGATTGCTCACTGAAACAACTTGATGCAGCCCTGCTGCTGAACAAACACTAATCAGTGATAATCTGATGTATGTTAAAACAAGTCACACGTCGGCATTATCAAAGAGGCTATTTGAACCTGCCCGATAAATTAGATAATGTAACTCATTCACTTACGACACCTCAATAATAACTCCAAAACACATAATTCGCAAACTTTTTACTGTGACTTTTTCATTTAAAATGATTTTTATATTCCCTAGATCACAGAATAGTAAGAAAGTAAGTAGAAAGTATCTTTAACTAGTCTTTTTGGGTCAGATTCGGTATTTCAAGTCCGATTCAGTATTTAGTGACACTGGTGTGTGTGGTTCAGTATAGTTGCGCTAGGCAGTTGGTGTGTGTGGTTCAGTATAGTTGCGCTAGGCAGTTGGTGCCGAAGGAAACTCTCTCGGCGTGGGTTCGAACCCCTGCCATGCCAGTGTAAACAAAACCAGCGTCCTTTCTTAATTGTATGGCATCCGAGAAATTTGAAAAGACAAGTGTCTCAGATTTCTTCTGAGGTGCAGTTCGTAGAATTAAGTACTTAGAGATGCAATTATCTGATGAATAATTAAATAATTGAGTATTCCGTGTGTTCTGTACTGGCCTCATATATACTTGGTTAACTAGCATTCCATTTTGGGGACTGTCGGTGGCCGAGTGGTGAGCGTGGTTCAGTATAGTTTCGCTTGGCAGTTGGTGCCGAAGGAAACTCTCTCGGCGTGGGTTTGACCCCCGTCATGCCAATGAAAATTAGGATCGTTTGTAGAGGTCCTCCCATAGACCATTCCTGCCAAGTTTGGTGGTTTACGGCAGCTCAGCGGTTCCAAAAAAGAAGATAATGAAAGTGTCAATGACACTGTAGCTCAACTTGTCAAGTCAAAGACATGTACACGTATAGTATGTGACACAGCAATGACAAACATCTAGGCAATGACCTGATAACAAAGGTACATATAAAGTATTGTAACGGTCTGTACATAAATACTGACCGCTGCCTGTAACAAATGTATAGGTAAAGTATTGTAAAGGTGGGTGACAGTCAGATGCTAAACTAGAAAAAAATCTTTTGAGTCCCAGAGTGGGTCTGACTGAACCCCAAAATATTTGTTCTCATAGCACAGTGATAACAAAGGCACCCCAAAACACACTCGTTCCTGTCCCAAGGTGAAAACAAAAGTACCCAAGAAGTTTTGTGAAGATCAGTTCATAAATACGAGCTGTATAGAACTTGTGACAAAAAACTGATTGGACCTAATTTCGGTACAAAATAGCCACTGGCAGCCATCTTGAATTTTGGACCGTACCCAGAAACACTCATTCTCCTCCCAAGGTGATAACAAAGGTACCCAAGAAGTTTTGTGAAGATCGGTTCATAAATACAGCCTCTACCCTGAGCCGTATTGACATGTGTGCTTACATTGTGTAAGTAGCACTGAATAAATCAAAGTTCATCTAATTTGCATAATTTGTGCACGAAAAAAAAACCCTTACAATATGTGATGTATTCCATGTTACTAAACATTCATACAAAAATTTATTCAAATCAGAACTTTCATACAGAAGTTCTGTACAAAAGACTGATTGCACTAATTTTGGTACAAAATGGCTGCTGGTGGCCATCTTGAATTTCGGACCACACCCCACAACACTCGCTCTCATCCCACGGTGATAACAAAGGTACCCAAGAAGTTTCGTAAAGATTGGTTCATAAATATGGCCTCTAGTCTGAGCTGTATAGAAGTTGTGTACAAAAAACTGATTAGACCTAATTTCGGTACAAAATGGCCACTGGCAGCCATCTTGAATTTTAGACCGCACCCAGAAACACTCGTTCTCATCCCAAGGTGATAACAAAGGTACCCAAGACATTTTGTGAAGATCAGTTCATAAATACAGACTCTACCCTGAGCCGTATTGACATGTGTGCTTACATTGTGTAAGTAGCACTGAATAAATCAAAGTTCATCTAATTTGCATAATTTCTGCACGAGAAAAAAACCCGTATTATATGTGATGTATCCAATGATACTAAACATTCACACAAAAAATTATTCAAATCAGCGCTTTCATATGGAAGTTCTGTGCAAAAATCTGATTGCACCTAATTTTGTACAAAATGGCTGCCATCGGCCATCTTGAATTTCGGACCGGACCCAAAAACACTCGTTCTCGTCCCACGGTGATACCAAAGGTACCCAAGAAGTTTCGTAAAGATCGGTTCATAAATACGACCTCTAGCCCGAGCCGTATTGGCATTTGCACTTACAGTGCTGAAAGTAACCCCCAAAAACATCAAAATTAGTCTAATTTGCACAATTTACGCACGAGAAAAAAAAAGCATTATATGTGATGTATCCCATGGTCCTAAACATTCATACAAAAAATTATTCAAATCATAGCTTTCATATGGAAGTTCTGTACAAAAACAGATTTCTGCATCGTCGGTACAAAATGGCGGCTGGCAGCCATCTTGAATTTTGGACCGCACCCAAAAAACTCGTTCTCGTCCCACGGTCATAACAAAGGTACCCAAGAAGTTTCGTAAAGATCGGTTCATAAATACGGCCTCTAGCCCGAGCCGTATCCAATTGTTGACGTACTGACAGACAGACAGACGGTCAGACGGACGACGGACAACGGGCCATGACAAAAGCTCAAATTTGGCTTCGCCAAAGTTGAGCTAAAAATGTGAAAAGTATACTGACGACAGAATCAAGCGATGGCAATAGCTCACAAGGCCCTTTGGGCCAGGTGAGCTAAGGAAGAGAGTGAATTACTGCCGAGTCGTAGCATTATTATATTCTCCACTCAAAAAAGCATTTATAATTGTTCAGAACAGGAAATGAAACACTTGCAAACTTTCATCAGGTGGACCACTGGGTGCAAGTGTTTCTCGTGATTTGTCAACAGACATTATAAAATATAGAACTTTAGTGAGCACGCTCACATACCCCACGCGCCCCGATATTTCAGGCTCGGAAATCTGTAATTTTTAGGAAAATGACCCGGAAATCTGTTACTTGTATTTTTCAGAGTCCAGGGCCCGTAATTTCCACAAAAATCAGCCGAGCAGAACAAAACGCAAACTTGATCACATACTAAAATGGCCGTAATTTTGATAATATCTGAAAGCGTGTAGAAAAAAAGTCCGGAAAACTGTAATTTTGATGAACTTTTCAAAGTCGACGGGCCGTAATTTCGGTAAAAATCAGTGGAGCAGAACAAAATGCAAACTTGATCTCTAGGCCACAATGTTAGACAAACATACCAAAAAGCAGCTCAATATCTGGAAGCATGTAGAGAAAAAGCCCAGAAAACTGTAATTTTGGTGAACTTTTCTAAGTCTGTGGGGCCGTAATTTGGGTAAAAATCAGTGGAGCGGAACAAAACGCAAACTTGTTATGTAGGCCGCCATGTTAGACTAACAAACCAAAAATCAGCTCAATATCTGGAAGTGTGTAGAAAAAAAGTCCGGAAAACTGTAATTTTGATGAATTTTTCAGAGTCCAATGGCCGTAATTTGGGTAAAAATCAGTGGAGCGGAACAAAATGCAAACTTGATCTGTAGGCCACCATGTCAGACTAACATACCAAAAATCAGCTCAATATCTGGAAGCGTGTAGAAAAAAAGTCCGGGAAACTGTAATTTTGATGCATTTTTCAAAGTCCAAGGGCCGTAATTTCGGTAAAAATCAGTGCAGCAGAACAAAACGCAAACTTGTTCTGTAGGCCACCATGTTAGACTAACATACCAAAACTCAGCTCAATATCTGGAAGTGTGCAGGAAAAATGTCCGCAAAACTGTAATTTTGATGAACATTTCAAAGTTCAAGGGCCGTAATTTCGGTAAAAATCAGTGGAGCGGAACAAAATGCAAACTTGACCTGTAGGCCACCATGTCAGACTAACATACCAAAAATCAGCTCAATATCTGGAAGCGTGTAGAAAAAAAGTCCGGAAAACAAGTAGGACTGACTGACGGACTGACGGACAGACCAGTCAAAAACATTATAAGTTGCGGGGGGTATAATAAGTACCAAGTGAATAAACAGATCCTACCTTAGTGGCTATACATGTACCCCCCCCCCCCCCCCACACTGCCAAGCATGAGTTTTTTGTCATTTGTCTCTGTTGATACTGAGTTAATAAATATCTTATCTCATCTCCAGTAAACCATACATCATGCCACCAAATGTGTCCATGGGACAGCAATGCCTCGGCTATTTGAAAAAACTATATTTAGAGGGTAACAAAGTCAAAAAAGGTGCCATAACTCCGATAAAATCTATCACACCACACTAAAAATCAAACCCTTCTGGTATATTGTCTGCAGTAAGCTATCCAAGTTTCATTAAAAGCGGACACCTATAACTCCAGTTAACATACAGTTAAAACTAGAAGTCCTGTCATGAAATGCGCACAAATAGCATGTCGATCTGTGCGTTAATCTACGCATTATGACCATAGTAAGGCTCTCAAATTATGTACATATGGCCTGTGCACAAGCAATGTTTCAGCCAATGGACCTCCGGCCATTGGCCGAAACATTGCCTGTCTTTGCTGTGAGTAACAAGGTGAATCTGCCGAGCTTTGGATGCCATTCGATATAGCAATTGCGCGCAATTTCCACGCGCAATTAAGCCTAGATAAGCGCACAATTCATGACAGGACTTCTAGTTTTAACTGTATGAACCCAATATCGACATCTCTTCCAAGTTGTAAAAGGGACATAACTCTGCCCACTATCAACCCCAACCTGTATTATGAGGTTATAAACCTATGAATAATATTCTGTTTCATTTCATTCAGTCAAACTAAAATTATCATCAGGAAACCAATATCAACCTAAGTTGGATGCAGGCTGATGGATAACAGGGACGAATAATGCCGCAGGACTAGAAGCAATCAGGGGTGAGCTTGGGTGGATGAGGATCAAGGACAGGATAGACCTATTGAAACTTGGTTATCATAATTATTTGGTAAATCTCCCTGATAGCCGATGGTGTAAAGTAATGTTCCTGAGAACTTTCAACTCAAATATCAAGACGGGGTGGATGGTCCAAGTGAAGGAGCTAGTTGAGAACAAGTCATTGGAGATCTTGGACCTAGACAATGGGGCAAACCAGGGTAAAAAGTTTGTCAGAGAAAGGGTCACTTTGGGGGGGGGGGGGTCACTGTTGCTCAAGCTGAGGTCACAGTCCCAGGAGCTGATGGGAAAACAGTGAAAAGGAGTGCCGGATGTATAATTTGGGCGTGGTGGAGACCCTGGAACAATTTCTTCTAGAATGCCCAAAATACCAGTCTAAAAGAACATGATTCACAGGGAGTATAATGGGGAAGTGGGATGGGAGAATGAAGGACATGCGGTTAGGCGACTCAGAGGAGAGGGTTAATATGCTAATCGGAGAGATTGGGAAGAATGGGGCAAGGGATGTCATCAAGCAGCTTGTCTCCGAGTGTTGGGAGGAGAGAAGCATGGGAATAGGGAGGCAGATGGTAGAACAGGGGTAACCAAGGCCTGCCTTCTCATACGAGAGCCGCGACAAATCAGCGGCCGGCCAAAGTGTTATTATTATTATGTTGGAAAAGGGCCATAACTCCGCCAAAAATTATCAATTCCAACCTGTATTATGTGGTTATAAACCTATGCATACAATTTTGTTTCATTTTGATCAAACTAAAGTCATTGTACTGAAACCATTTGTTTTGGACAGGTGGACAGACAGATAGGGCTGCAGCTGGATATTTTTGGGAAGCATAAAAATCTATCCCACTGCAATTCAGTTTTAATCCACCCGCCACATACTGTGGTGTCAATATTTTTCTGTTTGATCGGTGGTTCAGTTCGTGATGTCACTACACATCTGGCTAACAGCATTTTACATTTTGCATTGAACAGCACAAATGCTCTTGTGTTTTTCAGACTACTTCTTTTGCAATAAGGAGCACAGTAACTGATGAGCGTTTTCTGCACTAATTGTGACAGGACTTCTAGTTTCAACTGTAGCTTCTTTCTTTAGTGATTATGATCAAATTCAGCACCCCATTGGCGCAGACACATGTTAGATTTACTAGAAATGAATGCGCAATAGTTTCTCATTTAAACTTCTCAGGAAGTAAAGTCTTTTCAAAAGGGCATGTGCAGCCCCTGGCCTTCGGATGGATGGACAGATGAATGGATGGACATGCAGATGGATGAATGGACAGACAAACAGGCCCAAACCAGTATACCCCACCATTAAAAAAAATAGCGTAACTGTATTCCTGCAGACAAACAGCTTAATCAACTCTGTGCAATTCTATACTAGTAAACAGATTATTAATAACATTCCTAACCTCTTCTGGATTACAATGCAGATACCAATATTTTAATACATGTATGGAAAGAGAATGGGTTACCACTTGATCGTTACGCCATATATTCTTCACTCGAAAAGTATTTATAATTATTCACAACAGCACAAGAAACACTTGCAATCTTCCATATCATGAACCATGTACTGAAAGTTTCCAAATGCTTCTTGTGTGTTCGCATCTGAAATTATAAATAATTACTAAGGGAAAAATCTATCCCACAGTGATTTAGTAATAATCCACCCATCACATACTGTTGTCTCACTAATCCGATCTCACTAATAGCACATTATATTTTGCGTTGCATAGTGCAAACGCTCTTATGTATTTCAGACTCCTTTTGCAGTAAGTAGTGCATAAACCAGCGTGCAAAATTTGACCAGACCGCTCATTCCGTTCACGAGAAGGTTACACAAATTGAAATTTGCGCGAACGGATGATTGGTTAGGTCTCGTTTCCTATTAAAAGGTCATTTCCGAGGTTATTGGATATCCTCAGCCAAATGACTATTTTGACCTATAGTTTTAGTTTATGGTGGTGTGGATTTAGTAAATAATTCTCTTTAATGGTGATATGGCCAAAATAATCTGTTGATGCTCTTGATTCAAACTGTGTATTGTCAAGTGCATTTCAATTGGGGGTCAAGGTCACATGGAAGTGTTAAATGACAAACCCAGACCTGTTTGGGACCTGACAATTTGCAGTTTACAAATGGGACAATTTTTGTGTAAATTTGCTTTGAGAAAGCCTTCTGAAAAAATGAATAAGAAACCCATGTTTTTTATTTGTCAGAATGATCATGTTATGCTGTAAAATCCTCAGTGGAGGAATGAGGAATTCCTATAACACAGTTTTATCACTATCGATGCACGAAAATTGGAGATTTATCCCCAAAATGAGAAAATTTTGACCATTTTGAGCCATTTTTTTAGCCATCAACTGTGTCATTCGGCTGAGTGTATTTGAGCGATATTGTAAGATTTTTGTTGTGTACAGTTGTCACCATAATAATAATAATAACTCTTTGGCCAGCCGCTGATTTGTCGCGGTCCTCATAAGAGAAGGCCATCATTCCTCCTGCACCCCACCCCCTCTTCCCCTCCTCTCCTCCCAGCATTCAGATATAAACTGCTTAATAGTGTCCCTCACTTCCTCTTTTTCAATTTCTTCAATAAGCATTCCTACCCTCTCCCTCGTGTCCCCCTTCAGCCATCTATCCTTTGTTTCTTCACCCCACGTCTGCATTATTCTTCCAGTAAATTTTATTCTATGAGGTATATACTGTGGGCATTCCAAGAGAAAATGTTCCAGGGTCTCCAGAGTGGCACATTTGGCATCCCTTTTCCCCATCTCTCCCAATTTTTCCCAGAAGCTCCAGTGGTCTTGATCTCAGTTTGAACAGCAGTGACCCTCCAAAGGTGCCATCTAGGTACTTCTCAAAAGCTGGCTTTTCTTTATATTGTAACCCCTGCAGTGATCTTTTCACGCTAACCCCTGCTCGCCAGTTTCGATTGCAATCTTCCATGACTCTCTCTTTGACAAACCTTTTGCCTTCTTTCATTCCTACTTCTATGTTTGTGTCCTCTATAGAGTAATTGTCCATTAGTTCCCTCACATGTTTTGACCACCCCGTTTCTATATTAGAATTCCAAATGGTATCGAGCATCAATTTGCACCACCGGTTGTCAGGCAGGTTTCTCAAGTAGTTAAAGTAACACAGTTTTCCCAAATCTACCCCGTCCTCGATTTTCATCCACCCAAGCTCCCCCCTTACTGCTTCCAAAGCTGCAGCATTACTCGACCCTGTTATCCATCTGCCGGCATCATTCTGAGTACTTTCCAACTTCTTAATAACGGTTTGGGTTAATGGAATCACGTCTGTGCCATACGTTATACTTGGTAAACCCACCCTCTCCCACAGTGTTTTCCCCACAAAGACCTTATTGAAACTATTTTTCCCTAAAAGTTTTAGTTGGTTCAGAATTCTTTTCCCCTTCAGAATCAGTTTGGCTGAGTAATTTCTGTACACCCCTCTTCCCGTTATATTTATGCTTACCCCTAGATACTCATACTCTCCCGTTTCTCCTACAGTGATTTGTTTGCTTTCCCCTTCGGGGATTGAGAACTCCCCCACTCTCCATCTCTTCGTCATATCTACCTTGCGTCCAACGGGTATTACCTTGCTTTTATTTTCATTTAGTTCGAGCCGCCAAGTGTTCCCATATCTACCAACAATTTCCAGCAGTTTCTCTAGCCCCTGTTCAGTTCTAGACATTAACACCATGTCGTCCGCAAAGAATAAGCCTGGTATCTTTATGTCTCCAACATTTACCCCCTCCGCACTCTGAATTAGTTCGTCCCCTAAATCTTTAACAAACAATGCAAACAAAATCGGTGAAAAGATACACCCCTGCTTGAGGCCTATATCCATAGGGACTCGTTTTGTAGTGATACTCCCTAGACTGAGTTGGCTTTGCACATCTGTATACAGTGCTTTCATGATTCCCACAAAGTCACCCCCCAGTCCGATGCCCTCGAGCTTTCGCCACATACCTTCCCTCCACACTCGGTCGTACGCTTTTTTCACATCTAGAAATGCCAGAAACATCTTTTTCTTTTCAGCCTTTGTTGATTCTATCAGCTGGGTGAGTGTAAATAGGTGATCAGTGACTCTTCGTCCTTTCCTGAAACCATTTTGAATTTCTCCTAAAAAACCTTTCTCTTCAATAACTTCCTCTAGTCTACCGTATATGACCTTACAGAATACTTTTCCGATGTTACTACTAACTGATATCCCCCTATAGTTATCTAGAACTTCCTTATCTCCCTTTTTGTGTATGAACGACACCTTACTTTCCCTCCACTCTCTGGGGACCTCTTGCTTTCGCAGAGCCAGGTTGAAAAGGTTTGTCAGGACTTCAATAAGTGCCTCCCCTCCATTTTTGAGGAATTCGTTCGGAATTTCATCAGTCCCCCCCGCTTTACCATTTTTTAATTTCGAGACCACGTTCCGCACTTCTTCTGCCGTTATTTCGCTACATACACGATTGGATAGGTTCTCCTCCACCAGTGTATTTCTTTTTGGTGGGGACCCACTGCCCCATCGCCTATCGTTTATCTTTTCCCAGTGCTTGACTAACTCTGAAGCGATACGGCCTTTATCTTCTGTACTTTCCCCATCCACTTTGATACTCTGCACACTACTTTTCCCCCGTTTATTTACCCAGTTCCAAAATACGTTTGAGCTCGAAACCCCCGTTTTCCTTATTGTTCTGACAAGACTGCAATTGCGCTCCTTCCTATTATTATTCTTTATCTCATTCACCTTTCTCCGTGCCAGTTCATATTCTCCTTTCATTAGTCTCGTGTCATTGTTATCCACCCCTTTAAGCTTCCTACTTCTTCTGTAAGCAGCGCATTTTACCTTCCTTTCTTTTATAGCCTTTTTCAGTCCCTCGTTAACCCTGTATCCAAGCTCTCTCGTTGGGCCCCCTTACCCTTCCTATATAATCCTTCCCTGCCTCTGTTAGGCTATTTACTATGCCATCTGAAATACTCTGGACATTTGCATCCCTAGGTATACATTCAAGATTTGGTTTTAGTTTTTCCCGAAACTGCTTCCAGTCGGCTCCTTGTTTTAGTCCCCAAACTTCCTTGAAGGTATTTGTCTCTATTCGTCTTTTTGCCCATAACCTTAACTGTTATCAGGTTGTGATCACTACCCAAGTCATTTTTTCCCTCGTAATCTATTTCTACATCTATAACCTCCCTCCATACGCTAATGTCAGTGAGTATATAATCAATTATTGTTTTCTTATCGTTCCTCTCCCAGGTCCATTTACCCTTACATTTCGCATCCCTGTTCAGGATCATTAAACCAAGCTCTTTTGATAGGTCCAACATCTTCCTCCCATTCGTGTTAATTTTCCTATCACCTCCCTGTATGCCCTCCTCCTTATCCCCGATGTGCCCATTGAAGTCCCCCATTAGGACAATACTGAACCCTCTGCTTCCAAGCTCTGTGATATTCGATCTAAGAGTTGTATATATTGAATCATTCCACTCGGGCTTACTTCCCTCCACTGCTAAGTATACAACACCAACAGCAACACTCCTGCTTCCTAACTTGATTTTTGCCCAGACTATTTCGTTGGATACTGGAATCTGAGTCCTTGCTTCTGTGAGATCTGTAATCAATGAGGGCTGTAAGTCTGCGTAGATGCCAACACCCCCACCCCGTTTCTGACCCTCAGTTCGCCCAGCTCCTATCCACACGCAACCCTTCATCTGATCAACCCGCTCATCCCGTCGTATCCACGTCTCACTTAGACCCATTATATCGAAGTCTCCTTCGTCCATCATTGTTGATATTTCGCTTACTTTCTTGTGCAGACCCTGGATGTTGCAGTACCCAAACTTAATGAATCTTTGTTTTTTGTCATCACTGGCACATTATTATAACCCTGGTATGTCCCTGTATTGTGCATGTTTGTTGTTCTTCCTATGTTCCCAGCATTTGTGCCCCTCTGGGTTATCGGCTGTGGTCCCCTACCCCCCTTTTCTCCAAAAAAGGCCCAGTCACCTGTAAAAATTTTTGGCCCAACAGGTCTGTACCCATCCTACTTAAATGCAATCCGTCTCGCCCCTACAACTCCCCTTGTCCCCAGAATGAATCCCAGTGGTCAATGAAATGTATTCCCAAGTCTTTGCAGTGCTCTTCCAGCTCCTCGTTTAGTGCCATAATCCGCGAGTTCCTCTCATTCCCACCACCCATAACGGGGAGCACCCCTGAAACGATGATCCGAGCATTCCTGCTAAGTAGCTTACTAATTAGGTCCTTGTATGTGTCCACCAAACGAACTGATTTCCTCTCCCTGATATTATTGGACCCCACATGTAATACCACTACCGGATCAGGCCCCGACCCAGCTACAATACCGTCCACTCTATCCCTCAGGTCCTCCACTTTAGCCCCCGGAAAGCACAGAACTGTTCTATTTTTACTGTCCGGACCACAGACAACCTTGTCGATCCCCCGAACTATGCTACTTCCCGCAACCACCAACTTACTTTTGGCCCTCGCCCTATTTATCTCCTCTAGTCTCCTATTGTTTACAGCGTCCTCTTCCTCTCCAACAGCCCCACTCGGAATCAATATCGGTATCGGTATCTTTGACCTAGGATTACTCCTATCCTTGTCCCTCCGTCTCTTTCCAGGCCCTGAACTACCTGGACTACTCCCCTGGTCTTCTCCCGGATCCCTCCTCCTTTTTCCTGGCCTAGACCCCAAGCTACTATCTGTTGCAACTACCTCCATCTCCCCCTCTGTCTCTGTCTCTTCCGAATCGAGGACATCAAATCTGTTTCTGGTGCTGCACTCCCCACTGCCTTTGGACTTTACACCCCTATCTACCTGCTTCTCTGGCCCCCCTTTCCTACCACTTTTGATAGTCCACGCCAAACGCTTTACAGCATTGCTCCGGCCTGGGTCCCCCTCATCTGTCCTACGTACTTTTCTAGCAGCCCCCACCTCATCACCTACCTCATTCACATCAAAGGTTCTACCCCCATGTTTCCTCTTGGAACCACCGACAACCTTCCATCCTTCTCGGAAAGCTACTTTCACAGGCGTAACTCCAGACAGCCCCGCCCTACCAAGTTTTCCCTTCAGCTCAGCAATCTCCCCCTCAAACTTAACAATTGTTTCAAGTAGGCGGAGGATTTCCTGACAGTTTGCACATACCTCTCCATATCAAAGGGCCATATTCAGAGCTTCCAGAAACTATATACATTGTGAGTATTAGTTTAAACAATACTTTATTGAAAAAGATAAGTTAACTGTATACATGAAAACAAGTGTAAACATATTGAATGTTTTGTACATAAAATTCAGTGAATACATTTAACACCTGAAATGTCAAACTAACTTGTTGTAGTAGGGGATTCGGAAGAAAGCTGAATGCTTATGTAAACCGTCTCCCAAGTCTGCAAGATTACACAATTTCAGTTAGACAGATAGAACGGGTGGGTCTGTTTCGATATTGTTTAAACGAAAAAAAAATGAAGAAAGTAGATCGAGAGGAACAGTGATGAACAGTGAAGGAGAAGGATGACAATTGAAAAGGGCCAACTTGAATGCAAAGGACATCAACATTGATCGACAACAGTTAGGGAACTGACTCACTTGGAAAATGCAGCCTAACGCTAATATAAGACGAGGGTATTCTAATGGGCAACGGATGGGGGGGGGGGGGGGGGGGGGGGGGTGCGAGCGCTGATAACATTTTTCATTTCAGTAAGGGACACGACTCCGGAGGACCGCCGCCAGCACCATACACCGCCGGGAAACGAACAGTGTCTTGCAAGTGGAAGACGCATTATTCGTTAGCATGCAATGTCTTGTTTAATAATGTACGAACCACCACTCGTCACCCGCAGCACAGAGCGCGGCAACATTAACCCGGAACCCTACCCCCACCCCCCCCCCCCCCCGCCCCATGAAAAAACCCAACAGTGTGAGAAGCTAATAACCAGGCCCTCAACCCGCAGATATTTCATTTGATGTAGGCTTTTACTAAAAAAGAAAACTTGCGTAAGACAGACAAGCAAACCCCCCGCCACCGATCATCAGGTTAGTAAGATGGTCCACTAACAGAAGAGATAAATGGATAATACGATAGGAGCTCACTTGAAAGAGATGTTGTGTTGAGAGACCATCCAGAAGGCGACTAGGCCCTGATTCCACCCATTGTAAACTATAAGGTGAGCAGCGGTAGGGTCGCAATTATTGGAAGCGTTTACTAAGTAGAATAAAGTCATGCACCTTTATTGGAAGCGTTTACTAAGTAGAATAAAGTCCTGCACCATTTCAAATACAGACAAATTTTCTTCACTGGTAAGGAATTCGGAGCCAAATAGGAGTGTTGTCACATCTGGTGCAAACGGAAGTGATTTTATTGTTGACCTGCGTGCCTCTTCAAAGACAGGACAGAACAAAAGAAAGTGTTCGCTTGTCTCGAGGGCACCACACTGACACAGGGGCGAAGGCGACAGGTGGTTATTGAATAAATGGGTGCTTAGATTACTGCAACACAACCGCAATCTGCAGTGATAGATTTGTCCTATTCGTGATTTTGCATGGCCATAGAAAGACGGGGGTCGCAGATTGCCCCTGTTAAGATAACTTGCGAAATTACTCACTGATGAATTTTCTCTGATTGATAAAGGTATGTCGTTCCATAGGCTTGTAGTTCTCGGTATAAATGAAGACTGGTACAGTTGGGTGTTGCAGAAGGGAACTCGGAGGTCATTACCTGACCGGATATTGAGACATCGGCAGGTGGTGGAGACTGGAGACTGTTGGAGGTACCTTATTAGCAATATATGGGGGCGTCGCATGATGGAACATTCGGAAAAATTGTTTCAGTTTGTATTTGCGACGTCTTTCCTCAAGTGAGTCCCAGTGGGTTTCATTGTACAACGCAGAATTCCTAGCACTCATGGTTGCGCCAGTCACTATCCTTGCTGAAGCCAACTGTACTTTTTCCAAATCATTTTTATTACTCGCCGTGCAATTGTCCCAAATTGTGCTACCATATTCAAGGAGAGCCTAATAATGGCAAAGTAAATCTTTTCAAGGACACAGCGGTCAAGAGTAAACTTTTGCCTCCTCAGTAAATCTACGCGAAACCATGCTTTAACGCAGATATGGTCAATGTGGTCATTCCACGTACATGCATCATTTAAGATAATTCTCAGGTGCTTGTGATTTTTAACTTCCGATATCTGGGCATTACCAAGAAACAATGGTGGGTGCACAGCAGGGCTAACCTTGCGCGATATGAGCATGGTCTCAGATTTTTTAGGATTGAACTCAACCAACCACGTCTTGGCCCAATGCTCTATTGTAGTCAGATCCTGGTTGATCACAGTTGCTGCTTGGGTTGGATTCTCAACTATTTGATACAATGATTATCATCAGCGAAGAGCCGAATGCTACTCAAGAGGTTATCTGTTATGTCATTGATATATATGAGAAATAATAAGGGGCCAAGTATCGACCCCTGAGGTACTCCAGAGTTTATCGGTCTCCAGAATGAGGTCTCGGAGGCAATTACGACCCTCTGGACCCTGTCGGCGATTTTTAAAATGCGAGTAGATCACCTGACACTCCAATTTTTTCCAGCTTGCGAATGAGACCAACATGCCACACCTTATCGAAAGCTTTACTGACGTCGCAGAAGACTACGCGAACCTCTTTTCCGTCGTCGAGGGCTCGGCAGAATTCGTCATAGAGGTCAGTTAGTTGAAGTATAGTCGAATCACCAGGGGTGAATCCCGACTGAAATTGACTTAGGATGTTGTTTCTGCTCAAGTACTTCCACAACTGTTTGAAAATACATTTTTCAAAAACCTTACCAACACAACTAAGGAGGGAAATCGGACGATAGTTCGTTACTAAATTGGATGGATGTTTTTTAAAACGGGCGTTACATTAGCCTTTTTCCACATAAGTGGAAAGTAATTATTATTTATGAGAATATTGAAGATTACTGAGAGAGGTTCACATAGGGATAATTTACATTTCTTCAGCAACCGGGGACTTATAAGATCAGGTCCTGCAGCCTTTGATGCATTAAGGGATTTTAGCGCTTCGTATACATCACTGCTCTGTATGATTATCCTGTCTATTGAGTAAGGGGTGGGTGTGGCCAGTATAGGTAGGGATGCCCGAGAGTCATCCACTGATGAGATAGAGCTAAAGTATTCATTAAACACATCAGCTTTTTCCCTGTTTGTGACGTACGTTTTGTCCAAATGACTGATAGCCGGAATATCTGAATTGGTGTTGCCAATGAACGTCTTAAGGGTTTTCCACCACTGGGCTGGCGTAGTTGCACGACTAGTGAGTACTGACTGTACGTTCGCAACATAAGCTGCCTTCGCCTTCCTGATGGCCGAGACCACTTCGTTTCTCTTCTGTTTGTATTTTTCAAAGGACTGTGGGAGACCATTGCGTTTGGCAACGCGATATAACCTTTTCCTCTGTCTTATTAGTAATCTTATTTCGTTATGCATCCATTTTGGTTGATACTTTCTGACAGTGATCCACTTGTTGGGAATATGACGGGAAGCAGTGTTAAGTAGCTCTTTAGAGAACTCAGAGACAATTATATCCAGACTCGATGCATTGAAA
The DNA here is from genome assembly GCA_031216915.1 of Pictodentalium vernedei. Classification (NCBI taxonomy): domain Eukaryota; kingdom Metazoa; phylum Mollusca; class Scaphopoda; order Dentaliida; family Dentaliidae; genus Pictodentalium; species Pictodentalium vernedei. Next base: position 86,121,861 of record CM062291.1, read on the forward strand.
ATAGTATCCCAGTTTACACGCATTGTGAGTATTGTGAATAGGGGAGGTAATTTAAATGCGAAATATCCTCGGCCGTGTTAATCAGAAGCTGAACATTTCTTGAAAAGCCGACAGTTTCACCTGAATAACTGTAACGAGACCTTAGCCATATAGTGCATCTTGAATGGTAAGGTCTAAGTAACTTAACAACTCTTTCTTGTGTCTGATAGATTTTTTGCATTGAGAGGCCATTGTATGTAGCCTGCGAGGAGTAGTAGTTAGCTTTAATGTGATATTAGGAACCTTTTCTGGAATTTGTGGGCACCACAATGTTCCCAGGAACACTGCATCCAATTGGTGGGATGCCTGCCTTAAAGCGAGTGGAAACTGAGCTAATCGACTATATTTACATGCATACATGTACACAGTTAAGCAAGAATAACGAATTGTCTCAACAAGTCATTTCAAGTTATTCCCTTCAAGTTATTCCCATCTATCTTCTTTTTCATAGTAGCAGTCTCAACCTAATCCACCAACCCCACATCCAAACTCCATCACAATACACACAAATACACCCACATAAACACACATACATGCCCCCTCCCCCCTCCCTGCACACACACAAGTTCAGTGAGAGATACCTTTGTCCCTAAGACCCCACTCTATACACCTGAACATACATATACATTTTTTCCAATTTCTACATATTTATTTATTGGGGTTTAATGACACATTAACAGCCAAGGTCATATCGTTTTAGTGACAGTTTTATGGGTGGAGGAAGCGGGAGCACCCGGAGAGAACCACCAAGCAAAAATGAGCAGCTGCCAGCTCCCCAACATCGTAACTCCGCACTGCAGCACAGGCAGGGTTAGATTGGTTGAAGATATGCGTACCATCGAAGTGCAGTATGCCCGAGTACATGGTGTCATCGTTCCCCCATGTGGACAATCACGGTTAAGTGCCTTGCCCAAGGACACAACGCGTGAGTTTGAATTGATTGCTCAGTTGGTCACCCATCTGAGGATTAACCAGGCTCGACGTTGCTTAACTTCAGTGATCTAATGAGAACCAGATAACACCACCATGCCCCCCACCCCCACACATTTCTACTATATTTTGCTATAAGTTATTTGGTAATATTTTGTATATCCACATGTATCTCCTAGCCACATGTACGGAGGATTGTAAAAATATGGCCTCTGCAGAATATCACCAAATAAACAATTGGAATGAAAAAAAATAAAATATTAACCCAGGGACCCGATTTGAACATTTGAATCTGAGCCCCCTAAAGATGTTGCATACCAAATATGAAAGGATTCTGACATTCTGACTGTTGTAGCTGAAGAAGAACAGTTTTAAAGAAATTCAAATTGATGGTTCTGGAGAAGATTTTAGAAGAAATTCCCTCATATTGCACTAAGTTAAATTTTGGGCCCCAAATATTCGAATTGATACTTCTGGAGAAGAAGGTTTTTCAAGAAATTCCCTCATATTGCACGAAGTTAAACCTTGGGCTCCAATAGCCCAAGCATTAACCCAGTGACCCAATTTCAGAGATGAAAGTGCCCAAAGGCAAAAATCCCTGAAAATTTGCTATCAGGAGCCAAAGGCTCTTGCTTAATGCCAAAGGCAGAATCTGAGAGGAGCCACGGCTGATTGCTCATCATATGTGCAAGCGTCTATGTGTGTTAGGACAAAAAATGAAGCCTGCTGTCATTGAAAATTACTAACTCTGAACACTTACAGTCAAAAGCTGTAACGACAAATCCCTTAAATTCAGTCAAATCACTGGAAACTTTCATCCCTGCCTGATTTGAACAACCTAGTACCAGACCCTCCTAGAAATCTGGTATACCAAATCTGAAAGCATTCTGACTGATAGATCTGAAGAAGAAGAATTTTAAAGAACTTTTCCCATATTGCACTAAGGTAATATTGGGCTCTCATACAGCACCCAAATATTAACCCAGGAACTCAATTTGAACAAATTTGAATCTGATCTCCCCCTTACCCCCCCCCCCCCCCCCCCCCCCGCCCCCAAGAGATGTTGTATACCAAATATCAAAAGATTCTGACTGTGGATCTGAAGAAAAAAAATGTCAAACATTCATCCCCATATTGTACAAAGTTAAAATCTGGGGCCCCAACAGGAAGCCCAAATATTAACTGAGGGACTTGATTCAAACAAACTGATAACAATGATATATACCAAATATTAAAAGATTCTGACTAGTGGTTCTGAAGAAGATTTTTTATAACTTTCCAAACTGTGATTTACTGTGATTTCTGGGTTTGATTATAAACGATAACTTCACAAGTGAATTACATGTATGCAATCAACAATTGTGTCATGTATCCGTGCGTGCAAATGAAGATGCTTTGTCATGGGTGTAATGGGGACTTCATTGCTTTTTGTTCAGACGACAGTTGCAAAAAAATATTCTTGAATAACTATTATTTTCATTTTTTGTCTCAAAAACATAGGTTATGACCCCTCATTGGAACGAGCTAGTTCCAATGAGGGGCATAACCTCTGTTTTAGACACAAATAATGAAAATTACTTGGCGATTTTTGAGAATAGCGTTGGCCGGGTTTTAGCGGTTTTGTTAGGTATAGGGTTAAATAATGAAATTATCAGTAATAATGAAAAGTAATAAACAGAGCAATCGCTTGACTGGACTGGACTGGTTACGTGAAATAATTCATTCGAGGCGAATTATTTCATGTGACCAGTCCAGACAAGCGATTACTCCCCATTAAAGCTGATTCCTCATATTGTCCTAAATTAATATTTGCAGTGATCAAACAGTTAGGCCTAACTGAATTGGCTGACATAATCGCCGATTATAGGGAATCGGAATCGAATAGGCAATACCAGAAAAAAAATCAGTTCTCACTGATTGTCATTTTTTTCAAACACAAGTCCACAAATCACGGACGGCAATTTCTCAAAGTACCTGCTGATAGCAAGAAATCAGCAGAGTACTATTATACTGACAGCTCCAATATATTTACTATCCACTGTTTCGATGGATTTATCATCTATAATTAACGAAATGCTGGTCTACTGGAATCACATCCAGTGCTGACTGCAATTTTCATCACACGTTTGTGAAACGGCACAGCCATGTGATGAAAAAAGGAAATGACACTGACACCAACCAATAACTCTATAAATATCCAGATAAAGCGACACCTAATCATAACTCTATTATTAAACAACACTAATACTCTATCAGAGATAATGAAAGAAGCATCGACGGGAGAAAATCAAAATATCAAATTATCAATATCAGAATTTTCAACGGATAATTGAAATAAACTTGGTAAGTTATAAGCGAATTAGCAAAGTTGAAGATCACTGATACTAATGTTATTTGGTGAAATTTCAACATAACAGCATTGTGGTGCACAACATCAAGAGTAATCCCATGCATTTTTAAATGTAAACGGTAAGACTGGCTAAAGGAAGAATGTTGATACACAAATGCAGTAAGTACAGGGGTTACTATAAATGGCAACTTTTTTCACAGAAATGAATGCTAATCAATAGCTCTTATCTAAAGGTCTCGCTCAATGAGCACACCAAGTTCAAAAGAATCCTATGATAAATGTGGCCTGCAGGCCATGTCAAAGAAGAATGTTTGGCAAGTTTAAACAATCTCACGCATCGTCAGCTATGGGGAGTTGACTCTCACTGAACTGCTTTCATATTTGGATAGAGCCAACCTCAGCCCTGTACCTGCCCCACCATCTGCCCCTTCTCCCCAGTCAAAGTGGATTGTGCGCTTTTGCGTTAGTGATTACTTGTGTGTGTATTAAAACACATTGTCCCCAAATCTGTCGGGGGAAATGGCATCGACCTGCCTGACCAGGATTCATCATGCCCTCATGTCTGGTGACTGCTTGCATGGTGGAACGCGGTGCCTTAGTTCAGTGAGGGACAGTGGGTAATCGATCTAGTTAGGCGGGTTGCTTACTAAATTTCATCTGCATCCGAGGTGATGATGTGTGAGAGATATCCTAACCATCTTCTTGTGTCAGTTTATCCAGGAGTTAGGGAGACGACCCAAATAAACTCTAAGCTTTCTATCGAAATCCCTCCTTTAAAATGTATATTCTCTATACTTATGCTGTGTAATATTGTATAATACTAAGTTTTGTACAAGTATTCCATTCTGTATACAGCAAATGTAATATGTTCCAATAAATATCGTTTAAACTAAAGAATGTTGATGCACAAATGCAATAAATTCTAAGATTGTTGCTAACAGCAACAGTTTTTGATGGAAATGAAAAGAAAATCAATAGCTCCTACATGTATCTTTGTCACCCTGCATAAGCATACAAAGTTTCAAAACAGCCTGATGATGAATGAGCCCTTGGAGGCATGCCAAATGAAGATGTTAATGCAAAAATGCACTAAGTTTGAAGGTCATTGCTTGTGGCAATGTTCGTTCCTCTCTTTTTTAAGGAAATTCATAAATATACCCTGCAGAGAGTGCAAAAGGGATAAGTTGCTACACAAATGCAGTAAGTTCAAAGGCAAGTGGTAACACCAATAATTTTTTAAACAAAATGAAAGTGTCAATGACACTGTAGCTCAACTTGTCAAGACAAAGACATGTACATGTATAGTATGTGACACAGCAATGACAAACATCTAGGTAATGACCTGATAACAAAGGTACATATAAAGTATTGTAACGGTCTGTACATAAATACTGACCGTAGCCTGTAACAAATGTATAGGTCAAGTATTGTAAAGGTGGGTGACAGTCAGATGCTAAGCTAGAAAAGAAATATTTGAGTCCCAGAGTGGGTCTGACTGAACCCCAAAATATTTGTTCTCATAGCACAGTGATAACAAAGGCACCCCAAAACACACTCGTTCCTGTCCCAAGGTGAAAACAAAGGTACCCAAGAAGTTTCGTGAAGATCAGTTCATAATTATGAGCTGTATAGAAGTAGTGACAAAAAACTGATTGGACCTAATTTCGGTACAAAATGGCCACTGGCAGCCATCTTGAACTTTGGAACGCACCCAGAAACACTCGTCCTCATCCCAAGGTGATAACAAAGGTACCCAAGAAGTTTTGTGAAGATCGGTTCATAAATACAACCTCTAGCCCGAGCCGTATTGACATGTGCACTTACAGTGTATAAGTAGCAGTGAATCAATCAAAGTTCATCTAATTTGCATAATTTCTGCACGAGAAAAAAACCCGTACTATATGTGATGTATTCCCTGCTACTAAACATTCATACAAAAATTTATTGAAATCAGAACTTTCATACAGAAGTTCTGTACAAAAGACTGATTGCACTAATTTTGGTACAAAATGACTGTTGGTGGCCATCTTGAATTTTGGACCACACCCGAAAACACTCGTTCTCAACCCATGGTGATAACAAAGGTACCCAAGAAGTTTCATAAAGATCGGGTCATAAATACGGCCTCTAGCCTAAGCCGTATAGAAGTTGTGTACAAAAAACTGATTAGACCTAATTTCGGTACAAAATGGCCACTGGCAGCCATCTTGAATTTTAGACAGCACCCAGAAACACTCGTTCTTGTCTCAAGGTGATAACAAAGGTACCCAAGACGTTTCGTGAAGATCGGTTCATAAATACAGACTCTAGCCCGAGCCGTATTGACATGTGTACTTACTGTGTGTAAGTAGCAATGAAAAAATCAAAGTTCATCTAATTTGCATAATTTCTGCACGAGAAAAAACCCCGTATTATATGTGATGTATTCCATGGTACTAAACATTCACACAAAAAATTATTCAAATCAGCGCTTTCATATGGAAGTTCTGTGCAAAAATCTGATTGCACCTAATTTTGTACAAAATGGCTGCCATCGGCCATCTTGAATTTCAGACCAGACCCAAAAACACTCGTTCTCGTCCCACGGTGATACCAAAGGTACCCAAGAAGTTTCGTAAAGATCGGTTCATAAATACGCCCTCTAGCCCGAGCTGTATTGGCATTTGCACTTATAGTGCTGAAAGTAACACAAAAAAACATCAAAGTTAGTCTAACTTGCATAATTTATGGACGAGAAAAAAACCTGTATTATATGTGATGTATCCCATGGTACTAAACATTCATACAAAAAATTATTCAAATCAGAGCTTTCATATGGAAGTTCTGTACAAAAAACAGATCTCTGCATCGTCGGTACAAAATGGCGGCTGGCAGCCATCTTGAATTTCGGACCGCACCCAAAAACACTTGTTCTCGTCCCACAGTCATATCAAAGGTACCCAAGAAGTTTCGTAAAGATCGGTTCATAAAATACGGCCTCTAGCCCGAGCCGTATCCAATTGTTGACGTACGGATAGACGGACGACGGGCCATGACAAAAGCTCAAATTTGGCTATGCCAAAGTTGAGCTAAAAATCAATAGCTCAAATCTAGAGGTCACCCCGAACACACATACCAAGTTTCAAAGTGATCTGATCAAAAATGTGCCCTGAAGGGTGTGCCAAAGGGAAATACTGAAGCCTGACTAAACTAAGTTCAAAGGTTGTTGCCAGCGGCAACATTTTTTGACAGAAATGGAAGAAAATCGATAACTCCCATATAGATATCACACCAAGTTTCCAAGTGATTCAATTATAGATGTGCCCTGCAGGGTGTGTCAAAGGGAAATATTGATGCATAACTGCACTAAGTTCATCAGGGGTCATTGCCAATGGCAACTATTTTTGATGGAAATGGAAGAAAATCAATAGCTTCCATCTAGAGGTCACCCCAAACAAGCATACCAAGTTTCAAAGTGATCTGGTCAAAAATGTGCACTGCAGTGTGAACCAAATGGAAATAGTGATGCATAACTGTACTATGTTCATCGAAGGTTGTTGCCAGCGGCAATATTTTTTGACGGAAATGACTCAGGTAACACTAAACAAGCATACGTAGTTTCAAACCGATCTGATCATAAATGTGCCCTGTAGGGCATGCCAAATGAATATATTGATGCCTGACTAAACTAAGTTCAAAGGTCGTTGCCAGCAGAGATGGAAGAAAATCAATAGCTCCCATCTAGAGGTCACCCCAAACAAGCATGCCAGGTTTCAAAGCAATTCGATCATAAATGTGCCCTGTAGGGTGTGCCAAGGGGAAACATTGAGGTCTGACTAAACCAAGTTCTAAGAACGTTGCCAGCGGCAACATTTTTTGACGGAAATTGAAGAAAATCGATAGCTTCCATCTAGAGGTCAACCCAAACAAGCATACCAAGTTTCAAAGCGATCCAGGACCAGCCTGGGGGGAGTTTTAGGGAGACTTCATGTCTCCCTCCAGAAAAAATAATGAATAGCAGTTCTCTGTTCCAGGTGATTTGGGAAATGTAGGAGTTTTGAAAATATTTCTATTTTCAGTTCCAGGGGTTCCCATGGGGAACATGGGAATTTTTTTTTCATGAATCAAGTACTTATTACCCAATAATACCACATACCAAATTTCATTCAAATCGGCCCATCGGTTCACTTGAACAAACTTGATTCGACACTTCAAATGGAATCTCCATACCAAATATCAAGTCATTGTACACAGCAGTTCATGAGATTTTTTTAAATTTTGGAGCATTCCCCCACCCCCTCCCTGTAGGGCATGGCAACTTTATTTGAACAAACTTAAAATGACAAATGACAAAGAACATGTATATCAAATTTGGTTTAATTCCGCAGGGGCAGGTTTATGAGAAGTCGAGAATATAAAGTTCATGCCAGACTGAGGGACGGCGGGCGGATGACAGACAAAAAGTGATCACTGAGCTCCCCTGATCTGATCTTCAGTCAGGTGAGCTAAAAAGAAGTAGAAATGGGTGGTAACTGAATTTGAAACCGGCATCAGATTTTTTTATTTTAGGGTGTATACCACAGTATCAGTTTGGTATTTGGTATTTGACTTGATGGAAATTTGCTTACTGAACCAAAGGGGAATTCACACAAGAACAATAAATAAGTTTTCTTGCATCCTACCTGAACAACACCACAAAAGCCACTGCCAATGAGATCAACACAAATCATATCTACAGTAATTTTATGACTTGTTCCAAACACACCTTAGCCTTTGAACTTAAAGACCTATTTTCAAGAGATGCGCCTTTAACATACCATCATTTGAAGGTCCTTTCACAATAGACAAATCAATGGACAGTGATTTTCTGACAAGTCTTGGTTGCCTTGACAGGCAGCCAAGAAGACTTGACTTGGAATCACTGCTACAGTATAGTCAACAAGGAATAGCCCAAATTCATGCATGAGCCATTTGGCCTACAGACACTTATCAATCAATAATCAGTAGTCTTCAGCAAATGTTAACCCCCTAGCGCTCTGGTGCAGCAACAAAATTTTCTCCAATCACTCTCTTTTTCTCTTGTTTAAGTCCATGTATGAATTTAAGCAATTATATCTTGTTTGACAGAGCTCCCTGAGCTCTGTCAAACAAGGTGTATTTGGTTAAATATCAAGCGGCATTATGGGAAATATCAGCTGCTGAAACATTTTGCCACTTTGACATCAGAGTGCAGAGGGTCAAATCAAAGAAGCACTGGGTCATACTCAGGGCTTCATTCACTGAAAGATTTAGGGTCATTCTAGTGCTTTATGGTGGAGGTTCACTGTTGACAAATGTATGGAAATATTGCCCACAGGTGGATTTTGACCTTTTCATTACAACAACACTGCAAGTGTCTGGGCATGTACAAGGTGTAGACTGTCTAGTCTTGAAATTCAGAACAACTACCTAGGCCTCATGGTGTTAACAGAACTGAAAAGAAAATCAGTCACTTCTTGCATGAAAAGGAACACTTCAACTGTTATCAAGCCTCAACAAGGCCTTATAAATTGTGAAAGTTGCAAAATTTGAAAATACAGATGGTTTCTGAATTCAATGATTGGTTCAGTACAGTTAAAACTAGAAGTCCTGTCATGGAATGCGCACAAATAGCACGTCGATCTGCGCGTTAATCTACGCGTTGTGACAATAGTAAGGCTATCAAATTCTGTACATATAGCCTGTGCACAAGCAATGTTTCAGCCAATGGACCTCCAGGTAACCCGAAGGTCCATTGGCAGAAACATTGCCTGTGTTTGCGATGGGTAACCAGGAGAACTTGCCGTGCTTTGGATGCCATTCGATATGGCAATTGCGCGCAATTCCTATGCGCAATTAAGCCTAGATAAGCGCACAGTTCGTGACAGGACTTCTAGTTTTAACTGTATACCCATGATATTGTTTTTGTTTGAATTTTTCAGTATATTGCCCATCTCTAAAAAGAAGTCCTTTGTTCCTCCTCCTCCTAATGAGTATGGGTATTATAATGTGTAGCAAGATTTAGTTTACACTTAAAAGCTTTCTTACAAATATTACATTCAACAGGTTCTTCACCAGTATGTATACTGAAATGCTCGTTGAGATGAAATTGGTCCACAAAAACTTTCAAACATATATTACATTTGAAGTGTTTCTCAACAGTATGGGTTTTGAAATGCCTTTTGAAATCAACTTCCCATCGAAATATTTTTGAACACAGATTACATACAAATGGATCTGCACCATAGTGGGTTTTCAGATGTCTGATAAAGCCTGATTTCCAACTAAATGCTTTCAAACAAATATCACATTTGAACTGCTTTTCACTTTTATGAGTCTTAAGATGGAGTGTCAGATCTCTGTTTTCATCGAATTTTTTATTGCACACATTACATTCCAATGGTTTCTTTTCAGTATGATGCTTACTTAAATGTTCAGTGAGATCCAATTTACTAAAGAAAACTTCCAAGCACACATAACATTCAAATGGTTTCTCTTCAGAATGCTTAATCAAATGTTCAGTGAGATCCAATTTATTTATGAAAGTTTCCGAACACATATTACAATCAAATGGTTTCTCTTCAGCATGCTTCCTTAAATGTTCAGTGAGATCCGATTTGCTAATGATAGCTTCCAAGCACACATTACATTCAAATTGTTTCTCATCAGCATGCTTACTTAAATGTTCAGTGAGATCCGATATGTTAATGAAAGCTTCCGAACACATATTACATTCAAATAGTATTTCACCAGCATGAGTTCTAAAATGTCTCTTGAGATATGTTTTTCTCACAAAAACTTTCAAGCATACAGTACATTCAAAAGGTTTTTCGCCTGTATGAGTTCGGAAATGTCTATTGAGATGATATTTCTTTTTGTAATGTTTTAAACATATGTTACACTCAAATCGTTTATCAGTTTGAGTTCTCAAATGAGTCTTGAGATGGAGTGTCAGATCTCTGTTTTCATAGAATTTTTCATTACACACATTACATTCAAATGGTATTTCACCAGCATGAGTTCTTGAATGTCTCTTGAGATTTGTTTTTCGCGAAAAAGCTTTCAAACACACATTACATTTGAATGGTTTTTCACCTGTATGAGTTCTGAAATGTCTATTGAGATGAAATTTGTCTTGGTGTTTTTTCAAACATATGTTACACTCATATTCTTTCTCATCAGAGTGAATTCTCATATGTCTAGTGTGATCCGATTTTTCCCCAAAAGCTTTCAAACATACATTACATTTGAATGGTTTTTCGCCTGTATGAATTCTAATATGTCTCTTGAGACTTTGTTTTGTCCATAAAGTTTTCAAACATACATCACATTTAAATGAATTTTCACCTGAATGAGATGTTAAATGTTCAGTGAGATCAAGTTTGGATTGGAAACTTTTCAAACATATGTTACACTTGAATTGTTTTTTACCAGTGTGAGTTCTCTCATGAGTCTTGAGATGGAGAGTCAGATCTTTGTTTTCATAGAATTTTTCATTACACACATTACATTCAAATGGTTTCTCTTCAGTATGCTTACTTAAATGTCCAGTGAGATCTGATTTGCTAACAAAAGCATCCAAGCACACATCACATTCAAATGGTTTCTTTCCAGTATGCTTACTTAAATGTTCAGTAAGTTCCAATTTGCTAATGAAAGCTTCCGAACACATACTACATTCAAATACAAATAGTATTCCACCAGCATGAGTTCTAAAATGTCTAGTGAGATCCGATTTTTGTGCAAAAGCTTTCAAACATACATTACATTTGAATGTTTTTCTCCTGTATGAGTTCCTAAATGTCTGAGGAGATATGTGGCTCGGAAATTCTTCAAACATATTTTACACTCAAAGCAATTCTTATCAGTGTGAGTTCTCTAATGTTTAAGGAGAAGAAATTTCTGCTTCAAAGCATTTGAATATACATCACATTCCAAGGAATTCTTGGCACTTCTCAGGCCGAAATGTTGAGAAAGTCTTTGTTTGCTTCTCGAAGTTTTCAAACTGGTATTTTTAGAAAGTTTTGGTTTGCTTCTTAAATTTTTCAAACTTTTATCACATTTAAATGATTTCTCTTCATTACAGATCTTCATTTCATATTCTTCACTTTGATTGTCTTTAGATTTCTTAACATCTGTATGTTCTGTTATGAATGAGAAGAAAATATCTGCTATTTAAAACTTTCAAACATACGTTACACTGTATAAATTTAACATTTTCTGGTCTAAGATGCTGATAAAGTCTTGGTTCCTATAAATTCCAAACGAGGTATTTTTTAGCCATGGAGACATACATTTTTGAAACAAGAGGCCCCACAGGGCCTGAAGCACTCACCTTGAACAGAACGCGATATAAACAGAGTCCAAGAATGAGTCAACATAGAGCAATCCAACTCCATAGGATACATTGTCAATCATTGAGCCCCTCAGGAGTGACAAAAATAGTCCAAGCATCATGCCTCTTCTTCAGTTGATCATAATGTAAAATGTAGAGCTCCTTATGGAAACCCCCTGATACAAACCCACTTGATCAATCTAAGTCACACACCTCTAGAGGGTATTTAATAATAAATTTCTAATTCTTCAGCTACATGGCCAATTCCGGCTCCCATAGGGAGCCCAAATATTAACCGATGCTCTTCATTAGAACAAAGTTGAATCTGACCTCCCCAGAGATGTTGTATACCAAATATGAAAGCAATCGGACAGTTGGATCTGAGGAAGAAAATTTTATAAACAAATTTCCTCACATTGCACTAAGGTGAAATTTGGGCTACCATAGCGAGGCCAAATATTAATGTATGGCTCCAATTTGAAGAAACTTAAATCTGACCCCACACCTCTTAGAGATGTATACCAAATATGAAAGCATTCTGACTGGTGGATCTGAAGAATATTTTTAAAGAAATTTTCTCATGTTGCACTAAGTTAAAACTCAGGCTACCACAGAGAACCCAAATATATACCTATGGACTCGATTTGAACAAACTTGAATCTGACTCCCCTAGAGATGTTGTAAACCAAATATGAAAGAATTCTGACAGGTGAATCTAAAGACTTTTGAAAAATTTCCCTCATATTGTACTAAGTAAAATTTCAGGTTACAATATGGAGCCCAAATATTAACCCAGACACTTCAATTGAACAAACGTGAATCTGCACCCCCCCCCCCCCCCCCCCCCCCCCCCCAAGATGTTGTATACCAAATGTGAAAGCATTTCGATTGCTGGATCTGAAGAAGAGAAATTTCCTCATATTGCACTATGTTAAAATTTGGGCTACCGACCACAGCAAGCCCAACTATATACCTGGGGACCTGATTCTGATTTGAACATACTGGAATCTGACCCCCCTAGAGATGTTGTACACCAAATATTAAAGCATTCTGACTGGTAGTTCTGAAGAAGTTTTTTAACAAGAAAAATGTTACTAAGGTAACACATGCCCCCCCCCCCCCCCCCCACACACCTTGACCTTATGGACCTGGCTGTGGTGTGTGACACATCCACCTGTTGTCCTTTATAACTGAGCGAAGTTAGATGATTGTAGCCCTAATAGTTTTGGAGTTATGCTTGAGACACGATTTGTGACCCTGAACATATGAAGGTCAATTGTGACCTTCACCTTGCAGATAGTGTTGAAACGACTAGGGTATTTCGTAGTCGACTAGTCGATAGCTATAAGTCGAATACTAGTCGACAAGTCGGCACCTAATATAAGGTTAGAACACCGAGTTTTTTTATACTGCCGAGAGGGGCCGAATATCGGCCCCATTCCCAATCGAAAATAGTCACTTTTTCCCCCAATTTGCCCCCCAAAATTCCCAATTCACCGTAGTTGGGAATTCATTTCTGTGTGACCAGTCGATTATTTTTAAGTGATAAGGACCGAATATTTGGCAGTGGGATTCACAATTTCACAGTGTGAATTGTTTCAGTGCAAAGGGTATTCATTTGTGTTGTTTTGAAACCGTTTTAACAATGTCATGGAGCGTCCTTGACCGTGTTCTCCCAGATGTCGGCTCTAAATTAGTTCCCTCAATGTGCAACAATGATAACTGATCGACTCGCAGTGGAGTAAGTCAAAGTGACAAAATGCACCGTTACCCTGCGTTACCAAGCATAACTGCTCACAAATGGTACCTAAATTTCAATACTGACGGATTCTGTGCTTCTTAAAGCATGTTGCCGATTTTTAGGTTCTGTTCACGTCTAAAATCCTGTCTGATAACCTGTATTTTACCCAAACCGTTCTCCAGGTCTGATAGTGATACTCCTGCTGACTGAGGTCAAGAAACATGAATCGTTCCCAGAACGAACCGTCCCCAATTATTTTAACCAAACTGTCCCCCAGGTCTGATGCTCCTGCTGACTGAACTCGGCTTGCTTAGGTGGGGACTTATGTATGTGCTTGATCAGAGGCTGAAACGTCTCAAAAGGCCGAAATGTCTCAAGGCCGAAACGTCTTTGGGCACATCCATATCGAACGGTAACATGAAAGTTGGACAATTTGGTGCTTTCATGGTTTTCATTAAAGGAATCTCAACTTTTGTGTCATGACGATGTGTTATGCTCTAAGTGACAAAAAAGCACACACTACGGCTATAATTTATGCGGAGCTAATAAATTTGCTCCATTGGTGAATACTGAATGGTGATTGGTCCAGGGGCACTGACCTCTCAGAGAACACCAGGTTTTTCCATACAGTAGAAGTGAATAGGATTTGTTCTGAATACATTCACACTGTTACTGAAGCCCACTGCCAAAATTCGTCCCTTGTTACCAAATAAAAAATAATTGGCTGTTCACACAGAAATGATTTCTCAACTGGAATGGATTACCAGATTTTGATCGCTCTCTTAGCAGAGCCGAGGCACACTGTTGTTGACTCGCAAGAAGTCAACATTGTGGGTGCCATGGCATGCAAGAGCGATAACACACCTCAAAATTGAAAGACTGCTACAATGTCATTAAATGCATATATTTTGCAATGTCAGATCCGACTGCGTGGCATTACAAACTCAATCAACACCAGTCTGTCACTCTGTTAAATTATTTCAATTCATGCCATCAGCAAAGTGCATTTTTTCAAGTTTAATTCTCATCTGTAGTCGTCTGTCTGCAACTGCTCTTGACTCTGTTGGCATTTGCTGTCAGTGACCGACCACTGTGTTTATTAATTTACAAAATGTATGTATCTGTGGAAAACAGCGACGAGTCGACTAGGAAATTGCTAGTCTATTATTGGCAGAATCCTAGTCGACGTCGACTAGTCGACTAATTGGTTCAACACTACTTGCAGATGTGGCGGAAACTATTATACGCGACACACCTTCTGACTGTCCTCAACATTTGTAAAACGTTTAACAATTGTACTATGATTCGTTTCTGAGTTATGGCTGAGACACGAATATTGACCAATTTTTTCACCACACCCCCCCTCCCCCCCACCTTGACCTTACGGACCTGGCGTGGTGTGTGACACATCCACCCGTTGTCCTTTATAATCGAGCGAAGTTCAATGATTGTAGCCCTAATAGTTTTGGAGTTATGCTTGAGACACGATTTGTGACCCTGAACATATTAAGGTCAATTGTGACCTTCACCTTGCAGATGTGGTGGAAACTATTATATGTGACATACCTTCTGACTGTCCTTAACATTTGTAAAAAGTTTAACAATTGTACTATGATTCGTTTCTGAGTTATGGCTGAGACACGAATATTGACCAATGTTTATTGTGACCTTGAAATGTGATCTTGACCTTGAAGGTACAAACCCGGCTATAGTGTGTGACACATCATACCTTTATAATTGTGTGAAGTTTTATGACTGTGGCCCTAACAGTTTTCAAGTTATTGGCTCAGACACACACACACACACATGGACACACACACGGATGGACACACATACACTTCAATCACTATATGCCACCAGACTTAAGTCGGGCATTAAAATTATCCCCCATATTGAACTAAGGTAAAATTTGGGCTTCCATAGGGTGCCCAAATATTAACCTAGGGTCTTGGTTTGAACACTCTTGAATCTAACCCTCATAACAATGATGTATAGTATTGTATACCAAACATTAAAAGATTCTGAGTGGTGGTTCTGAAGAAGATTGTTAAAGAATATTCCCCATATTGCACTAAGTTAAAAATTTGGGCTCCTGTATTGAACCCAAATATGAACCAATGGGTTTTATTTTAACAAACTAGTATCTGACCTCCCTATGGATGCTGTGTATTGAATATCATAAGATTCTGACCAATGGTTCTGGAGAAAAGGGTTTTTTTTAAATTTTTGCAAATATGCTGACTCAGCATTTTTTCGATGCCGTCTACAAAATACCTAACATAACCGATGGCAATTTTTTTTACCAATCAATTCTACTGGTCCTAAGCATGGTTCACACCAAATAACAGTTCTCTGTTCAAAGTGGTTTGGGAAATAAGGGAGTTTGAAAATATTTCTATTTTTAGCTCCTGGGGTTCTCATGGGAAAGCGGTAATTTTCGCACGATTCAAGTACTTATGACTCAATAATACCACATAACAAATTTGGTTCAAATCGGACTCGGACAATTGGTTCAGAAAATAGAAATTTTGGGTGGGGCCAAAAATCTTACCCCCCCCCTCCCCCTCCTCATTACAAAGCCAAATATTGCTTCACGAACTTCATTTGAACAAACTTGAATCTACACCTCAAAAGGAAGCACCATAACAAATATGAAGTTATTTTACTTACAAGTACTGGTTCATGAGAAGATTTTAAAAATATTTTGGAGCATTTTCCCCCACCCCCTCCCTATGGGGCTGGTATGTTGTGTTGAACAAAACTGCAATGCCCCTTCGGGACCATCACTCACACAAACTTTCCCTTGAATTGGCCCATTGGTTTTGGAAGAGAGACAAGAAACCGCCTTACTTCTTTCCACTGGAAAGTTGAGTCGTCTAAAAGGCCAAAAGCCTGCGACACCTGTCTATACTTAACCGGAATGACATTCCTTCTCTTTTTCTGGATAATTTAGCGTGCAACAATGCTAGCGGTTTCTTGTAAATAGACACAGCATTCTGATTTGTTAGAACACATTCAGGGTAGTGTTGATGGAATAAATCCTCTTAAACCTGTATTGTTTCAAATGTGGATTTTGCTACTGCACTTGCTGGGATGCTGCGAGGAGCTGTGCATCTGCGTCAGCAAAACCGTAAAAGAGGCCTAAGAAGCAGCGGTCTTCAGGCCGCCGGCTTCTCCCAGGACAGTATGTCCAAGACGGCACTTTCTCCGGACGTCCCGATATAGGAGGCCTCGTCTAAGCTACAGAATAGTGCTACTTTCGAGCTGTCGCAGCATTCTGATTCTCAGGAACAAACTCAGGGAAGTATAGATGCATAAGCACTATCGCCATCCTGTTGTTCCGAAAGGGAAGGGTAATTCTCAAAATCCCTTTCATCCTCCAACTGAACCAGATATACTCACGGTCATCGGCATCTGAACACGCAGATGACTGGACCAACCCAGCACCTTCCGACAGCTCAAGTTCTGAGACTGCCGCCGTCATCCGTTTCTGCATTTGCTGGGATGCTGCGATGAGCTGCACAATCTGCGACAGCAAGTCCGTTACGGAGGCCTACGGAGCAGCGGTCTTCCATTGCATGGCCGCCGGCTGCTCCTGGGACAGTGTGTACGAGATGGCTCTTTTCTGCGGACATCCCTATAAATGAGGCCTTGTCTCCTTGGCTACTGTATGGTGTGACTTCTCTGATGAAGAGTGACTTTCTCGGCGATGCAGGCTGGATATCAGAAGTCAAGTAGCCAAGGTGCGGTCGTGTGTGCTTGGTAGACGTTGAAGAAGCCGTAATTATAGCCAACCCCGGCTGTAAACTGAACAGAGCGTCCCGGATGGAAGGCGTGGACGTATGCTCCGACTGACGCAAGTTCCGATCCATAACATCTGGACCCAGAAATTATAATAAAAGAGAGAGGGGGGCCCTCTCTCACTTGCGGTCCTTCAGACCTCGCCGAGCTTCTTGCTGAACTTGCCGGCTTCTTCCTTTCCGTCATCACAAGGTGAGCTTTATATTGATATTATATTATAGTGCTCGCTCTATCCTTTCCATTCTCCTTGACTGCAACGGACACACCCAGCGTCACAGTACCCTCAGGCAGTGTTCCGCTTCACCTGTCGAGCTAGCTGGTGACAGGGATTTGAAGCCACACTGTGGTTTATTGCCCTGTCTAATATCCATGAGCACTTTTGCCACTAGCTCTGATTGACTAATTAATGCGACGACGGAAGCACACTATCTGACGGCGTGATCACGTAAACATCACCATGTTCTTGTTCCTCTGTAAATATAAACTAATAAACTAGAGCGACCTAGGGCAAGAGGACCGGTGGCAGCCTCTCATTACGAGAGGATCGGCAGTGGTCCCTCACTAATAACGTACCATGACACCTGTCAGCAACGTTTGTCATCCCATGCGCCACATATGAGCAAGAATTATTAGAAGTACATCAACTACAAGCAAGGCAACCTACAAGAAAATAAGAGGAACGACTTCCTCGCCTTGCTTAACCCTTTACCCAACGTAACGGCCAAAACCGGCCAGGGCTATTCTCAAAAATCTCCAATTAATTTTCATTATTTTTTTCATTTTTTGTCTCAAAAACATAGGTTATGACCCCTCGTTGCTACGAGCTCGTTGAGCTCGTTCCAAAGAGGGGTCATAACCTATGTTTTTGAGACAAAAAATGAAGAAAATTAGTTATTCAAGAATTTTTTTGGCAAGGGTCGTCTGCTTTTCATGTTAGGTAAAGGGTTAAAGAGCAATATGTTTACATAATGAAGCAGACTAAGTCGATTGTACTATCACCAATTCTACATTAAATACAAATAAAAAGATACATAACACAAGAGGCCTGTCATGCCTAGAGAGCTCCGCTGAGGGCCACTGATCGCATAAGCATGTTTTCTAATACTAATATTGTTACAAACTTTAGCCGAAAAATATTCAGCGGTTCAGAAATTATGGCTTGGACAAACAAATATCAAAAATATCTTAAGATTTTCTTGATCCTGTGACCTGTGACCTTGACCCTGTAGATTTACAGACCGCAGAATAATTGATGACACACCGTCTATTGATAATACATATTGTTATGAAGTTTGGTGGAAAAATATTCAGCGGTTTAGAAATTATGGCTCGGACAAATAAAATGTTGACGACGGACGGACGGACGGACGGACAGACGGATGACGGACGAAAGACGACGGACGAATCAGTATAAGAAAAGCTCTGCTGACTTACACCAAAAAAGTTTTCGAAAAATTTTGACAAGAACCCAAGTTCTCAAAGGGAACGAAGTGCCCAAATGTATCCCAAAAGAGCCCAAGTGTGGACAAAATTAATTTTTTCCTCCCAAAACCTAACTGCCACACTACGGGACTGTATAATGTATCTTACAACAGACCTACCATATCAGAAATAGGTACACATAAATAAACGTTGCTAATGTAAACAACGTCCAACAAAAAACCGGAGACGAGACCCCCGGCAACACGGCCCGAAGTCAGTAACAGATTTTTGAACTATCCGATGTAAAGCAAGATCTTCATCTGAAGAAAGAACGATACATTGGAAGTATGATGCATGACTAAAAATGCCTAAACACCCTAAGGGTGAGGACGTAACCCTGAGGAAATACAGAAAAAACTTTCTGTATAACACGTTAAACACCCAAGAAATTTTATATAAAAAATTTCAAAAAACAAGCCAAAAAGCTTGGGAGTTTAACAGGGGGATCAAGGGAGGTTAGGGAAGGAATACTTAACAGTGGAAAAATCATTATCAACAATGATGATGTCAGGCTCATGTCCCGAAATTAGGGAACATGAACTAATTTTTATAAATATTATAAAATTACAGCCCTGAACGTTTTCAAACCACCATTTCTTCCTTCCTTCATCCAACTGTGTCCTTGGAGCCACCAATCTAACCATTGATCTGTGTCTGGCATCATAATTAATTGAGATTTAAAAAGCAGAAAAGTCAGTTTGTTGTTATCTGACAAGGGCCAAACAAAGAATGGTGTTGGCACCAATTCCTGTCACTTCCTGACGTCTGTGCATGCGCAGAGGGTAAATGTATGGAGGACCATATAGGACTTCTAATTTTCGGTTTTGCATACAAATTTGGGAGGATTGGGGGGAAAAATTTGTGTTTGGCCCTAGATATTTTAGAGTTAGCACCAGCTGTGTCTGGGACATTGGTAGACTGAGTAAACATTTTAATTTTCCGCAGCATGTAGTGTAGCAGAAAATATTTGTCTTGCTGGCTCATGTCTACGGCTAATGCAGGGTTAAGGGTAAGCCAATGAATGTTTGTTTTTTTCATGCTGACACATGGAAAGCGATAGATCACTGCATGCAGTTAACTAGGGTTTACAATTGTTGATGTGAATCATTCTGGCAATTTCTGGCCATCGCTTCGCTTGACACAGGTCGCAACATGTAATTTTCTCTGTGCACCGGCAGTTATGGATGAACAAATCTTACAAAAATAAGTTTCGGATCATGTTGATGCTGCAATTTCAAAGTCGCAGGATTATTTCTTACAGAAAATGGATTTGTTAGTCACAAAACGCTTTTCCAGTTTGCCAAAATTTAGCATTTGAAGTCGGATTTATATAAATTTCGAAAGGCAGGTAATGAGCATCAATATAAGCAGAGTGTACACAGAGTGCAGGAGAAATTGAAAGAAGCAGAAAAACACTTCAGTGATATTAACTGCGTTTCTACGGCTTATGAGAAGGCTCATGAAAAAGTTATTGAAGGTATTCAGCTTATCGAGTTCAGGCGGAAGGTGGATAGGCTACAATTCAGAAATACGAGACGAATAACTTGGCTGACGACTGGGACGATGAACTCCATATGTTCGGGGCTGATCAACAGGCAACAAAGAAATTTAAAGTGCCATAAGGCTCAACTCAGATGGTCACCTTATCCTGTTAGCAGTAGCATTTCAAAAAATCATCAACCTGAGCCGAAGAGGTCAGGAGCATGTTTCACTTGCGGCAAGTTTGGGCATTGGAGGGCTGAATATCCGAGTCTGAAAGGAGTGATTATGGCGTCTAGCAGTCAGAGTGCTCCTGATATAAGTATCAGTTTTTGTAGCTTTATCGTTTCTGATACGCACAACCTCTGGTCGGGGCCTGATGAGCAAGAGGTGGGGGTTGGTTTCGAGCTGTTCACAAGCAGAGGATTGCGATTGATCGGACAGTTTGGTTCAAGATTTAACAGCTATGGACTCAAATCTTAGTACAGTGGTTTCTCCCATTTCTAGTTTACGTGGTGCATATACACAGTGGGTTAAGATTAAGGATAGTCAGGCTGTTCTGAGCATTATTTTCGACTGTTATTTGGTGCCATTTAAAGACATCCTGGAGCATCGTGTTTTGAAAAATAATAAGTCTGCATTGGACAACTCATCCTTCGTTTGTGACGAAATTGATCGATTACTGTCTCTCGGTTGCATCTCAGAAATGGTTAACATTCCATATGTTGTTAATCCATTAACAGTTGCAGACAATCGCGATGGTAAGTGTCGGTTAGTCCCCGATTGTCACCATATTTATCCTTGACTTTTAAAGTTTAAATTCAGAAATGAGGATGCTTCAATAGCTCAGCAAATTTTTCAGAAAGAGGACTGGCTTTTGACCTTTGATCTTAAGGCTGCATATCACCATATCGAGATAAATCACTAACACAGAACATTTTTAGGTATTGCTTGGAAACGAGACTGAGTTAAATGTTATTATGTGTTCAATGTTTTACCGTTCGGATTATCAACGACCGGTTACTTTTTTCAAATGCTACGTGAAGTGGTCAAATTTTGGTGGTCACATGGCCAACAAATCATTAAGTATCTCCATGATGGTGTTGGAGGTGCAGACACCGCCAATCGATCATCTCAGCTTAGTGATCAGGTTAGGAGCGATCTTCTGGACTTTGGATTTTTTGATCTTGGAAGAAAAATGCGTTTGAAACCCTTCAACCTTCGTGATATGGTTGGGATTGGCTTAGGATTTTGCTGTTGGGCACGTTCAGGTTACTGAAAAAACGGTTTCATCCTTGCTATCCAATTTGAACGGTTTATTACCCAAAGTCAGCATGACTAGACTTGGAGTGGCAGCATGGCATTTGGCCAGTGTTGTTGGGAAAATTATTTCCTTGCAATTAGTGATTGGTAGGATTGTCAAGATACACACTAAATTTTTGTTTCAGTGCATAGCAAGAGCTCTGTTTTTGGGCTCCCGAGTGTTATTAAGTGATGGTGCAATGAATGAGCTCATTTTCTGGAAAAACAATATCGGAAAATTGAGCAGTAAGTTTCTGTTCGAAACTCCTTCCATGATTGTTCAAATGTACGTTGATGCTTCTGCTTCTGTTGGGTGGGTGGGTGGAGGGGGGGTGGGGGGGGGGGGGGGAGTGAGGGGGAATTTTACATGGTTGATTGTCGCACAAGTCAAGCCAGAGGCTGGCATCTTCTCCGGATGTTTTAGCAGTATGTGAACCTGAAGGGTTTCTTGGTTATGATACAGGCAGTGCTTGTAAGTCACACAGTGTGATGGATATGTCTTCTGAAGATGGTTCTGAGGTTCCGGCCTTGGTGGAGGATACCGATGCACGGCGTTTTGTGTCGGAAATAGGTCCATTTGTGATAATGAGATTGTTGGTGGGTGGAGTGTACATGTTGTTGAGGCTCAAAATAGCTCCACATGACGTGAGGCCGAGGGAGAGGCATTAAAACATGGTCTCCGAACATGAGTGGCTCGATTAGCGTGTAAAAAATGTCGAGTGGTTCACAAATAACAAACATGTTTGTAGTGTGGTGGACTCTGGTAGCACTAAACTTGATTTACAAGAAATAGCCTGTGATATATTTTCTGTTTGTTCACAGTTTAACATAAAATTGCACACAACATGGATACCATGGCTCAAAAATGCGAGGGCTGATTCGCTTAGTCCATGTTCAGATTTGTCAGCCTGGGAGATTTGGCAGAATGTCTTTGATATGATCTGCTCATAGTGGGTTGGTCATACCACTGATAGGTTTGCTGGTCATCTCAGTACTAAATAAGAGCACTTCAATTCACATTGGTGGTGTCCTGGACAAATCTAGTATTTCCAATGAGAGGTTTGATTATCGGACAATTTGTGTCAGTACATTTTGCTATCCCATGCCGATAGCCCTGCTAGAAAGTACTTTCGTTATTATTCCAAAGGGATGCATTTTATTGATGAAATGGGTGGTGCAGCAGCATCCGCTCAACCAATTCATATTGCGCTCTATTTAACAGATTTATTGGACAAAGGTTCTTCTTATAGTGTTGTGTCAGCCACAGTTTATGCCATTAAATGGTTTCATGAAATTAAGGGCATAGCTGATCCCACTGCAAACAGATATATCAGCAATTTGGTCGAAGCTTCTAAAAGAATTGCCAAGGCGTCTGTCAGTAGAAAAGAGCCTGTCACTGCTCAAATGTTAATTTCTCTGTGCTCTTTTTTTCTGACAAGTTAAATGACCTTGCAATCCTTCGCGACTTAACTATGTGTTCCCTGGCATTTGCAGGTTTTTTTTACGTTTTGACGAATTATCGCCCCCTAATCAAATGATGTTCACTTTTTCGATAGTTATTTGTCACTTTGTATCCACAGGAGTAAGACTGGCCAGTCCCGTGGCAGTGATGAAATCCCAATTGACAAAGGTTCTACTTGAGCATGTCCATACTCATTGTTAAGCACGTATGTTCGATTGGCATCAATTGATCTTCAGTCTAATGTTTATTTGTTTCGGCGTTTGGCTAGTTTTGGCAATCACTGTAAACTTGTTAACATGAATAGCAAGTTGAGCTATACTCGTGTCAGCGAATGCATTTTGTCTCAATTCAGGTGCGTGTTTGATAATGCCAACATTGAGCTGCACTCTTTGCAAGTGAGTGGGGCTACAGCAGCTGCTAACGCAAAAGTACTGGTCCTTTGTTGGAAGCGTCATGGACGATGACGTTCTGAAACCACGAAAGATGGGCATATTAAAGATTCCCTGCAGACTCATTTAGAAGTCACTACTCTTTTGGGGTTATAGGCTCACATGTATTTCCTTCATTGTTAATATTACCCATTCTTTTATTTTCTGTGTTGCGACAGGCCATTAGCAAAGTTGAATTTGTGTTTGTGTTTATTGAGAGGGTTAAGACTTTTAATTTTCCGCGGTGCGTAGTGTAGTAGAAAATATTTGTCTTGCTGGCTCATGTCTATTGCCAACACAGGGTTAAGGGTAGGCTGTTGAATGTTTGGTTTTTTCATGCTGATGCATGGAAAGCGAGAGAAGGTTACTGCGTGCAGTTAATTAGGGTTTGCAATTGCTGATGTGAATCATTCTGGCAATCGCTTCACTTGACACAGGTCGCAACACGCAATTTTTTTTTTCAGCCATACATATATGCATTGTTATTCTCACATTTAAAAGAAAAAGAAAGAAAAAATCTGTTATGTCTAATTTAATGATGAGGTTCGGCATCATTTCCTGAGATGAGATTGCATTGGCAAACCGAACACAGGGTTCCAGAGTGAATTTTTCAAAACATTTTAAATCTCTGTTTTTACCTGGACCGCTGAGTTGTCTGTGATGGGGGTATCTTCATCAAGTATAATGATCGTTGATGGGTCGAATAAACTGCCAGTGCCAGAGTGTCCATTGCCCTGTGTTGCGACGGGCCATTAGCAAAGTTGAATTTTAGTTTGAGGTTATTAAGTAGGTTAAGACATAGACAGGGTTTCTGCTAGGGGAAAATTTGTGGGTCTGGTAGTTTAAAGAAAGTCAAACTCAGATGACGAAGGCGTCTGCCGCACGTGCCGAAGGCACTTTCGTATACAGGGGAGGGCAAATTTTCCATTTTTATGTGCTCTCTGGGGTCATTCTGGTCGTCAAAATGCTGAATAATTGATGTGGAAAATATGTATTTTTTCCTCCTACAATTCTCTAAATTCCCACGGGACACACAATACTACATCTGGTAAGAGATTTCATAAAAATACAAACCCAAAACACAAAATCCACAAATCCTAACAGTGACTGAGCTTTGTTTACAACCGCTCGCGGTAATATTTGAAAAGAACCATGATGCGGACGTGTGACATCATGCATGTGCAATTACCGCACTGACTCGTGTAGAAGCCCAGGGGGTGCTTGCAGTGGATAAATTGCAAAGTGTAAGTGTGTGTGGTGGGGGGGGGGGGGGGGGGGGGGGGGGGCTTCGGGATGAATAATAGTGCTTGAGTCGTGTTGGGATGCGTCTGAAATTGGCGATAGAAGACAAGTAAGTATCCATTGGGTATGTTACGTTTCTTTGGAAACTGCCTACCAATTTTATAGAATTTGCTTTAAAAATTCTCATAATTATCTTGTACATACGTTTCATTTTCAGATTTCGGGTTTAAATCCCCAATTTAATGAATAAAACAAACAGAAAACCATGCAGTGTTGTTTTCATTTTTTGTACAGGTTACACTCGAAAGTCGAAGCCAGAAATGGACGCAAGTATGTCAATCAGCACTGCAAACCAGCCCCTTGAAAACAGACAAACACAGTCTGTTTAAAAATAGCTGTTTTTTTTTAAATATGTACATTTTTTACGAATAAAACAAAATATAGCTTCACACAAACTCAATAAAAAAAAATTCATAATATGAAGACAAGATAAAATTTACACAGCGAAATATGAATAACAAAATAGTTGCCTCCCTTTGCAACATTCAAAAAAATGATTTTACACTGAAAGTCATAACTTCACATGCTGTAGGGCATGATGAAATGATAAATCAGCATGTTTTACTGAACCAATAAGTCATAAATCATATCCTTGGTTATATTGTTATATAATTCTCAAATACCAGAGTTGTAATTATTTTTTATTTTGAATTTCCACTTTCTCATTAATTTCTGAACACCCATTTTTCACAATGAGTTGGGCACGCTCAAAAGTGGCAGTGTTCTTTCACAATGAGTTGTGCACCGCTCGAATGTGGCAGTGTTCAATCAGTATCTTTCTTATGATATTCAACCACTGTGAAAACTATATGTTGTGGGCGTGTTTCAGACAACTAATGACAGCAGCCTGCACACTCATTTGAAACAAGTGACAGCTTCTAAAACGAGTACATCATTTATCGCTCAAAATGAAAGCCAGTGATTTCGGACCAAACAAGACAATTTGAGGCCGAAATTTTATAGGCGACATTTAGGATTTGAACTTTGTTTCCCCCTCTCGTCTGGGGGTTATAAGGTATCAGGTTGTCGCCAGTAAAAGTAGGCATAGTATACAACATAATTATGCCTATATTACGAAGAAACAAAGGATCCCGAGTGTCGTTACGATACAGCATTGTACTCGACATTTTAACCACCAGCTTTTCTGACTGATCATAGTATGATCGACGGGGGGGATGGGTCCGGTCGACGGACCCGCTGCCGGTCTAGCGGAAACCATGCATAGATGTCCCATCCAGTTCATCGGTAAACTTTCCTGTTTCAGTTTATTTAATTTATATACCTAATTTTCTTCCATGATTTTGCATGCGACGCTCATCGAATTCTGTCGACCTATTTTTGTTTTCTTCCAATTTCTTCCTTTTTGGGGAGTATTGAGAGGTGAGGGTGGGGGTGGGGGGGGGGGGGGTGTTCAGAGCCCCTGCTGACATTATCAGACATAGGCATGGTAATGTGTTGCTCAAGTGTTGAAATATGGGGGACAACAGCACAATTTGTGCTTGTTAAGGTTACAAGACGTTTTCAGCCCTAATTTGGGGGGGTGAGGGGTGAGAGGTCACACCTATAACTTCGTTTTTTCGGAGTTATGAATGTATATAGAATATGTGAAGGTGCAGTGTCAGATCGACTAATAGAAAAAGTAGTACTGGTGTGAATTCATGAATTTAGTATTCATGTATGATGTAATATTATATATACTTATCGTCTACAAGTACACCAGTATATTCTTCTATCTACAAAGGTACTCACAACTTGGTACTAGAAAGATGCCATGCAATTTTCAAATGAAAGTGTCAATGACACTGTAGCTCAACTTGTCAAGACATATAGTATAGTATGTGACACAGCAATGACAAAGATCTAGGTAATGACCTGATAACAAAGGTACATATAAAGTATTGTAACGGTCTGTACATAAATACTGACCGTAGCCTGCAACAAATGTATAGGTAAAGTATTGTAAAGGTGGGTGACAGTCAGATGCTAAACTAGAAAAGAAATATTTGAGTCCCAGAGTGGGTCTGACTGAACCCCAAAATATTTGTTCTCATAGCACAGTGATAACAAAGGCACCCCAAAACACACTCGTTCCTGTCCCAAGGTGAAATCAAAGGTACCAAAGAAGTTTCATGAAGATCAGTTCATAAATACGAGCTGTATAGAAGTTGTGACAAAAAACTGATTGGACCTATTTTCGGTACAAAATGGCCACTGGCAGCCATCTTGAATTTTGGACCGCACTCAGAAACACTCATTCTCGTCCCAAGGTGATAACAAAGGTACCCAAGAAGTTTCATGAAGATCGGTTGATAAATACAGCCTCTAGCCCGAGCCATATTGACATGTGCACTTACAGTGTATAAGTTGCACTAAATAAATCGAAATTCATCTAATTCGCATAATTTCTGCACGAGAAAAAAAACCCGTACTGTATGTGATGTATTCCATTTTACTAAACATTCATACAAAAATTTATTCAAATCAGAACTTTCATACAGAAGTTCTGTACAAAAGACTGACTGCACTAATTTTGGTACAAATGGCTGTGGTGGCCATCCTGAACATCAGACCACACCCAAAAACACTCGTTCTCATCCCACAGTGATAACAAAGGTACCCAAGAAGTTTCATAAAGATCGGTTCATAAATACGGCCTCTAGCCTGAGGCGTACAGAAGTTGTGTACAAAAAACTGATTTAATAGACCAAATTTTGGTACAAAATGGTTACTGGCAGCTATCTTGAATTTTGGACCGCACTTAGAAACACTCGTTCTCAGGTGATAACAGAGGTACCCCAAGAAGTTTCGTGAAGATCGGTTGATAAATACAGACTCTAGCCCGAGCCGTATTGACATGTGTACTTACTGTGTGTAAGTAGCACTGAAAAAATCAAAGTTCATCTAATTTGCATAATTTCTGCACGAGAAAAAAACCTGTATTATATGTGATGTATCCCATGGTACTAAATATTCACACAAAATTTTTTTCAAATCAGTGCTTTCATATGGAAGTTCTGTGCAAAAATCTGATTGCACCTAATTTTGAACAAAATGGCTGCCTTCGGCCATCTTGAATTTTGGACCGCACCCAAAAACACTCGTTCTCGTCCCACGGTGATACCAAAGGTACCCAAGAAGTTTCGTAAAGATCGGTTTATAAATACAGCCTCTAGACCGAGCCGTATTGGCATTTGCACTTACAGTGCAGAAATTAACACTAAATACATCAAAGTCAGACTAATTTGCATAATTTACGCACGAGAAAAAAACCCGTATTATATGTGATGTATTCCATGGTACTAAACATTCATACAAAAAATTATTCAAATCAGCGCTTTCATATGGAAGTTCTGCGCAAAAATCTGATTTCACCTAAGTCTGTACAAAATGGCCACCAGCAGCCAACTTGAACTTCGGATCGGACCCCAAAACACTTGTTCTCGTCCCACGGTCATAACAAAGGTACCCAAGAAGTTTCGTAAAGATCGGTTCATAAATACGGACTCTAGCCCAAGCCGTATTGAATTGCTGACGGACAGACCGACGACTGGCCATGGCATAAGCTCAAATTTGGCTTCGCCAAAGTTGAGCTAAAAATGCTATGCAATTTTTTAAATTGTGTAGCATTTTGCTACGCATTGAAAAAAAATTATTTTGAGCTCTGCATAAATGTGCCCTGCTGGGTGTGCCAAAATGAAATATTGAGGTCTGACTTAACTAAGTTGTAAGAACATTGCCAGTGGCTACAGTTTTTGACGGAAATGGAAGAAAATCGACAGCTCCCATCTAGAGGTCGCCCCAAACAAGCACCACACTAGGTTTCAAAGTGATCCGGTCAAAAAATGTACATTGCAGGGTGTGCCAAAAGGAAATATTGATGCATAACTCTGCTCTGAGAAGTTCAAAATAAACAAAATTCCATTACTTGTATACACAGGTGTTTGACATGTGCAAAGGTCATGAAAAATAGTGTATTAGACGTTTTTTTTAGAAATTATGTATTTCCCATGATCATGTGTAATAAGAGAAAAAAGGTACGCAACTCCCTGGCTCGGAAGATTTTGACCTGCCTTATTCAAACTCTCAGAAAAACCAAATGCGTGAATTTGTAGTCGAGATATTGATGTCAACCGACAGCTAAGACATTAAGCTTTATGTTGGTATACCACTTGCCCAATTAACTACTTTTTAACACTAAAACGGGCTAAATATATCTCGGGAACGAGTCACTTTTTTCTAGGTCGGACACGGCTGTTGACAAAAAGTTGACTGGGGCCGATCAAAACAACTGATCAAATATATCGAACGAAACGACCCATTTTCTAGCTACGATTGTCACTCTATCTAAACTTCACCACACTAATCATACAATATGGTATTGGGGCTTCAGGACGCTTTGGTACGAATACGGTAGCAGACTTCCAGGAACCAGTGGTGCCTGCTCTCAAATCTATAACTTATAAGTTGATTACATGTACATGTGTTTCATGTTCTGTACATCCCAACCTTCATTTTGATGTATAATTTGTGTATATTTAATCTGAATTGAAGGAATATCAGAGGTGGGAATTGCAAAATAAACAAAATTCCATTACTTACATAGCCCCTTAATCAGGTAATCCTTTACAATAGCGGGTTTGGAGGTTTTTTTTGCGAAATTAGGCAATTTTTTCTCACTTCTTTTGGGTTTTTTTCCGTTTTAAAACACTTTTCCAACAAATTAATAAAAAAATACTTGATTACGGGATAAGAAATTTAATAAAAAAATGCACCTTATTATGCATTTTAATAACATACTGAGTATAGCGTTTTCGAATGAAGTCGTCAGCTCAACTTCGTTTCAGCGTCAGCGCCCTCTATACATGTGTCTTCTTCAAAGAGAGGGAGGAATCGATGTACGTGCAACAAGATTTGAGCCTACATCAAAATAGGGTCTATAGCAGCTGGCCAGGGTTAGGATACCCTAACCTGGCCCCAGCTACTATAGTCCAATAATATTAGCCTTCGCCTGTGCTCCGAATTTATTATTTTTTTATTTTTAATATGTCGCACCGTCGAAGTCTAATCTGATCTTTCGTTTTTCCAGCAGCAAAGTACGAAATTAGGCGACATAAAACTAATATGATGAATACTCATTCTCCATACATGTTCCCACATTCGACAAGACTAATATGCCTTCACATTCATATTAGATGTATAGATTTCCTATACTTACTGTCGAATTATGTATTAAATACCAATAATTAAATAAAAACATTTTTTTCAAGTGGTAATGTTACAGCGGTTGGAAAATTGTTAAAAATCATATCCCATTTCCGGGAACGGACCTCGGCGGTTTCGAACAAATCGCGTCGTTTGACTTGGTGTGCACTACATTATCGGTATTCCGTTTTTCACTCCGCGTTTTCCTATCAACCCATCTTCCGGTTCAACAGTTTGTTTCGAGCTGAAAAAATTGCAGTGCAAATGGCGCCTAAATAATTCAAAATATCGATTTATTTGCAAGAAAATGACCACCAGAATGAAGAAAAATTTGTTTTACGCAACTGTCAAACGGAAGTAGGAACCAGATGGGGAAATTTGATCTTTAATCGAGGTCCAACCGCTCAGCGAGAGTCTCTCGCTGAACTTTGCTGCTGGAAAAACGAAAGATCAGATTAGACTTCGACGGTGCGACATATTAAAAATAAAAAAATAATAAATTCGGAGCACAGACGAAGGCTAATATTATTGGACTACACTTTTTAGTGTTTCTCGGAGTAATGTTTTCGTATATTTCACGAAATATACGTTTAAAAATACCCATTTCACTTTGTCTAGATTCATTTGGCTACCAGTGATTTATATACCAAAAATAACTGAAATGTAACGATAAATAAGAAAGAAAACGAAACTTTATTTCTCAGCTACACCATATTCTCAGCTCGGGCTACACTTTTTAGTGTGTCCCAACGAATGTACGTTGACGTTGTGGCTCTTTTCTGGTAAATCGTTTTGATAACTTTTTTTACGCGTCCTACTTTCCCAATTCAATGATTACCGCTTTAGCCTTAAAGCCATGTGGATATAATGCTCTTATCCATTAATGGACAATACACCAAAGTTTTGAATTTTTAAAAATGGCCTCTGTTCTCTAAATATCAATAATCTGCCACATTGTTGGGTTTGATGCGCCAAGACAGGGAGGTCCGTGGCCAAGAGAATGCTTCCTTTGTGATGGAGGGAGGCAACTCTTTTGGGATGCAGTAATTTTATGGAGAATATCCATAGATATCAGATGATAAAACTAGATCGGCAGTAGTGTAGTATGTACCCGACAGGGCCTCATTAAGGGGATCGCATGTCACTCTCCACGCAATGATTTCTCCCTTTCAGCGGATACATCTTTGCCAGAAGTTACCGAATCTGCAAGAATCTTGCAGATTGGGCATCGTGCTGTACGGGTTCATAAATTAAATCAGTCCGATTTTTAATTAAACAGGTTTTATTACCTGAGAAGGAATTTTCAAAAATACTGTTTGAATCAATGAGACATTGGGGAAAGTGAAATAAATATAGTCCGAGTAAGAATACACCGACAATCACGTGATATTTGTAAACAAATAAACGCACGTGTCATCTAATTCTCAGACGACAATCGGCATGGAGTTTAATGAAGCACTGCAACGTAGTGTGCAATTGTTAAACTAAGTAACTTGAGCTTCATTTGAATATTTTCTTTTCTGCACCGTGGCTTACTTAACTTAAAAATAGTAGCAATACTCGTCCGCAAGCACGAGAAACACTTCGCCGGCGACGATTTTGTTGGTGTTTGTGGTGCCATGTTTATGAACTGAACGTCTGCGTTTCCTGTTTTGTTTTGGATTGGGGGAAACCGTGAATCTAAATTTAGATGTAAAAAGTTCAGTAACTTCTGGCAGAGGTGTATCCGCTGCAAGGGAGAAACCGCTGTGTGGAGATTGATCGCATGTGTGACATCATAGCCACGTGACCTAGTGACGCTATGTTGTGTTGTCATGGAAACCCGCGTAAGGGGACATTCTGTGATGTCATCCCCATGGGAACGCAACAACTCGCCACTCAGACAACTCGCCACTTGATAAACCGGGACAAATCGCCACGGGACATCTCGCCACAATTATTTAGTGGCGATTTGTCTCAAGTATGATGTCCTCATGGATTGAGAGACGATGTTGTTAGCTGGTCCGACCGGGTGCAATGGTCGGAATGGGTCGTTGTCTGCCATTGACTTCACCGATTCGTAGACACGTCATTTACAACCGTAGATGGGTCGCCGGAGTGAAGGTGGTTTTTATATCTGGTGAAAGTGTCGCCCTTCTGGGTGACTGTTACGTGGCATGCTTCATTATCTCTACGAAGACCACAACGCCATGTTGTAGGCTACTTTTATTGTCGCTCTGAAATCACAAGAAACAAAATTTAGTTTTTGTGGTACGCCGCTCCTGCATGTTCGGTGTTGCCACCTTCCGAAACTGTTGCAGTCGCGATGGCCTGCTGGCTCGGTCTCACGTTCCGCCCACAATCAATGCAGGGATTGTCCGCTGTAGCTGTTGCAGGCCGTAGATTGTAACTCATTTTGTAAGATGTGAATAAAGACAAAGAGGAAATGAAAATGAACTGCGTGAAATCAATGGTTTCGGTGCCGAAGGCGCGCAGGGACGGTTTGCGACCCTCTTTTACTGTTTATTTAGCGACGTGTCTGGGCGTATTAAAGGAGGAAAGTGGCCAGGTTGGGTTAATGGCGTCTGCTCTTTTTGCCATTTTTCTTGGTCTTGTTATTCCGGGTGAGTACTTCTTTCATGTGTCTGTGGAAGGGCTGCTCCCTGACTTTCAAGGCCTCTAAGAGTTTCCATGGATATGCTGGGACTCTAGTTTTATTATCGCCTTCTTCCCAGGTGTCCTCAATTAAGGGCTTGAGGGTGTGTGTCTGTGAGAGGGTGTGTTTTTTTGCTTTTGTTTCCTCCAATCACCCCGGCCACGTACGATCACGATCTGCGCTACGCCGGACATCCCGACACAAAGACTCGCAACGACGTCTGCGACAAAAACATGTTGGGGAGATTGAGAGGCATATCGAATCCGATCAGGAGAGAGAAGATGGAATGTTCGCTGGTCGGCAATCTGATCGGTGCGAAACGTCGATTCGGATGGGGCGTTCAAAAAAAAAAAGCGCATCAGAAAAGAAGAAGAAACGATTATTGACGAGCGAATTGGCCGAGGAGTTACACAAACCCATAGTGCGTAAATTTTGAAAGAGAAGGGTGTTCGTGAAGGGTCTGGATGACAGTTGGTCTGCCGACTTGGTCGACATGAGATCGTTTTCGAGGTGGAACGAGGGCATCAAATATCTATTGACAGTCATCGACGTGTTTTCCAAATATGGTTGGATCAGAGCTTTGAAGGATAAATCGGGACCTTGCGTCGCCGAGGCTCTGAAGAGCGTGTTCGACTCGTCTTCTCGAAAACCGAGTAAATTGTGGGTGGATAAGGGAAAGGAATTCTACAACAAGGACGTTCATCGATTGGTAGACCTCTACTTGATCGAAAACGAAGAGAAAGCCAGCGTGGTGGAATGTTGGAATCAAACGATGAAGGAGAAGATGTACAGATACTTCACGGCGAATTCGACCAAGAAATACATATACGCTCTGAACGGTCTGGTCAAAGATTACAACAACACGCGACACAGATCGATCAAGATGACTCCCGCGGAAGCTAGCGATCCACGAAACGAAAAACGGGTCTACGCAAATCTATATCCCGAGAGATCTAAGATCAGGAAGAAGTCTAGAATGCCGAAATTTGCGGTCGGCGATCGAGTGAGAATCTACGCTTATAAGAAGCACTTCGAAAAGGGTTATACTCCTCGATGGACCTCGGAAATTTTCGTGATCATCAAAATATTTCACACCGATCCGGTGACTTACGAAATCGAAGCTTTGGATGGAGAAGAGATCATCGGAAAGTTTTACGAACAACAATTACAGAAGACGAAGTTTTGATGAAGAACACAAAATTTTTTTTTTATTTACTCTCTTTGACATTTTCTTGTTTACACACATATATATATAAGAGAGAAAAAAAAAAATAATAATAAAAAATAATTAAAAGCTATTTTTTTTAGATAAAGAAAGCAAGTGAATAAATAAACAAAAAAAAACAAACTAAAAATCCTTTAAAATGACAAATATACTAGATATACCACAAAGCATAGTGAAAGATGAAAGTATTCAAGAATAAGAGGTTCACGAATACGAACCGGTAACCGAGATGAGTTTGAACAATGCGGGAGAGATAAGAATCAACGTCGAAACTCAAGATCTATTCGTACATCCTAGCGAGAGTTACATAGTGGTGCAGAGACGTCTCACCAAGGAAGATGGGAGCGACTACGCCGACGACGACACGATTACTCTTGCCAATAATGGCATCATGCATCTATTCAGTAACATAAAATACATGCTATCCGGACAAGAGATAGAATCTGTTTTTCATCCCGGTCAGGCCACCACGATGTTCGGACTCTTGACGTATCCTGATGATTTTTCAAAATCCAGAGGACTTAATCAGTTGTGGGTGAAAGACACCGTAGGCCCTGCTAGCGCAGGCACCGCCACGATATTCGACTACGTCGTCAAAACGTCCAGACCTAAAGGAACGTTTTCGTTCAGGATACCTTTGAAACACATCTTCGGATTCACAGACGATTACAACAAGATCATGTACGGATTCAAACACAATCTGACGTTGATTCGAAAAGGAAACGACGACGCAATAGTGAAACTCACCGCGACCGATGCGGGTAAGATAACTCTACACAAGATATCGTGGTTCGTTCCCAGGGCTTGATTTAATCTGAAAATTTTGAATAGCAATTTACTATTCACCCTGGAAAATTGATTAGCAGTTGATCCAAAAGCACTTGAAACTAATAAATCTTGAATAGCAAAATTCAGAAATTGGAGAGCAAAGTGCTATGCTAATCCAGTTAAATCGAGCCCTGTTCATTCCGCACGTGGAGCCTTCAATCGTGGAGAAAGCGCGTCTCTACAAGATCATAGAATCCAAGAGTAAATTACCCGTGGGATTTAGAATGAGACAGTGCGACACGGCTAGCATTCCTCTCTCCACGAATCACTTCGATTGGAGATTGACGGTCAAATCCGCTTCCGAGAGACCACGTTTCATCATGGTTGCGTTTCAGTCCAATAGGGACGGGTCTCAGGAAAAGAATGCGTCGCTGTTCGATCACTGCCATTTGAGAAACATGCAAGTGTTTCTGAATGCCACGAGATATCCAGCAATCGATTACAATGCGTCGTTCGACAAGAACGATTTCTCCAGACTGTACGGCGACGCCGCTGATTTTAGAAAGAAGTATCACGGTCTAGACGAATTGATGAGCAACCCCAACATATCTCCCGGCGAATACAAGTCGATGTATCCCATGTTCATGTTCGATCAGTAAACAGAGTGAACGACTCAAGAGTAGCGTGTTAGACATTCAGATCAAGATGCAATTCGATAGGAACGTGCCGAGAAAAACCGAAGCCTTCGC
Organism: Pictodentalium vernedei; assembly: GCA_031216915.1. Taxonomy (NCBI): domain Eukaryota; kingdom Metazoa; phylum Mollusca; class Scaphopoda; order Dentaliida; family Dentaliidae; genus Pictodentalium; species Pictodentalium vernedei. The sequence continues at coordinate 86,157,088 of CM062291.1, forward strand.
CCTGGTCCTGTCGGACAGAGAATTACAATTCGAATCGGACGGAAATAGGATGTCGATCATTCGATGAGAGACGAGTGTGTGAAAAAAAAAAATAAAAAAGTAATGTGTCATTATTAAAAACAAAAAAAACAAATCCGAGGAAGCCAGTCACATTCGAAGGATTTCACCTCCCAACGGCATGGGATATCCCACCTGACCGTGTTTCGATCCGCTACTTCCATTTCCGAAAGACCACTCAGCTTTTCCTTCATCTAAGGTGCTGGCCTCTTCGGCCCAAACGGTGATCAATTGTCTAGCATATTTGACTTTCTCCACCACCGAAATCAGGGTGCAGGCATCCGTCATGTGCACGGGTTCCAGTAGATTCGTGAGCGCGTGTCCACCCATGTCTAGTTTCGTTTCCATGATGTCGCCTTTTCTCCAGACCGAGTTGTCGTCCACATACTTTCTGCTGACAGCGCTGGAATCGAATTCGGGATCGTGATCGAGACCGAATAAATTGTGACCGTTCATGTTGATGCCACCCTCCATGGTTCTGCCAGATTATTTGTTCAGGTAGAGATCGTCCACTTGCGATTCTAGGTATTCTTGCGATTGTATCATGGCAGAATCCATGTAGCCCTTGTTGACCGCGGTTGAGTCCGCATCTGCGTCGTCGATCTTCGACAGATTCAATATCTTGTGGAATCCCGCATTCAGATCCGATTTCATTTCACGTCCGTCAGACTTTCTCTGTTCCAGATCTACGTAGTGTTTGGTCGCCACGTCCTTGGGATTCATGGGAGTGGCCACGTTCGTTATCTTGTTATAATTGGCGTTCAATTCCGAGTGCATCGTTTTCGTAACGTATTTTTTTCTCAGGTGTTCGCTGAATCTCGCGTGAGAGTCATCCGCATATTTCTTGGTCGCGGCATCGGTGGGATCTAGGGATTCGCGACGTTCACCAAACGTTTGGATTTCAGATCCAGATCGTCAGTCATGGTTTTATCCACGTAATTATCCAGCAGGATTCGTTCGAAATCGGTGTTCCCCCTGTCGACGTATTTTTTAGTCGCAGCATCTGCGAGATCTATCGGCTCAGGAAGATTGTAGAGCTTCTTATCGTTCATGTTCAAAGGTTCTTCTCGAGGTTCGTATCTCCGAATGTAACGCTCGTCCAAGTTGGCAACGTCGTAACCATCGTCGACTTCGAACATCTTCCTCTTCTTTCTCGGGTTGACTTTTTCGTCGTCACTTCTACCAAATTTATCGACTGGCATGTTGTTGTGGGATTTTTTTTTTGTTGTTTAGAAAAAATGTGTTCAAAACACAGTTTATTAAAAAATGAACTATGTTATTTTATTTTTCGTTTTTATTTGATTAAAAATTTTTTTAAAATAATTTTTTATCTTTATATATATACTATAAAAAAAAAAAAAATCTCTCTCTAATGTAAATCATTGAGAATGTCTTGAAATCGATCTCCTTCAGACCATCTCTTGAGAACGTAGAGACACAGGTGACTGCAAAACACTTGATCTGGTGATTGCACTTGTTCCGTGTTGTAACGAACCATCGATTTGTTGAAATAGTTCTTTATTTCTTTTGGCGGCGAGATTCCGTAGCTGTCGAAATAATAATTTTTCTTCTTCCCGTTCTTCATCCACGCCACCCAGTGAGTGCCTTCACCTGATGAATTGTCTAGATTTAAAATTCCGCATTCCGATTGTCGAGGTCTTCTCTTCGGCAAGGCATCTCTGGAAAACACTCCTAGAAAATCTTCGATTTTCAAATCTTTTGCCGCATTCAACAGATCGATGTTGGATAGGGGTTCGTTGGGTAAGACGACACCTTCTATGGATATCTTTATTTTCTTATTCATAGATGCATATATATTTTTTTTTTTTTATTTATTTTATTATAATTCACTAAAAATGACGTTATTTTTTTTTGTTTTTCTATTTTTTTCTTTTTCTTTTTAAACTAACTTTCTCGATGTCACTATCCATTTCTATAATTTTGCGTTCATCTAATTCTTCTTGATTTTCTGGAATCCTATCATCAACAATCGTATCTGGAATCTTATCATCCACAAGCGCATCTAGAATCCATTCATCCCCATTCATATCATCTAAAATTAGATACAAAGTCCAATGTCCGAGTGCCAAAGTGCTTATTTTATCGTCTAATACGAATCTCTTGTCGTCGTCGGCCGTCAGCGAAATCTTGTTGACTATTTCGGTATACAAGTCGTGATTTTCGCTTCGAATCAATTTCATAGTCTTATACACTGGACCACTTCCTAACAGACAATCTTTATACTCTTGGAAAGAGATGTTTGTCTTCACCACGCATGCTTTAACTCCTTTACACTTCTTGATCTCTTCATCATCTTCTAGACGATAAGCATAGAGTTTGGGTCTCAAGCCCACGAATTCGACGATCTGTTTACCGCTGCTCTCGTCCTTAAATTTACCCAACACCTTCTTGTTGTCGTTCGATTGAATGTTGGACGGGTGATCGACAGGATAATTGCTCGTGTCGAACCAATCAGCCACGTCTGGAGATATATCTCGGTAGACGTCTTTCGTCTCTATCTCATAAACTAAACTGTCCGTGTCGGTGAACAGTAGTTTGGCTTTGTCACCAAATTTTCATTTGACGTAATCGTAGTGAAACTCGTACATCAATCGCTTGCTGATATCTAAGATGATCGGTCCGAGATAATACGGTTTGTCGAACTTCAGGTGCGTCTTTTGCATGTGAACAGCCACTAGATTTTCGTTGAATATGGTTCGGTGTTTGTAATTGGGTTTCGCCACTAATTTTTTAGCTCTTTTCTCAGACGTGACGAGTCGAACGTCGGTTCTCTTCCTGATGTTTTCCATCGATTTGCCGTACACGCAGTTGTTCATGAGTTTGAAGAAATCTTTTTCGAAATCGTTCTCAGCTCGAGTTCTGAGATTCGTGTTGAGATCGATGTATTTTTTCATCCAAGGCTCTTCATCGAATCGAATGATGCGATGTATGTCGACTACTTTCATCCCGTAATCGACGTACTGTTTCAAATTCTCGCTGTAGACGACGTAGTTACGTTTGTTAAATAAATTGGGAATGAGTTTTTCCTCGTCTCCTTCGTTCGGTTCCATTCGTTCGGAAGCCAGCGGATAATCATTGTGTGGACCGTGTAATTCTTCCGGATAGTTCAAATCAACTTCTAAAATGCAAGGATAGTCTCTCCATTTTTGCATCTCTCCCGGTTCCTTCACACATTCGAAATTTCCAATCGGTAAATGATGACTCATAGCCCAACCGTACAGATTATTGGCGTCCCAATACTGTATGTATTTAGTCGACCGTTTCGAATCGAAACCTTCTTTCATGTAGGGATTGTTAGCCTCAGAATGTCTGTGAGAGATCATCGAGACGCCACCTCTCGCAGCCCTTTCGAACATGAGCAACATGTCCACGTCAGATAATAATTCCAATTGGACTTCGGTGGTCTTCAACAGAGCGTCCCACGCCAGACCGGGTGCGGTGAAATACCAAGCGGGATCCAGATCGTAATTTCGACGACAGACGTCTCGAAAATTTTCGAACACGTCTGCCAAGAGCAGAACGTCGGTCTTCAGATAGAGATCGTGATAATCTCTCATGGTTTTCATATCGAATGATTTCCACACGTTTTTGGCGTGTTTGTAATTCTCGTCAGAAATGTCGGATTCATGTAATTTCGAATAAAAATCATCTTTCGAAGGTAGTGCGGTGTCTTCGAATCTCTTTAGATCATTCATGTAATCGTAAGGATAGACTCCTTTCCTCAACATGACGTCTACTCGTTCTCCGAAATGTTCGCTCGTGATTTTAAATTTATCCTTGCTCATGTTATCGACTAATTTTTCCAGAGCGGTCGACATGAATTTAAAAGTGTCGATGAAACGTATGCATCTACGAATGGATTTCGTTTTTTCTTTCAACGTATTTCCGTCGATTACTCTTTTCCTCTCCATGAGCTTCCATTTCATGAAGGAAATGTATCTTTCTTCGGTGTTCGCGATGCAATTTAATTCTTCGTACGAGGTGCCGAGATTTTTCATGAACAGATGACTGTCGTAACCCGAGAGATTGTGAAACATCACCGGATAGAAAGCGGCATCTCGATATTTTAAATTACACTTGCTGTGAGCCGGACCGCGATACAGACCCGTGTAATGATCGTGGTCTCTGACCTTCTTATTTTCCTCCGAATTCTCGTCGAACGATTGTCTGCATATGTGACATTCGGTGGCTCTGTTATTTTCGTCCTGCTGCTCTTGCGTGATGATCATTTTCACCGGAGTTTTGAATTTGTCGTATAACATTTGAATTTTCGATTCTAACTCTTCCACGAACCTTTGAGCCACGTCGTCGTCTTCGCACTGTTTCGTGTAGGTGAAGGGACCCATGTCGTGTTGCGAGTCGAAAGCGCATTTCACGTAAATGCAATAGCCCGAAGGTATGTGTTTTTGATATCTTTCAACGTAACTTTGAAGAGCTTTGGGTTGACAGGAACTCATTTTCGCGGTGAAACATTCGAAATCGGCGTACACGACGAATGGTACTTTTAACCTTCTATTGTGATTTTCAAACTTCACGATGGTGTTGGGTTTGGGCATTTCGACGTGACACCTTGATTTTCGTTGCAATATTCCTGATGTTTCGCTAATGATTTTTCGGTCTTAAATATGTTCATGCAGTTGCAACATAAACATATCTTATGTTTATGTTTATTATTTTGTCTCGACAGTAATCGGCTTGGATGTTTAACCCAACAATAATGACGATTGTCACCATTCGAAATCAATAATAAAATAATCGTCTTTTCTCTTCCGCGATACGAAGTCTGTCTGAGAGGATAGATCTTTTGATTTTCGTCATCGTATCCTAGGACGTTCACCGCTACGGTGGAATTTTGAACCTCGAAATGTTCGATGTGTTTTAACTCTGTTGGAAAAGTCACTCCGGTCCAATCGAGATTTTTAGAAGTTTCCTCATAACGAGAAACTCTATCGGTGTGTATTTCGACAGGGTATAAAGCGGAGGTGACTGCCCATTTAAAACACTGATCATTTTTATTTCTCACGTTGACCACGGCATGTTTCTTAGTCAAGAAATACGGTAATTCCAAGTAGGAAGATCCTTTCAACGGTTCGTTTTTAGTCATTTCGAATTTCAACACCTCATCGAACGTCCAATTACTACCTTCATTTTGATAATTCGCGAGAGACGTCAACATCTTATCTTTCATCTTTTCGAAAACGTCCGATAGATCTGAACCTCGAAATACGGGTTCGATGTTAGATCTGAAATATGCATTTTTCACGATGCTCTCGCCAGACTTCACGTCGATTTTATTCATTATGCAATGGAGTATCATCTTAATTTTTAATCCCACGTTCATGTATTCGCGAAACAAATCCAATACTTCTTTCTTCACCCGTTCCATGAACAATTTCTGATCGACTTTCTTCAATGAGGGAATCACGTCGAAAGTTTTAAAAATGCCTTTGATCGCACTCTCCCATTCTACGGGTTTCGATTGGAATAGTTCCGCAACGAGTCATGTTACATATTCTTCTCCTTTCTCTTCGTCGATTGCTCGTTGAATTTCACTCGATATATCTCGTTTGTCTTGAATCTGAAGTGCATCACTCGGTTTCGTTTTAGTTTTTCTTTTCTTTTCTTTGGAAACTTGATGTTCTTCAACGGTTTTTCGTTTAGTCGTCTTCTTATTTTTCACAACCGGTGCATCTTTTGACGTCGTTGCTATCGACATTTCGTTTGCCTTTCTAGCGTTTCGCAAATATTCTTGTATGATTTAGTTCTATGCTTTCTGAAATCTGAAATTTGTAATAGTTTACAAATCTCGTTTAACTGAGGTATGGTTTTCTCATTTAAATTTACCATTGTTTTATCTGTTTGCTTCATTTGTAAGAATATTTTTCTTTTTTTTTTTAATTTTGTATTAAATAATTTGTTAAAAAAAGTTTTGCTTTTTTACTCTTTTTATATATATATAATAGAAAAAAAAGTTAAATTTTAAATTCAATTTTTTTAATACAAAATTTAAAATATACATTATTTGTAAGAATTCATAAAAACCAAATAATCGATCATGACAACAACACCTAAAAGATGTGAATTGAAATTGAAATGAGACGAAGGGTATGAGAAATCCAGTTTTAATATCTATACATTACAACCACACGATCCCATCGAATTGAATGAGGTCAAGATGGTGGACTTAGAGCGCTACTACCACAAATATCGAATGTGTTTGAAAGTGGATGAAGCCGCGCTCGATTTGTTTTAGTAGTACCAAAGCGAATTACTGAATAATATCATCGTCGCCGAAGACAGAGAATTCGACAGGGGTGATTTATTGTTGTCCTATGGAGATTACATATATCCAATAATCTCACCCGAACTCGTGAAGAAATCGGGTGGTGAGAGCGCATTCGCCTATGAAAAAAAACTCAAAAGAGTAAAGATAAACATTCACACATTTTCGTATGTGGAAAAATGACGAATGTCAACTTGCTAATAACGGACTTGGAAATATAAACAACAGAGAGATTGAAATTAAAAATTTAACTTTTTATATATATATATATATATATATATATATAAAGAGAAAAAAAAAACTTTTACTAAAAAAAATTTTACATTAAAGAAAATTAAAAATTAAAAAAACAACTTTTTTTATATATATAAAGAGCAAAAAAAAAAAAAACTTTTTAAACAAATTATTATTTAAATACTAAATAATCGATCATGAAGACAACAACACCTAAAAGATGCGAATTGAAATTGAAACGAGTCGAAACGTATAAGAAATTCGGTCATAAAATCTATAGATTACAACGACACGATCCCATCGAATTGAACGATGTCGAGACGAAGGGCTTAGAGCACAAATACGAGAAATATAAGATGCCTCTGAAATTGGATGAAGCCACGCTCGATTTGATTTACGAGTACCAAAGCGATCTGCAGAACATCGTCATCGCCGAAGATAGAGAATTCGACAAGGACGATTTGTCGTTGTCCTATGGAAATTATGGAAATTACATATTTCCAAACATCTCATTCGAACTCGTGAAGAAATTGGGTGGTGAGAGCGAGTTGACCGATGTAAAAAAACTCAAAAGAGTAAAGATAAACATTCAACACATTTTACATTTTCGAAAAAGGAGAAGACACGAGCGTCAACATGCTAATAACGGACTTGGAAATATAAACAATAGAGTGATTGATTTTTTGCGAAGAAAAATGAAAAAAAAAAAAATAGTAATAAGATCATCTTTAGATCACATTTACTTTTTTTTTTTTTTTTTGTTTTCCTTCTTCTTCACTATCATCATAATATATTATAATAACGTTTCCTTTTCTCTCAAATTTCAGCGTTTCTTCTTTTTCTTTTTTTCTTTTTCTTTGTGATGTGATACGTTTATGGCAACATTTTTGTTTATCCGAATCATAATTATGAACGAATGTTGTGTATCTCTTGGTAACACTCGCATCATTACCATTCTCTTCAGAAGGTAGTGGTGACCGTGGAAAGCATCATCTCATTCTCAACCGTCTATCCCGTGCTTCATCTATCTCTTTCATTAGTTCTTCCCTTAGATATCCATCATTAGCGTCTAACCATTTTTTTATTTTTTCGCTCTCTGGCTCGCGATGTTCGTCATTATCGTCAAATTGTTTCTCCACCTTTTCATCCAGCTGATAAATTTCTTTCTCCACCTTCTTATCCATTTTAAATATATTATTTTATACTTTCTATGATTTTATATATTTTATATAATTTTATATTTATAATAACATATTCAAAATCGGTATGTTCTTAAATGGCGAATTCTCACCGAGCAACAAACCCTTGCCGAGTCGCTCGACGTTCCGTCCACTCTTCAGATAGAGACCGTTTCCTCTCAGAGAGTTGCCACCTCTAACGGGTTCTAGATACAATCCTTTACCGCTGTCGTTTACGTGGATGCAACACATGGCTCCTCCCTTCTTCAAAAACAGTCCGCTGCCACCCATTAATTTCTCAACTGCCGAACTAGCGAGTCCCGTGAGAGCTCCCACGCCGAGAGTCTTTCCGAGAAAGGGTAGCGCCTTTGCGGCGAAGGGTAATGCTTTTGCGGCTATTCCTGCCAATAGCGGTAGGAAACCACCTTTCATTCTCAAATTGTATCTCAATTGAGCGGGACTCATTCTCACCATCAACCCTCTTCCATCGCGAATCGCTTTCTCCATCCTTTTGATTTGACTTCTGGTCCAGGCGATCGAATCCTGACCGCCTCTCGTCAGATCTTCGTGAGTGAATTTGAATCTCACCGCCTCGCCTCGAGTTGTTAACGCTCTCTTAAGTTTCTTCCTCTGTCCTGCGGATATGTTCACGTTTTTAACCACGTATTCTGTCATAATTCTGTTTTGTTTTTTTTTAAATATATTTATTTCAATTGTTTTCTTGTTTAATAATTATATTAAAATAATTTTGTAAAATTAATATTGCGTTTATTTTATTTTTGTTATCTTTATATAATATATTTTTTTTTTGTTTTTTTGCTTTTATATTTCTCTTATGTGAAATCGTATCGTCACTCTTGAAGATCTAACAGTTCACCATTTTGATCTGTCAACGTGGTTTTCAGACTATACAACGTGTCTAAAATCACTGGTAGATAAACTAAATTTCGAGGTCGCTCCACGATCTTATAACCCGGCGACACGTTTGGAAAGAAGGAATAGATCGTCGGTTGAGCGCTACCATTCACGTAGCTTCCAGCAATCACGTCCACGTTCACCAGAATGCTATTGACTGCGAGAATGTCAACCGTATTTTCAGATGCCGCGTGGCCTCGATACATCTTTCGATCGAATCCCAAAATCTTGCCTATAGAATCGTCCGTGTTGAAATCCACTCGAAAATTATCTTCCAAATCCAACATCGTCTGTAAGGTATTAGGATTGGGAGCGAGTCTGATCTTGTTGCTTCCCTTTCCATCCGTCTTCATTCGGGTCTGAATGTAATTGTTCAAATCGTCTATGTCGTAACTTCCTTTGGGAATTTGAATCTCCAACCAATCCACTCCGTCGGAATACTTGAACGAGTTATTCTTTTCGGTGACGTTGGGAAAGGAATAATAAGTCTCCAGATTCACCAACACCATCTCGTATCTTTTCTCTCTATTCAATTCGATGGAAGGTTCGAATTTCGTAGCAAATCGAGTCGAATCGCCACTCACCACGATTTGAATGGATTGTTTTGCAGCCGTATTCTCGGCTATCCGTTCTAACAATTCTCCATGTTCGAACATTATATTTAATTTTATTTTTTTTTTATTCAAAACTAATTATTTGAAGATTTATTATTTTTCTAAATTTTATTTTCAAGCTCTGTCTTATTATTATTACCATCGGAAACATAAAACTTGTCGAATCCGCACCGATATTTTCCGCGATTAAATTCGCTTGTCAAATCGATCACGACAAAATTGTAAAGTCCACCATCCCAAACCCTCTTGCAGAATCTCCTGAATTCCGCAGCGCTCATGTCGTTTGCGACGTGATCGCCGTAGATGTGATTGAGATTCTTGAGATCTTGGCGAAAGAGACATAGAAAATTAGCGTTCTCCCTTATCGTCTGTCTGGGCAATCGAAAATAATTCTGCGATAGGTAGAAACAGTCCACGTTGCTGTGTCGACCCCTAACGTAATACGATTCGCATCGGTTCTGTCTCTCCAAAAGCAGATCGTCGAAAATCATGAGATTCTTATCTTCCGTTTTCAGTTCTCTAGGATCCGGAACGTCGCTAGCGTTCTCAAAAAATCTACACTTGACGTTCGAAGATTCATTTCTCTTCATCAGCTCCGTTGCCGCGCCGTCCAAAATGGTCGAGAGCGGAGCTCCACTCTTGTCGAATTCCTCCCTACTGTCAAAGATTCTGGCTATGACATCCTTGGGCAATCTGCGATCCATGCACTCTCGAAGCAATCTGTATTCGGGTTGAAACAAGCTCTTGCCAAACACGAACAATCTGTCGTAATCCAACCAGTCGGGTCGGGACAACAGATTCATCAACAGATTGGTCTTTCCACAATTCGATTTTCCCACTATCAAGCCTCTTATGCTCTTGGGAAAGAACTCGTTATTCGACCTCTTGGTCGCGGCGGCGTTCCAAGACATATCTTTAATGTTCATCTTTGTTTTTATTTTGTTTGTTTGTTATTTTAGATTCTTTTCAAACACAAATTTTTTTATGTTTTTCAAACTCTGTTTTTAATGTTATTATTATTATTTATTTATATCGCACCGTCACGAGTTCTCTTCAATCCGGATCCACTCATCATTTTGGCTAAATCTTGTATGGGCACCATGGCATCCTTAAAATCTTTCCAACTTTTCGGCATTCGCTCTAACGCAGCTCGCTTCGCCGGCGGACTGATCAACTTGTCGATCAACGCGTCGGCTGCGCTCTTGCCAGCCACAGAAGCTATCCTACCACTGGCTTCGGAAGCGGCTTTCTTACCAGCATCCAAAGCCGTCTTCTTACCGACCTCAAACACGGTCGATGCGAGTTTTCTACCCGCATTGCTCGTGAACGCTCGCATTATAGAATCGACGATGCCAGAACCACCTTGAACGTAAGTTCTGACATATCCCCTGTTCTTTATCACCAACATATTTTATTTTTATGATATATTTTTTTGTGTTTTTCACTGGTAAATCGTTTTGTCGTTTTTAAATACTTTTATTGTTCTAGTGTAAGAATTTACTGTTTTATTTTTGTTTGTTTGTTTTGTTTCTCTCTACTTATTATATACACATCAATCCTTCAATTCGTTCATCAGCCTTTTATACTGGTTTTTATTCAAAACCTTCTGTCTCAACAATTCGTCAGATACAGCAACTATCTGATTATCTAATCCTGTGTTACCAGCCCATCTGCTCGCCATCAACAAACTCAATCTCTGAGACAGAGCGTCGGAATCGCTCGGAAGAAAAGTGGTTTTCACCCCCTTTCACCGATTCAACGAACTTCTTCTTCATGTCCCATATGGGTTTCACCACTTTCGTCCACTTATAACCTCTGTTGGCTTTGGGTCTCGTCTCTCTGGCATCGTTATTTCTCTTCATGGCGTGGGTCTGGACCAGAATGTCTCCGTAATTGTCGAAATCCTGTTCCGTGTAATCGCCGGGCTTGTCGTAAAGGAGCAATCTCCGCAGACCATCAGTTACTTTATATTTATTCGAACCCACGATCAATTCATCATCATCCATTTCCACTTCCGTGTCACCTGCAAAAGTTCTACCCTCAGAATCCTTATAAATTCCATACGACTGATCTCTCTTACCGCCATCCTCGGACGACGCGATGCTATCAGTGGTGATAGTCGAAGCTGTATCATCAGACTCGCTCATATCAGTTTGAATCCCTGTGGGAACGTAATCCGGTGTAGATTGAAAGGAATACCGATTTCCAAAACTACCGGGCAACGAACCCATTCTCAAAGAACTCTCCTTTATGGGTCTCAATTCTTCGACTATCTCCTTCCTGCTTCGCTCTTGACCCTCCGTCACGGGTTTAAATATTTTTGTGGCTTCACGTCTGAGTTCCATCTCACCAAGACGTCTGCTCCTGTCAGCCGACTGAATCCCCTTCTTAGCACGTTCATACTGGTCTAAAATTAGATCTCGGCTTCGAGAATCCATCTGTAAAAACATTTTTCGTTTTTAATTGTTAATGTTCCTTTGAGTATGCTAATATGAGTTATTTATTATTTTCAAAATTAAATGTATAATTATTTTTATGTTTTAAGTAAATAAAAATCTTCCGTCTTTAATATAACAACTAAAAACCGTTATTTCCTCACACTTGAAATCATTCTCAAAATAATTACTTCATGAATATCTTGTAATATTTTGGGTTAAAACCGCGTTTGTACTCGCACGTTGAACAACGCTATTTTTCTCTTAAAATCTTACATGGTAATCGCTCGGTCAAAAAACAAGAGTTGAAAAATATTTTTAAAAATTCTCGCCAGAGAATTTTTTTGCAGAAAAAAATATATGAGAAAAATAATACTTCATAAATATCTTGTAATATTTTGGGTTAAAACCGCGTTTGTACTCGCACGTTGAACAACGCTATTTTTCTCTAAAATCTTACATGGTAATCGCTCGGTCAAAAAACAAGAGTTGAAAAATATTTTTAAAAAATTCTCGCCAGAGAATTTTTTTGCAGAAAAAAATATATGAGAAAAATAATACTTCATAAATATCTTGTAATATTTTGGGTTAAAACCGCGTTTGTACTCGCACGTTGAACAACGCTATTTTTCTCTAAAATCTTACATGGTAATCGCTCGGTCAAAAAACAAGGGAAAAAACCCACCGCCTCAAAAACAAGGGAGAGTTCTGGACCATCTGTACCAACACAATTGCGGGTTCTGGACCGCTGGTCTAGAGTCCCCAAAACTGTTTTTTGATGATGACCCAGAATTTTTTGCTTTTGATCGCGTTCGCCAACGATGGATCGATGGGTCTGATCTGCGATGGGAACGTCGACAAAAAATTACGAACAAGATAAAAGTGAACTGTACAAATTCACCCTTTTTAAAAAACGCGCGTTCACCATGCGTTCACCACGAGTATTTGAACGTTAAAAGTGCGATCTAGGAGTCACAACTGTACATGAGGGGGATTCAATGCCATGTACAGTTTTTTGTGAACAAGCGTGTGATTTAACACTCAATTCCACGTTGGTGAACGCATCGTGTGCGTATGTTGTACACGTACATGTACAAGTGGTCGTAGGTCGGCCTTTATTACCTACTCAGCGATAGGACTGCATTTTGGAAAAGGACAACACTGTCTGCATTTTTTATTGAAGATGGTTTCCATGACCGACAGACAAGCGCAAATCATTCGTTACCACGAATTTCCATCGAAAAACAAAATCGTTATTCTAAGAAATTTCAACTGGTATCATGATACCTTGCATTGAATATGGCAACTGGGCAATCTCTATCTAATAACAGTATACTGTATGAAGGCGATCTTTTTTCATTATTTGATTTTAGACGGCGTTGTTTTTACATGCTTTTTCTGTCCGATGACGTCGTCCAGAAATCGAAAGTATACTCATACGTAAACAAAAGCAGAGGCTTTGGAATTTTCCCCAATGCAGCTCTGTCGCCATGTTTTGAAGAATTTTTATCCGCTAGCTTTGTTCTTGGATATATAAAGCACATTTGGCCACAAGTTGTTTTCTTGAAATATTATTAAATTATCAGTTCTGATGCGAATACGGCAGCAGACTTCCAGGAACCAGTGGTGCCTACAGTCGACTCTGTGTTGATTGCACATGTATTTCGTGTTCTATACCTCCCAACCTTCATTTTGATGTACATTTTGTGTATATTTAATTTGAATTGAAGGAATATCAGAGGTGAGAATTTTCAAAATAAACAAAATTTCATTACTTATATAGGCCCTTAATTAATAATTAATTATTATAACTAAATATTAATTACTACTAACCGCAGAAAACTATCAAGTTACACCTTGGAATTTGGAACAAATTAATCTTACAATATCGCAGCCCGAAACAAGAATTATAATTATTTAATTTCATAACTTGTTACTGGTTATTCCAATTATTGTGGGTCCGAACACTGGTTGCGTGATCACTGATCAGACCAGTGTTCCAGGCAGTGGAAGACTGAACGGATCAGGAAATCAATACGGCTCAAGTTATAAATTATCAGTTAATAAATAAATAAACAGATAAATATTAAGAGATATATATATAGCCTATGCAGTAATCTGACTGTACCTTGACTCAAGAAATCCTCAATCCTCCTTATTCCATGTTATTCCATTTTCCTTACATTTTCCATGAATATGATTTGAAAACTATTGTCAAGTAAATTACATGAACAGACAGGGGAGCAGTGTACAATCTGTCCAGTGGTGTTACCTGGACTGATTTGACTGCCTAATAAGGTTATGTTAGTTGGGTTGATTTGTGAACAGTGCATGAAGTTTGTCTGAGTTATATGTGAAGCAAACGAGATTATGGGTCATTGAGGAAATCAAAAACCTGTAACTGGACATCAGTGAGCCAGATGCTCAGCTACAATATAAACACAATAGGAGGACACTTATATATAAACAGTTTTCAATGGAAATTATGTTCCATTCTACATCACAGTACTTCATCTAAAAACAAGACTAATTTCTGCTAGCTAAAAACAGTAATAAATAGTCTGTACAGTTGAAATAAAAATATATTGCAACATCCTCAATTCTGATCCTGTCACACCTTAATTCAGTGTGTGTGATTTCAATGGGCGCTGTTCAAAACGTCCCCAAACCGATACGTCCCCAAAAATAAATGGGTCAAAACGTCCCCAAGCGTTGGTCAAAACGTCCCCAAGCATTGGTCAAAACGTCCCCAAGTGCTGGTCAAAACAGTCGCTGGTTTGGGAGCAGCCCCAGCACATTGTCCTTAACGGTTACAAAAAGGAAAAAATCCACCAATGTGTGTTTTTGAAAGCTGGGAGTCATCCATCAGCCTATAAGGGAGAGTGGATGCTGAGTAATGGCCATCTGGTCTGCCTTCAAGGGCAACAGATGACGGGGTGATTGGAGGAAACAAAAGCAAAAAACCACACCCTCTCACAGACACACACCCCTCAAGCCCTTAAAAGGGCTGTTAAGTCTTTATTCAAATGTTTATTTAAAAACCCAAAAATTATATTACAGACTTTTGTGTCCAAGATTGGACTAGGACATTTTAACGGCCAAACAATACACAACCGTCCCTTTGGCACTTGAAATCTTTCTTTTGCTCGTATGAAATGCTTCAGATTATCCCCAGGTTAAAAGACTGGCTGTCATTCTATTTTTACACATTATTGGGACATACTTTTTAAATTATTACCATTTTTGGTGTAACTTTGTCGATAATAGTTCGATTGTTAAAATTCAAGGACGAAATCGCACCTATATTTACTGAATATGTTCGAAGCGAAATGCGTTTTTAAAATTCCATATATGATATAAAAAATAGTATTTACCCGATTGACAGGAAAATGTGCTAATTAGTATCCGAAAATGACAAGATCAAAGAAAAACCGACGTCAACAATAAGTAATGACGATTCAAAAGTAAAATAATGAGATGTGTGAGAAACATTATGTTGTCTTGTTGTTTTACCATTGAAAATACCAGTGCGTGACACTGGTAGGCAGTGGTATTCTCAGTGATAGAAAGACAGCTTTATCGCCTAATGTTTAAGTTAAAACACATTATTTAGACGTAATTACGGTTCAAAGGTAAAATAATGAGATGAAAAAATTATCTGGTCTTCGTCAGGAGTAATAATTTTCGGGAATTACACGTTGTTACACTCAAGGCTGAAAATTACTCAGAATCACCCAATTCCTCATCGTTTGTTCGTATCCGTCTCGAGTCAGTAGTCCAATAATATTAGCTGCAAATACTCGACTTTTGAGTACTTTTTAAAACTTTGTAGCTAATATTATTGGTCTACTGACTCGCTCTATATAAATGCCCCCCCTCCCACCCCCCCATATACACACACTAGATGTTGGAGGTTAACCTCCCATCTCTAACACATACCATGCCCCACTCCATCTGTGTGCAAAAGTGTGCTATAAATCTCTTTTGTTGTAAATACGTGTGTAAAATATTTGTTTTTTTTTATAAAAGATGTATACCTGTATATAATTTTGTCGATATTGTTCCTGTTACTTGAACCCTTTAGTTTTCTCCAAATTCTCCCACACGTGACAGCATAGGCTCATCAGAACAACATTCAATAGTTAACTGAAAGCCCGGGGTGGCTTCGGTATAAAAGTTGGAAATATCCAACTGCCTTGTTGACTAATTCTTTTGGTATACATTTATTGCCGTTAAAGTTCACAGGGTTTTAACCGTGTAAACCTTTAGCCGGAAGTGGAGATAAGCGAGGCGAGAGATTTCTATTTTTATCTCAAAGTTTCAGTCGCAGCGTATCCAAGATCACCGAAAACAAGATTTTTTTAATAAAAGGAATGACCGAAGAAAGCAAAATCAGTAAGTATGTTATGTAAAACAATATTTAACAATGAAACGACACAACTTAATGGAAAAATCGACTCTTGTAGTATGAAAAAACATCTGCTGATCATCTCGGAAAATGAATTTCTCGGGCAAATTTCTCCTTCAAATATCGTTTTTCACATGTTCGCACAAATGTAACATGTTAAAATCATAGATCGACAGATTCGGCGTTCAATTCTTCACCAGAAACTATCAACCATAACAACGAAGGAGGTTCAGTGCTACTAAAACTGTTCAAAATATAATGTCACCTTATCGATTTTTTTTATACGCCCAGTTGTATACGCTCGTATCTTCAGTTGATGAGTCGTATACATTTTTTATGCTTGTCAGGTGACCCTTTCGATGTGAGAATCTGGTAAATTTGGAGCCTGTAAGTTCCGAAAGCAAGATAGGCCTATACGCGCACAAGCCGGGTTGAATGCAATATTGCATTGCGTTGAAAAAGCGAACCACAGGTTACCTTTTTCAACGCAGAGAAATAGCCCATTTTATTGCATTACAGAATCTAACGATAGGCGGTGAACTATATGAAAATGAGACTGGTTTTATGGCATAGCGTAACAATGTCAGATCAAGTTGGACCGCATTATTTACTGTAAGTTGACTCTTTCAGACACAGTTTGTTCCAAAACAGGTTTTGGGGGTGAAATAATTTTTTTTTTTTTTTTTGGGGGGGGGGGGGGGGGGGGCAGTCAGGATTTTTTCGGGCACAAAGGATTCTTTCGGATGAAGTGGACCTCAGCTCCACATCCTCCCCCACCCCACCCAGAAAATAAAAATTTCCGTACGCATATGGCAGTATAGATAGCACGTAATTATAATTTTATGAATTTTTAGGCTCAAACACCAATTTGTTAAGTTCTTAAATCATCGGGTCTGTAAATTTCAGTGAACTACAAAAGGTATAACATAAACTCACGGCTATATTTAAATAGCCTCTTGTGCTTTGCTTCTTTACATGATAACAATTTGTTGAGTTCTTAACTTTTGTGGGTCCCTAAATTTCAATGGACTGCAACAGGCAGACCAAATATCTAGCAGACTCCAAAGAAACATTCATGCTGAACTTATTTACTGTAGTTTAAGGGCACCTTTCTGCAACTATAGCTAACTTACCCAATTTTTAGTTGTTGGGTAAGTTAGCTATAGTTGCAGAAAATTACCCCCCCCCCCCCCCCCCCCCCCCACCCACCCAGACACACGCGCGCGCGTGCGCACTTTTACAGAGTGTTGGGCATGCTAGTATGATCTAGAGGGAATACATGCTCCCAAAGAAAGAAAAAAAAACACACAAACGAATGGGTAAACCAATCGAATGAATTTAGAAGCGAATCTAATAATGAAAGGAGCAGAGAATTCGAATTTGCAGCGTTCAACAGTCCTCATCTGAGGAGTCAGTTACAGCAGAATCACCGAGCATGTGAGTTTTGGCCCTCATTTTTCAAAATATCCCAGAGAAAGCCCGCAGACCCTCACCAGAGAGAATGGGATACGGCGATATCGCCTCTTGTGCTACCCCCTCCCCCTCCCCCCACCCCCACCCTACACACACACACCACCTAACCACTGTGCGGCTCGGATGCTGCTGCACAGCACACGGTGAGCATACATGGTGGTCCCCTTGGGATTAGCTCTGATAGCCCCACCCCCACCTCACCCCCAATATTTTTACCTTCCTTCGCTCCTGAATAATCAACTATACTCTACTTTAAAAATAAATACGTGGAACTGATTCAAATGAACGCCTTTCCAGTGTGTTATCGTATTACTATAAACAAAGAAAAAATATGGTATACATGTGAACTACATTTTTAAAATTGCATGTTAGAGGTCAGTGTAAAACAAAACGCAAACGAAGAAAATAACCAAACGAATAAATTTAGAAGCGAGTCTGATAACGAAAGGAGCAGAGAATTCCAATTTGTTGTGTTCTACGACTGGATATTTAGCCTGTGTGGAGTCTGTCTCTCTCCGTACAGAGGACAGTCATTTTACTTCCCCACCCAATAGGACGACACGCCGTGACATCATCAACCCCGCAACTGATGCTGCCAGAGAGGGTTCAGATACCTCCATATCTTTTCTCAGCCGGGGATCCGCGATCCCGCGACTTCTGGCACGAGAGACCAGCGAACTTATCCACCCTTGTCACCCACATTTCAACTTGGGGTGGGGGTGTGCCCCCCCCCCCCCCCCTGGTTACGTTCTTGAATGCGAGTAAATAATTTCAGTTTACAGGCATGAAAAACTGGAAAAATATATCAGTAAAATATATTAGTTGCAGGTGTATTTTATAGAATAATGTAATGGCTGGTCTGGGTTTGAATGAAATTGCTGAGTCGAGAGGCCGACTTGGGTGTATCAAGATATGACCAGGACACATGGCGTACAAAATTATGTTTTCCAAAAGGGTTAAGAAGGAAAATGGAGAGCAGTTTGGATAACTTTGTTGGCGGCCTGTTTGGGTGATATTCTCAGAAACCGGCAAGATCGGTTCTTGTCACTCTGAAGCCGATTTGGCTAGTGACGCGTGCCAGGTGTGCGTTCCGTTTGGCTGTGCTATTAAAGTGCGGGATGACCTCTTCGCCTATAATCTCCTGTGCATCCCACTACCTTTCACCTAGATGAAAGCAAATGGGATGCGCAAGAGACTACTCTTCGCCAGCAAAGACGACGAGCACTTAGGGACGTTCCGACAGGGGGGGGGGGGGGGGGGGTCTTACACCCCCCCCCCCCCAATGAGGACCCTGATTTTTGAAAGTTGGAACTTTTATGGTTCAAATTTCAAAAGTTGGAAACATTTAGTTCTAAGCAAATATAGAACTAGTGATTCTTGGTTGAACTACATTTATTCTTTATAGTATGACCCACTAGTTCTTTTTCGCGCAGAACTAAAATGTTGACAATGTTCCAAGTTTGTAACTGCGTAAGCTAGCAATACATCAAGATTGCGCTTTCGTAAATGCACACAAATAGTGTCAATTTGGAACACCGGGGCCCGCCGTTTTTCTCTAATTGCCTTAAGGCAGGATTATCTTACGTGAGAGTCCTTCACTGCTCGTCTAAATGTGACGTGCAGTGAAGGGGCCGCACGCACGAGTATCCCGTCTTCAGGAAATTACGGGAATCGGCGGGCCCCTAATAACGCCGGGCCCCGGGGTTACTACCCCCCCCCTCCCTCTCGACGGCCCCCGCACAATATAGCAGTATCATGCACCACAAGAAGTCTTTTGTTAGGCCAATTACAAAGTCTACTCATAATTATGGAGAAAAGGCCAAATTTCAAGCGAATATAATGTAATTTGTACATAAATCTATAAAGAAAATTCCTTCTCAAAACCGATCATCAAATGTCGGAAACTTTTTTATGGTATCAATTGAAATGAAAGTTTGGAAATTTGAGGATCTCACTGTGACACACATCGAGTCTGAACTACCCAGAAACGTCCCTGGGAGCATTTGGATCCGGGAGGTGTTTTGTTCTTCAGCAGGAGTAAAATGGAAATGAGAATGTGAATTGTATTGAAGGCTATCGTCGGACAATAAATGTGATCGATTAATTTGAAAGAAATGATCGCTTTGTATTTTTGACAACTTGACCCTGCTCTGAACTGCTATTGACAACAATGTAATTTAATTTCAGCTACCGTTGACCTAACTGTGCTTATCCTGCATCATGTAGAATGTTGTTTGGCATTCAAGTTTCAAAAAGAAAACTGGTAACCGAAGTCTTGTTTCGAAGCTGTTTCCGTGAAGTCGTATGTAAATTAAGTGAAAATAAGATGAAAATTTATAAAAAATACTTATGTAAGGCGCGAATTATTCTATTTATTTCATCTTTTTGCCTTTGTCACACGCAATGGAGGATACAAGGGGGGGGGGGGGCGGTCGCCCCCCCCCCCCCCCCCCCCCCCCCCACCTTTAGCTCGTGTTTGTCTCGCGTGTAGGGCGTAGCCAGGATTTTCATTTGGGGACAATACATGAATTGAAGGGGGAGGGGCACTACGCGATATGTGGAACGCATATCTAGAGGGTAGAAGGTTTGTGGGGGGGGGGGGGGGGGGGTAACAGGAGCATAGTCCTCTCCTGTTATTAGGAGTCCGGGGGACTTGGCCCGAGGAAATTTTGAAATTTCGATGCACTGAGATTGATTCTGGAGCCCCTCAGGATGTTTTGTTGTGTTCATTTGTGCCCCTAAATAGATAGAAATTCACAAGTATTATATCCATCCAACGTCCAATTAACAACCAACATGGGATTGTTTTAGTTAACCCTGCCAAACTTTTAGGGGGCTCAGGGTCGTAATTCCTGGGGAGGGGGGCTCAACGCCCCCCCCCACCCCCCCCCCCCCCAATAATTTTTCCACCAACATTTTTCAAAGCATAGGCCTATTAATGAAGAAACGATTGATGAATTTTTACTCGCTTAGTCTAAATTAATTTCAAAAGTTTCTATTACCCCTAGCACACTGGAGATAGAATATCAAATTTCTAAATCTAGAGAGGCCACCAGAATGCACCATTTGATAGTCAATTTGAAAAATTTTTAGTGTGGAGAACCCAATTCCCCACAAACCCTTCTCATCCAACGAGAGCTGTACGCACCATGGCATTTGATAGCTCGATTTGAAAACTTTGTTGGGGTGTAGTGGGGGACAACTCTATCCCCCAAACCCTTCTCATCCAACAAGTGCCATAGGCACGAGTTGGGTGAGGAGGGTTTGGGGTAGGGTTCTCCCGTTAAAAAATTCTGGGCCCATTTTAAAATAAAAAGTAAGGGGAAATATACCCTAGAGGCCACCAGAATGCGCCATATGGTACCTAAATTTGAAAATTTTCTTGGTGAAGGACACCCCAAACCCTTCTCATCCAACGAATGCCGTAGGCACGAATTGGATGAGGAGGGCTTGGGGGGGGGGGGGGGGGGGGTTCTCCTGTTAAAGAAATCTGGGCCCATTTTTTTAAATAAAAAATAAGGAAATTATACCCAGATTCCACCAACATGCACCATTTGATGAAACAATTTGAAACTTTTTGGGGGGAGAGGAGACCCCCCCCCCCCCCCCCAACCCTCCTCATCCAACTCGTGCCCACGGCACTCGTTGCAGATGCCTTCAGCATCTGCCAATGCCCAACCAAGATGTAGCCCCCCCCTCCCCCAATATTTGAACGGAAATTACGGCCTTTGGGCCCATACAGAATAATGAATCCGTCCCGGTACCCCCTCCCACACACACACACACACCCCTGGCTACGCCACTGCTAGCATGTCTACTGGATTTCTGTTTTTTACTCAGCCGCTACGTCCTCGGCCTCACAGACCGTAATATATTTTTTGGTTTCGTACGTCCCGTGGTCGTACCAAACCAAACAAATACATTTCTGTCTATCAGGCTAAATTTGGACTAATGTATATGAACTGGCACCCTTCTTTGAATTTACCAAGTTTTTGTTCCCACTTCCGCCCGCCGCGCGTCTCTATCTCCCTCCCTCACCACGTCTCCCCCGTCTCTCTCGCATCTCTTGGATGCTCCATGAAATCGGTGCCCCCCCCCCCCCCCCCCCACCACCACTTTATGGAACCTTCCGCCGCCCCTGCTTGTATCCTATGTAGTAAAAACATACAACGACATTTATTTCCTCCATCACCATTCGCTAAGGAAAAAAAACCAAATATACCGTTGAAATTATGCAAAATATATCTACTGGTCGCCTTCATTTATAGCGTCACCGACACAGCATGATTTGGAGGTGTTACATGCCCTAGCCTCAGGTACTCCATGGCTATGCCAATTATGGGTCAGGATCTTAATTGGCATAGTCATGGGGTACCTAAGCCCAGAGGGCTGACTGCTGAAAACTTTCAAACGCTGGCAGATCGCAATGTTCTCCTGAGGTTAAGTCGGTTATGATTGTAAACAGTGTGTCCAAAATACAATATTGTGATAAACGGATCTGAAGAGCATATTTCAAAATTTTCTAATTCTGTCTTGAACGTATGACAGAATTTGAAATTCTGAAACATGCTGTTTAAAAAGTGATAATTAGCCGTTCAAAAATTCAAGAGGATTTCCACCCCAGAAGCCACCAGAATGCCCCATTTGGTCGCTCATTTCAAAAAATTTTCTGGGGGAGAACCCTCCCAGAGCCCCCTACACAAGCTCGTGCCTTCCGCACTCTCGGCAGATGCCTTCGGCATCTGCACGATTCCCCCCCCCCCCCCCCACCTTTGAGAATTCCTGTATCCGCCCCTGGTCACACGATAGGGTTCGCTTGGTGAGTATAAAAGCTTGTTTTCGACCCTGGATCTGTTTGGTTTCAACACAACATTGGCGAGATATCGAGGGAATCCCATGTGACGTCACGCCTTATCTGAAAATACTTTAGTTTAGTTTAAACAGTATTTATTTCAGATAAAATAAATTCTCAAAGAACAACATTGAATATTTACAAAAGTATAGGTATGGTATACTTCATGTAGGATTCCATAGTGTTTCGCTAATTTCTCTAAAAATGGAATCGTTAAAAAGCTAGATACTTATTGCTGCAGTTGCTTCGAAGAGAATACTAAAAAATAGCCCATTTGATGTTTGTTCGACAGTTATTGGACACAAAAGACTGTTGCCAAAATGAGAGTGAAAATGAGAGAGCACGAGAAGGTGAGGTGGGGGTCGGGTTAGGGATTATTGTCGAATAAACTGCTAGCTCAGCATGCTGTCAGGCAAACTGGTTTCAATTAACAGAGGATTGGCGTATTGTTATAACACGCCGTTATCTGAAGTGAAAACATTTTCTTCCCATTCGACTGTCGCCCCCCCCCCCCCCCCCCCCCCCCCCCCCCACAAACACACACTTCAACAACATAAATGAAATAAATAAAAAAAATAATTTAAAAAAGCCAGGCAAAACCGCAAAACATAGACACTAAATGATCGTTATAAAGTAAAAACGACCACGGTCAAAAACGGTAAACAATTTTTTTTTTTTAAAAAGTCATTAAAAGAATGAAACAAACCCCAAATACCCCCAATTGGAAAAATAATTCAAAGCTGTGTGAATGTATGTGTGATGAATAAACAGCTCACAAATAACAATGGGATTACCTTCATAGACAAGTGATTATGGATATGTTAATTACAGGTGTGAAGGAATTAGAGCCAAGGCAAAATGAAGTGTTACAGTTGTAACTGAACTAATTACCCTAATGCATAGGTAAATTAAAAAAATGAATGCCGATTGAAAAACATGGTCTGAAATCTTTCGGGTGGGGGCGAAAGTTCTTCGGGGGGAGGAGCGGTCCTCTCGCCCCCTTCCCCCGTGGTTGCAGGTTCGGTGGTTCAGTCAGTAGTGTTTCAGTTGAAAGGTGTGACGTCAACGTTGTGCATTCGAGTCTATTCATATGATTTGTTAACTGACTAGACCTTCGTACATGCACAAATATGGGCATTGGAACGATCATATGGGAAATCGAATAATCTCAACTGGACGTATAATTATCACCAACTCCCGATCAACGATTTTACCAACTGGGCGTATAAAAAAATCGATAAGGTGACATTATATTTTGAACAGTTTCAGTAGCACCGAACCTCCTTCGTTGTTATGGTTGATAGTTTCTGGTGTGGAATTGAACGCCGAATCTGTCGATCTATGATTTTAACATGTTACATTTGTGCGAACATGTGAAAAACGATATTTGAAGGAGAAATTTGCCCGAGAAATTCATTTTCCGAGATGATCAGCAGGTGTTTTTTTCATACTACAAGAGTCGATTTTTCCATTAAGTTGTGTCGTTTCATTGTTAAATATTGTTTTACATAACATACTTACTGATTTTGCTTTCTTCGGTCATTCCTTTTATTAAAAAATCTTGTTTTCGGTGATCTTGGATACGCTGCGACTGAAACTTTGAGATAAAAATAGAAATCTCTCGCCTCGCTTATCTCCACTTCCGGCTAAAGGTTTATACGGTTTATACCCTGTGCTAACGCTTCTGATGAGTACACGCACTTTCAAAAACCGGTCAGGCTTTTATTTCCGCACGGGTTAGATACCCTTGGACACTTCATGCAGGTCTGGAAACACCTCGCGAACGACCGTTTAACCCTTTACCTAACATGAAAAGCAGACGACACTTGCAAAAAAAAATCTTGAATAACTAATTTTTTTCATTTTTTGTCTCAAAAACATAGGTTATGACCCCTCATTGGAACGAGCTCGACGAGCTCGTTCCAATGAGGGGTCATAACCTATGTTTTTGAGACAAAAAATGAAAATATAATGAAAATTAATTGGCGATTTTTGAGAATAGCGCTGGCCGGTTTTGGCCGTTACGCTGGGTAAAGGGTTAAGTTACTTGTGGGTTACGTGAATTGAAAAGTACGCGAAGGAACTACATGTTATGGCAGGTTGAAACGGGTTACGACAAAGTAATACACAAAAAAGTTTATTAAATTACCACGTGAAATGAATTTCTGCCCAAATAAATAGCAACAACTAACGTGCAATCTCGCTTTGGCGAGATTACACGTTAGTTGTTGATATTTATATCGACGGGAATCTCATTAAGACGTTAAAAAAGCATGACTGGTCGGGTAAAAACAGAGAAGGCGGAGAACCACCACAACATGTCTTGGTTTACCACCCACCGAGTTTGGCATTATCTCTAACCTAAAGGCAACCGAGGGAAACGTATAAAAAATCACTTGCAGACACGACAACATACACATATACGGAGAAATCATTGATCTTGTATCTTGTCAACAACAAAATTTGAAAAAGACCATTAATGCAAGATAACAGAAGCATACTTGGACGTTTTTATTTAAACAATATGTTTTTCTCAGGGCTTCGAAGTTCAGAGATTTCCACTTTTCAAGGCAGGCAACTCTAATTCAAATATACTACTCGCATTTTGCTAAGGATCCCTCCAAAACCATCGACATATCTTATACACAAAAGGTCAAATGTGTAAAGTTTTAAGTTTGTTTGTTTGTTCATTAGGGTTTAACAGCACTTTCAACAGCTTGGATCACATCATTTTTTTCGGGTGGTGGGTGTCGGAGTCCTGGAGAGAATCACCGCGCGATGGTGAGCAGCTTTCGGGCTCTCTAATTAACCATCCTCACAAAGCAATTAGCACTGGTTGAAAGTAAATCTTACGTTGACATGTTGTATATCTATGGTCGACGCGCTGTATGCCCACGGTTCACCCGCCTTCAACCAATTCTAACCCTACTTGTGCCAAATTATAGAGAGAGAGATAGTTACTCAGCACTGGTGAGTGGTGGGGGATTCCCTATGGGTACTCTGGCTTCCTCTACCCGTAAATTTGTACAACTTGATATGACCCATAGTGCTACAAGTGTCATTGTACCTCAAAAAATAAACAATGTACATATTTTCCTTTCGTGTACAGATTATGTCGGTGAGTAGGGGGTTATCCTCAGCAAAATGTGAGTAGTATATTTAGAACTGTTAAATCTAAGTAATGAATTGCATTAAGTCCTATTACGTACAAATTGGTCCAAACTTCTTGTTGAAAAGAATATCCCTACTTCGAAAATGCCATCTTTGACTTCTGCGTCAGCCAAGTGAACTAGTTTTGTGAAATATCAAGTTTAAATTCGTAGAACCGATGTCATCAATCGCATTAACTGAAGGGGCAACCGAAGGACTTCACCCACTCTCTTCTCCCATTCCATACAACGTGTTTTCTTGAAATGTTTACACCTCGCGACCTGTGATCTTGCATAGATTAAAAGCCAAGATGGCAGTTTCGAAAAAGGCTTGTTTCAGTGTCAATGAGCGGCAAAATCGTTAATGAGTATTATAGCACATACCCTCACATCCAGCTTCTTCCATCGAAGATTTTGCTGATTCCATACCCTTCTCCAACTGGTCGGCTACCTTTCCACTGCAGTCTCCTAAATGTTTTCTGATACAGGCAAGATATTCATTTGATTTGCTATAAAAGAAACAAAATATTAATAAAAAAAACCCTCAGATGCTCAAGCAAAACACCATTCTAATTCTGTGAGGAATTTGGCGTTGTTATGGCCTGAAACCAGTCTATCCCTTAAACAGCCCATCGCCTTTGTTTAGATTCACTCGCCTGGATTATTTAACTTGGTCGGGAAAGTGAACCCATGGCTTTACGAATCAACTGATATATTCCTAATGATTGGATCTAAAACATACCATAAAACATTAATTTTCTTTCAATCATATTTTGCTCAATCGAGATTTTATTTGAACAAAAGCGGTGGAATCTCGATAAATGTGTGTGTGTGGGGGGGGGGGGGGGGACACATTTTCACGGCCCACCATGGTTCGGCCCAGTGGGAGAAAGGTTCCGATCGCATATCGGTAAATGTACCATCACACACTAGTCTTTAGTTTAGATGAGCATGCCATGGTATGGTCAGTTTCCTGTCCATTTCTTCTACTTCATTCATCTTTCAACCCGAAGGCTAGCCTTTGGATTGGAAGATGGGTGAAGTAGTGGAAACGGACCGAGGCGACCGCAAGTGGGATTCTTTAGCCAAATCTTGTTTGGATTTGCAAATATTTTACAGAAATGCCTGTGTATAGTCACGTTTTCATTCTCCCATTTTAACTCATTGTGTAACCGCGTTACATATATGTGGAAAATAGTGGAGGGGCACATTCCCCTGCCCCCCCCCCCCCCGGTCCTGCCACTTCTGGATTTGACCAATCAGTAGTTTGACTATAGCAGTAGTTTGGTGATCGCGCCGCGTAGTTCCACAAATTGTGTAAATATCTTGGTGTTTTCGACGAAAATTAAATACTTGTTGATTGGAATATCTAAAACTGGAGTACGAAAAAATGTCTTCATATCTCTGTGAATAAAATGACATTACATTACATCAATGGTAGTCTGCGCGCATATTTCCACAAAAAGTGGGTAAACAAACAGCCTAAAACAACGCCAAATTCTGATCAGAATTAGACTGTAGCGTTGATGTAATGTGGAGAGCTGACACGGTTGGCTCACTTTCACAACCGACTAACCAAGAGCTATAACTGGATAATATCCGGTTATCCGTGGCCTCTGTTTCGACGAATATGGGATCAAAACTATAGGGATTGGAAAGTAGTGTTCACAGAAGGTATTCCGTAGTGCGTATACACAGTGGCGTAGGGGATGGGCCCGCAGGGCCCGCATTTCGGGGGGGGGGGGGCGGCTAGAAGGGGGCCCCCGTCTTGAAGGATGTCCCAAAGCTGGAAGAGAGAGAGAGAGTGAGAGAGAGAGAGAGAAGAGAGAGAGAGAGAGGGGGGGGGGGGTAAGTAAGTATATGTTTTAACAAACACGTGGTCAATCCTGATTTGGTTCTATTCAACATTTAATAACTGGTAAATATCACGAGTGTCATAAATGCTAATTTTATGAACTAAATTCAGGATTGGCTATGTTGGCGTACTGGCGTAGCACTTATGGTTATCTGTTTGTTATACGTGCCAGGTTGTGGATATGTTGATATGTTTACCTGGGTAACTGTTGCACAGTCCACAGTGTACCAAATACACATTATTTCAAACTTTCACCTCCACACGACGTACTCTTTGTAGTCTATGTATTATTCTTTTAAGTGAACGCAGCACGCTACATCACTAAACTGATAGGGGTGAGAAATGAACAATATACATACATGGTGCCTCTCAAGTCACATATGTTGGGCGTGCATGTGTGTATCGTTGGATGGTGGGGGTGAAACTTAAAACATGTAATGAAAAAATCTACCGAGTCGTACTTTTAGAATCGATCCTATAGGCTATACCTTCATTTAATTTATGGCGTATATACAACGTGAAATCCTGTGTGCTGTGCACGGTAACAACACTAAATTTGCTCCCGTTTCAAAGGCAACCACCATTATGAAAGGGCCCCCGTCTCTATCTTGCGGGGGGGGGGGGGGGGGGCACAAGATTTTCGGCTACGTCATTGCGTATACAAACGAACGTTGTCGACGATTCGACAACGTTCCTTTGTACACAAACTGTAATGATTAGAATGCAGTGTGCCATTCCCAGTGTTGGAGAAAACAACTTATCTGACACAAATATCATCGAGAATTCTATTACTCTGTTATAGCACTGATACGTCTGGCAGCAGAACAGTATTAATCGTGTAGTTGAAAAGTAGACATGTGTTTAGAGTAGTGAATTCAAATACATATATATAAAATATAACACGGAGTTCTCATTAAGTAATGATGATGAACATCATAACATAACACAAACTACAGAATAGTTTGTGTGATTACTCCGTACTCATTAACGAAGTCTGGAATGCCAAAGTTTTCCTAATCGGTTAGGCAGGTAAATGTCTTCATCATCTGCTTAATCATCTCACCACTAGTAATGTGATGTCCCCTGTCTCGTGTTCCAGCTATAGATATTCGTAATTCTTGGACTTGGGAACTCAGAATTCTGAGTGTGTAATCTCAGATTTCTGACATGTGAACTCAGAATTCTACTTTGGAACTCAGAATTCTAACTTTAAAACTCAGAATTCTGACTTTAGAACACAGAATTCTGACTTTGGAACTTAGACTTCTGTCCAAAGTCAGATTTCTGTGTACTGAAGTCAGAATTCTGAGTTCTGAAGTCAAAATTCTGACAAAAGAAACTCTGAATTCCGAGTTCTAAATTTTGAATTCTGAGTTCTAAATTCAGAATTCTGAGTTCATTTTTAGCTTAACTTGACATAATCAAGATAAGCCATTGCCATCACGCGTGCGGAAGTCTGTTAGTCTGTGAGTCTGTTAGTCTGTGAGTCTGTGATGTCTGTTCACATTTTCTTTTAGCATGGGTTACACCCCGCAGTTCTTGTCTGATCGTCACGAAATTTCATATGCAGGTTTGTGGTCATGTCTAGATGAGAACGTCCCCTTTCGGTCGCGATCGGGCAACCGGTATGGCTGCCCGAGCCCAAAACCCGAAAACCATTAGCACAGTCTACAGGTCGTATTTATGAAGGGATTTCATTGTAACTTGGTAGGACGCCTCTGTATAATGCCTAGATGAGAACGTCCCCTTTTGGGCATGATCTATCAACCGTGATGGCTGCCCAAGCCCGAAACCCAAAAACTTTTAGCATAGTCTGCAGGTCATGTTTAATGTGGAGGGATTTCATTGTAACTTGGTAGGATGACTCCTTATGATGTCTAGATGAGAATTTCCCCATTTGGGCATGATCTGCCAACCATGACGTCTGCCCGAGCCCAAAACCCGAAAACCTTTAGCACAGTATACAGGTCATATTTATTGAGGAATTTCATTGTAACTTGGTGGGTTGACTTCACACAATGTCTAGATGAGAAAGTCCCCTTTTGGACGTGATTGGGCAACTGTGACGGCTGCAGGGGCCCGAAGCCCGAAAACCTTTAGCACAGTCTACAGGTCATATTTATGAAAGGATTTCATTGTAACTTGGTAGGATGACTCCAAATAATGTCGAGATGAGAACTTCCCATTTTGATCGCGATCACGCAGCCTTGATGGGTGCCCGAGGTCATATTTATGGAAGGATTTCATTGTAACCTGTTAGGTTGACTCCATATAATGCCTAGATGATGACATCCTCTTTTGGTCGTGATTGGTCAGTTGTGATGGTTACAAGTGCCCGAAGCCTGAAAACCTTGAGCACAGCCTACAGGTCATATTTATGAAGGGATTTCATTGTAACTTCTTAGGATCACTCCAGATGATGCCCAGATGAGATTGTCCCCTATGGTTGCGATCATTCAGCCATGATGGCTGCCCGAGCCCGAAGCCCGAAAAACCTTTAGCACAGTCTACAGGTCATATTTATGAGGGGATTTCATTGTAACTTGGTAGGTTAACTTCATATAATGTCGTCTAGATGAGAACGTCCCCTTTTGGACATGATTGGGCAACTGTGACGGCTAAAGGTGCCCGAAGCCTGAAAACCTTTAGCACAGTCTACAGGTCATATTTATGAGGGGATTTCATTGTAACTTCGTAGGATGACTCCTCATAATGTCTAGATGAGAACGTCCCATTTTGATCGCGATCATTCAGCCTTGATGGGTGCCTGAGCCCAAAAACCTTTAGCATAGGTAAAAGGTCATATTTATGGAAGGGTTTCATTGTAACCCGTTAAGTTGACTCCATATAATGCCTAGATGATGACATCCCCTTTTGGTCGTGATTGGTCAACTGTGATGGCTACAGGTGCCCGAAGCCCGAAAACCATGAGCACAGTCTACAGGTCATATTTATGAAGGTATTTCATTGTAACTTCGTAGGATCACTCCAGATGATGCCCAGATGAGATTGTCCCCTTTGGTTGCGATCATTCAGCCATGATGGCTGCCCGAGCCCAAAGCCCAAAAACCTTTAGCACAGTCTACAGGTCATATTTATGAAGGGATTTCATTGTAACTTGGTAGGTTGACTTCATATAATGTCTAGATGAGAACGTCCCCTTTTGGACATGATTGGGCAACTTTGACGGCTAAAGGTGCCCGAAATCCGAAAACCTTTAGCACAGTCTACAGGTCATATTTATGAAGGGATTTCATTGTAACTTGGTAGGATGACTCCAAATAATGTCTAGATGAGAACGTCCCATTTTGGTTGTGATCATTCAGCCTTGATGGGTGCCCGAGCCCAAAAACCTTTAGCATAGGCAAAAGGTTATATTTATGGAAGGATTTCATTGTAACCCGTTAGGTTGACTCCATATAATGCCTAGATGATGACATCCCCTTTTGGCCGTGATTGGTCAGCTGTGATGGCTACATTGTAACTTCGCAGGATCACTCCAGATGATGCCCAGATGAGATTGTCCCCTTTGGTTGCGATCATTCAACCATGATGGCTGCCCGAGCCCGAAGCCCGAAAACCTTTAGCACAGTCTACAGGTCACATTTATGAAGGGATTTCATTGTAAGTTGGTAGGTTTACTTCATATAATGTCTGGATGAGAACGTCCCCTTTTGGACACGATTGGGCAACTGTGACGGCTTCAGGGGCCCAAAGCCCGAAAACCTTTAGAACAGTCTACAGGTCATAATTATGAAGGGATTTCATTGTAGCTTGGTAGGATGACTCCAAATAGTGTCCAGATGAGAACGTCCCCTTTTGGTCACGATCATTCAGCCTTGATGGCTGCCCGAGCCCAAAAACCTTTAGCATGTCTGTAGGTCGTATTTATGGAAGGATTTCATTGTAACTTGTTAGGTTGACTCCATATAATGCCTAGATGATGACATCCCCTTTTGGTCGTGGTTGGTCAACTGTGATGGCTACAGGTGCGGCGGTGCCTGAAGCCCGAAAATCTTGAGCACAGTCTACAGGTCATATTTATGAAGGGATTTCATTGTAACTTCATAGGATCACTCCAGATGATGTCCAGATGAGAATGTCCCCCTTTGGTTGCGATCATTCAACAATGATGGCTGCCCAAGCCTAAAGCCCGAAAACCTTTAGCACAGTCTTCAGATCATATTTATGAAGAAATTTCATTGTAACTTGGTAGGTTGACTTCATGTAATGTCTAGATGAGAACAGCCCCTTTTGGACACCATTATGAAACTGTGTTGGCTACAGGGGCCCAAAGCCCGAAAATCTTTAGCACAGTCTACAGGTGATATTTATGAAAGGATTTCATTGTACCTTGATAGGATGACTCTAAATAATGTCTAGATGAGAACGTCCCCTTTTGGTCGTGATCAGTCAGCCTTGATGGCTGCCCGAACCCCAAACCCCAAAACCTTTAGCATAGTCTATTGGTCATATTTATGGAAGAACTTCATTGTAACCCGTATGTTTTACTCCATATAATTCCTAGATGATTACATCCCCTTTTGGTCGTGATTGGTCAACTGTGACGGCTTCAGGGGCCCGAAGCCCAAACACACAGTCTACAGGTCATATTTATGAAGAGATTTCATTGTAACTTTGTAGGATCACTCCAGATAATGCCCAGATGAGAATGTCCCCTTTTGGTTGCGATCATTCATCCATGATGACTGCCAGAGCCCAAAGCCCAAAAACCTTTAGCACAGTCTACAGGTCATATTTATTAAGGGATTTCATTGTAACTTGGTAGGTTGACTTCATATAATGTCTAGATGAGAACGTCCCCTTTGGACGCAATTGGGAAACTGACGGCTACAGGGGCCCGAAGCCCGAAAACCTTTAGCACCGTCTACAGGCCATATTTATGAAGAGATTTTAATGTAACTTGATAGGATGACTCGTTTTGGAATAATTTCACTGTAACTTGGTATCTTTTGTTGATACACGTTAACTGTGAGGGCCACATACATTAACTGTGAGGTCATATTAACCCACCCCCTCAGCTCTTTAGTACAGTGTACACCTCATATTATTTTTATCATAAACATAGCATACAGGGAACAGAAATGAACATATTCCCAATTATCACAATTCTTGTCTTATTTCATAATCCTTTCATAAACATTGAACATTATCCTTTTCATCAAACACAACACACAAGTTAAGCTACAGTGTCATTGACACTTTCATTTTCTTACCATGTCCAGAATACGTCCTGTACTTTACTGATTGCAGGCTTTAAGGCATCGAAGTACTTAAAGAATTAGACCGTGAGCTTGGGAGATCAGGTTTCTGTGTACCAAGTTTGATTTTAATCAATGCAGCCTGCAGTGACGATGGACATGTGTGTGAGTTGGGGACGGTGAATTATTCTTTTGAATTTTGGCCTCAGAGACACTGCTTAGAACCTTTCATTGGAACAAGCTCGTTGAACTTATTCGGATCAGGACAAGGATCCGTAGCGACCTTGCCCATCAGTTACGTCTTGTACTGATTAGGATTTATAGGTGAAATCCGGATCCGGAAAAGTGGTATTCATGAAGCCTCTCTTTTTATTAAATACTCCTCGAGTTTATTTAACCCACTGGTACCTCTCTGATAGAAATGGTCTACACCCCTAGCCTCTATTGCCCCAGCACTGCTCAGTCATGCGATACTGTACCATAATGTGTAAAACAAACAACAAAAAACAAAGTAAACATGGAAAAGGGGTTAAAGTCCCCCCCCACCCCCTCCACCCCCCCCCCCCCCGCGGATGGGCCGCGGAGTCAGTCATTGTCTATTGACTCTTGGGCTCATTCGTAGGAGCACTGAAGGCCATAGTCAAATAGCTGTATAGGAGCCAGGAGACATAGAGGATTTATATAGGAGTTAGGAGACATACAGGAAGAGTAGTCATATAGGTACTAGGAGCCATTTGGGAGCTGTGAAGGTCACTTGTTATAGGGGCTCTATGGGAGTCATGCATGGAGGAACTAGGAGCCATACAGGAGGAGTATAGGATCTGAGAGCCGGACGAGCCGATGAAGTAGAGAGAGGGAAAGATGGGGGGGGGGGGGGTAGTTGTTGCTATTGATTTTGACAGAAATTAACCCTTTAACCCTTTATCCAACGTAACGGGAAAAACCGGCCAACGCTATTCTCAAAAACCCCCAATTAATTTTCATTACATTTTCATTTTTTGTCTCAAAAACATAGGTCATGACCCCTCATTGGAACGAGCTCGTTGAGCTCGTTCCAAAGAGGGGTCATAACCTATGTTTTTGAGACAAAAAAATGAAAGAAATTAGTTATTCAAGAATTTTTTTTACAGATGTCGTCTGCTTTTCACGTTAGGTAATGGGTTAAACCTAGACTGCTGATGGTATCTTCCATCCCAATTTAATGTCATCAATTAGAAGAGTCCATATTCGTTATTGAGGTGGGCTGGGTAGACCCATAAAATATACATAATGCATCCTTTTAGCTGCACGTTGAAAATATTGATCAGTTTACCATATAAATTCAAAAAGAAATCATCTACTTTATATAGATGGATAGATGGATACTTTATAACTCCGGGTTGTATCACGATCCTAGAATAAAAAAACGCCCTCTCGTGTTCAAAAGATTAAAACTTAAACAACATGACTGGCGTTGTAGAAACAGGGAAGACGGGGAAGCATACCAAATCCATTTTGATATAGGTTTGGGCCCCACAAAGTAGATCTTCTGAGTCTGTAGTCATTTTTTTCTGAAACTGCATGTAGGAAGGCGGATTTTTATTTTATTTTTTATGTGTGTAATTATTCTTTTGCCAGAAAAAGTTCTTGTTTTTGGTTTGTTTTATGTTTA
Organism: Pictodentalium vernedei; assembly: GCA_031216915.1. Taxonomy (NCBI): domain Eukaryota; kingdom Metazoa; phylum Mollusca; class Scaphopoda; order Dentaliida; family Dentaliidae; genus Pictodentalium; species Pictodentalium vernedei. Next base: position 86,191,435 of record CM062291.1, read on the forward strand.
AGGCCTCATAATCTACAGAATAGCATGGGTGGTGGTGGTTTATTTCATCCCTTGAGCACAATAAGGATTTGCAAAATCTTGTTGCACCCAAGGGACAAATTTATCAACTTTATTGACATGGGTAAAATATCAGACATAAACCATTTAAATTTTTTTCAAGTTTGCATTGGTAATTGAAAGAGAGCGAGCGGCAGTAAAAAGGACCACGTGGGAGGGCATGAGAAACAGCTTTTTAAATTTTTTCGACCTTAGTAGTACCTTACCAGAATATTATATAGCGTTAACTGTTGTGATGCAAGTTCTTTATTTCCGGGTCTGAATGAGAACCTTGGAAGTTGGAACATTCAGAAATTGTTCGCATTCCAACTTTTTGGAATGTCCAGCATATGAGTCTGACAGAACAAGATTCACCGATACTATAATTATGAAGTGGATTGAGAAAATGAAGGATATTTGAGTAATGGATGATACAAAGGCGTGGTTCGTATACTTATTAGTGAAAACGAGAACGAAGAAGTACGGGATATCATCAAACATTTCGTTTCTGGGTATCGGGAGGAGAGAAGGTCGGGAGAGGAAGTGGCATTGGGGACAAAGAGGTGAATTGATTGCTTCTCATTGGAAAACCACGAAGAATCAGCGGTTCGGCGAACTATTTTATTATCACTGTGTCTTCTGGATTTGAAATTTAATCAGTAGTCAGGTTATTGCTGTGTGGAAATTTTATTCCGCAAGTGTTCTCGTGATAATTCACTCTACTCTTTTTACTGTAACATCAGAATACATTAGTACTATTCTGCTGATCCAAAATCTATTGGAAGTGAATGATTTGAATTAAATCTCGAAGTTATCAGAACCTAGAAAAATGTGTACTTACTCACAGAAGTCTTCTTTTTTCGCCTCCCCAGCTGTGTGTTTTCTCATAATTTCTGATACAATGCTCTGACAGCCAAGAACCGCTTGTGGATCACAGTCTGCGTGCACTTCTGATATATAAAGCATACTCGCTGCAAATTGAATGAAAAAGTTGTCAGTATAACGTTAAGGTACGTGGAAACACGGGGGGGGGGGGGGGGGGGGGCACATATCCCAACTTTGTTCAGAGATTATGCCGAACTTACATTGACCAATATATTTTTACACCATAATAACACCACCAGAGAATCGGGCGGGGTGGGACCGGGCAATGGGCGGACGGGCAAGGTGGAAGAGTCTTTCTATTTCTTCCTCTTCCGGTTTCAGTCATTACAGTCTTATTTGGAATTAGCAGGATGTGGTCGCAGACTCTTTACTCTTTAGATGTGACGAGAGATTCCTTCGTATGATTTTTGTCTTCTACGGCATTTAAAGTTCAGAAAATGCCCATTTTACTCAATATTCAACAAGTTACCCTAAGAGAGAATTTGTTAGCCCTTTACCCAATACAGACGATATCAAAATTTATTATTTTAAATATCACTTTTTTCAAATTTTTCAAAATATTGCAACAAAACCATATCATTGAAATTATCAGAAATTGACAGTAGATGACCAATATATTTTTACACCATAATAAAATGTGGCAATGTGTCTTCAATCATCTTATCTTATCTTATCTACATGTGACCCCTCGTTGGAACGAGCTCGACGAGCTGGTTCCAACGAAGGGTCACATGATATGGTTTTGTTGAATTTTTTTTCAAAATAATATTTTTTTAACTGCTGAATTTGCATATTACGCGGGCGGATGCGGCCGATTCGTTGGGTAAAGGGTTAAATATGGAGCCAAAATGTGTATTTTTCACAATGTAGAGAGGCGTTAGTCCTTAACATAACATTGTTTTTTGTATTCCTCCCACCTCACCAATGTAGATTGGCCACTGCTGATATATATCAGTATCTGGACCATGTCAAGGAACAAGCAGTCAGAATGTTATTTTTATTTTGTAAATTTTTGACTTTTGACTCGAATCTGATTGTTTAAATATCCCGGGTAAACAAATCTAAATGAGAAATTTGGAATTTCCAAGCGATCTTGACTCCGGTGCATTCGACCAATGATGACTTTTTTTATTTGGGCGGACTACTTCTTTGTTTGCGTTGGGAACGAAATCGAACGTGTTTTGTGTCAACACAAGTGTGACATAACTTTATTTTTATTTACACTTTTGTTCTATGAAATTCCCCTACAACAGTACTAAACCATTCGAAAAAATGAAATCGTTCCGCATACATGTGCCGAACGGAAATCGTTGAGCACACGTTTGATTACCCGAAAGTGAGCCGATTGTGAAATAACTAAATAAAATGTCTAAAACTGAAGTATATAGCGAGTTTAATGTGTACGAAAAGAGCAAAGAAGAAATGAGTCGATATATGAAGGGGAAAATGGATATTCAGAACAAGAAGAGTATGAGTACGCAAATTTGTTTGGTGATAAAATGTGTTCTTTTTGTTGATAGTTGTCAAATGAATTGCCGAGTGTCCTTCTAATTACTGTTTTTATAGACGTGAAGGCGTGTAATAAACACAGAACGACATGCGCGAATGGGCTAATCGATGTGGCACTTGAGCCATATCGATTAACCCATTCACACGCGTGTGTAGTTCAGTGTTTTTATCGTACAGGCAGAACAGTGGAAATCCCGTGTTTGACATTAATAGGTGTGTGATAAAAGTCGTTAACAGGACATCATCTATGACATTAACCCTTTGCATAACATGGATAGAACATGACTCCTTTTTTTTTTTGCTTCAAAAACATACCTTAGGACATTTCTTTGGAACGGACTCAATAAAGGGCGGGGTCACGTCTTGGAGGCAATTTAAAAAAAAAAATGCCATTCAGATTTTCTTATTTTTTTCTTTGAAAAAAATAAGAAAATCTTAATGGCATTTTTTTTTAAATTGCGCTGACATGAGTACAACAATCAGATCTATATTGTCTCGTGAGAATATACATGATTACTTGCCAGCGGGAATCGTTCGAAAATAAGTTTCTCGACTGGAGGAAATAGTTCGGCGTGGGGAGTTTGGGGTGGAGCTGTCACACACACACTGTCACACTCCTAAATCCCCTTCGCTAGGCCTCCAACCCTGCAGATTAACCAACCACTAGCATTTACTAGAGTAAATGGGTATGAAGATTTAAATTCAAAATCCACTGCCATGAACCCTTTGGTGGATCTTCCATATCAGTTCAATGGCAGCAACTGGAAGAGTCCCTATTCATTATTTAGGGGTAGACAAATTAATATTTTCAACGTGCAGCCTTCGGGCTACCACACACATGCACTTAGCGTTCATCCTATTTAATGAAATTATTACGTATCACGATGTTCCTGGAGTGAAAAAAGGGCCGCCCGTGATAAAGGGTTAAAAAATTTAAATGTACTTACTCTTATACTTCCATAATGGATTTTTAATTCATTTAATTTATTTAAAGGGGGACGCGGTGGCGTCGCGGTAACCGGTTCTCGTCAGATCACCGAAGTTAAGCAACGTCGAGCGCGGTTAGTAGTTGGTTGGGTGACCATTTCAGCGACTGATTCGAGCTCCCGCGTTGTGTCCTTGGGCAAGGCACTTAACCCCAGTTGCCTACATGGGGACACGATGACGATGTGTACTAAGGCGTACTGCACGTCGAAGGTGCGCATGTCTTCAACCAATCTAACCCTGCCTGTGCCGCGGTGCAGAGTTCAGAGTTGCGATGTTGGAGAGCTGACAGCTGCTCGTCGTTGCTCGGTGGTTCACTCCGAGTACTCCGGCTTCCTCCGCCCGTAAAACTGTCATCGACATGATATGACCCTGGCTGTTAATGTGTCGTTAAACCCTAATAAAAAAATCATTCAAAGGACTACATGGGATCGCGCTGCCTCAATAGTTAGTCAACGCATTGGAGTTTAAACAGAAAGGTCGACGATTCAATCCCGACTCGCGTCGCCAGTCTGCGTTGTTTTGGGGGCAAGACATTAAATCCAAGACACTATACAATGTTATTTGCAACATGGTCCAGCTCTTCCTTTACAAGAGGAACTTCTCACTTAAAGAAAACAACGCCTTACAACAAACAATTTTTAAAGGTGTTTATTATTATTAATGTAATGTCGGTTACCACATTTCTGTTACAGGGGCCGCGGAACCGGGGGGGGGGGGGGGGGGGGCTGGGGCGGCTTCAGCCCCACCACTTTTTTGCCGAGCTATGTTTTCTTGTATTCATATATTTTAACACAACCTATGACTGGTGAAACAAGGGGCGGATTCAGATCCTCCCACATATTTTTGCCAGCTATGTTTCTCTCGTACTGGTTCAGTTTCGATAGATTTCGAATCATTTTTTGCAGTAAGTGGCAGCAAACGCTAAAATGTATACAGTCTGTTAAAAAAATTGGTTAACTTTAATAGATCGTAATCTTACAGACATACAAGTACCAAATCCACTCCCAGACAAGATAATCCACAGACAGTATAATTGCTGTTAACTGTTGGTAAGGCATACAGGTGATATCTATTTATCAGCTTTGGTCGTTACGACCAAAGCTGATAAACAGATCTCACCTGTATGCTTTACCGACGTTTTTTAACGGCTCTCAAAGTGTGAAATCTTTCAAATACATCTCTGAAAAATCTTAAAATATCCGCTCAAATGAATGTGTGTTTTGGGACCCTGGAATTTAAAATTTTCGTACGAAGGACCCAACAATGGTCGGCCCGTCATACCGACGACCATCCATCGTCCAATCCAGCCGCCTCACTTTGAAAAACGTCCCGCCGCCCCTGTGTTACTTTTATATCGTGTATATTATATATGTTGTATTATGTTATCTATTTATATATTTATTAGGGTTTAACGACACTTTAACAGCCAAGGTCATATCTTGTCGGTGATAGTTTTTACGGGTGGAGGAAGCCGGAGTACCCGGAAAGAATCACCGAGCAACGACGAGCAGCTGCCAGTTCCCCAACATCTTAACTCCGCACTGCAGCACAGACAGGGTTAGATTCTCTGAAGACATGTGCACCAGGCGCGCAGTACGCTTTAGTACACGGCGTCATCGTGCCCCATCTAGACAATCGGGGTTAAGTGCCTTGCCCAAGGATAAAACACGGGAGTCCGAATCGTTCGCTCAGGCGGTCACCCATCCAAGGACTAACCAGGGCTCGACGTTGCTTAATTTCGCTGATCTGACAAGAACCGGTTACGAGAACCGGTCATGTGTGTTATCAGTGTTGCAATCTGCCTTTGCGAAGGTGTTAATTGCTAATAATAAATTATTCCATCCTTTTCTTAATCCCGATTTCCCACGTGGAGCACGACAGCGCTGAGCTAACGCGTGCTGCACGTCGATGGTGTACTTGCCTTCAAACGCTGCTAACTCTGCTTATACCTGGCTAGTAACAGTAAGTCGGAGCAGAGTATTTTTTAACCCTTTACCTAACATGAAAAGCAGACGACACTTGCAAAAACAATTCTTGAATAACTAATTTGTTTCATTTTTTGTCTAAAAAACATAGGTTATGACCCCTCGTTGGAACGAGCTCGACGAGCTCGTTCCAACGAGGGGTCATAACCTATGTTTTTGAGATAAAAAATAAAAAAAAAAATGAAAATTAATTGTCGATTTTTGAGAATAGCGCTGGCCGGTTTTTGCCGTTACGTTGGGTAAAGGGTTAATTAAGCAATTTTTACAGGGAGACATAGATCTCTAATAGGCACCGACACATTGCATTATGGTTTCTCAAAAATGGTAAGTTCTCAACTGATTCAAAATTGGTCATGCATTTCAGTCTAAATACAAAATTTAATATTACCAATATTTTTAAAAAGAAATAATACTGATAGTTGCGTAAATGTCATTACAAATAACAAAATGAAATCACACACTCTTACATATACAAAAACATCACCCATGTTTGAGTTTGAATTTAAAAATTCAACAACCAGTGTAGTACACTCACATCACCCATGTACTACACTGGTTGTTGAATTTTTAAATTCAAACTCAAACACGGGTGATGTGAGTGTAGTCGTGTACTGCACGTGTACATATACAAAATTAAATGCAAAAAAAAAAACAGTCGCCCAGTACCTTGAAAACTACTGTTACTGGCAGACAAATATTCATCACTGGGCGACATTTTGTCACCCAGTGATTATGTTAAAAAAAATACTGAGTCGGAGAGTTTAACAGTTGCTCACCAATACTCGGTGGTTCTCTGCGAATACTTCGGATTCTCCCACGAGAAGCTCGTTCCAATGGGGGGTCATAACCTATGTTTTTGAGACAAAAAATGAAAAAAATTAGTTATTCGAGAATTTTTTTTGGCAAGTGTCGTCTGCTTTTCATGTTAGGTAATGGGTTAACGGAAAGGACTGTTGATATAATGATCAGAAAGCAGTTACAGAACATCAAAAGATGGTGAAAGTGCCGTTTTCTTATTTTCCAAAGTGTTTCAAGAGAGAATAAGAGTCAAAAATTAATGTTAAAACTAAATGAGGAAAAAATGTAAAAAGCCATCTTCTGTATTTCAAAACTACTCGACAGGAAATGCCCCAAGTTTGTGAAATGATGCGTGCATCGATGGTACAACTTCGCCAATATTTCTAAATTTCAATTTTGATATGAAATTCCTTTTCCCCTAGTGTTAAATTTACAGACAGCCATAGAATATAAAAGGGAGTTAACTGTCCTGTAAATCTATTCCAATGACGAAAATTCTCAGTCACTACAAGTCTTTTCAGAAACCCTACAAAAGGAAACTTGACTTTTTTATGGCAAGCAAATTAGAAGCAACTACTTCACAAATAATCCGTAACATTAAGAATTTCTTCAGCAAATGTGTTTTTTACAGTCATTCTCAAGTTTTCATTCTTCTCAGGAAAAAAATTAGAAAATCTTATCTCCTACTTTTATATTAACCCTTTACCCAACGTAACGGCCAAAACCGGCCAGCGCTAATCTAAAAAAATAGCCAATTAATTTTCATTATTTTTTTCATTTTTTGTCTCAAAAACATAGGTTATGACCCCTCGTTGGAACGAGCTTGTCGAGCTCGTTCCAATGAGGGGTCATAACCAATGTTTTTGAGACAAAAAATGAAAAAAATTAGTTATTCAAGAATTTGTTTTGCAAGTGTTGTCTGCTTTTCATGTAAGGTAATGGGTTAACGGAAAGGACTGTTGATACAATGAACAGAAAGCAGTTACAGAACATCAAAAGATGGTGAAAGTGCCTTTTTCTTATTTTCCAAAATGATTTCAAGGGAGAATAAGAGTCAAAAATTAATGTTAAAACTAACTGAGGAAAAAATGTAAAAAGCCATCTTCTGTTTTTCAAAACTACTCGACAGGAAATGCCCCAAGTTTGTGAAATGATGCGTGCATCGATGGTACAACTTCGGCAACATTTCTAAATTTCAATTTTTATATGAAATTCCTTTTCCCCCAGTGTTAAATTTACAGACAGCCATAGAATATAAAAGGGAGTTAACTGTCCTGTAAATCTCTTCCAATGACGAAAATTCTCAGTCACGACAACTCTTTTCAGAAACCCTACGCAAGAATCGCCAGTCAGCTGGCACAACGGAGCCGGGCCTGATGAGAATTGTAGACCACGAACTTTTTCAGAAAGTATAAATTTGTTTTACAAGTATAATACAATAAACCTGATACTGAATTTTCATAACATTGCAATTTCGTGGCAGTAACAGGGGGAAGCAAAGCAACATGTCCTCAAAATCCAACCATAGAATTAGGGCCCGGCGAATCAACATGCTTCTCTCGAATCGAATCAAGCAAAAGAGTCGAAATCGAATCGAATCGAATCTACTTTTCAATCGTTGTGATATTACGGCCAACTGGTGCTTGGCGGTGCCTATATCCCTCGTGAACCCAATATCAATAGGCATACTACACTATTAGAACATTGACCGTTATTACTGAGGTGGTTTGAGAAGACATGTGTCGTTCTTTAGTGCAACTAGGCGCCATCTGCAATGCCAAAGCATTGCAGATGGCGCCTTGGTGCACTTAACGGATGAAAAATTGTACAAACGAGCCGCAACGCAATCTCCACTATCGCTTTAAATGTCATTTTTAAGAATTCTCCGACTGGATTTGTGCTATCTAGTTAGACTGGATACGTTCAATCTTATTCATCAGAAAATTACAGGATGTCTTGTTATCTTCATGCAGAAAGTCGATTCGATGTTCTCGAACGATCGAGATGGCTTCGAATCGATTCAGTGACAAGATTCAAAATGGAGTCGAATTTCGAACGTTCGCCTGACCAATACATTGGCCCCTGCATATAAACTGCTGTGTTCCGTATACATGCAACTCAAACTCACGACTTTACTCTGCCTCGTTTTACAATGAACCAAATCGTCCCACTTGAATTAACGTGTGGGTGAAATGTTTGAAACAACTGCAATTAATTGATATTTAACTGCAATTAATATTTTAATTTTATTAAATATTTAGCAATAGGTTTAAAAATAGTTTAAACTGACACAGTACACAAAATGGTATAATCAGGCAAAACCTGTCAGATATCTTATCTTCACAACAACACATTTAGTCACTTAGTTCTCTATAATAATTAGAGATAGTGGGAGGAAGAGAAATTTTATGGTCGTCATGACACGTGTGGACACGATAAGTTCTCAATTAATAAATAATCGGGAAATAGAACAGGTACTATTACAGGTAATGAGTATGACAAGAATTCAGGTCGGCGAAAGTTCTCGAGGTGTCCGAACACTCTCTGTCAGCATCAATTGTGGGGTTGGTGCTGTCACAGGGTACCGTCCTATCGGGCGAGGGACGTAAAATGGCTGTCCTCTGTGCGGAGAGAGACACACTCCGTGCAGGCTAAAGATCCCTTCGTAGTATTCGAGAAGAGCTAGGCCACGAAGTTGCCGCTATGAAGGTCATCCCACACACCTACGCCATTGGGCCAAGGAGAGGCGTTAATATAAGTTGCATAACTTGTTCGCCAATCCTTGTAAAACAAATAAGATTAAATTAAAAAGAATTCAGATGTCGCGAAAGGAGGTTTGAGTGTGACACCTCCAATAATTTTTCCAGTCGGGACATTTTCGTCTGAACTGGAGTCTTAGATATCGATTCGCTCCAGGGGCGGCTCACCCATTGGGAGTGGTCTGGAGTGGGTACAGGGGGCCCCCGGTCTGAGGGTGCCCCCAAAAGGAGGTGAAACGGTAAAAAAATTGAGGGAAGGAGAAAATTCTATAGTCTTTGCATAACCTGTGTACTGCCATTGCTACTTATGTAGCTACGATAAAGTACACAGTTGTTTTAACACTTTCCCCTTGTAACGGTCATATACTGGCCAACGCTATTCACAAAAATCGCCATTCACATTTATTATCTTTTCATTTTTTGTCTCAAAACATAGCTTGTGACCCCTCACTGGAACGAGCTCAAAGAGCTCGGTCCAATAAGGGGTCATAAGCTATGTTTTTTGAGAAAAGAAAATGTTCAGTTATTCAAGAAATATTTTGGCGAGTGTCGTCTGCTGTTCTGGTTGGGTAAAGTGTTAAACATTTGACTTACACTTATACATCACTTCATGTGAATGATTTCGAAAAAGATCACATTGAAGCTTACCCACTCTTATCACCCCCCCCCCCCCCCCCATACATGTAATTAAAATAATCGAAGGCATGACTCAAACCCTCCCCTTTCAAATTCATTCCGCAGTCCACCTTCATTGATATCACAGTGCACTTTTAGTAGTCCCATTATTTCTAAGGCATATCATGAGACAAATCAGACGCTTGTCGAAGATGTAATACGATAATCTGGGCGCAAGGAGGAGCACGCCCCCATCCCCCAAAAAGTCGAGAAAAAAAATTTGATTCTTCCGGAATATAATGGAGGCTTTTTTGTTGGACGTAATTTGACACCCGACAGTTTGGGAAAAACTTCAAAATGGGGGCGTAAATGGCTTAATTTCCTCGAGTCTCTTAGCGATAACTCCTCTGGTTTCCGATAGCAGAAATGGATTCTTATCAAACAAAAACAAAATCCTACAGACCCCAAAATTATTAAAATAACGCAATTCCAGTCAAATTCCATTGAAATGGTCGTCGCCATTTTTGTATCCGCAAACAAGATACACCGAGATATATTATTACTGAAAATGGGAATGAAATACTTACATGCCGAGAGAAAAATGAAAACGGCAGTCACAGTCCACGCCATGTCTGTTTAACAAAAAGCAGTAGCAATAAATTATGTCATGCAGTATTAACACAATTTCTGAAATAAATCTATTTTATATACTATATGAGCAACTTCTGTTTCTCTGAAGTAGTGTATCTGAACAGCTATTTTTAGTAAGTGTGCGATATTTGGAATGTTCTATAACTTATGTAGCAGAGCGGTACTAAAACATGTATTATCGAAAAAGCATATTCAAGTGCAGAGTTGCTGCATTCTCTCAACGAAAACAGCTATAGAATTACGAACGACCTTGGATTTGGAAATTGTAGAACAAACACTTGGAGGCATATTATATACTCACGACTGCAGTTAAAATCATTTGTCGCGGTGAAGGCCGGGGGAGGGGGTTGGGGGCGGGGTTGTGGGGGGGGGGGGGGGGCTTGCTTGCATATTTTTTCCAACACCAATGATGGAGTAGGTCCTTGAGATCAGGAACAAATGTTTTGCAATTGTTATCCTCTGATGGATTAACTTTTCGCCTAACATGATAAGCAGACGACACTTGGAAACAAAATTCTTGAATAACTATTTTCTTTCATTTTTTGTCTCAAAAACATAGGTTATGACCCCTTCATTGGAACGAGCTCGTTCCAAAGAGGGGTCTAAACCTCTATATTTGAGACAAAAAGTGAAAAAAAAATGAAAATTAATTGACGAGTTTTGTGAATAACGCTGACGGTTTTTTCCGTTACGTTGGGTAAAGGGTTAAAACCCGTTTCCTCTCAAATTAACAATATATTACCACACAAATACCCATATATGCTGTTTTTAACCATTTATATCCCATCTAGGGGGTATAAGTGGAACTCCTGCAGATCTGTGGCCAAACCCAATGAAGAAAAATAAACACTTCTCAAATCAGAAGAGACTTTGTCATGAAACTTGTAATGCAGCCAGATAGAGCATTGATTTAGTGGAGCCGGGTTTTGAGGTGATAACTTGCTCATACTATAAAACATAACGTTGGTGCTTGTGTGGGGACGTGGTTGCATCTTCACACTTTATCACGTATGGCACATGTTCAGTTTTATTAATGCTGATTCCGCCTACTTCTGGTCAGGCACACAGCGACGTGGGGGGGGGGGGGGGGGGGGGTGCGTCCCCATCCATAACCATCATAATTTTCAATAATTGAATATTCAGAGATATAAATTCGAATAGTTGGAAATTCAAAGAAATCAATTTCCTTCATGTTTTCAACTTTTCAGACTTTTAGACCAGTCGATTTGAATTTTCAACCCCGATCAAAGTTTTTTCCGACTGCGAATGGCTATCGGTTCCGGTTCCAGAGCCAAAGCGATTTTCCACTTTTCGATCAAATTCTCCGATTTCTCCAATCAGCATACAAAATTTTCCGAAATTCCAACTCGAATCTGTGACCGGTTCGTTTTTCGAATTCATCGTGTTGTTTCCCTTGCAATGGCCAGGCTATATATAGAATATACCCACAGTAGCTTGGTGTTCCAAACGTTCACCACGAGTGGTGAACATTTGGTACATCAAGCTACTTTGGGTATATTTTATTTATACCATGATCTTCAGATTATTAAGTGTCGTTATTATTTTTTCTCGATTTTACTGAGCACCAGACGTACATACGAGCGAATCTGTTTTTGTTTACACGAGCGTCGGTGGGCGGTACTTCCGCTGTCAGTTTTATCGCCGAAACAGAATTATAAAAAAGAAACTGAGCCTTTTTCGTTTTAATAACATAATAACATACTATTTCGAATCATGCATGCTTTATTAACATGAGACAATGCATGTTTGTTATTTTTTGGTATCTTATGAGGCAAACCCATTTAAAAACGTAATAAATAATTGCCACTTCCATTTCACTCTTCGCGAGGCGACGTGCGATAAATTTAGACAAGTTTGCATTCAGGTCGACGTCACCAAAGGTCAACGGGGATGTGATTCTACTGCAGGCGTAATTTTTCACTATTGAAATCCAATTGCTGGCGTGTTCATCACGGTTGGTGTGTAAAGCTAAAATTTATGTCATAGGCTTTTCATATATAGGAGAATAGGTTGTCATGGTATAAATAAGGACTATAGACTGACAGCTATTCGGCCAATGCCTACTCCTTCTAACTGACTAGTTATACAAGGACTATTGATTTACAGCTATTCAGCCAATAACTACTCCTTCCAACTGACTGCCAGTCAGTTGGAAGGGGTAAGTATTGGCGGAATAGATGTCATTCTATAGTCTTTGCATAGCCTGGTCAGTGAAAGGGGAAACTCGTGGACCTACCTGGGGAAATGCATTTTTCTTGCGGATAAAATTACTAAATTTAATTCAGAGGGAAACTTCAGAATCCATCTCAGGGGGGTTCCCTGGGGGAGACCCCTGGATTCTCCAACAGTGAGGTGAGAGGGAGATGTCTCCACAAGAACTCTCCACAACCCCCTCCCCCTCCCCGATACATGATTATGGCATGTCGTGCTGGGATCCCAAAGTCAGTCAGAAATCAAACTGACCACCCCCTCCCCCCCCCCCCCCCCCCATTAAAGACCCTCTAGCTACGTCCATGCTTCTAATTCATTCCTAATTCACCGGATGCGAGGTGACAGCCCCTTTCTCCTGAAGCTAGGGGTCAAGAGGGCAGAGAGTGTCTTTTGCACCAGAAGTGCACCAGTGAAATGACTTTACTTTCCGATTCCTGTAAGTGAGAAACTCTCGAATACTCTTTTCTAACGTATTTTACCTGTGCCAATGACAACTGGTACGGGATGTATCCGGAATAAGGACGGAGTTTGGTCCATAATCACCAACCAAAGAACCTTATAAAATCTAAATTTCTAAAGCTTTTTAATATATAAATATATAATGTCAGTAGTATTGGGTGTCACATTACAATTTACGATGGGTAAACTCCTGGTCTTAACTCATACCCAGAGTCGAGTGCCCTGTTTGACAAACCCTGCACCCCATTGCCCTCGAGTGCTTCCGGAGCCCTTCGCTCGTGCTTTTTCAGCCCTTTATCTCTGTCTACATCTTTCTGGCCGTACATTTTTCTGTTTGTTTTGTCATGGATGATATTGATAGGAGTTTTTACTTGGTTAGTTTCATATCGGCCGAGATATCAACCCGAATTAACTTCATATCAGCCTGAAACTGAAGGTCGAAGTCTAATGTGAGCTAACAGAGGGCTGATATCTCGGCCGATAACTTCATTCCTCTTCGTGAAAACATTTTTTATTGTTTTCTACATTCAAATAATTAAACATTTTCTATTCCAGAAAAGCAGTGGGGGAACCAGGGTCACAAAATCGGGTGGAAGGGCACATCGATTTGCTATAGGTCTACCCGAATATCAGAGCTGAGAAGGATCTGGGAGGAGATTCAAAGACTGGAATTGTAAATTATATTATCTCCTCTGGATTACATCCAAGTTTGGGTTTGGGATGGCCTCCCCAAGACAACTGTTCAAATTTTAACTGGTTGATTTTGGGGTGGTCAGAATCTCTTATTCAGAAGTTGTTCTATTACAAATTATTGGAGAGTGCCCACAGGTAGTAATAGAACAAATTTATAAAACAAAATATTATTATAATTATGAAATTATTCAAGTAATTGGCTCTTTATTTATTAATCCTTTACCTAACCTGGAAAACAGACAACACTTGCAAAAATAATTCTTGAATAACTAAATTTTTTCATTTTTTGTCTCAAAAACATAGGTTATGACCCCTCGATGGAACGAGCTCGACGAGCTCGTTCCAACGAGGGGTCATAACCTATGTTTTTGAGACAAAAAATGAAAAAAATAATGAAAATTAATTGGAGATTTTTGAAAATAGCGCTGGCCGGTTCTGGCCGTTACGTTAGGTAAAGTGTTAGACCAAAACAAATAATTACAAAATGTTCTCAGATCTGCTAAAGTTTTTCTAACAGTGTTATTTTTTCTCATTCTTTTCATAAAGTCCGAAGTTTTCTCTTTTCCCAGTTCAGTTATCCATTGGAGAAGCTGTGATTTTCGGATAGCTGAGCTATCTCTTCCCTCAATTCGACGATTCTCCGCTTTCGAATCTGATTCTTAGTATGTATGCTCTGAATTGTGTATACAACTCCTTTCTTTTGTCTGGGGAGCGCGGTGGCTCAGTAGGTAGAGGTGCAGGCTGCAAGCCGAGAGGTCCTCGGTTCGAATCCCACCTGCGGCAATCGTGTTGTGTCCTCGGGCACGACACTTCACCCCCATTGCCCACGTGGGGGCACGGTGACGCTGTGTACTAAGGCGTACTGCACGTCGATGGTGCACCTGTCTTCAACCAATGCTAAACCTGCTTGTGTGGAGTTAGTATGTTGGGGAGCTGACAGTTGCTCGCCGTTGCTCGGTGGTTCTCTCCGGGTACTCCGGCTTCCTCCACCCGCAAAACTGTCATGGTCATGACTGACCATTGTGCAGAAATATGTGACCTTAAACACCAATAAATAAATAATTTTCTTTTGTCTCGCCATTTACTGATTGATTGCCATCATTAATTCCTTCCCACTCAAAAGCCCATAAATTTTGAAATTTATGACACATTATTTCTTAATCCTTTGGACTCTACTGGTACCTTCCATGCCAGTTCAATAGCAGCAATTAGAAGAGTCCATATTCATTATTTGGGATAGACCAATCAATATTTTCAACGTGCAGCCTCGAGGCTGCACGTTGAAAATATTGATTGGTCTACCCCACACATTTACTGAACAGCCATCCTATTTAATGACGTTATGATGTATCATGTTCCTGGCCGGAAAAATGGCCTCTAGGGTTCAAAGGGTTAATATTCCCCAAGTGCCGGAATACTTTTTTTATTATTAGGGTTTAACGACACATTAACAGCCAGGGTCATATCATGTCGGTGACAGTTTTACGGGTGGAGGAAGCCGGAGTACCTGGAGAGAACCGCCGAGAAACGACGAGCAGCTGCCAGCTCCCCAACATCGTAACTCTGTGAACTCTGCACCGTGGCACAGGCCTGGTTAGATTGGTTGAAGACATGCGCACCTTCGACGTGCAGTACGCCTTAGTACACAGCGCCATCGTGCCCCCATGTAGGTAATTGGGGTTAAGTGCCTTGCTGCCGGAATACAAGATAAGTAAGATCTCATATTTTTTGCAGAGAAACACATAACGGTATTTACGACATTAAGACCGTATTGACATGAAACTCAAACTCACGCAGAACATCAACTTGATAGATCACATCTACCGTAAAGGAGCTTGGTTCTCGGGCCTGTTGCCCTCGTTTGAACGTCAACTGAAGTAAATTGTCAAAATAGAAGCGTTCTTGAGATTAATGACATGAAGTGTATGAAATATAATGCGTTGTGTCAAACAAGATATAGTTCGTAAAATTTGGGGAAATTTTCATTACAGAAAACGCTCGTTTTCCATATAATAGTGTAAGTAGTTAAATTTCTGGTTCTAACCATTTTTCAGAACTGTCTTGTAATACTAGTAAACGAAAACTCCCTCATTATAAAATTGAGGAAAAATTACCTGAGAAACAAGAAATTTTGTCATTGGCCTTATGTCAGGATTGATGCCTTCGCATGTTCAGTTTAAGCGTTTCTTCCCCTCTACTCGCTTGGGACCCATATATAAAATTGTTTATTGATTGCTTCGTGTTTATTCATCACAACACTTCTCTTCCATGGGATCCATTGAGAATTGGTTGCGTCTGACTCAGAATGAAACATATCCAGTAAAATACAAGAAAAGTGTTGTGCAAGCACAAGCGCGCGATAAAATTTCCATGAAAATACTTATTTTGTGCTGATACCATGCAATCTTTTCATATTACAACATAAACAAGACACATTTTATGAACAAAGTAGAGTCCCTCTTACTAAAAGAAGGCGAATACCGCACCTCAAAGCATTGTGACTGGTTATTCACGGGACATTTGTTTAAAATAATTTCCGGTTTATTGGACAGGGATCAAGGCTATAGGTTTAATATCTTCCTTCAAAAATACTTAAATGACATCTTTTCCCCCGCACAAACACTTTTCCCCTACCGCCCCCCCCCTTCCCCACCTCCAAGCTTTTTCCAGTACGAAACTCGACTAGGGACAAAACGCCGGTGCCGAGGCGATTTTTTAGAGGAACTATACCCGGTACCATCTCCAGGTATTGGCAGTTGTGGTTTTCGAATTTGTTTTTTAACCAACTTCAAGGTTATTGAACGAGAGGGAGAGAGTGGCTAAACCTTGGGGTTAAGATCTCCATTCGAAAAAAAAAAACACTTGGAATACTACCACACCAAATAAACAAAGCAGAATGTTTAAATGTAGGCTTCAGGCATATCGCGAATTTGGAGAAAATAATCACGCTGACATCTCGTCTAATATGCTCGAGGGTGGATGTAACATCACAAAAAAGGTTTTAAAAAAGTATTTCTAACTTTAGAGGTGGCATAACACAACACGAATATTGAAACATTGAAATCGATGAATCACAGTTTAATAACGAATTCTGCATATTAGTGGATCCAGTAAAATATACATGCTACAAAATGTACAGTTTAAATCTTTACTTAACATGCAGAGCAGACGATACTTGCAAACAAAATTTTTGAATAACTTTTATTTTCATTTTTTGTCTCAAAAACATAGGTTATGAGCCTTCATTGGAACGAGCTCGACGAGCTCGTTCCAATGAGGGGCCATAACCTATGTTTTAGAGACAAAAAATGAAAAGATAATGAAAATTAATCGACGATTTTTGTGAATACCGCTGGCCTACTTTGACCGTTATGTTAGGTAAAGGGTTAGAGACAATGCACAGAAATGAAAATAAAGCAAAATAAAATACAGGGGAATTACAAATGTTCGTTTTGGATTTTGCAGATGTCCATTTTATTTTCCGTGAACTGAATCCTACAGCGCATTGAATTTCCCATGAAATGTGCCTAGAATCACCCCCAGATATTACGCGCGCATGCGCGCTAAATGAATCTTTGACATATACCAGAATTTTTCGTTATCATCTATAGGTATCGGCTTTCCAGCGACGGTTCCGGCGGTCATGGCCATGATGGAAGACAAAACAACGTGTTTTTTTTTCCATTTCAATAATAGATGTGAGATGAAATGCATGCAAAACACACTGCGCTTGTTTTGCATATGTAACTATACTATTAAGAAACAGTAGGGGATATTTGATAAAAGTGGCATATATGAAGAAATATATTTATATTTTCATCAAAATGACATTTGGTGCATTGCACTGCGACATCTGGCGAATGATTTCAGCGATAGTTGGGTTTCTGACAAGCACACATTCCACGCACTGAGCTGTTGAAGACTTTGGCGGTCAGTCAGAGAATTTACCACATTCAGTCCAAGACCTCAATACCCTGTAAATCCTCCTCGGTTCGCGAGACAAGCGCCGATACGACGTGGCATACTCCTCACCAAACGTCCAATATCAGCTTGATTGATGTTATTCCATTCTTCCTGCAGTGCATCGGCGAGTTCCTGGACATTGGTAGGGGACTGTTGGCGTTGTCGTAGGCGCCTGCCAAGCATATCCCAGACGTGCTCGATCGGTGAAAGGTCTGGACTTAGTGCTGGCCAAGGCAGTGTAGTGATGTTCTGCTCCTGGATGAACTCTATAGCGACACGGGCTCAGTGTGCTCTTGCATTGTCATCTTGGAAAATGAATCGACGGTCGTAACGTCGCGCAAAAGTCACGGTAGTACTGCCCCGTGACGCACCCTGGGTGACATGTAATGCTGTTAACCTTGTCATGGTTATGCCTCCCCACACCATAACCGACCCACCACCAAAACGATTGTGCTGCCTATCGGTTAGAAATGGTATAGTTCGTTCCGCCGCCACCACACTCTGTTTCCCCTGTCGTGGAAGTCGAGAGTGAACCTCGATTCATCGGAACACATGACGTTGCTCCAACGACGATTGTCCGAGCGTTCCACACCAATTACGCCTTGCTGCGCTGTGACGTTCAGTCAAACGTGGAATTATTCGAGGTCGTCGAGCGTACAAATTCCAGCTGTGTAGGCGATTTCGGTTAGTCTGACCACTGACTCGCACATTTGTCGCTCGGTGCAGCTGCTGTCCAATTTTTGAGGCACTTTGATGGCGGTTACATAATGTTTTGGTTCGCATGAAACGATCCTGGTTTGTAGTTGTCGCCCTTGGACGACCTGACCGACGTCTGTCATCAACATTGCCTGTCAGACGGTAGTGTGACCACAACCTGCTATTGAGTAACGTTGAGAATTTGAGCTACTGCAGTCTGTTGCCAGCTTCCAGCATGCCAACGGCACGTAAACGTCCGTCACGTGTCAGTCTTCGCATACCTCAAAAGTTACGTTTCGACCAGAAACTATTGATGAACGAGTTTATATCAAGAAAAGAATGATGAGACCTCCGAAAAAGCCCGTTCAGTACAAATGGAAATTTCAAAACTTACCCCACAGACATTAACGCGGCGCTCATGTGAAAAACCTGCACGAAGTTTTCGTGCGCCGGTGACATTCATGATCCACACTAAACTTGGTAACATACTGATGTGTCCAATCACGCGCTTCCAGTACCATTTTTCGAAAATATCAACATGAGTTTGGACACTCCAACTTTTTTTAATAGTATATTAACCCTTCACTTTTGGAGCGCGGTGTCACGGTGGTTATGGCATTGGACTTCAAACTGAAAGGTCCACGGTTCGATCCCCGCCAGGGGTAACTGGTTGTGTCGTTGGGCAAGACATTTTATCCCGATTGCCAAAGTGGATTCACGGTGACGCTCTGTACTGAATCGTACAACACGTCGATGGCGCACTTGCATTCCACAACTGCTAACACTGCTTGTGCCGAGTTAGTAAGTTGGAAAGTCTAACAGTTGCTCGCCGGTGTTAGGTGGTTCTCTTCGGTTACTCAGGTTTCCCCCACCCATAAAACTGTCCGACACGATATGATCCTGGTTGATGAAAAGTGTCGTGAAACAATAATGAACAAATAAACATGCAAAACAAAGCTAACATAAAACTGATATAAAATTGGTTACTATTTGATACATAATGTATGAAATGAGTTAAGCCTTTGAGAGCATGAATGGAAGACAACACTTAAAAAATATTTTCTTGACAACTAAAATTTTTATTTTTTGTAATAAAAACATAGCTTATGTACCATTCCTCATTGGGGAGAGCTCCACTACATCGTTCCAACGAGAGATCATAAGTTATTCGGGTCCCTGCGAACTAAGCATTTTCGATTCGAATCGAATCTCGAATCGAATTGGGTCTGTTATTCGAAATCGAATCGAATTCTGGGTGTACTGGAGATAACCGATAAGTGGATGGGACTGTAAACCTGATTGTTCCGACTGTGATGGCTCAAGTCCCGACTGATAAAATATTCCCGCTGCATCATCAAGGCATGCCTTCGTGGAAGGCATGCCTTGATGATGTTGCTGGAATATTACCCGGGAACTGGTGCGAGATTTACCAGCACTAAGCACTGCACAGGACTAGTCGCTAGGCCATTGTCAATATTATTTGGAAACTTTAACTTTCTTTTCAACAGTGGTAGAGACTAGTGGGACTGGGATTAGTATAGGAGGGGTCAGATGCTATTTCTGTTAATAGGGATGAAATTACACTCTGTCTTTATTTTCGGCATTATTTACGTAAAATTACATCTGAACTGTACGTTTTGCGAGACGACGACAATGACTATTGTCCCAATAAAAATTCTGTCTTTTGATTGGTCAGAATGCCTTGAACAAATAGCCATGGCAAAGGGTGCACCCAACATACAAGGTATATGAAAGCGAGCAACATCCAGGATATAAGCGCACGCGAAACATCGGGGATATATGGTTTAAATGAAAGCTTTTCGCTTTTACTCGCCTCGATATAAAAATCGAACCCCAAAACATGAAAATAGTAACAAATATCATCAGATTTCCGACAATTCGGTCATATTTTGCTGTTATAAATTAAATAGTCGAATAATTAAATCAAACAACTCGAGAAAAATGAAATAAGACAAAATCTAACAACAAAATAGTCGATATGTTTACGCGTTTCCAAGGGGAAGGGATGTGACTCTATCTGTTGTCTTTTGTGTTTGTAAAAACAAAACAATTATTCACGCGTTTGGTCCAACTGATTGCGGAGCGTACGAAACGTGTCCACAAATTTTGTTTCTATTGTGTTTTAAACGGGACAAAAACGTTATCTCCGCCAACATGTATGGTATATGAAGATTTAATACCTGGATATAAATATATTTTCACGAAGAGGAATGAAGTTATCGGTCAAGCTATCAGCCCTCTGTTAGTTCACATCAGCTTTCGACCTTCAGTTTCAGGCTGATATGAAGTTACTTCGAGTTGATATCTTGGCCGATATGAAACTAACCAAGTAAAAACTCCCATAAATATCATCCATGACAAAACAAACAGAAAAATGTACGGCCAGAAAGATGTAGATCACAGATAAATTCCTGAAAGAACACGAACCAAGGGCCCCGGAAGCACTCGAGGGCAATGGGGTGCAGGGTTTGTCAAACAGGGCACTCGACTCTGGGTATGAGTTAAGACCGGGAGTTTACCTAACGTAAATTGTAATGTGGCACTCAATAGTACTGACATTATATTATTAGTTACACAGTTTGTTGGTGGCCTTATATGGTTTATATGGTGTCAGTTAATTTCATATTGGACGAGAGTGAAGCTCGAGTCTAATATGGAATTAACTGACACCATTCGCTCTCGTCCAATATGAAATTAACTGACACCATATATACCATATTAGGCCACCAACAAACTGTGTAACGAATATATCTTACCGACTGCTGCATCGATGCACAGAACTAATAAGAACAGCGACCACAATTAAATGAGAGAATTCTCACAATGTGTTCACGTGTCTTTGGCTTGTTACAATTTATGGTAGAGTGCCTACAGGCACTCTCCCAAAAATAGTAACAAGGCAAATTCATACATACCAAAAAGTTTCATTTCGAAGGTGACATGACACACATCCACAGAATATGAAGCATTTTAAGTTGCTTAACCTGCACTTCAGACCAAATATGAGCTTCCAACACTCAATGTTTCAACTTGAAGCGTTTATCGGCTGCCGCCATTTTGAATAATCAATAAACAAAGGGGAGATTACCATTAGCTGTCAGCGTATATTGATGTTGATAGGCAGTATATGGTTTTATATACAGTCTGCATGTGACGTCTTTGAACCAATGAAATTCTCAGATACTTGTAGGAGGTAAGATATATTTATATACACCTGGAACTTAATTAAGAACTCCCTGTTTTTTCGCAATGGTGTTAATAGAAACTGTCATTATTTTCATGCTATCTTTAAGATGTCCAAAAGCGATTGTTTGCGGAAAGAATGGTGTATTGACAAATGAAAGACACCACAATGGTCAAAATATGCAGCGTTTTAATGCTGCTAATTACACATATCTGTCACTAATGTTTTTGATGAAAAAATGTTCTCTCGACAAGTATGGTGCTGGAACGGTCCATGATGAAACAATGCCAGTAATTACTGACAAAAAATATAACTTGTGATCTCCTGAACACAATAGCAGTGTCTGACATCAGTAGCAAGTGTATCCACCAGGTGCCCGAATGACAGTCTGTCCCCTCCTCCTCCTCCTAATGTTACCAGCGATCCTTTGGATGCGGTCCTGGGGCAACCGTTGCCACTCCGCATGCAATGCAGCTTCCAAATCGGCGGATCTCCTGCTTGCACACGACGTCCAAGAATGTCCCAGATGTGTTATAAGGGATTCAAATCGGGGCTCATTGCTGACCAGGGTAGTGCTGTAATAGCTTTGTTCTAAAGGAATGCATTGTCGTCCACGAACACAGGGCGCGTAGCCAACGGTTGGTTGTCAGAATGAGGCATGACCACCGGACTGAGAATGTCCCGGATGTACTGATAACCATTGAGATTCAGACGTACTGTCACCATATCAAGTTTACAATTATGAGAGAGGCACCCACAGGTCATTACTGATCCTCCACCATAAGGAACAGTTGCGCTGATGTTCCTGGGCATGGTAGCAGTATTTCTATACCTCTACACTCTCATGCGACCATCTGTGACGTGAAACAAGAACCTACTCTCGTCTGACCAATGGACTCTCCTCCATGTCCTGAGATTCCTGAGACTCGCAACTATTGCTCGAATGAGCTATCGAGCAATAGTTGCGAGTCACTCGACATAAGACGGAATCCCACTTTTGGAATCCCTTTTTGGAATCCCATTTGTGGAATCCCTTTTTCAAAAACGCCTCTGGCTATGGAATCCCCTTTTTCTGAAATGAGTCGTTCGAGGAGTCACTCGAACGAACAATTGCTCGTTGGCTCATTTGCTCGATGGGATTCGAGTCATTCGAGCAATGGTTTATCAGTAACTGCTTGATTGCTTATTGGGTTTTGGAATGCTTTTGATATACACAAGGGAGATAACTGCATTATGGGAAATCAAGCACTGGTAATTACTGGACTTGGACGAGAGAAGCAGAGATAGTTTGGACTGGATAGACTGTTAGTGATAGAGAAACATATGCAATAGGCATTAAAAATGTGATTCTGGGAAAATCAGGCCCTGTACTCCTATTCAATAGAACATATCCCCTGTACCCCTTGGTACTATAGCATGACGTGTTATTTTGATATGCCCAAAATGGGGCTTCACATGTCCGTTTGGGTGGTTTGGTGGAGATTTCGGTGGTCTGTAAGGGTGGTCGGGTCTATTTGGGTAATTAGATATACTCTAGTTCAATCGAACACACCCCCAGGGGACCGCTCGGTACGATAGCACTACGTACTACTATTAAAATCTACGGTATGGCGGTCCAAAATAGGATTCTGAAAGAATTCGAAATAGTACTACTTGTCGAGTTGTTTGTGGTAATTAGATTTACTCCGATTCAATCGAACATAACCTCCGAACATACCCGTCCTATTGCAGACAAATTGGGTAACATAGCAATCACGTGCTACTATAGAAACCAAGTGGCGGCCTCCAGTATACAAAATGGACGACGGAAACACGTATCACCCTAACAACACGCGCTGCGCATGCGTAATAACACGATGTATCACTATGGAGATAACGTCACAAGATGGCCGCTCACGCGGGTTAACATGTCAACCAAACATGGCGCCACTAGGTCATGTGACTATGACGTCACATGAGATCATCCAAATGAGATCATCCAAACTAGGCCCGTCCGGGTACATGACATACTACTACTCACGACATGTCATAGGCATGTTCCGATCGGGGGGGGGGGGGGGGGGGGGATTGGGGATAGTTCATGTGGAGGCACCCCCCTCTCGATGATGGAGAATCCGTGGGTCTCCCCCGGGAAAAAAACCATGAGATGGATTCTGAAGTTTCCCTCTGGCTTAAATCTGGCCATTTTATCCGCAAGAAAAATGCATTTCCCCAGCACCAACGTCATGTTTTATAGTATGAGCAAGTTATCACCTCAAAACCAATTTCCAGTTAATTCAATGCTATATTTGGCTGTATTACAAGTTTCATAACAAAGTCTCTTCTGATTTAAGAAGTGTGAATTCTTATACTCATTGGGTTTGGCCACAGATCTGCAGGAGTTCCACTTATACCCCATAGATAGAATATAAATGGTTAAAAAAGCATATGTGGGTGTTTGTGTGGTAATATGTTGTAAACCCTGTACCCAACGTAACTGCCAAAACCGGCCAGCGCTATTCTCAAAAATCGCCAATTAATTTTCATTATTTTTTCAATTTTTGTCTCAAAACATAGGTTATGACCCCCTCGTTGGAACGAGCTCGTCGAGCTCGTTCCAACGAGGGGTCATAACCTATGTTTTTAAGACAAAAATTTTTTTTTTAAATTATTCAAGAATTTTGTTTGCAAGTGTCGTCTGCTTTTCATGTTAGGTAAAGGGTTAATTTGAGAGGAAACGGGTTTTAATCCATCAGAGGAAAACAGTTGCAAAACATGTTTTGTTCCTGATCTCAAGGACCCACTCCGTCACTGGTGTCGAAAAAATATCCCCCCCCCCACTCCTCATCCACCCTCCCCGACAAATGATTTTAACTGCAGACTCGAGTATATAATATGCCCCAAGTGCTTGTTCTACAACTTCCACATCCAAGGTCGTTCGTAATCCTATAGCTGTTTTCGTTGGAAGAATACAGCTACTTTGCACTGAATATGCTTTTTCGATAATACATGTTTTAGTACCAATTTCCCGCAGAAGTTATAGAATATTCCAAATATCGTTCATTTACTAAAAATAGCTCTTCTGATACACTACTTCAGAGGAACAGAAATCGATCAAAAAGAACATGAAAATCGATTTATTTCAGGAATTATGTTAATACTGCATGACAAAATTTATTTCTACTCCCTTTTGTAAAACAGACATGGCGTGGACTGTGGCTGCCGTTTTCTTTTTTCTCTCGGCATGTAAGTATTTCATTCCCATTTCCAATAATAATATATCTCGTTTTATCTTGTTTGATGATATAAAAAATGGTGACGACCATTTCTTTGGAATTTGACTGGAATTGCGATATTTTAATAATTTTGGGTCCTGAGGGATTTTGTTTTCGTTTGATAAGAATCCATTCCTGCTATCGGAAATTAGAAGAGCCAGACTCGAGGAAATTAAACCTTTTTCTCACCCATTTTGAATTTTTTTTCACAAACTATTGGGTGTCAAATTCCGTCCAACAAAAAACCTCCATTATATTGCGGACGAATCAAACTTTTTTCGGCTTTTTAGGGATGGGGGCGCGCACCCCTTCCGTTTCCCTCATGTATATATACTTGCGCAGCAGATAATCGTATTACATCTTCGGAAAGAGTCTGATTTGTCTCATGAGATGCCTAAGAAATAACGGGACTACTGAAATTGCACTGTGATATCAATGAACATGGACTGCAGAATGAATTTGAAAGGGGAGGGTTTGAGTCTTGCCTTCGATTATTTTAATTGCATATAGGTGGGGGGGGGGGGGGGGGTAAGAGTGGGTAAGCTTCAGTGTGATCTTTTTCGAAACCATTCACATGAAGTGACGTGCATGTCAAATATTTAACCCTTTCCCTAACCCGAACAGCAGACGACACTTCCAAAATATTTCTTGAATAACTGAACATTTTCATTTCTTTCTCAAAAACATAGCTTGTGACCCCTCATTGGACCGAGCTCTTTGAGCTCGTTCCAATGAGGGGTCACAGGCTACGTTTTTGAGACAAAAAATGAAAAGATAATAAATGTGAATGGCGATTTTTGTGAATAGAGCTGGCCAGTATATGGCCACTCCAAGGGGAAAGTGTTAAAACAACTGGTACATAAGTAGCAATGGCAGTACTCAGTTGTTTCAAACACTTTACTCACACGTTAATTCAAGTGGGACGATTTGATTCATTGTATAACGAGGCAGGGTAAAGTCTTGAGTTTGAGTTGAATTTGTACGGAACACAGCAGTTAATATATAGGGGCCTATGTATTGGTCAGGTGAACGTTCGAAATTCGATTCGAATCTTGTCACTGAATCGATTCGAAGCCATTTCGATCGTTCGAGAACATCGAATCCTGGAGAGATTTGGATTCCTACAATTCTTTATTATCGACTTTCTGAAGATAACAAGACATCCTGTAATTTTCTGATGAATAAGATTGAACGCATCCAGTCTAACTAGATAGCACAAATCCAGTCGGAAAATTCATAAAAATGACATTTAAAGCGATAGTGGAGATTGCGTTGCGGCTCGTTTGTACAATTTATCATCCGTTAAGTCCACCAAGGCGCCATCTGCAATGCTTTGGCATTGCAGATGGCGCCTAGTTGCACTAAAGGACGATACATGTCTTCTTCAACCACCTCAGTGATACCTGTCAATTTTCAAATAGTGTAGTATGCCAGTTGATACTGGGTTCACGGGGGATATAGGCACCACCAGGCACCAGCTGGCCGTAATATCACAACGATTGAAAAGTAGATTCAGTTCGAGATTCGATTCGATTTCGACCCTTTTAGCTTGATTCGATTCGAGAGAAGCATCTAGATTGCCCGAGCCGTATAGGCCAACGATTGGAAATTCAGGACATTTTGCTTTGCTTCCCCCTGTTACTGCCACGAAATTGCAATGTTATGAAAATACAATATCAGTTTTATTGTATTATACTTGTAAAACAAATTTATACTTTCTGAAAAAGTTCGTGGTCTACAATTCTCATCAGGCCCGGCTCCGTTGTGCCAGCTGACTGGCGATTCTTGCGTAGGGTTTCTGAAAAGACTTGTCGTGACGGAGAATTTTCGTCATTGGAAGAGATTTACAGGACAGTTAACTCCCTTTTATATTCTATGGCTGTCTGTGAATTTAACACTGGGGGGGAAAAGGAATTTCATATAAAAATTGAAATTTAGAAATGTTGCCGAAGTTGTACCATCGATGCACGCATCATTTCACAAACTTGGGGCATTTCCTGTCGAGTAGTTTTGAAAAACAGAAGATGGCTTTTCACATTTTTTTCCTCAATTAGTTTTAAGATCTGACTCTTATTCTCTCTGAAGTTCAATTTGAAAATAAGAGAACGGCGCTTTCACCATCTTTTGATGTTCTGAAACTGTTTTCTGTTCATTATATCAACAGTCCTTTCCTGAGGAAAAAAATGTAAAAAAACATCTTCTGTTTTTCAAAACTACTCGACAGGAAAATGCCCCAAGTTTTTGAAGGTTTCGAGTTCAATATTATCCCTCCGCCATACTCGATTAATATTTTTAGTAAACTGTAGGCGTGTAGTATGTGATGTGGTTTTGATGCATCATTTGGATGATCTCATGTGACGTCATAGTCACGTGATCCAGTTGCGCCATGTTGTGTTGTCATGGTAACCCACGTGAGCGGCCATATTGAGACGTCATCTCCATAGTGATACATGGTGTTAGTACTCATGCGCATAGCGTGTTGTTAAAGAGATAATAATATACACATTTATATAGCGCCAAAATTATAGTTCAGAAGATGTAGAACCATATTCTAAGGCGCTGTACATGTTACCGAGCTCGTGAAAATATACAAACGGAATATATGCAGTATCTTACAGTCCAGAACATCACTTATAATGTTTTTGTAACAGGTATGTTTTGAGATCTTTCTTGAAAAGGTTGACATTTGACAGTCTTTTTAGGTGTTCTGGTAAATTATTCCACAAGTGAGGGCCAGCAAATGAGAATGACCTATCTCCAAATGTCTTACACCTATGTTTTGGAACTTGCAGCAGCATTTTACCATCGGACCTCAGGTTGTATTGACACACATTCTTTGTATTAAGGAGTTCTTTTAAGTAGGCTGGTGACATGTTGTTTTGTGTCTAAAAAACTAATATTAAAGTTTTGAAAATTATTCTGTACTTGACTGGCAGTCAGTGTATATCCCTCAGAACAGGAGCGATGTGTTAAGATCGTGATACCCTACATACCACTCGGGCTGGTGCATTTAGTACCATCTGCAGGCGAGAGTTCTGATATTGTGGAAGGTTGAACAGTAAGGCATTACAATAATCCAAATGTGAAGTTACAAAGGCATGAACTAGGGTTTTTGTTTAGAGATACTGTTTCCGTCGTCCATTTTGTATACTGTAGGCCGCCACCTTGATTTCTATGTATCACGTGGTTGCTATTTTGCACAAAGGCCTGAAACAAGACGGGGTATGTTCGGAGGGTATGTTCGATTGAATAGGAGTAAATCTAATTACCCAAATAAATCCGACAATCCATACAAATCACCAAAAACTACTTCATTTACTACGGATTCCCCCAGAATTCTTTTTAGGACCGCCATACCATGGATTTTAAGAGTAGTGCGTTGTGCTATAGTACCAGGGGGCGGGGGAGCGGATGGTAGGCTCGATTGAACTAGAGTATGTCTAAGTATCACAAACAACTCGATAATCCCTCCAGATTACCAAAATCCACTTTTGTTTGATATGAAACCTCATTTTGGGCTTATAAGAATAGCAAGTAATGCTATAGGACCGAGATATCTCCTGGGGGGTATGTTCTATTTAATAGGGGTACTGGTCCTGATTTTTCTCCGAATCCCATTTTTATGCTATTGCAGATGCCACTCTAACCCTAGAAGCTCATCTAGTCCACACTGTCTCTGGTTCCTTCGTCCAAGTCTTATAATCACCAGTGCTCGATTTTCCGTAACCTGTATGTAGACTTATCTCCCATGAGTAAAATGAAAGTCTATGTGAATCCTAAAGCCAAGAATCTATCGGGCAGTTACTGATAAGTCATTGCTCGAACGACTCGAACCTCATCGAGCAAATAAGCCATAGATTATTTACTCGTAGGAGTGACTCGCACACACGACTCTTAGCCCCATTTCGGTATTTGAGGATACCTATGACATGGCGACGTACTGTTGGAGGATACTATCGAGGACACCTTCTGGAGAATTCCTTTTTAGTCGCATGAGGCCACGAGGGCTGTGAGAAAATCCCTCAATGGGGTCTAATTTACTATCCCTCTTAGCCTTAGCTCGGTATTTGAGGATACATATGACATGTCGACGTACTATTAGAGGATGCCTGTCGAAAATACCTTCTGGAGAATCACCCTTTTCTCGTATGAGGCCATGAGGGCGATGAGAAAAACTCTCAATGAGGTCTAATTTACTATCCCTTTTAGCCTCATTTCGGTATTTTAGGATACCAATGACCGGGGTCCTATATGGCTCCGAGCTCCTATAGAGGCGGTCCTACTTATGCTTCCATCTTGTTTACAATTACCTCTCCTACGATTTGCCTCTTTTGTACTCATCAAATACTATAATCTACCATCCTAGTAGTCGTGTGCCATTACTTCTGACTTGTAGCATTAGTATTGGTTATCATTATTCTGCCCCGTGCCTCAGCCATTACTATTGACTTGTAACACTACTTACTAGCAATACCTATCTCTGTCTCGACTGTATCCTCTGGCAAGGTTCAGTCAGATTGCTTCATTTTTCCCATTATGTACCATTTTTATACACCGTTCAATGTAAAACATCTATACACAACCTATATAAACCATCCTGTAAATGGAATTCCTAGCCGACTCCTCGGTACAATAGCACTACGTGCTACTCTTATAATCCATTGCATGGCGATCCTAAAAAGGATTCTGGAGGAAATCCGTAGTACATAAAGTCATTTTTGGTGATTGGGGGGGGGGGGGGGTGGGTTGTCGGATTTATTTGGGAAAATAGATTTACTCCTATTCAATCGAACATACCCTCCCAACATAACCCCGTCGTGTTGTAGGCCTTTGGGTACGTAGCAACCGCGAGCTACTTTAGAAACCAAGAAGGCGGCCTCCAGTATACAAAATGGAGGACGAAACACGTATCACCCTAACAACACGCTCTGCGCATGCGTACTAACACCACATATCACTTTGGAGATGGCGTGACAAGAGGGCCGCTTACGCGGGATACCATGACAAGACAACATGACGCAACTGGGTAACGTGACTATAACGTCACATGAGATCAACCATGAGATCAACGAAATGATGCCTCAAAACCACATCACATACTACTTAGGCGTGCAATAAATACATAACAGATTCGCGTCCGAACTTTCATTTTTTTACCGCACTCGATCGATTTGGGCGAAGGCATTATATTGAACTCGACGGCTTCGAGTTCAATATTATGCCTTCGTCCAAATCGAACGAGTGCGGTAAAGAATGACAGTTCAAAAGCATATGATGTTAAGGCTGTGTATTTTATGAGAATAAAAGCATAGGCGTGCAATAAAAACTATTGCTGCGACAAAACAGCGCACAAGCATTGCTTCGACTAAACCACTTGCCAGCGTTTTTTTTTTTCTCTCGTAGACTTACTCGAACTCCGTTGAAATATTTGAATGAGGAAACCCTATTATGTAAACCTTTATTTGTTTGTTAGGGTTTAACGACACATTCAACAGTTGGGGTCACATCGTGTCGGACACTTTTAAGAGTGGGAAAATCCGGGGTATTCGAGGAGAACCACCGAGCATTGGCGAGCAACTGTCAGACTGGAGGCTCCAACTTACTTTTACGAGCCCGGTGCAAGCGGCGTTTGGAGGCAAGTACACCATCTACGCGCAGCACGCCTTAGCTCAGGAGAGAACAAGAACATAATTTACTGCATCCAGCAAATTTAAGTCTGTGTGAAAAAGGTTAAAGTATCAGAAAAAAACTATATAGAAAGAGAATTTACAGAGGCTTATTTTCGGGGGTAAAATATTTCTAAACAAATCAGAAACGGATTTTCCTTAACAGTATTTACAGATATACAGATATTCATACAGGAATCAGAACAAAGTTCTAAGAAACCAGAAAAGGCATACATGAGGACAGCATTGAAAGGGTTCGATCAAAGGAATGCATTAAGGGTCCTAAAATGTGATTTTCAGCAATTCTGAAAAATGCACTCAATGATCCCTGGGTCACCTCAGTGATCGTGACCCATATTTTGAACCTCTATCGAGTGTTTACTCGTTTGGTGTTCTTCCCAGACCTATACGTCATACCGTGCTTGAGATATGAGCGTGACCCACGTTAAACAATTTTGACCACGCCCACTTTTTCCTGTAAAAATGCATGTATGAACTTCGGGAATGCATAAAGGGGTAAAAAAAATGTGATTTCCGGCAATTATGAAATATGCAATGAGGTGACCTCAGTGGCCTTGATCCATATTTTGACCCCCGATTGAGTGTCGACTCATTTGTTGTTGGTCCCAGGTCCATTCGTCATACCATGCTTGAGATATGAGCGAGATCCACTTTCGAAATTTTTGGTCACCCCCACTTTTTTACGTAAAAATGCATGTATGGACTTTGGGAATGCATTCGGGATTCAAAAATGTGATTTCCAGCAATTCTAAAAAATGTACTCAATAACCCCTGGGTGACCTCAGTGACCATGACCCATATTTTGAACCTCCATCGAATGTTGACTCATTTGGTGTTAGTCCTATGTCCATTCGTCATACCATGCTTGAAATATGAGGGTGACCCACTTTCAAAAATTTTGGCCACGCCCACTTTTTTGCGTAAAAAGGAACTTATGGACTTTGGGAATGCTTTAGGGATCCAAAAATGTGATTTTCAGCAATTCTGAAAAATGCACTCAATGACCCCTGGTGACCTCAGTGACCTTGACCCATATTTTGAACCTCCAACGAATGTCGACTCAAAGAAACCGCACAGAAACAATAGTCTGTGTGTTTCACACAGACTAATAATTTATTATTAGCAATTATTAATATTCACTTGGATGGGTGACCGTTTGAAAGATTGATTCGGACTCCCGCGTTGTATCCTTGGGCAAGCACTTAATTCCGATTGCTCACATGGGGGCACGATGACGCCATTTACTAAGGCGTACTACACGTCGATGGTGCGCATGTATTCAACTAATCTAACCCCTGCAGTGCGGAGTTACGATGTTGGGAAGCTGGCAGCAGCTCGTCGTTGCTCGATGGTTCTCTCCGGGTACTCCGGCTTCCTCCACCCGTAAAACTGTCACCGACACGATATGACCTTGGCTGTTAAAGTGTCGTTAAACCCTAATAAATAAATATATAAATAGATAACACATAATCCAACATATATAATATACACAATGTAAAATTAACAGAAATGTCGTAACGGACATTACATTAATAATAATAAACACCTTTAAAAATTTGTTTGTTGTAAGGTATTGTTTTCTTTAAGTGAATCCCTTTTTTGTCATATGTGCTTATGTGAAAAGGCACAATGTGACACAATGTGCCCTAGCACATAGGCACATACGGGTATTTGAGGATACCTATGGCCTGGTATTGTATTATTTGAGGATACTTATCGAGGATACCTTTTGGTGAATCCCTTTTTTGTTGTATAAGGCCATGAGAAATCCCTCAATGAGGTCTACTGTAGTCCTTCCAACGGCTTCCGTCCTATCTCCAAACCTCCAAGGAAAACTACTTTTCTATGGTCTATCTGTCCTATTATTAGCTTCTACGGCAGTCCTGTTCAACCAGATTTCCTCTGTATATATATAAACGGGCTATATAAGGCATTCCGTGATTGAGATTCCTAGCCGATTCTGTAAAATTTGGATTCCGTGATTTGACATCAACACTCGAGAGTATTCCCCTTCCCTATTGGAAGAATTCAGTTCAAAGGATTGTTGTTCAAAATTTCATTCAGATTACTTTCGTCATATTTTCGTTAGGGTTAAAGTTCATTCAAACAGTTCAAAGGGTTAACATTGGGTTATATTTAGGGGTTATAGTTTATTCAGTTGAACACTTTGCTCTGTTGACTTTGCTCTTGGCTGTGTTTGATTGGATCAGTTCGATTTTCTTCACTTTGTTCTGTTCACTTCGATCTTGGTTGTGTTGGATCTTCGTTCACTTTGTTATGTTCAATTCACTTCGCCAACTTCCTTGTGTCAGTTCACTTCGATCTTGGTTGTGTTGGATCTTCGTTCACTGCGACTTCAACAGTTCAACTATAGTTCAGTTAGTTCTGTACAGTTGTTTCCAGTTAGTTCATCTTCGTTCATGTTTCGTCTGTTTAGGTGGGTTGTTGCATGTAATATTTAGGGGTTATAGTTCATTCAGGCGGAAATTTTTTTGTGAAAATTGGGTGTTAAGATTAAGTCAAAGTTTGTTATGTTATGTTCACTTTGATCTTGGTAATGTTGGATCTTCGTTCTGTATCTTTGTTGTTTTGTAGTGGTTCTTATCAAGTTTTATCTGTTCAGATTCTTGTAGTAGTTGCTGAATTGGGTGTTATCAATCCCTTCCCATACCCTCGAATGTTGATGTCAAATCACGGAATCCAAATTTTACGGAATCGGCTAGGAATCTCAATCACGGAGTGCCTTATATAGCCCGTTTATATGTATACAGAGGAAATCTGATTGAACAAGACTGCCGTAGAAGGTAATAATAGGACAGATAGACCATAGAAAAGTAGTGGCCTTGGAGCTTTGGAGATAGGACGGAAGCCGTTGGAAAGACTACAGTAGACCTCATTGAGAGATTTCTCATGGCCTTATACAACAAAAAAGGGATTCTCCAAAAGGTATCTTCGATAGGTATCCTCAAATAATACAATACCAGGCCATAGGTATCCTCAAATACCCGTATGTGCCTATGTGCTAGGGCACATTGTGTCACATTGTGCCTTTTCACATAAGCACATATCGGCACATAAAGCATGTGCCTATGTGCTAGGGCACACTGTGTCACACTGTGCCTTTTCACATAAGCACATATGACAAAAAAGGGATTCTCCAGTAGGTATCCTCGAAGTTATCCTCAAATAATACAATGCCAGGTCATAGGTATCCTCAAATACCCGTATGTGCCTATGTGCTAGGGCACATTGTGTCACATTGAGCCTTTTCACATAAGCACATATAAGCACATATCGGCACATAAAGCATGTGCCTATGTGCTAGGGCACATTGTGTCACATTGTGCCTTTTCACATAAGCACATATAAGCACATATCGGCACATAAAGCATGTGCCTATGTGCTAGGGCACATTGTGTCACATTGTGCCTTTTCACATAAGCACATATGACAAAAAAGGGGTTCCCTAGATATGGCCATTGGATATAAAGGTGATGAGAATCGGATACAACTTCGTTGTAATAAAGGGAGTTAACTCTGCATACAGATTATGGGAAATCAAGTAATCTGATTGGTTAGTTATAATTTATATAAATGATCTAGATAAGGAAACAACAAGAGTACTCGGAATAGGGTCAGAACTAACAAGAACAGACCAGAATAGCTAAATATAGTAATAATAAGCAAAGCGGTTCCAACTAATAGGCTCTTCTGCGCTACTGGAGTATACTCCAGGGCAAAGGAACATAGCCAGATAGACGAAAACTATTGCATATATAGATAGAAGCAGAGAATTCTGAAAGAATTCGAAATAGTATAACGAGGATTCTGGGGAAAATTACTCTTCTACAAAGGAACAGACCCCCCCCCCCCCCCCCTGTGTCCCTTGGTACTATAGCACTACATGCTACACCGATAAAATGGGGAATCCATAGTAAATAAAGTCAATTTGGTGATTTGGAGGGATTGTCGGGTTTATTTGGGTAATTCTACAAATCGGGAATTTACTCTTCTACAAAGGAACACACCCTCCGAACATACCCCTGTCTTGATAGAAGATTTGGGGTCACATAGCAACCGCGTGCTACCAGAGAAACCAAGATGGCGGCCTCCAGTATACAAAATGGACGACGGAAACGCGTATCACGCGGGTTATCATGACAACACAGCATGGCGCCATTGAGTCACGTGACATGACGTCACTTCCGGGGTCCCCTGCGGGGTCCCCCAATGAGCCCCATTTACCACATCTCCTACTACTGATATGGTTTTGTTGAAATTTTTCGAAATATAATATTTTTCAGCTGCTGAATTTGCATATTACGGGGGA
This sequence comes from Pictodentalium vernedei, assembly GCA_031216915.1. NCBI lineage: Eukaryota > Metazoa > Mollusca > Scaphopoda > Dentaliida > Dentaliidae > Pictodentalium > Pictodentalium vernedei. Next base: position 86,226,179 of record CM062291.1, read on the forward strand.
GGATACGGGCGATTCGTTGGGTAAAGGGTTAAATGAATTTAAAATACATTATGGAAGTATAAGAGTTAACAGAATTAAATTTTTTAACCCTTTGAACACGAACGGCCTTTTTTCGTCCAGAAACATCATACATAAAAATTTCATTAAATAGGATGAACGCTAAGTGCATGTGTGTGGTTGACCAATCAGCCCGAAGGCTGCACGTTGAAAATATTAATTGGTCTACCCATAAGTAATGAATAGGGACTCTTCCAGTTGCAGTCATTGAACTGATATGGAAGATCTACCAGGATTCAAAGGATTAATGGCAGTGGATTTTGAATTTAAATCTGCTTACCCATTTACTCAAGTAAATGCTAGTGCTTAGTTAATGTACAGTGTCGGAGGCCCAGTGAAGGGGGTTTTGGAGTATGACAGTGTGTGTGTGTGACAGCGCCACCGCAAACTCCCCGCGCCGAAATATTTCCTCCAGTCGAGAAACTTATTTTCATGTAGAAGGCTCAGATAACGATTCGCTCTGGCAAGTAATCATGTATATTCTCACGGTACTATATAGATTTGATAGCTGGACTCATGTCAGCGTAATAACCTTTACCTAACATGAAAAGCAGACGACACTTGCAAAAAAAAATTCTTGAATAACTAATTTTTTTCATTTTGTGTCTCAAAAACATAGGTTATAACCTATGTTTTTGAGACAAAAAATGAAAAAAATAATGAAAATTAATTGGCGATTTTTGAGAATAGCGCTGGCCGGTTTTGGCCGTTACGTTAGGAAAAGGGTTAAAAAAAAATGCTATTCAGATTTTCTTATTTTTTCAATTTTTTTACCTTCAAGATTTGATCCCGCTCTTAATTGATTCCGTTCTAAAGAAATGACCTAAGGTATGTTTCTGAAGCATAAAAAAGAAGAAAAATTGAAGGAGTCAAGTCTATCCGTGTTAAAGGGTTAATGTCATAGATGATGTCCTGCTAACGGCTTTTATCGCATACCAATTAATGTCATCGCCAACCAAATTTGCGTACTCATACTCTTCTTGTTTTTTTTTTTTTTTGGGGGGGGGGGGGGGGTTGGGCACAACTTATGACCCCTCATTGGAACGGGTTCGATGAGCCCGTAACAATGAGGGTCATGAGCTATGGTTTGGAGGCAAAAATTTAAAAAGTAATAAAAATATTTTTGATGATTTTTGTAAACAGCCAGTATCAGCCGTTACGCAAGGTAAAGGAATAAATTACACATTATGTGATAAAAAGAATATCAAATTTGTCACCAAGTGATATGAATTTTCTGAGTCTCGATAAACCTCGGCTCAGATCGATTTCAGTGAACTAGACTCATAAATTCCATATCAAACCTTGACTTATTAGATATTCTCCATTTATTAAACACTTTTGGTCTGTTTCACCTGGTTATTTCTGTTATGTCAACATTACCAGTGAAAAAGGAAGCATTTCGACTTGGGTGTGTGTTGGGGGTTCTTGTCCAGATACTGATATATATCAGCAGTGGCGATTGTGCCTTGGTGAGGTGGGAGGAATACAGCATACAAGGTTATGTTAAGGACTAACGTGCCTCTGCATTGAGAAAAATACACATTTTGGCTCCATATTTAACAAATTCTCTCGTAGGGTAACTTGTTAAATATGGAATAAAATGGGCATTTTCTCAACTTTAAATGACGTAGAAGAGAGGGCTGCACGGTATATCGATAAACCGATATACATCGGTATTTAAACCAATATCGATTGAATACCGGGGTAATTGCAAAAATATCTGTTTATCGTAATTATTTATTTACTCAAATTTCATTTTCAAGATTTCTTGAGTTTTAACTGCAGCCTGAATGAATAATATTATCCTTTTACCCAAGGAAACGTCCGCGAACACCTGTATAGTATACAAATTCGGCAGTTGAAAAATAATTTTCAGCAAAACTATATCATGTGACCCCCTCATTGGAACCAGCTCGTTGAGCTCGTTCCAATGAGGGGTCACATGATATTGTTTTGTAGAAATTTTTGGAAAAATCTGATAAACTTTTATTTAAACTAATAAATTTTGATATCGTCTGCATTGGGTTAAGGTGTTTCGAATCGCATCATCAAGGCATGCTGATTCGTTCAGACTGTGATGTGGTATTTATGTTCAGATATCTGAACAGTTTTCGATATACCGGTATACCGCGGTATTTTTTTTGAATACCGATACCGGTATTCAGTTTTGGGTATCGTGCAGCCCAAGTAGAAGACAAAAATCATACGAAGGAATCTCCCGTCACATCTAAAGAGTAAAGAGTCTGCGACCACATCCTGCTAATTCCCAATAAGACTGTAATGACTGAAACCGGAAGAGGAAGAAATAGAAAGACTCTCCCGATCCGCCCAAACCCCAACCGCCGCCCGCCCGCCCGAAAGGTCCCACTCCGCCCGATTCGCTGGTGGTGTTATTATGGTGTAAAAATATATTGGTGAAGGTAATTTTGGCATAATCTATCTCTCTCTCTCTCTCTTTCTCTTTCCTCTCTCTCTCTCTCTATCTCTCTCTCTCCCTCTCTCTCTCTCTCTCTCTCTCTCTCTCTCTCTCTCTCTCTCTTTACTCTCTGAATAAACATGTGCCCCCCGCCCCCGAGTTTCCACGTACCTTAACATTATACTGACAGCTTTTTCTTTCAATTTGCAGCGAGTATGCTTTATACATCAGAAGTGCACGCAGAGTGTGATCCACAAGCGGTTGTCGGCTGTCAGGGCATTATAACAGAAATCATGACAAAATACTCATCTGGGGAGGCGAAAAAAGAAGACTTCTGTGAGTAAGTACACATTTGTCTTGGTTCTGATAACTTCGAGATTTGATTCAAATCATTCACTTCCAATAGATTTAGGATCAGCACAATAGCACTAATGTATTTTGGTGTTACAGTAAAAAGAGTAGAGTGATTTATCACGAGGACACTTGAGGAGTAAAATTACTATTCTGTAGATTATGAGGCTTTAAACATAAAACAAACCAAGAACATGAACTTTTGCTGGCAAAAGAATAATTACAAAATAAAAAATAAAATAAAAAACCGCCCGCCCCCAGTTGTAGAAAAAAATGACTAGTGACTCAGAAGATCTACTTTGTGGGGCTCTGACCTATATCAAAAAGTAGTTGATATGCTTCCCCCGTCTTCTCTGTTTCTACAACGACAGCCATGTTGTTTAGGTTTTAACCTTTTGAACACGAGAGGGCGTTTTTTATTCTAGGATTGTGATACAACCTGGCGTTATAAAGTATCCATCTAACCATCTACAAAGTAGATGATTTCTCTCTGAATTTTTATGGTAGACTGATCAATATTTTCAACGTGCAGCTAAAATGCTGCATATTGTAAATTTTAATGGGTCTACTACCCCCCCCCCCCCCCCCCACACTCCTCCCCCCCACCCCAATAACGAATATGGACTCTTCCAGTTGATGACATTGAACTGGAATGGAAGATACCATCAGCAGTCTAGATTTTAAAGGGTTAACATAATTTCTGTCAAAATCAATAGCAACAACTACCCCCCCCCCCCCTCCCCCCATCTCTCCCTCTCTCTACTTCATCGGCTCGTCCGGCTCTCAGATCCTATACTCCTCCTATATGGCTCCTAGTTCCTACATGCATGGCTCCCATACAGCTCCTATAACAAGTGACCTTCACAGCTCCCAAATGGCTCCTAGTACCTATATGACTACTCTTCCTGTATGTCTCCTAACTCCTTCTTTAAATACGTCGATGCTCTTGAAGCCTGGAATCAGTAAAGTACGGAAACGTATTCGGCGCATGGTAAGAAAAAAATGAAGTCAGAATTCTGACTTTAGAACTCAGAATTCAGATTTTAGAACTCGGAATTCTGAGTTTTTTATCTCAGAATTTTGTGTTCAGAACTCAGAATTCTGACTTTAGAACACAGAAATCTGACTTTGGACAGAAGTCTAAGTTCCAAAGTCAGAATTCTGTGTTTTAAAGTCAGAATTCTGAGATCTAAAGTAAGAATTCTGAGTTCCAAAGTCAGAAATCTGAGTTCCCAAGTCAGAAATCTGAGATTACAAACTCAGAATTCTGAGTTCCCACGTCCAAGAATTACGAATATCTATAGCTGGAATACGAAAGAATATCTGTTTTTCTTTTTGAGTAAAGGGACGTCACATTACTAGTGGTGAGATGGTTAACCAGACAATGAAGCCATTTACCTACCTAAACGATTAGGAAAACTTTGGCATTCCAGAATATTTGTGCCCCCTACATTTATCGAGATTCCACCGCCTTTGTTCAAATCAAATCTCGATTGAGCAAAATATGATTCAATGAAAATTAATGTTTTATGGTATGTTTTAGATCCAATCATTAGGAATATATCAATTGATTCGTAAAGCCATGGGTTCGCTTTCCCGACCAAGTTAACCCTTTACTAACATGAAAAGCAGACGACACTTGCAAAAAAAAATCTTGAATAACAATTTTTTTTTATTTTTTGTCTCAAAAACATAGGTTATGACCCCTCATTGGAACGAGTTCGTTGAGCTCGTTCCAAGAGGGGTCATAACCTATGTTTTTGAGACAAAAAATGAAAATATAATGAAAATTAATTGGCGGTTTTTGAGAATAGCGCTGGCCGGTTTTGGCCGTTACGTTGGGCAAAAGGTTAAATATTCCAGGCGAGTGAATCTAAAACATAGACGATGGGCTGCTTAAGGGATAGACTGGCTTCAGGCCATAATAACGTCGACTTCCTTACAGAATTAGACTGGTGCTTTGCATGAGCCTCTGAGTTTTTATTTTATTAATATTTTGTTTCTTTCACAGCAAATCTAATGAATATCTTGCCTGTATCAGAAAACATTTAGACGACTGCAGTGGAGAGATGGGCGACCAGTTGGATAAGGGTATGGAATCAGCAAAATCTTCGATGGAAGAAGCTGGATGTGAGAGTAAGTGCTATAATACTCAATAACGATTTTGCCGCTCATTGACACTGAAACAATAAGACTTTTTCGAAACTGCCGTCTTGGCTTTTAATGTATGCAAGGTCACAGGTCGCGAGGTGTAAACATTTCAAGAAAACACTTTGCAAGCAATGAGAGAAGAGAGCGGGTGAAGAGCTTCGGACCCCATTTCGTTCATTAATGGGAATTCAGAAAACATTTAGCCAAGGTTACCATTTGTTTAAGGCAATGGCAATATTGAATGAGAACTTTCATTAGTTCGAATTGAGTTCATATCGACTTAAATGGTGTTTCAATGCACGTTGTGTCATGACTCGTTGGCCGTTGGCACAGTTTCGACAACTTTCGGGGGATTTCCCTAGCCGAAATCTCCGAGTAACGAGTGTTTCCTTGTTGCCACTCAAAACAATACCTCGCCCCCGTTAAAAAAGTCTTTAAACCTGCGATATCCCATTGTTTATTTATTTATTTGGGTTTAACGACACATTAACAGCCAAGATCATATCGTGTCGGTGGCAGTTTTACAGGTGGAGGAAACCGGAGTACCCGGAGACAACCGCCGAGCAACGGCGAGCAGCTGCCAGCTCCCCAACATCGTAACTCCGCACTGCAGCACAAGCATGGTTAGATTGGTTGAAGACATGCGCACCATCGACGTGCAGTACGCCTTAGTACACGGCGTCATCGTGCCCACGAGTGGACAATCGGGGTAAAGTGCCTTGCTCAAGGACACAACGTGTGAGTCCGAATCGAACGCTCAGACGGTCACCCATCCAAGGACTAACCGTGCTCGACGTTGCTTAACTTCTGGCGAGAAAAGGTTACCGCAACGCCACCGCGCCCCCATCTCATTGTTTAAAGTCGTCTAGGGTTGCCCGTTCAGTTAATTCGAATGATGCCGTCGGTTCTACGAATTTAAACTTGATATTTTCACAAAACTAGTTGACTTGACTTGACTGACACAGAAGTCAAAGATGGCATTTTCGAAATAGGCTTATTCTTTTCAACATGAAGTTTGGACCAATTTGTACGTAATCGGGCTTAATGCAATTCATTACTTAGATTTAACAGTACTAAATATACTACTCACATTTTGCTGAGGATAACCCCCTACTCACCGACATAATCTGTACACGAAAGGAAAATATGTACATTGTTTGTTTATCTATTGGGGTACAATGACACTTGTAACAGTATGGGTCATATCAAGTTGTAGAAATTTACGGATAGAGGAAGCCACCCTGTCACAAGTAGGGTTAGCATTGGTTGAAGGCAGGTGAACCATGAGCATACAGCGTGTCGACCATAGATACAGAACATGTCAACGCAAGATTTACTTTCAACCAGTGCTAATTGCTTTGTCGGGATGGTAAATTAGAGAGCCCGAAAGTTGCTCACCATCGCGCAGTTGTTCTCTCCAAGGACCCCGACCCCCACCACCCGGAAAATTGTCCGACATGATATGATCCAAGCTGTTGAAAGTGCTGTTAAACCCTAATGAACAAATAAAGAAACATGAAACTAAACACATTTGACCGTTTATGTATCAAATATGTCGATGGTTTAGGAGTGGTCCTTAGCAAAATGCGAGTAGTATATTTGAATTAGAGTTACCCGCCTTGAAAAGTGGCAATCTCCGACCTTCGAAGCCCTGAGAAAAACATATTGTTTAAATAAAAACGTCGAAGTTTGCTTCTGTTATCTTGCATTATTGGTCTTTGTCAAATTTTGTTGTTGACAAGATACAAGATCAGTCACTTCGCCGTATATGTGTGTGTTGTCATGTCTGCAAGTGATTTTTTTAGTTCACCTGACTGAAAGTCAGGGTGAGCTATTGTGATCACTCACCGTCCGTTGCCTGTCGTCCGTGAACATGGTGTTCGCATCTTCTCCTCCAAAACAGCTGAACCAATTGAAGTGAAATTTGAGATGCTTGTTTGTTATGACATCGCATTTTGATTTTGTTCAAATCAAGTTGCCACGCCCCTTGGTAGGGCAACGCCCAAAAAGTGTGCCTAAATCTTAAAAAATCTTCTTCTCATGAACCGGCAGTAGGAGAGACTTGATATTTGGTGTGCAGCTTCCTTTTTCGGTGTGGACTCAGATTTATTCAAGAGAAGTTCGTGGTGCTATATTTACCGTCGTTATGGGAGGGGCAAGAATTTTCGTCCCCGCCCAAAATTTATATTTTCCAAACGAGAGGTGATTTGAACCAAATTTGATGTGAGGGCTTATTGGGTCATGAGTACTTGATGCTCCAAAAATTTTCCCGTCGTCCCATGGGAACCGCAGGAGCTAAAAATAGAAAAAAATTAAAACGTCCATATCTCCAAAACTACACAGCACTGAGAATTCTTATTTGGTGTGAAGCTTCCTTAGGGCCAACAGAATGGAACGGTCCAAAAAATTTGCTATCGATTTTATTATGGGGTAATTTTTCGGGACTTTGAAAAAGTGCCGAGTCAGCATTTTTTAACACTGTGGGTAATGAGGAAAACATTTAAGACTCTTCTCTCAAACTGCTGCTCCAAAAGCTTTCAGATTTTACATATAACATCTTTGGAAGATTGTTTCACATGTTTATTGAAATGAAATCCCTGGGTGCATATATGGGCTCTCTGTGGGAGCCCAAATGTTTAAATTAGTGCAATATGAGGAATATTCTTTAAAAATATTCTTCATCAGATTCACCAATCAGAATCTTTTGATATTTGGTATGCAGCATCCTTGGGGGGGGGGGGGGGGGGGAATTCAATTTTGTTCAAGCCATGTCCCTGGGTTCATATTTGGTCTTACTGTGGGAACCCATATTATAACTTAGTTCAAAATGAGGAATTTTCTTTAAAAAATTTCTTCAGATGATATCCAGCAGGTGGAATGTTGGAATGTTTTGATATTTTGTATGCAGCATACTCAGGGGGTGAGATTCAAGTTTGTACAAGCCAAGTCCCTGGGTTCATATTTGGGGTCCCCGTGGGAGCCCAAATTATAACTTAGTTCAATATGAGGAATATTCTTTAAAAATCTTTTTTTTTCAGATCCACCTGTCAGAATCTTTTGATATTTGGTATAAGCTTTTCTTAGGAGGGGCAGGTGCTACTTGTTCAAATCAGTTCCCTGGGTTGATATTTAGGCTACCATGTCAGGTGGGCGCCCTCAGGCCCTCTGGGGCCTCTTGTTTTTATATGTTTCCCTCTGTTTCCTTTAAGTTAGAGATAATGCAAAACTCGATGGGTGGTAAACAACCACATGTTGTGGTGCTTCTCCGCCTTCTCTGTTTTTACACGACCAGTCATTCTTTTTTAACGTCTTAATGAGATTCCCGTCTATATAAATATCAACAATTGTAACAAGGCAAATCCTAACAGACTAAATAATTAAACTTCAAAGATGATATGTAGAACACTCACTGAATATGAATCCCGTCGTAACACCCTTTAACCCTTTACCTAACATGAAAAGCAGACGACACTTGCAAAGAAAATTCTTGAATAACTAATTTTTTTCATTTTTTGTCTCAAAAACATAGGTTATGACCCCTCTTTGGAACGAGCTCGACGAGCTCGTTCCAAAGAGGGGTCATAACCAATGTTTTTGAGACAAAAAATGACAAAATTATGAAAATTAATTTGCGATTTTTGTGAATCCCCTGGCCGGTTTTGGCCTTTACGTTGGATAAAGGGTTAATAGTATATTACTCTTTATGGCGTTGAAAGGTGTGGGTAATATGATAATGGCATATTCTTTGTAGATGTATTCCGTTTTCAGTAAGAAGTTAACAATATTTGTTTACCCGGACAAGAGCACATGAAACATGATTTCATTTTGGACAGATTGCACAGAACAGTATAGGGTACTTTCATATATACTTGATCATGGACATCAAGGCTTCGACGAGATCGCGCGTTAGTTGTTGTTATTTATGTGGGCAGAAATTCATTTCACATGGTAATGGTAAAGGTTATGTAACTTAACTTATGGTGTATTACTTTGTCGTAACCTGTTACAACCTGCCACAATCTGTAGTTCGTTCGCGCATTTTGCAATTGACCTTTTATATATCAAATATGTCGATGGTTTGTAGAGCTGTAGGTTTTTAAATTTCTTGTTCGGTTTCGGTTTTGGTTTTTCAGGTGGAGTAAAACCTCGGTTCGGTTTTCGGTTTGTTCACGAGGCCAAGTAAAATTCAATAAAACTCATTCTTATGTCCGGAGTCATAACTGAATGGTAGTGAAATTGAGTGAAACTCAATGACTGCCCAAAATACGCCAATATAATAATTACCTAAATATACAGAACTTTTATTGTGCTTGGCCATTTTTCGAGGTCTGACACCTACACGCAACTTGAGGAAAGCTGCAAACACAACTAAACTGAAATGTCGGAAATTCACAGAATGTAGCCTTCCCAGAGTAGTGAGAGTACCCAGACACTGCCATTGGCAGTGTCTGGGTACTCTCACTACTCTGGGATGGCTACATCTGTGAATTTCTGCAGCAAGAGAGTATTTAAAAAAAACGAAAAACCTTAGATTACGGGATGTTGACGGTTTCGGTTTTTTAAAAAAAACTAAAAACCTCGGTTCGGTTTCGGTTAACCTACAGCTCTAATGGTTTAGGAGTGGTCCTTAGCAAAATGAGAGAGGTATATTTGAATTAGAGTTACCCGCCTTGAAAAGTGGCAATCTCTGAACTTCGAAGCCCTGAGAAAAACTTATTGTTCAGAAAAAACGTCGAAGTATGCTTCTGTTATCTTGCATTATTGGTCTTTTTCAAATCATTTCTGCATATATGTGTATGTTGTCATGTCTGCAAGTGATTCTTTTTATACGTTTCCCTCGGTTGCCTTTAGGTTAGAGATAATGCTAAACTCGGTGAGTGGTAAACCAACACATGTTGTGATGTTTTTCCGCCTTCTCTGTTTTTACACTACCAGTCCTACTTTTTTAATGTCTTAATGAGATTGCCGTTTATATAAATATCAACAACTAACGTGCGAGATCGCACGGTAGTTGTTCCTATTTATTTGGGCAGAAATTCATTTCACATGGTAATTTAATAAATTTTTTTGTGTATTACTTTGTCGTAACCCGTTTCAATCTGCCACAACCTGTAGTTCGTTCGCGTATTTTTCAATTCACGTAACCCACAAGTAACTTAAACGGTCGTTAGCGAGGTATTTTCAGGCCTGCATGAAGTGTCCAAGGGTATCTAACCCATGCTGAAATAAAAGCCTGACCTTTGGGTAACTGGTGATGCGTCCCAGTACAAGGTAGTGATTGCACTGTTTGGCGGGTTACCAAGAGACCAAAAGACACTCCCACCGCAAAATTAATGAACACATCGCCGACATTAAGCACTCACGAGATACATTTGTTGCCTTTCATTTTAATCAAAGTAACCACACACTAAATGATCAACAATATAGAATAATGCAGGTCTTCAGATCAGACCCGGACAACACCTTCACCACTGAGTCTCATCGCCATAAGGAGACCCAGTGGATCCTCGCTCTTACTCTCAACCCAATCCATATGAACAGGAAGGGTTTTTAATCCGTAATATATTTCAGATACCCTGGATAGCTATTCTTTATTTCTATACCTGGAACTTAATTAAACATCCCCTGAAATGTTTCATGACAGTGAAGTTGCTGTTACTGATTATTAGGTTTTAATGATTGCTATGGTTTTGCAGACTGTAGTACATTTCATCTCATGAAACATGATGTTTCTGGTTGATAGCGTACCCCAAATACATCCCCTCGTCCACGTGAAGCATGCTACCCGCGAATGTCACCAAAAAAAAAAAACGCTATCATCCACATGCAATATCTGGGTATAAAACAAGAAAATTTGTCACTTTTTTTATCAGTAGATGTTGACATGGCAAGGAGGAGACTGTAAGAGGCATTAAGATGGCAAATCGTTGGCATGCATGCAACAGGCATGTCATTCAAAACTGTTGGAAGGTAACTTGGCTATAGTCATTCTGCCATCAGTAGACTTGTCCGAAAAAATCAACAAACCAACGATGTTAAGGACCGACTAAGGCCTGGACAACCCCGAAAGACCTTTTCTCGGAAGATCGGATTCTGGCACGCCTCGTTAGGCGTGAACCCTTTGCTTCAAGTGGGTTTTGAAACGCCTTTGCCCCCCCCCCCCCCCCCCCCCCCCAACAGGCATTTGTGCAACAGAACTGTCCGAAACCATCCCAAAGCACCGAGTTTCAGGTCCAGAACAGTCTTCAAACGTCCAACTCTGTCCGATCAGCATCAAAGACTACGTTTAGAATGATGTATGGCACAACATTGGAATCTCAGGACATGGATGAGAGTTCATTGGGCAGACGAGAGTAGGTTCCTGATTCGCACGAGAGTGTGGAAGCATAGAAATACTGCTTATGTGCCCAGGAACATCAGACCTACTGTTTCTTATGGTGGACGATCAGTAATGATCTGATAATGCCTCTCTCATGATTGTAAACTTGATATGGGGACTGTATGTGGGAACCTCAGTGGTAATCAGTATACGGGACATTTTCAATCCGGTTGTCGTGCCTCATTTTGACAACCACCCATTGGCTACTCGCCATGTATTCATGGACGACAATGCAAGGCCACATCGATCCCATGCTATGAGAGCATTCCTTCAGAACTAGGCTATTACAACACTACCTTGGCCTGCAATGAGCCCCGATTTGAAACCCTAACAACACTTCTGGGACTTCCTTGGACGTCGCATGCAAGCAAGGGATCCGCATGTACAGAATTTGGCCGATTTGGAAGCTGCATTGCATGAGGAGTGGCAACAGTTGCCTCTGGACCGCATCAGAAGGCTCACTGGTAACATTAGGAGGAGGGGTCAGACTGTCATCCGGCACGAGGTGGCACTAGCTACTGACGTCAGACACTGCTATTGTGTTCAGGAGACATTGGATGGGCCACAATCGCGTTACCCATTTTAACCCATGCAACGTCTCTACATTTCTTTGTAGGCTATAAGACTGCACTGTGCCTCGGCCAATCGATATAAAGGGGGGGGGGGGGGCGGTGGCTCAGTAGGTAGAGGCTCAGGCTGCAAGCCGAGAGCTCCTCGGTTCGAATCCCACATTCGGCAACCGCGTTGTGTCCATGGGCAAGACACTTAATCCCGGTTGCTCACGTCGGGCACGGTGGCGTTGCGTCGATGGTGTACTTGTCTTCAACCATTGCTAACCCTACTTGTGTGGAATTAGTATGTTGGGGAGCTGACAGTTGCTCACCGTCGGAGGTTCTCTCCGGGTACTCCGGCTTCCTCCACCCGTAAAACTGTCGTGGACATGATCAGACATTGTGCAGAAATATGTGCTCTTGAAGACCAATAAATAAATAAATCGATATAAAACTAAGCGCTGTGTCGAATATTCGTGAAGATCAAACCATCTCGGATCTTGAAATTGTATGGGAGCGGCGTTCCCCCCTCAGATAAAAGCAAGGGAACGGCGTTCCCCCGCGTTCCCATAATAAAGCATCATTACACAAATTATACATCAAAATGAAGGTTGTGGTGTATAAAACACGAAAATATATGCATTCGACTCACAGAATCGATAGCAGGAAGCAATAGTTCCTGGTAGTCTGCTACCGTATTCGTACTAGAATTAATAATCAAATATTTCTTGAGAACAACTCGTGGTCCAGTATATCTTCATTTCTTCATTTTGATGTATAATTTGTGTATATCTTACTTAACCCTTTGAACACGAGAGGCCGCTTTAACGGCCCAGGAACATTATACGTCATCATTTCATTAAGTTGGATGGCTGCTAAATGAATATGTGGGTCACACCGATCAATATTTTCAACGTGCAGCCTCAAGGCTGCACGTTGAAAATATTAATTGGTTTACCCCCAAATAATGAATATGGGCTCTTCCAACTGCTGCCATTGAACTGACATGGACGATACCATTGTTCAAAGGGTTAAGATGTAAAAACGAATGTTTGACTCCCTCTTTATGTTTGACTTTGTACGCCTACGTTTGTTTGTTCGCTCTCAACTCCGCCGTGACTCGTCCGATGGAGACACAATTTGACATCCCAGAGAAATGTGATCAGGAAAAGGACATTGGATGGGTCATAATAGCGTTACCCGTTTTAACCCATCCAACTACGTCTCCACATTTATTTATATGCTATAAGACTGCACCGTGCCTCGGCCAATCGATATAAAACTCAGCACCTATGGGTAATTTGACCAGGAAATGGGCATGGGATGGGTCAGACGCCGCATTAACCCTTCAATCGGTGCAATGCAATGTTATGTTAAACTCCGACGTGCCACGACTGGCTGAGACAAAATTTGGTGTCTATGGATGATTTGACTTAGCATATTAAGTTTTAGCTTATTAAAGGGATAATTTATTGTTGCTTTTTTCCATTTCAGTTTCTGGAAGTAATTTCATTAATGGTTCTGGATTCTTGTGCGTCTTCATGTCCACCTTGATTTGGCTTTTACACAGAGACTGAAAAGAGTATCATTTTCGGAGCTTCCATTTTATATAGTTGTAATACTTTGTTGTATCTTATCGTTAATTATACCTATGCAGCGGCGTAGCCAGGGGGTGACTCCCTCCCCTCCCCAATTTTTTTAAAAATTCCAACCTCAAATTCGTGACCAAAATTCCTAAAACTATTTCATGTGTACTCTAAAATCAGTTGGAATTAAAATCCACCCAAATCAACGGGGTTGAGTGAATATGAGCCCATTTGGGTTCATATTCACTCAAACCAGTTGATGTGGGTTGATTTTACTATAGTTATACTATAATTTTGTCAAATTGCCATCATGCTCGGGAGATTACTCCCTTCTAAGCGGCTTTCGCTGTTGACTAATTCACATATATACTTATTTGTATGCTGTTTGGTCCTCTAACTCCGTCAAGATCTCATTTTCTCATGCCCCAGGGAAGACTTCTCGGATCTTCATCCTATGGAGGATACGCATTTTTAACCTTGCATGAGGTGGGGAGAAGAGGGGAGGAAACATACCCCTCCCCCCCCCCCCTTTGCACACATTGTTCATTTATCCTTGCTATACGCCTCTGAATCTTACAGCCTGCCTTTTATCTTGGAGTTTATGCAGAATAAATGTTATCTTATCTCAAAACTGGGGACCAGATTCTCTGATGAGTCTGTTTTCTGTTTTGAAGAGAAAATGCAAAGCCTCCCGAAATTATATTATTGGTCATTTGTAGCTCACCTGACTAAAAGTCATGGTGAACTATTGCCATCGCTTGGCGTCCATCGTCCTTGGGTCTTTTTGTCCGATTCATTGGATCAAACCCAACTAATCAAGGCATGAAATATCTTTGAGGGATAACTTTCCAAATTTGTTCAATGGAAGAAACTAAGCCTATATATGTTTTGTGAGCAATACTCTGAAACCCCGAAATTTTTCAAAAATCTTCATCTCAAAAACCACCAGTTACAATTCTTTGAAATTTCGTGTGCCGCTTCCTTATATGTCCAAAATTCACGTTTATTCAAAGAAACTTCCTCGGGCAACATTTGGGCTCGTGCTAGTAGGGGCAATATTTTGGACCCTGCCCACAACTTTCAGTTTCCGAACCGGTAGACCAATTCGGAGCGAATTTGGTATTTAGTATAGTGTTAGGGAATATGTACTTGATTTATGCCTGAAAAACATTTTTTCTCGTGCCCATGGGAACCCCAGGAGCTAAAAATAGTAACGGTTTGATAAAATATCATACAAATTTGAGGGCATTTTGAGATGAGATAAAATTTGTATATTGTTTTGTAGGGTGAGATGAGATTTTTCGTGTTTTTTTTTATCGGATATTAGTTTGTTATAAAACCATTTACTTTTTATCTTTCTAGACGTGTATTCACAAAAAGGGTCTTCCAGACAAATTTCATGTAAACTCAAAGAATAGAATTTTCTCCACAGCACTTTTTTTTTTTAACCCTTTACCCAACGTAACGGCCAAAACCGGCCAGCGCTATTCTTAAAAATCTCCAGGTAATTTTCGTTATTTTTTTCATTTTTTGTCTCAAAAACATAGGTTATGACGAGGGGTCATAACCTATGTTTTTGAGACAAAAAATGAAAAAAATTAGCTATTCAAGATTTTTTTTTGCAAGTGTCGTCTGCTTTCCATGTTAGGTAAAGGGTTAATTAAAAAAAAACAAGCTTAATTTAACCCTTTATCCGACGAATCGGCAGCAGCCGGCCTCGTAATTTTACAAATTAAGCAATAGAAAAAAATTCAACAAAACCATGTCATGTGATCCCCCATTGGAACGAGGTCGCCGAGCTCGTTCCAATGATGGGTCACGTGATATGGTTTTGTCGAATTAAAATAATAAATTTTGATATCCTGTGCGGTGGGTAAAGGGTTAAAAGCAGTTCCTACATGGAAACAATTTCTGATTATTCTAGAAGTCTGTAATAGTGTGGCTGTTTTGGCACCTGTGTGTAGATGGTAAACGAATTTCAGGGGCGGCGGAAGATCGATACAAGTGGAAGGGTACAAATTATCGCGACCACCGTAGTTCGGCCCAGTGGGAGAAAAATTTCAGTCGTATATTGGTAAATGTACCATGACACATTATATAGTCTCTCGTTTGGATGAGCATGGCGCGGTGTGGTCACTATCCTGTCAATTTCTTCTACTTACATCATCTTCAAACCCGAAGGTTACCCTTCGGTTTGGAAGATGGCTGGAATGGATGAAACGGACCGAAGCGACCGAAGGTGGGATTCTTTGGCCAAGTGTTGTTATATTTGCAAATTATATATTGCAGGAATGCCTCTTTATTATTGACATGTTTGCGTGCGCCTATATTAAGTCACCGTGTAATCGCGCAACATGTCTGTGAAAAATAGTGGAAGTCACGTGTCCCCTATGCCCTCTCCCCGGTTACACCGCCTCTGATAAGTACTCCCACAGTTTAAACAATTGTATAATAGAAGTTTCAGCTTCAGAAGGTGGTTTAACCCTTTGCCCAACATGGATAGCAGACGACACTTACAAATAAAATTCTTGCATAAATAAAAATTTTCATTTTTTACGTCTAAAAAACATAGCTTATGACCCCTCATTGGAACGAGCTCAACGAGCTCGTTCCAATGAGGGGTCATAAGCTGTTTTTGAGACCAAAAATGAAAATATAATTAAATTTCAATGGCTATTTTTGTGAATTGCGCTGGCCGGTTTTGGCCGTTACGTTGGGTAAAGGGTTAAACCCCCACATTACAACTAATGATTTCCTACAAATGTATAGTTTACGATTTTGTGATACTTGTATGTGTCTTATTTGTTGTTGTATCCGTATCTTGTAATCTGCCTTATCTTAGTGTTTTTCACAATAAATTTCATGTTGTCGGATCTTTTATTACACGCCTGTTCTATGAAATCCTCACCTACAGCAACACTAAACCATGTGAAAAAAATGAAAATCCCTTACGCATACATGCGCCGAACGGAAATCATTGACCGACTATTTTTTGGACGATTACGTCATATGTCAAAACATAACATAACCCCGTCGACTTGGAATTCCCATTTGACCAACAATCACAGAAGCCGTGCAGCTGAAACGAAGCGATTCCGTTCTTTTTAGCTATCGCAAAGACAATAAACTGAATTGAAGCATCTTTGCGTATATAATTGTTTCTGAAGTTTAGAAGGGAGGGCTCAAACCAATTATTATTAGCTGTATAGTGTTAACAAATTGAATAGAACTGGCTCAACTATGCATGTACTACGATAGTACAAATACACGTGCACCACATGTTCCGCTTACTAATAAATCTGCCCACGGGAATTCCGCTCAAATCGCACAAGTGTTTGTAAACATTAGCAGACGATTGATCACCCGAAACTGAACCAATTTCGAAATAGCTTGATAGTTGTCAAATGAATTGCTGAGTGTCCTTCTAATAATTGTTTTTTTAATAGACTTGAAGGCGTGTTGCGGCCTCTCGTCTTTTCTTTCCGCGCTGGCACTCGTGCCATATCAATTAACCCATTCACACGCGCGTGTCGTTCTGGGTATATCTTCCTCGGTGGGGAACGATGCGATAGAGATATAATATTATTTATTTATTTATTTTTTCATTTATTGGTGTTTAAGGTCATATACTTATGCACAATGGCTAATCATGACCGTGACCGTTTTACGGGTGGAGGAAGTCGGAGTACCCGGAGAGAACCACCGAGCAACGACGAGCAACTGCCAGCTCCCCAACATCGTAACTCCGCACTGCAGCACAGGCAGGGTTAGAGTGGTTGAAGACAGGTATACATTCGACATGCAGTACGCCTTAGTACACGGCGTCACCGTGCCCCCATGTGGGCAATCATGGTTAAGTGCCTTGCCCAAGGACACAACGCGGAAGTCCGAATTGATCGCTCAGACGGTCACCCATCCAATGATTATCCGGGCTCGACGTTGCTTAACTTCAGTGATCTGACGAGAACCGGTTACCGCAACGCCACCGAGCCTCGATATAGACATAATAGATAATTCTTCTCATAGTGCAATTTGATTATAGTCTGTATCCTTGTTGTTGAACAGTAGGGCCGGGGGAGTGGGTGGGGTGGGATAGTAATCCAGGGGCCCAGAACGTGGGGTGGGGGTGGCCCAGAAGACCACCAGGATTCTGGAATTAGGCTCCCCCAGCCCAAGCATGGGTTGAGGGGCTTATTTTAATTTTTGGGTTTTGTAGATCCTTTCAAAGGACGTAACAAACCCAAAAATTAAAATACGGACTTTCAGGTCATGTTTGGACGAGTCCCCCGCCGCCAAAGTTCTGCCTCCTGTGCCAATAGTTAAGAAGGGGGCTGTTCTTGATCAACGGTTGTAATTTTGGACTGCACGATTCTTGAAGTAATAACTTTATTAAATCAGCTTGACGTAATATTATTATCACTTAAAGCAGTCAAAAGCTATAACTCAAAGTCACTGAATACTCACTGATGAACTTGGAAATTTGAAACATACTGCTAAAAACGTCATTTTGACGGCCAAAAAATAACCTAATTTAACAAGCTCATTTCAAAATTTTCTTGGAGGAAGAACCCCACAACCCCCATCTCTATCATCGCTCGTACCTTCGGCACTCGCAGCAGTATCCCGACACTTTTAAAAGGAGGCCATCACAGAATTACCCCGGGGCCCGAATTTCCTCTCCCCGGCCCTGTCGAACAATAAGTGACCAGTTAAATTCATTTTACAAGGTGTAACTATCTTCAGGGATGTAACTATGTGTGTGTGTGAGGTGGGGGGGGGGTGGGGGCTGGGGGCTGGGTGTGTAGTTCGTCCTTGCTCGTAATCATCTACTTTCTTACTGGACCAGATTTTCTTCTTGGATGTATGTCACACACGCAGTCGGTCTAATGGAGGTATGTGGCTAATTGGGGATGCCGGAGTCCCAGAGTGATCAATTGTGAGTCCTCCGGTACGTGTTAATTAACTAAGAAGTTGGGAAGCAAGTGCATCACAACTATTATACATGTATTTATCCACAAATATCCTGGGGGTAGGGGTGTTCGGTTTTTTTTTTTTTGGGGGGGGGGGTTCTGTTTTTTTTTTTTTTTAAACCCCAAAACTATACTGTCCACTGACAAATATCTCACCAACATCATCAAGGCATACATTGATGATGTAGTTGGAATATTTCTTCAGTCGAGATTTTAGTTAGGACAATCAGGGCAGACCCCCCCCCCCCCCCCGCCCCCATAAAAAAATCAGTCATCACTGCGTCGCTTCTGACTATCTTCAGATATTGCGCGTGAGCAGATCAAATATGGGTTTCTAATTCTGAAACAGTTACTGGTCAAAACCCATTTAACACATGTTTCCACCATGAAAAGCTCCATTCAGAGGAAAAGGCAGTTTCCAATCAAATGTTTGCTGCCTGTATAGGCAACCAAGGCTTCATTGAAAACCACAGAAAGAGAAGCTTACATAGAACCGTAACCTTCTGAACCCGTGAGATCGCTTTCCGGTCCAGGAGCATAATATGTCACAATCTCATTAAGTGGATGTCTGCCAAGTGAATGTGTGGGGCAGACCAATCAATATATTCAACGTGCAGCCTTGGGGCTGCACGTTGAAAATATGAATGGGTCTACCCCAAATAATGAATATGGACTCTTCCAATTGCTGCCGTTGAACTGATATGGAAGATACCACCCTTTTCAAAGGGTTAAGCTTTATCTAAAGTTAGGAAATGGCAACTGAGGATTCATTGTGTCTGTAATTATTGGTGTTTAAGATAATTTCAGAAGCTGTGGATAGCTTTTGCCCCCCCCCCCCCCCCCCCCCCCACTAATGTATTCTCAAAGTCCATACTTGCATTTTTATGTAAAAAGTGGGCGTGGCCAAAAATTTTGAAAGTGGGACACGCTCATATCTCAAGCATGGTATGACGAATGGATCTGGGAACAACAACAAATGAGTCGACACTCAATGGGGGCAAAATATGGGTCAAGGTCACTGAGGTCGCCCAGGGGTCATTGTGTGCATTTTTCAGAATTCCTGGAAATCATATTTTTGACCCCCTAATGCATTCCCGAAGTTCTTACATGTTCTTTTACACGAAATTGGAGCGCACTGTCCCAGTGCCAAAGCTGCGACGAATCGTGCAACGCCAATTATGTTTTAAAACTCGTTCGTGACTAAAAAAACTCGCTGGTGACAAATAAACTCGTTGGTGACAAGTCCATAAATGTGACAGAAATTATTCGAATGGCATGCACTATTGAGAGGGTGTAGACATCATGAAGATACACTTGCATACCAAGTATAGTGTCATTCCATCAAGTATTTTAGGAGTTATGGTGTTTTTTAAAACTCGTTGGTGACAGACCGACCGCCCGACAGACTGACCGACCGACCGACCGACCGACCGACCGACCGACCGACCGACCGACCGACCGACCGACCGACCGACCGACCGACCGACCGACCGATCGACCGACCGACCGACCGACCGACAGACAGACCGACACTACCACATATAGAGCTGCTCGTCGCAGCTAAAGAGTGGGCGTAGTCAAACTGTTTGAATGTGGGTCATGCTCATATCTCAAGCATGGTGTGACGAATAGACCTGGGACCAACAACAAATGAGTCGACACTCAATGGGGGATCAAAATATGGGTCAAGGTCACTGAGGTCACATAGGGGTCAATGAGTGCATTTTCAGATTTGCTAGAAATCATTTTTTACCCCTAATGCATTCCCGAAATTCATACATGCATTTTTACAGGAAAAAAGTGGGGTGGTCAAAAATTTTGAAAGTTGGTCACGCTCATATTTCAAGCATGGTATGACGTATAGACCTGGAACCAACACCAAATGAGTCGACACTCGATAAAGGTTCGGGATATGAGTCAGTGTCACTGAGGTCACCCAGGGATCATTGAGTGCATTTTTCAGAATTGCTGGAAATCACATTTTTGGATCCCTAATGCATTCCTATGATCGAACTCTTTGAATGCGGCGTCGTGGCTCAGTAGTAGAAGTGAAGACTGCAAACCGAGAGGTCCTTTGTTCGAATCCCAGATGCGGCAACCATGTTGTGTCCTTGTGTATTGTCCACGTGGGGACACGGATGCATTGTGCACTAATGCATACTGCATGTCGATCGTGTACTTGTCTTTAACCAGTGCTAACCCTGCTTGTCTGGAGTTAGTCTGTTGGGGAGCCTGACAGTTGCTCGCCGCTGCTCGGTGGTTCTCTCAGGGTACTCCGGCTTCCTCCATCCGTAAAACTGTCCGATACAATGTGACAGTGCCTGTCAAAAGTGTTGTTAAACCCAATAAATAATAAATTATAGAAGGCATGCCTTGCTGGTGTAGTTGTAATATTTATGTCTTCTATGCACTGTTTGTCAACATGATAACCCGAATACAATCAATCCTATCTTAATATTTTTGTTGTACTGATATACTGTACTGGAAAATGAGTTCACTGAAGCAATAGCCATTGTTTAAAACTTTACAGAATCTCACATAAACAAAGAGGTCAGAAAGAAAACGGTAACTGATACATAGAAAACAATTGTATATTTATTTAATATCATGTTACAAAATTAATTCTCAACCCATGTTGAATAAAGAACCCTTCACATTTCAAAGCATTTTTAAAATGTATTTATTCTCAATCATAACTCAGGATCGACAGGTTTCGGTATGGATCGGTGTGTGGCTTTCTTGAAACACCTCTCACTGTTACAAAGTAATGAAATGGAATATTTGAATGGTCTGTTTTTAACCCTCTTAATACTTCAATATGGGTACAAACAATTTTCATATAACTCATGGCTTCAGAATGTTTTTACGCTGTCCTTTCTGTAACATTTAATTTAATTGGAATGAGCTCGTTTTTTAAAGGGTTAAAATGGAGTATTTAAAGTGATTATTTTTAACCGCCTCAATATCTTAATATGGGTCCCCACAATTTTCTCTTTTGCAATGCAGGAATAATGTTAACACTTTCTGTTCTCGCAATGTTGCTCTAAACACACTCGGTATTTTTGCCAATGCCAATAAGTCTTCAGATAGGCTCTTGGGGGCTTTTAAGGCCTTTTTACGTCTACATTCCATCATTACTGAATTCTTTCACTTGCAATATATTTTTCAGAGGTACTTTTGTACCTTAACATTTTCTAGCTAATATGAATATTTGCTATCATTTACAAATATGGGGGTGGGGGGGGGGATTTTCAAAGTGGGGGCGGCATCGGGTAATCGATTGTCGTCGGTACGACGGGCCGCCCATGGTTGGGCGGGTCCTACGAATATTCCAGGGTCCCAAAACTCCCATTTCCATGCATCTGAGTGGATATTCTGAGATTTTTTCAGGAGATCAGTGTATTAACCAGCTGTCTGATAGTACCAATTTGTGACAAATATCAAACACGCCAATCTTACACCAGTACGAGAGAAATATAGCTGACAAAAATATGGGGGAGATCTGGATTCGCCCCACGTTTCACCAGTCAATGGTTGTGTTAAAATATATGCATATAAAAACATGGCCCGGCAAAAAAGTGTGTGTGTGTGTGGGTGGGGGGGGGGGGGGGCTGAAGCCTCCCCCTCCACCCGGTTCCGCTTCCCCTGAATATGCAGATCCGGAGTTGGTGGAGCGAATATTTTTTAAAGTGGTTTATACTCATAATTCAGGTTTGGTATGACCTATAGACCTCGAACCTACGTCGAATGAAGAACTTGCTGAAGGTTCAAAATATGGTCGACCTCAATGCGGTTAACAGAGGTAATTAAGTGTGTATTTTTCAGAACTATTGGGAGTTGAATTTTATAACAACTAATGCAATTCCGAAGATCATGCATGTATGTCATCATTCAAATAAATAGCAGAGCCAGTAATGTTAGTCTCCGATTCTTGATCGAACCCTTCAAATGCTGTGCACATATATGCCTTTTACGTTTTCTTAGAAAAATGTTCTGATTCCTGTATGAATATCTGTAAATACTGTTAACAAAAATCCATTTCTGATTTGTTTAAAAATATCTACTCCCGAAAATAAGCCTCCATAAATTCTCTTTCTATATAGCCTTTTTTCCTGATTCTTTAACCCTTTTTACACAGACTTGAATTTGCAGGATGAAGTAAATACTGTTTCTCTAGTTTTGACAGCCAAATGGCTTATTAAATATAAATGGACATATGCAATAGGAATAACTTTGACAACAACATTGGTGGAATTTGATAATTTTATAGAAGAGAAAATCAGTATGTGAAATGTCACCCAATTAAACGTTCAATGAAATAGACTTCAGCGCTATATTAATCCCTAGAAATAAATAACTGCAACCTTGTCAATAAAATGATAGAAATATGCCTGTTAACCTTTCTCATACTAATGTATTTTTTTCCTATTGCAACCATGTTTGTATGATTTTATTCACAAAAGGTGGGGCGCGGTGGCTCAGTAGGTAGAGGTGTGGGCTGCAAGCCGAGAGGTCCTCGGTTCGAATCCCACCTGCGGCAACCGCGTTGTATCCTTGGGCAAGACACTTCAGCCCCATTGCCCACGTGGGGGAGCGGTGACGTTGTGTACTGAAGCGTATTGCACGTCGATGGTACACTGTCTTCAACCAATGCTAACCCTGCTTGTGTGGAGTTAGTATGTTGGGGAGCTGACAGTTGCTCGCCGTTGTTCGATGGTTCTCTCCGGGTACTCCGGCTTCCTCCACCTGTAAAACTGTCGAGGTCATGATTAGCCATTGTGCAGAAATATGTGACCTTAAAACACCAATAAATAAATAAATAAATTCCCAAAATTCGCAAAGACTTTCAGCGCTAAAGTTATTCCTAGAAGAATTAATTGACGTAATTTTGTGAATTAATTAATAGAAATAATAGAAATGTGGTTATTATTGGAACAAGTTCCATGACCTTATTCTAACCAGCACATATTTGTTTTATTGTATTGACAAAAAGCAAAGAGATTCAACAATAAAATGTACCAAGCAGAATTAACTGATGCCACCTCTGCACCAGTTTATCATGCACTGTGACAGGTCAGAAAATTAGCAGTTTGGCATTTGCAGAATGAGGTCCCCAGGGGGTGAATTTGGTGAATTTGGTGATGCTATCCCATACAGTGGGCCAATTTATCCTCTGGGTACCTCCTTCTGTTTAGTTTTGAGACTCTGCTTCAGATTGAGGTTCACAGAGGGGTAACTTTAGTGATGCTACCCTGCTGTGCAGGGTAGCATCACTAAATTCACCCTCTGGGGACCTAATGTTTCAGATGTCAGTCTGCTTATTTTCTGGCTTGCATGCACATGCAGAAGGTATTCGTATTTAGTCTAATTAGTCAGTCTCAAACACACAGACTATTGTTCTTGTACGGTTCCTCTTTCTTCTTCTTCTTCTTCTTCTTCTTCTTCTTCTTCTTCAATCTCGTTGAGTTTTGGCATATGGACAGGCAGTGAAAAGTTATCGGCACCTTATGTTTTTCAGGTCACTAGAGCCCTTGAGTATGGCCTAGTCGGCCACAGCGTTTTCACAACATCCAATTTCCTGAAACGGTAAATTATCCCCAAGCAATACTATGTTGTGTTTATTCACATTGGAGACAATGTAAACACAAGTGGAATTAGCTGTCAAACATTAAATATTATCTTACTATTATAATCACTGAGATGTCAGTTTCTCAAACCAAGTTGAGAAAGATCTTTTGATTTGCAAGGTAATAAAAGTACAGATAATTCAGTTCAATGCTTTTAGTCCTCTCAAGAGTTCAATGTGGGTTCCAAAGAATTTATTTCAATGAAAATAATGTTAACCCTTTCTATACCCACACAACTGCTCTAAACTTCATTCAAAAACGCAAAAAATGTCCATTTCTGTTTCCTTGATCGAACCCTTTTAATGCTCTACACATATATGTTTTTTGTGGTTTCTTGGAAAATTATTTGATTCCTGTATGAATAGCTTTAAACACTAATTACGAAAACCTATTTCTGATTTTTTTTACTGCATCCAGTAAATTCAAGTCTGTGCCAAAGGGGTTGAAACATCAGAAATAATGTTTCTAATTTTTCTAATTTTATTGTTTACATTATTCTCTTGTGTATATAAATATAAAACAGCAATTTCTATTTGATGCCTTTCTGTTAGGAAGAAATTAGTGGCTGTGAAAGAATTCTACGGCCCATTGAGCCACACCCAAAAGGCTCCAGCACCATGAAATACATAGCTGCAGTAGTACTTGTGACTGTCTACCAGTATGCCAAACAGCATCACGACATGATGATTGTATTTGAGTTACCGTGAAGACAAAGTGGAGGAGATAGAAATTATCTATAGGTCACATTATCACATACTGTGCTAGAGATATTTGTCTAACCCATTTTTATTGGGGTTTAACGGCACATTCGAAAGCGAGGGTCATCTCGTGACAGCCAGCTTTACGGATGAAGGAAGCCAGGGTACCCAAAGAGATATGCCGAGCAACGATGGGCAACTATCAGATTTCACAACGTACTAACTACACACAAGTAGGGTGAGCATCGGTCGAAGATCGACGGGCAGTACACCTTAGTACACAGCGTCGTCGTGCCCTCACAGGGGTAATCAGGACCAAGTGCCTTACCCAAGGACACAACGCAAGTGCATTCGGTGAGGCGTGTATCATGAACCTTTCGATTAAAGTTCAATGCCGTCATAAGTGAGCCACCACTGCCCAGCCTGGGTCATGTAAAAGGCTCTGAACAGCCATCTAGAGCCTTAAACGAGGCATACTGGAAATAAGAAGATGGTTGGGTCTCAGCTTCTCAAGAATGGTTTTTGTGTACAGTGTGACAGAAGCGTACAAAGCGTTTTATTTATTTATTTATATTTATTTATTGGGATTTAAGAACTCTTTCGACAACCAGGGTCACCTCGTGTAGGGCAGTTTTACGGGTGGAGGAAGTCAGAGTACCCGGAGAGAACCACCGAACAACGGCGAGCAACTGTCAGGCTCCCCAGCATACTAACTCCACACAAGCAGGGTTAGCATTGGTTGAAGACAAGTGCACCACCGACGCGCAGTACGCCTTAGCACACAACGTCGTCGTACCCCCACGTGGGCAATGGGGGTGAATTGTCTTGTCCAAGGACACAACGCGGTTGCCGCAAGTGGGATTCGAACCGAGGACCTCTCGGCTTGCAGCCTGCGCCTCTATCCACTGAACCACCGCGCCCCACAAAACGTTTACAGCCATGAGTAATATTAAGTTCGGACTCACATTGAAGTATTAATAGGGTTAAAACACACCACATAAACTTTCCATTTCACAAATACATAATTGTGATAGGTACTTCAGGAAAGCCACTCGCCACTCCACCCATGGACGTAGCTACAGTGGGGGGGGGGGGGGGGGGGTAGAAGATACCTCCTACCTTCACCCCTTCAATATTTGTCAAAAAATCAAGATAGTTGGAAAGGTTTCAGGCGAAAATTCCAACAGTTGCAAATGCGAAGCATTGTTGTAACGGATGTTTTTTTCCGATTGTGGTTTTACATTTCCGTGAAAATTCCAACCGGCGACTCCCACAGACAGAATGCTGATTGAACAACGCAAGATTTTTTGACTACTCGATGGCACCGAGGTTAATTCCACCACAACTGTGGCCGTGTTACTCATTTTGTTCTCTTCTGTGTCTAACCTCATTCATATTAAAGTGACATGAAGTGAATGGACGGGCTTATGGGAGTTAAGTGACTGAGATCGACTACAGTCTAACAGAACATCACGCTCCATGTGTCGGTAGAAAGATCAAAGGAAGCCGCCAAATACTTACCTTTGCAGAAAGATGCGCCCACCATGCATGTACAGTCATGTGATCGACACGATGCCAAATAAAATCAGATAGGGTAAACTTACAGACTAGAGTTTCACTAGTCACAACCACAGTTGAAAGGAAATTTAAAGTTTCCAGGCAATGTCAACGGTGTGGTGTTCCTAGCGGCTCGCCCCGTGATGTGGTGTTGCTAGCGGCTAGCCCCGAGCAGTGCCTATAATGCCGATAATTCTCTCACCCACTTCTTTTTTTTAACTATAACACCCTACTGGGTAATATTCCAGCTGCATCACCAAGCTGATGTAGCTGGAATATTTTATCAGTTGGAGCTTGAGCCACCACAGTCGGACACAGATCGGATTTACAGCACCTCCTTCCCCAGTCGGTACCTTAACCCTTTACCCAACGTAACCACCAAAATCGGCCAAAGCTATCCTCAAAAATCGCCAATTAATTTTCATTATTTTTTTCATTTTTGTCTCCAAAACATAGGTTATGACACCTCATTGGAACGACTTCGTCGAGCTCGTTTCATTGCGGGTCATATCCTATGTTTTTGAGACAAAAAATGAACAAAATTTAGTTATTCAAGACTTTTTTTACAAGTGTCGTCTGCTTTTCGTGCCATGAAAAGGGTTAAAGACGCGCCTGATTCGATTCGATTTCCAATAATAGAGCCGATTCTAATCGATATTAAATTCGAATCAAAAATGTGTGATTCGCAGAGCCCGCCGCGAACATTTTACGACTTATTGATGCCCGAAGGCAAAGAATTAGTGTGTTGGGATCAGCAAGCTTATTTCTTCAGTGCTGAATTTTCTCTTGTCTAAAAACGACGTATTGTTTATTTAAAGATATTTATTATTATTTAAGACACATGTGAATGACACATGGTGAGCGGTGGCTCAGTGGTAGACTGTTGGACTTCTGTGTTAGAGGTCCCGAGACCGATCCCCGTCCGAGACGATCCGCGTTGTGTCCTTGGGCAAGGCACTTTATCCTGGTTGCCTACATGGGGGCACGATGACGCCATGTGCTAAGGCGTACTGCACTTCGATCTGCACGTGTCTTCAACCGCAGTAACCCTGCTTGAGTGGAGCTTGAACAGAGTTAGAATGTTGAGGAGCTGACAGTTGCTCGTCGACAGTCGGTCTATTTGCAGTAAGTTCCTGAATAACAGCAAGTATCATTGCGGAAGTTCCTCGGTGTTAGCGAAGTTTGTTATTAATCCTTTGTCTTAACTGGATTACAATGTTGTCACCTGCATTAGTCTATTGGTAATAATTGATTTTTTATTGATTGCATCCATTAACTTTATGTGGATTTCCCGTACGATGTGAAAAATTTATTTGTTTTAATTCTTACAGAGGATTTCCCTAGCGACTCGAATTACTGAAAAGTTCACGTCCTGTTCGATACTGTTTTTTCTCCACGATGCAATCCTAAACACAGAACCCAACACAGAAGCCAACTCAGCCACCATCGATTGCCTGAGGCCGACTATACTTGTCAATGATGGCCCACCACCACAACAAGACAAATCGCAAGTGGCAGATTATACTTGCCTGAAAATATCATCACTGCACCCTCGGGGAGAGGTAACACCTTTACTGAGAGGACCCCCCTCGCACTGGTCCTCATCCGAGGCCTTAGACCAAAGAACGTCAGAAGACCACCACAACTCCCAAGAACACTATAATCCCGGACATTTGCTAAGTACCCCATCCTTTTTTCTCCTTTGACGCGCATGGACATGTTACACGAAGCTATATTCAACAGTTAAAGAGGGTCAAAGGGGCCTTGCCCCACATCCGCCCTGCGCGCCTTCGGCGCTCGAAACCATTTCATCTGCTGTTCGATACCCTTGTTGTATTTGTAGTGCAAATTGTGGGTGAAATGTCATAGAGTGTATTGGGTGCAATTCTTGGATTCACCGTGATTGTTTTCCAGGAATGACCGCAAAGTTGAAATCTTGGGCCTCTGAACTTTCTCTGACTTTTTTGGCCCAAAATGTTCCATTGGTGCTGATGGATAGTTATTAAAAAAAAACTTAACCCTTTACCCAACGTAACGGCCAAAACCGGCCAGCGCTATTCACAAAAGTCGCCAATTAATGTTCATTATAGTTTCATTTTTTGTCTCAGCGACATAGTTTATGAGTTCGTTCTAATGAGGGCTCATAACCTATGTTTTTGAGACAAAAAATGGAAAAAATAGTTATTCAAGAATTCTGTTTGCAAGTGTCGTCTGCTTTTCATGTTAGGTAAAGGGTTAACAGGTTTGTTTATATTATGCATGTATATATCATATGGCTCCTACTAAAGAACGAACACAAGTTAACTGGTTAGGTGCCAAAAGTGAGTTTCTCCTTACATGCACAGGTACTCGGCACAAGCTGTGAAATTGAAAGAAAAATGATACGTGATAGCATTTTTGAATCGACGCTGACGTGCCCCCATAATGGTATATAAATATTAACAAGATACACAACTCGGTTTTCGAAAACGATAGCTCTCATCTTCGTTATACCCCACTCGAATTTGATTCACATAACGTATCAAGCAGTACCCGGTGTCAGTGAAAAGGGGAATGAATAAGCTTTACATTGGTCTGTTACACGATCGCTGGGTGTTCTTGGGTTGTTCATGACAACTGGGAGAAGTCGCAGAAAAGGCCGAAAAACATTTAGTCGGACAAGATACTATACAGTGGAAAGTGGGTTACGAGCGACAATTATTCGATTTATTATAAATAATTCGAGGTCCCATTGTCTAAAAGGGGGGGGGGGGGGGGGCAGATTCAAATATTACCCGTATACCTTTATCAATTTGCTGTCCCTTTCGACCCTCTTTAATTGTATAAAATATTTTGTAGTTACATGTCCAGGTGCGTTGAAGGAGGAAAAGGGTCGGGTACTCGGCAGATGTCCAGGATGGGAACGGATCAATTCGTAATCAAGTCAATTCGTACTCAGTCAAACTGAGTCAATTCGTAACCATTTTTTGAGCACAAATTGACCCGAACTGCAACCACTACCCTACTGCCAATACGCACACTCAAACCAAATAAGATTATTGGCTCTCGCTTCCGACTCTCGTGGACTCACAAGCAAATAAAGCTATAAAGCAAATAAAGTTATTCGGGTCGCAATGGATTTCAATCCCACATCGTCCCTGTGCGCCTTCGGCGCACTGAAACTTTTCATTTCATTCATTTCTTTTTCATTTCATTCCACTTATATATTACTCGCACCAAAGTTTGCAAATTTTAAGATAATAACTTTAAAATCCAATAAAAAAAATAAAATAAAAATGGTTACGAATTGCCCCGACTTTTGCTTACGAATTGACTTGAGCACGAATTGACTGGTTACGAATTGACTCAGCTTTGACTTGATTACGAGTTGACTTGGAAACAATTGACCTGGAACCTCCAGGGGATCTGAAAGTTTCGTCCCCTGGAAGTTTTGTCCCCGGGAAGTTACATTCCCGGGAAGTTTCCACCCCAATTAGTGGGAAGTTTCATCCCCGGGAAGTTTCGTCCTCTGTACTTGTTATATAATAAGCTTAGGGCTGGCGTGAGATTGTGAGGTTAGGTACAAGTAATAGTATCTTTTGATTAATCACATACATTTTATTCATTTATTTTTTATTCAATGATTCACAGGTTAAAAGCACTGATAACAACAAAAGAACATACAGAAAAAATATAACACGATGAAAAATCTAACATTGTTTACCGGTAACAATTATTTTACAAACAGATTGTTTGTGATCGAGACATAAACAAAAACAAGTCGAATATACGAACCTTAAAGGTGCCGTCGATGAACCACCGTCTCGCATGGCGCAGGTCTAATTGGAAAGGTGTAGAGAAAATGATGTAATGATGGATGTTCATGTGGATATCTGCTTTCAAGAAATCGTCGACGTGAGGAACTCGCGATCCATCTCGAAGAGAATGTCTTCAGGAATATCACCATCTGGTAGATCATCATCACACAACGGTGTCTCTTCAGTGTCTATGTGGTAGTTGAAATTACGTTCTGATATACACTCTAAAATCAGTTGGGTTAAAAATTAACCCAAATCGACTGGGTTGAGTGAATATGAACCCAACTGGGTTCATATTCACTCAACCCAGTCGATTTGGGTTAATTTTTAACCCAACTGACTTTAGAGTGTAGTTGTAGATAATCTATCGTTGATAGTGACTGATGTGGCCACTGTCTCGTCGATGGCTGCTGTCTCGTCGATGTCTGATGTTTCTACGATAGCTGGTGTTTCGAAGATACAATAAAGTGTCACAAAAATAAAAATCATTGGGCTTGCGTGAACCGACTCCCTGTATATTAAATACAGTTGCGTTTTTACAATATACAATAACTACAAGGAACGCAAAGGAATTATGCAAACAACATGGTACTATATTTACAATTTCAATGCATTTTTATATTAATAGGTAAAAATAAAACCAGAAGAGTCACATTCCAGGCATACACATACTTATAAACATAACAGTACTTGATTAAATGGGTTTTTTTTAAAAAACATGTCAGAATTCTATACAATTTACCATTTAAGTGGGAAGTGTCGTCCTCACCAGAGGACAAAACTTCCCGGGGACGAAGCTTCCCACAAACTAGGGGACAAAACTTCCCGGGGCGAAACTGCCCTGACCCACCTTCAGGCTAAGGTGATCTATCATAGTTGTGGCTCGTCTTTGATCGTCGTTGTTCTGAACCCTCGGGTCAGGACCAGAGCGAAAGGGGGGCCCTCAGCAAAGGTGCTACATCTCCCCGAGGGTGCTGTGTACTCAGGGTGTTTGATAGGGATCAGGGCTAACCCGCCCCAGGGACAACCGCCCCAGGCCTATTTTTGGGGCGGGTTGTCCCACTTTTAGGGGCGGGTTGTCCCGATTTTTTTTCTGATATTTGAAAAACAAATTTGAGGGATAGTGATATATAAAAAAGAATTTTACTCACTTTTTATCGAAAATTATCCACAATCCACATTGATCATATTAACACATCCCACAATGACTGAATTAAACTAATAATAGTTCTAGACTGAATTGGTAGCATGTACAGACGAGTCAGGCGTGG
Organism: Pictodentalium vernedei; assembly: GCA_031216915.1. Classification (NCBI taxonomy): domain Eukaryota; kingdom Metazoa; phylum Mollusca; class Scaphopoda; order Dentaliida; family Dentaliidae; genus Pictodentalium; species Pictodentalium vernedei. Next base: position 86,257,590 of record CM062291.1, read on the forward strand.
CGTGTTGTTTTAGTCATGTTCTTTCAGTCGGGTACCCTCTAAGAGGAATCATATTTGATTGAAGCGAAAAAATCAAATGACAAGACATGTTGTTTTAGCGTGAAATGGGTTCATCACAGCGTTGAAAACTCTTAATACTATTGCTTATTTACAAGTGAAAATCTTTGCTATGTTGTCTGTTTATTTACCAATTCTTTCTTTATCTTTCAGACTGGCACCGACGTATAAATTGTCTGGGAGCGACCTGCATTTCTACAACACTTAAAGCCTCAGTCCATTGTCCCTTATGTCCCGGCGCGTAATTATTATTGTGGTCGTATTATACGTAACAACAGCTGAATAATTCATTCGGAATTATTCCTATGTTACTATAACACCATCGTAATTAAGTCCAATAAACAAATCCACTGTCCTCTAATTAATAAAGATCGTATTATAAGTAATAACAGCTGAATAGTTCATTTATTATTACTTATAATCCAATCATAGTCCAATATCATAGTCAAATAGCTGGTAACTGCGGCAGGTGAACAACTTGGGGCGGGTTGTCCCGGGGCGGGTTGTCCCAGCTGGTTTGGGGTGGGTTGTCCCGTTCCCGTTTGATATGCTATTATAAATATCAGGCGCGTGGCCAGGAAAAATTTTTCAGGTGCCGACCGATAACGGGGGGGGGGGGGGGGGGGCATAGCCATCAGATGCCGAAGGCACGAGCATTTTGAGTGGGGGGGGGGGGGGGGGGTCTGAGGGGTCTTCCCACCCAGGAAAATTTAAAAATCTAAGTCTCAAATGGTGCATCCTGGTGGGTCTCGGGGTGAAAATTGTCTTCTTTTTCATTGTAGCAAAACTTGATATTAATTTTTTACCATGATGTTGCAAATTTTTAAAGATGCAGGCAAAAAAATTAAATAATTCAAGCCACTTTTTCAACACACAGCAAATGAGCCTGTGGTGGGAGTGGGGGGGGGGGGGGGGTTCTTCAATTAAATTACTATGTTTATTGTTATGCGTGGGAAGCCTGGGGGACTAGAGCCTCTGTTTCTGTCTGTCTCTCTGTGTCTATGTCTATCTCTGTCTCCTGTTCTTCTCATTGAAACAACTTCTGGCGGAAAACATTTGGGGGGGGGGGGGGGGCAGAAGACTTTTCCAATGTTGCACTACTGACTTTACAGAAAACTTTTCCAATGTTGCACTACTACTGACTGAGATCCCTCGATAATTATCCAAAACGTCTTTTCCCCCTGTTTGTGAATAAATGTCACTTTGCTCTCTCTCTCCACACTTTTGGGGACCTCTTTTTTCTATGGCTAAACTGAATAGGGCAGTTGGGCTTTCGCAGAGTAGGTATGTGGCCTCAAACACTAACAAAGAATAAATGTGAATGACACATTTTCGTCAACGAATGGACAGACGCATCATTTGGAAGAAAACGCAACCGCTGTTCATTATCTCCCCTGACAACAGTGAGCTGTCACGACCCCGGTAATGATGGCCGAGGAAGAAAGTGTACACAAACTTAGAAAATATATTGCTCATTTAGAGGCAGATCCAAAGAATGACGAAAAGGTAATTTCGAGAACCCAACACGTGCAAACTATTTGATTACTGGGAGGAAAATGGGCAGAAATGAACTGACGACTCCTGTGTATTTTTTAGTAAATAAAAATGCGAATGTTGAAAGTAGCAACTGCCAACACAGCTGCTTTGAATTTGCAGTTTGGCCTAAATGTTGTTTTTTTATTGGTTTGAGTCGGCTTTGGATTTCACTTATAGATATTGAGCAAGGCAAGGTTTACAGGGTTCTATTAAATCCGAAGAATTGTGAAGTTCGACCAATACAAAACGTTCTGAAATAATTGAGTTTGAGTTCGACGATTTACCCCAAAGAAATCCATAGATACCCAAATTGAGCCATCAACGGGTGCAGGCGAAAACGGCAGGAGTACGATTCTTGACTCCACCCCACAACATGGTAGCAAGTGTCGTACTATGGCCCAATCAGCGAGTGAGAACCGGTCACAAGTGTGGTACGATGGCCCAATTAGCGAGCGAGAAACCAGATTACAGTGTTCCTCCTTGCTTTTCACCTAGTCGTACAAAGCTACCGGTCATATCGGCCGCTGCAATTTCGGACGAATCGGCCACAACAATTTGGGTCAAATCGGCCGCTGAAAAAAATATTTTAATAGGGAAAAATAAACAAAAATTAAGTAATTTTTTACAGACTCACCCAAAAAGTAAGAATATTATGCACTGAATCCCAAAATCCAAATGTGTTAAAAGTAACATTTTTTTCTTGTCTGAGTGAATGCAATCCCATTAGTGCCTTGATTGGAGAAACAACGGAAAATGATTGACATCTCCAAGGGCGTTACACATGTCACTGACTGGTCTGTTTCACTGTTTGACATCACTCACTCAACTGTCTCTCAGAAAAGGTTGTTTGGACTGTAGCGGTCGAGGTATAAAGGCCATTTACCAACCAGCCTGGTTGGTCCGGATCTCTTAGTCTCGTGGTAAATCGGTCGCTTTGTGTGCTAGAGGTCGACGGTTCGAACCCCGGCTCCCGCACTTATCTCTCCTCCTGTTACATTTGGGGGCTCGTCCGATCCTCAGCAGTAGATGGCACTGTGGGTGTTCCGACCGCTCTGAGGGAGGAACTTGGGTGAGATTCACATGTGGTGAATCTCAAAAGAAGGGGAGAGTAGTGTAGCGGTCGAGGTATAAAGGCCATTTACCAACCAGCCTGGTTGGTCCGGATCTCTTAGTCTCATGGTAAATCGGTCGCTTTGTGTGGTGGAGGTCGACGGTTCGAACCCCGGCTCTCGCACTTATCTCTCCTCCTGTTACAGGACAGTAATTTAATCACAATGCAAACTCTTTGATGCACTGTTTGTGTTTGTTTGTACAGTAATGATCATTTTGGCATTGCAAATGGGCAGGTATATTGTTTTTGAATACCAGTAAACTTACTAATCTGCTTTATTGTTCCGAAGAGAGTTTGTGATTAATAGATTACCTTTGAACATTGTCATTGAAAAGATATCAATCGTTTTTTGAAAATCAGTGGGAGTGTTCCAATGTGTGGCCTGCACATACATGGTCAGTCTTTGGACTTACCGTGCGGACCAACAATGACTGTGAAGCTTGGCACAAAAGCATTAATGGGGCCACAGGCCGACGTAACTTGCAGTTTTTCTTATTGGTAGATTTGCTCTATGAGGAAGCTACCTCCATCCCAAGTGTTCGGGACTTTGTGAACTGGGAAATTCAATGCTGATTTAGAAGCTATTTGGGGAGAGTATCAAAATAATGTAAAAACTCCAAGACAAACTCTCTCTGCTGTTGCCTCTCTAATTGGCAAGTCTTAATAATGCACTCTGTAATTTAAGTTAAATTGAAGTGAAGTAAATAGATGAAGTCAAAAGTAATTTTTCCGGCAATTCGCTTTATTAACAGCCCTTCAATAATGATAATCAGTTCGGCATTAATTGCCAGACTGGTAGTCATTATTGAAAGGCTCTTAATAAAGCGAATTGTCTGAAGAAAAAAATTCAATGCTGTAAGTAATTTATACCAGTAAATGTGAAGTAAATAGATGAAGTCGATGTAATTTTTCTGACAATTCGCTTTATTAACAGCCCTTCAATAATGATAATCAGTTCAGCATTAATTGCCAGGCCGGTAGTCATTATTGAATGGCTCTCAAGAAAGCGAATTGTCTGAAGAAAAAAATTGAATGCTGTAAGTAATTTATACCAGTAAATGTGAAGTAAATAGATGAAGTCGAAGTAATTTTTCCGGCAATTCGCTTTATTAACAGCCCTTCAATAATGATAATCAGTTCGGCATTAATTGCTAGGCCGGTAGTCATTATTGAATGGCTCTTAATAAAGAAACAAACAAATTGGAATGCAATAAGTAATTCACAGCAGTAATTGGATCACACGCCAGTAATTTACCTTATCGTAAAATTGGAGTAAACCTTAGGATGAGTGCATTATTAACCGTCTTTCAAAGAATGTCTTAAAAAAAAATGCTGCAAATGTTTAAAGGTAACAATATTTATGTAAATGTGCATGTACATGTCTTAAGGTTTTTGTATTTTTTGAAAATATACCGCTAAAATATTGAATGTAAATATCTCAAAGTTTCTTTTATTCTGTAGTCTGTATGAAAATATTCTGATAAAATAACGGAATAAAAAAATATTTTCACAGATAATCTTCTTCATTTATTATATCATCAGCGGCCGATTCGACTGAAAATGCTAGCAGCCGATTTGTCCGAAATTGTCAGTGGCCGATTTGGCTGGTGGCCGATTTGACCGTTTCCCTCGTACAACAAATTATCGCTCAGCGTCAACAACAATGAAACTATAAATAACAAATGGTGAAAAAACTGATGATACCACCATCTTTGGGCCGAGTAGTCACAATTATTTTGGGCCAAGTGGACCTTTACTTGGGCAGTGTGGATTGGAAACACTGGGGACATGAAATTTAAACTAGAGGGGTGTTATTTGTATGCAATGCACACTATAGTATATCCCCGCATTCGCATTTGTGATTATTGTCGGGGCCGAATCAAAAATCCAAAACCTTTATGCACATCTACAGACCCTATGAATGAACATGAACACACTTTCAATGTTTCAAATTGAAACCCCTAGGAGTTTTTCGCCGGAAACCATTCCTCTAATGACAAAAGTGGTGCCCCTTGGGGCCAAATCAAAATTCCAAAACCTTTATGCACATCTACAGACCCTATTGATTAACATGAACACACTTTTAGTGTTTCGAATTGAAACTCCTAGGAGGTTTTCTCTGGGAACGATTCCTCTAACGACAAAAATGGTGCCCCTTGCACCCCTCGGGGCCGAATCAAAAATCCAAAACCTTTATGCACATCTACAGACTCTATGAATGAACATGAACACACTTTCAATGTTTCGAATTGAAACCCCTAGGAGTTTTTCGCCGGAAACCATTCCTCTAATGACAAAAGTGGTGCCACTTACGCCCCCGGGAGCCGAATCAAAAATCCAAAACCTTTATGCACATCTACAGACCCTATGAATGAACATGAACACACTTTCAATGTTTCGAATTGAAACCCCTAGGAGTTTTTCGCCGGAAACCATTCCTCTAACGACAAAAGTGGTGCCCCTTACGCCCCCGAGGGCCAAATCAAAACTCCAAAACCTTAATGCACATCTACAGACCCTATGAATGAACATGAACACACTTTCAATGTTTCGAATTGAAACCCCTAGGAGTTTTTCGCAGGAAACCATTCCTCTAACGACAAAAGTGGTGCCCCTTACGCCCCCGAGGGCCGAATCAAAAATCCAAAACCTTTATGCACATCTACAGACCCTATGAATGAACATGAACACACTTTCAATGTTTCGAAGTGAAACCCCTAGGAGTTTTTTGCTGGAAACCATTCCTCTAACGACAAAAGTGGTGCTACATACCCCCCCCCCCCCCCTCCCCGAGGGCCGAATCAAAAATCCAAAACCTTTATGCACATCTATAGACCCTATGAATGAACATGAACACACTTTCAATGTTTCAAATTGAAATCCCTAGGAGTTTTTCGCCGGAAACCATTCCTCTAATGACAAAAGTGGTGCCACTTACGCCCCCGGGGGCCGAATCAAAAATCCAAAACCTTTATGCACATCTACAGACCCTATGAATGAACATGAACACACTTTCAATGTTTCGAATTGAAACCCCTAGGAGTTTTTCGCCGGAAACCATTCCTCTAACGACAAAAGTGGTGCCACTTACGCCCCCGAGGGCCGAATCAAAAATCCAAAACCTTTATGCACATCTACAGACCCTATGAATGAACATGAACACACTTTCAATGTTTCGAATTGAAACCCCTAGGAGTTTTTCGCCGGAAACCATTCCCGGACATACAGACGGACGGACGGAGGTTTGGTATTTACTAATTTAGGTAGTTCGACCGAACTTGTTGGAATGCAAGAATTAAGCTTTGTGATGGCAAAGAAAATTGTTGTATTTCAATATGTGGCCACACATCTCAAAACAATGATCGGAAATGAAACAAATTTTCCAAATGATAGTTCTCGTCTCAGTATTTCTTTACAAACCAGAACAAATGGCTGGTTCAAAGCAATCAGCCTGACCGATAAAGTGAAAAGCAAAAAGGAATTGGCAACATTCTAGTCTCGATTCTCGCTCGCTGAATGGGCTGTCGTAGACACTTGCTACTATGTTGCAGGGTGGAAATCAAGAATCATACAACTGCACAAAAGGGCACCAACTCTCATTGGCAAAAACGGCACCAATGGCTAGCCAAAATGGCACCAGGTGCATCTGATGAAAATGGAACCAAACCAAAAGAGTAACACTATATTACACGATCAAATATATTGTATTTCTCAGATCATCATTTTGATTTTGTCACTTAATCTTTTCTCACATATATACAGTAGTACTGTGTCCTAAACCCTGATGGCAACCTGATTTAACCACAATTTTGATGTTTAAAAACATAATTCCAGTTATATAATCGTTATGAGGTGTGTGGGGTGACCGCTTCCAACAATTATTTTTGTAAATTAGTTCCTTTTATTTCAGCAAAAAAACATATAACAGGTCAAAAAGTCCATCTCCCCATCAGGTGAGTGAAAGCGATCGCCACCAATGGTCGCTCAACTGCAGCCATTTGAAACATGATTTAGGGGTGTTATTTTTCAGGTTTCTTTTTATCTGATTTCATTTTTTTTTCTTACCCAATCACATATTTTTATTTCTTTCCTAGAGACCATTTTCATGTAAATTCAAAGGAATAAAATGCAACCAAAAGCTTAATGTCTATAGGACTTCAGTTATATGGGGATATAAAGCTTGATTTTGAAACATTTCCACCATTCAAACATGATTTCAGTTTTTTTTTGATCTGGTCCTAATCGCACCCCTGATATTTGCCAACTGTAATTGACTGTAAAAGTATAATTCCCATAAGCCTGAAAACAAGCAGAATGTCATCTGCAAAATGAGGTCCCCAGAGGGTGAATTTAGTGATGCTACCCTGCACAGCAGGGTAGCATCACTAAATTTACCCTCTGTGAACCTCATTCTGAATAAGGGTCTAAAAACTAAACAGAAAGAGGTACCCAGAGGATAAACTGGCCCATTGTATGGGATAACATCATCAAATTCACCCTCTGGGGACATTCTGCAAATATCAGACTGCTTATTTTCTGGCCTGGAACTATCGATGGAAGGGTATTTTTTGTTTTTAAAAATTTGATTAGCAGTTTCCATCTTGGTTTCAAAAAGTGATAATAAATAGTGAATATAAGGTCAGTAGGAAAGAAAAATGTTTAGTATTTAGACATTTTTGTGTAGCATTTTGCGATGCGAATCCAGTCATCAAATACCCTAAATTGGCACAAGTATGCTCAATTGTAAGCGTTTTGTCATTTAACTTGTATATCCCGTAAAATGGCATCTAGAGAGATTAAGAATACACTCGACTTTATTGAATGGTACCATTTTACATTAACAATTCAACTCCCCGTGGGAACCCCGGGAAGTAAGCAGCACTTGTTTACTGTGGTAAACCAGTTCCGCTTTACTAGTAAAATAGGACCCAGTCACCAATGCTTGGGGTGAAAGTCCTCTAAAATGGGCAACATGTTGATCAACGATTGACTAAACTTGACTTCATCTCCATGTTGTGTCACGATTCGCCATGGTGCATAAATATGTGACGTTAACCACCAACAAACAAACATTAACAATTCAACAATTGCAGAAGATTAAAAAAATGTGATTTATAAATCATCACAAAATGCTTGGCAACAATCTGTTGAATCAATGTTCCAGGAGCCATTGCCATTGTTATCTGATTTCCCACAATCACCCGATTGTGGTGGCCAGTTCTGATCATCGGTTGAACACTAAACCAAACAGTCATGAGTGATGGCAACCAACTTGAACTGTCTTTTGATAATATGATAAGTGTTGGCCAACAATTTGAACTGTCTTTTGATAATATGATAAGTGTTTTCACACCTCCTATAGGCACTGAGCAGAACTGTACCTACATGTATGTGGGGTCAGGATAACTCGGACCAAAGACCACTTGGGCCAAGACTAGTCGGACATGTTTTGAAGATGACTCAGACCAGTTTTGAAGACAACTCGGACCAATGTTTAAGACATCTCAGACCTGGTTTTAAGACCACCTGGACCTATTTTGAAGACAACTCAGACCTACATCAGAGACAAGTTGGACCAATGTTGAAGACAACTTTGACCAAGTATTTGTTTATACTAAAGAGGACACAAACTAACTGTGAAGAGGAAAAGATTCCTTAATCAAATGAAACTTATTGGGAGAAACAGCTTCATTAAGATTTTCATGGGGAAAACAATTTAAAAAGTGGTGGGTGTATCAAGTATAAAATATGGTACAGAAGTAACACCTCTAAGCCAAATGGCTTAACCGCTTAAAGAGCTGGGAAACCACGCAGAATGATTGAAAGCTGTTGGATAACGGAGTCGAGTAGCCCTAGAAGCAATTAGGGGGAAGTTTGGGTGGATAGGAATTAAGGACAGGATAGGCTTAATGAAACTCTGTTATCATAACTAAATATTGGGTAAAATCTCCCTGACAATCAGTGGTGTAAATTAATGTTCCAAAATATTTGGAATTCGAACAGAAAGACTGGGTGGATAGTCCAAGTGAGGGAGTTAATAGACCTTTGATGAAAAGCTTGGAAAGACAGCGAAAAGGAATGCCAAATGAATAATCTAGGCATAGTAGTGAAGACCCAGAATCGGTGATGATTCACCATTCTTCGGTGGCCATCCCTCAGTGGAAATCTGGTGGCCACTGATAATCCCGTCTGACTGATAATAAAAGATAATTGTCATTTCAGAAAACGTCGAATATTTATTCACTAGTTGGCTGAAGATAATTATCCAAAGCTTAAGTAAGATAAATTAATGGGAATTAGTTGAGTTGAGTGACCATCAGTGACGATCACTTTCACTCATTGGATGGGGAAATGTATTTTACCTATTATAAGGTTTCAGCTGAAAAAAAATCAGTTAATTTCCCAAACCAACTGTTGAAGATGATCACTCCACATGAAATACAAATAAATTCATGGGAGTGGCCATTGGTGATGGTCGCTTTCGCACAGTGTTTGTGGAGATGGACTTTGAACTATTATAATGCATTTTGCTGAAAAAAAAAATTTAATTTATGAAACTAATCGTTGGAAGCGGCCACCCCACACCAAATAAATATTATTGTATTGGAATTATGTTTTTAAACTTGATAGTTGTGGTTAAATCGGGTGGCCATCGGTGTTTAGGAGGACTCACAGAATATGAACACAATATACACAAGATATTACTCATTTAGCCACAAGTTATTCTCGATAACATAATATACAAGTACAACATTTACACATATATACAGAGGTGGCAGAAGCCTGATGAAAATACACATGGAGGGACATTTGAGTAAGAGGAATTTTGGGTTTGGCCCAGGAGTCCGTATTTTTGGGGGTTAGGACCCCAGTTCAAACATGGCCTAAAAGACAAGTGTTTTAATGTTTTGCTCTGGTACATCTTTTGAAAGAATGTACCAAAACCACCATAAATTTAAATTGCAGGCTTTTATGCAATGTTTGGACTAACCCCCACCCCCTCCCTTCCCACTGAAAGTTCCTGACGAACCCAATACCATACATGGCCAGCTATGAAAAGACTTCGAACGGCTCAAATCAAATGCACAACTACTCAGCGCAGTGTATCGAAATACACACCCACGAGAGGTAGACATCACACCTACGACAGCTGCAAGAAACATACCGTACCAACAAGGTTGGTCCTCGGTTTCTTGCCAACCATGTCAACCAAGATAATCTCACCATCCCAGCCTTCTCCACGTAAAAAGCACAAAAAGAAGCACAGACGTCGCTAAGTACCATAACACTTTCCTCCTTTGCAACACCCAGACATGAAAGAAATATTTCATTTACAGTAATTGAGGGTTGAAAGGGGCTTGCCCCAAACCATCCCTGTGTGCCTTCGATGCGCGAAACCTTTTGGATTTCCAAACAACAATAAATTCATTTATGGGCATTGTAGGGGGGGGGGGGGTGCTCCCATTTTTAACTGCTCACTTTTCAACAAAATTTGTTGAACCTAAAATGAACCCGCAAGGTTAAATACTCAGTTTCAAAACAAAACAAAGAAAAGGGCAGAATGAAATGAATTAAATACTAGTGCCATTTTTTCCAGCCCTTGGTGCCTTTTTCGCTCACTTGCCAGGTGCTGTTTTAACCCTTTACCCAACGTAACGGCCAAAACCGGCCAGCGCTATTCTCAAAAATTAATTTTCAAAATATTTTCATTTTTTGTCTCAAAAACATAGGTTATGACCCCTCGTTGGAACGAGCTCGTCGAGCTCGTTCCAACGAGGGGTCATAACCTATGTTTTTGAGACAAAAAATGAAAAAAATTAGTTATTCAAGAATTTTTTTTTGCAAGTGTCGTCTGCTTTTCATGTTAGGTAAAGGGTTAAAGTGTTTTTGCACAGTGCTATTTTTGCTATAATCCCCCTTAAACTATAGAACCCTCACAGAACATCGTGGATGCCCCCAAACACATCATTGAGCCTTGCACAATAACTTATTGGATGCTTCAAGAGCGCGTTAGAACAGCTCGGTGGCCTTTTATACATACTTGGAAATAAAGAATCGTGTTTGTAATTTTGTATCCAAAACCAGACATACTAAAAGACAACTGAAGACGAGCATAGACGACCAGAGAAAAAGTAAGGGGGTTATGGGGGGAAAAAAGCACAGAAGGGTTGATACTGACTGACCTTATAAACCCATGTGTGAAATATTAATATTTTAACAATTGCATATGTTTATCCCATTTTATCGCGGAAATTGTTAATCCATGAGCAAAAATTTACGGCTGTCTTCTCGTACTACACTAAAATATGACCATAGATCAAGCTGTCAAGTGTGACAATCTGCGAGTGTTATTGGATTAATGCCTTTGTGTTTGAGATTGTAATCCCATTGATAATCATTATTTGACAACCCAGGTGGAACCCGCAGGTTATCTTTGTATACAGTAATATACAAGAACTGCTCAAACTTGTAATTATGTTTATTAAACCTTTACCCAATGTAATGGCCAAAACCGGCCAGCGTTATTGTAAAAAAACACCAATTAATTTTCATTTTTTTGTCTCAAAAACATAGGTTATGACCCCTCATTGGAACGGGCTCGTTCCAATGAGGGGTCCCAACCTCTGTTTTTGAGTCAAAAAATGAAAAACATTAGTTATTAAAAAATTTTGCTTGCAAGTGTTGTCTGCTTTTCATGTTAGGTAAAGGGTTGAACAACCTGGCATAAAGGTTTGAAAAAGGACTAAAAGAATCACAGATGTTCTTGTCCTGCTTAGAAGCTTTTTTTGTTTCCTTACATAATCCATGTTAAATGTGCCAATTTGTTCTTGTCTCAGGTCGCCCAATTTTTTTTGTCTTGCCCATCTTTGGAGACAAACTGCGCCACATTAGTAAAATCACTTACGATTTTTCTTGTCTGTCACAGTTGTCAGGCTTGTAGTCCTCTGTGTCATTTGTTTTGTCTGTATGCGTCTCAAAGTCATCTATGTCTTGGCTGTCAGATTTGTAGACATTGTCAGTCTTGTGAGTGTCCTTAGTGTTAAATCTTTCATCTGTACACGTCTCAAAAGTCATCTGTGTCTGGACTTTCTTGGCTGTTACATTTGTCATTGTTAAATTGACAATTGTTCACGTTATCCTGTTTGTCAGTGGTTCCATTCTCAGTTGCTGGTCCATTCACAACTTAATAGACACTTCTGATTGGCCAACTGGCCAACAATCATACTGACAAGGTGAATGGTCCATACTAATGAAAAAGACATCAGGCTCCTGATTCAACACTTGCTAAGACTGCTTCATTCTATGGGGGAGGGGACTCAGGGTTTCCGCTAGGGGAAAGGGAATGAGGGCGTTCGCGTGACGACCGATGATCGTCAGTACCATGGGCCGACCATGGTTCTGGCCATGGTAGGAAAATTTTGAATTCCGGAATCCCCAAACCCCCATTTCTTTGCATCTGAGAGGATATTTTGCATCTTTCGAAGTTTTCATGAAGATATATCTCTCCGATTTTGCACATTGACAGCCAGTAATTTCCGATGAATAAGACGTAAATAAGAGAAAATGGTTGCTCAACCGAAAAATAATTTGTAGTATACGTGACTTTCTATTCGCCCAGGGCATTTTGTCCCAATGAAACTGTCAAGCCTTGACATTTTCATTGGGTCTAAATGTCCGGGGCGAATAGAAAGTGTGAGTAGGAAGGGAAGATTTGCCCAAAATTTAAAAATTCAGTTTTAAATTAGTGGCGAAACGACGCTTGTGAGATATTTTAGCAGACACAAGCACTACGCAAAAATCTCATTGCACGTGCATGGTACAAATTTTGACGTTTGAGGCCACTGTTAAAATGAATACTAAAGTAGACTTGGGTTCGGTAAATCTCTACTTTAGAAAAACATTGCGGGTAAAATAGCTAGGATCTTACCAATTTTTCCCGACAAACACACCAAATTTAAATCTGCAGAATTTCTGAACTCCTGATTCTCGCTGTCAAGTCGAAACAAGACAGAGGCTGGTCTTCTTGTCCTTGACTTATGTGTTCTCTGATTCCAATTGGCTAGTCCCAGTCACATGAGGCCTCAGAGTGGTGGAATATGTCTTCACAGCTGGAACAGGTTCTGGAGAGTTTTGGAAGTCTTTCCTAGTTCACAGACTGTCTCTGATGATGTCACGCGAGTGGGATTATATAGCACTTCTACAACAATACTCGATATTACTATTGTTTGATGTCTTTGATGTTGAAAAAACGCTTTGAAATCAATTGCTCTCCAGGTGCTGTGACAGAACGGTGAAATGGACATGCGTTTTGTTTTCAATGAAACGTGTACGGAAATCGGCAAAAGAAGTTTAGAAATGGCAATTCTACAAGCTAGGAACTAAATGTATTCTTGGGGGATGGGCAGATCAATGCGAATTTCAAAGATTCTGTTATGTCGGGAAGGTGACCTGGCGGGGGAATGCAGCCGTTTGACGGACGCTGTGCCGGTATAGCGAAAACCCTGGAGACTGATCACAGGAATGTCTGTCTTTGAGGGAAATGACTCATAGTATGTCAGATGACAAGCCATTTCGACACAAGATTGACACACAGATGCTGCTTGGTTGCCATTTAAAGCCACAGAAACAGCAGTGAACAGGCAGTTCCCATCAGCCGAGACAGCAGTTGGTACTGACCCAACCCAATCATTTCCCAGCAGACTGGGTGCATGCCTCTCTTGGGTATAGCCCATACTTGGGTTGTAATGTTGTAGCTCTTGCTGGTTGAACAAGCCTGAATATAAGCAATCTGTCATTTGCAAAATGAGGCCCCCAGAGGGTGAATTTGCTGATACTATCCCATACAGTGGGCCAATTTGTTCTCGAGGTACATCTTTCTGTTTTAGCGTGAGACCTTGATTCAGACTGAGGTTCACAGAGGTTAAATTTTGTGCTGTGCAGGGTAGCATCACCAAATTCAACCTCTAGGTACCTTATTTTACAGATTCCAGTCTGCGTATATTCAGACTTGCTTGTAAAGTTTTTCTTATTGCCCTCTCAAGAAGATCTCCTGTCTAAGAATTGCAGCATGGGTGTTATTATTTCACGCAGCTGCCATCAGGCCTTTAAATTCTTCCAAAATAATGACGTTAAAAGCTGTGCCGAAATAAAATAATTGCACACAAATTGTGCGGAGTTTGAAACTTTTTTCCAAAGTTTTGCAGTGTTTCGCCAATATATAGTTTGGCCAGGTTTCCCTGATGCTTGCAATATAGCTAAGAGCTTACCTTCAAATCAAACAACGCAGCAAATAAATAATTTTAGAAAACCCCACAGAGTTCGCCATAGAAAAGCAAACAGCGTTGACAGTGTTGTATACGACACTGTCAATGCCGATTGCTTTTCTTTGGCAAATTCCCTATGATCATCTTGAAGCTGGAGATCTATTATATTCATATTTGTGGTATTTCCTATTAAATGTCATGCGTAGTTTACATTCAGATAAGACTTCGGCTTTACACTGGGAAACTAAGAAGCCTTCTCGGGTAAATTGCATCAGGTGGTGGTGGGAACCAGTGATAATGGTGAAGACCTATAACAAGGGGTTGTAAACTATCATTTTAAGAGGGGACCTGAAACCTAAAACAGATGCCAAGAGGAAGAAAATACCAGCTCTTTTTCTCCAACCATGCAGGCCACAATACAGCTGATCCATATTTGCCGTTGTGCCCAAATTGGACTTATCTAAAGGCCTGGCTGTCATTGACCTTTGTGAGCATTTCAGTTAAGGACATACCAAGGGCTTGATTGTCTTATAAACTGCAAACACTCCATATGGTGGAAAATAATTGTTTGCACAACAATCTACAAGCCATTATTAATCAAATTCTTGTTGGTGGAATTTTTCATTTAAAATTGCCATTGCTATTTTTGGATTCCTAACTTTTCCATGAAATTTACACGTTGCTCCAAAATACTGCAGGGCACCACACACCAGAATATATATATATTTTTTTCATCAATATCACTACCTTCCTCTTGATTCCGCGCTTGTGCTGGATTTATTCTTGTAAACCATCACAAACCTTTCGAGTTCCAGACTAGCAAAACGAACCGTCCGTAGTCAGTCTGGTAATTGGGCCCAAAAGCTTTGGGGACAAGAATTGTGGGTCTGAGTAGAAATGCACATATTTGGTGGGCAAGTGTTTTACAAAATCACTTTGTGTGTAAGACTGTAAGTATTTGACTTCACCCTCAGATATTACAGTAGAACCTGTCTTGAGAGACCGCCCTTTGGGCCACACAAAAGTGGTCTCTCAAGACAGGTGGTCTCTCATAACAGGTTTCAGGTTTTCTCAAGTCAATGAATAACCAACCACAAAATTCAGAAATTGGAGAAGAATGGATTTTTGTAATTACTTTGTAGTTCTTTTTTATGAAGTTTTTGTAACAAATTGAAATGGACTGTTATAAAAATTATAAAAATAAATTAGTGTTGAAAATTTCATTGAAGATTTTCAACACTAATTTATTTTTATAATTTTTATAACAATCCATTTCAATTTGTTACAAAAAGATTTTCAACACAAATTTATTTTTATTCCTATCTGTCACATTTCAGGTATGTATGAAATTGTTTATTGAGCAGTAGTCCTAATCTTTTCACAGGAGTCTTATAAAAACATCTCAATCTGTAATGAGTTAGCAATTGAAACCCAATTAAGAGCTTTTAATACTTTTAATTATGTTAGTATAACCACAATGGATTTCCCAATTCCAGAACAGGTAAAAAGTTTTTGTCATGGTTTCAGTCTTCAAAGGGGCGGTCTCTCAAGACAGGTCCATTATGGCATAAAAATACAAGTTGGTACCAGGTCACAGTGGACTCTCAAGACAGGTGGTCTCTCAAGACAGGTGGTCTCCCATAGCAGGTCCATTATAGAGTAAAACCAATCGGTGCCTGGTAGATGTGGTCTCTCAAGACAGTGGTCTCTCAAGACAGGTTTTACTGTATCTCTAATCTTGTTCATTTTTCGTTTTTCACAGGTGTTGCTGATATTTCGGAAGATTTCTCATCTCAGTATATCAATAGAATTACTGCAGGTATGTTGTTAAATACAGCATTTATTTCAGATTTGAATGTACAAAATATAAATATATGAGCTGCAATACAGGGTGGGAGTAGGGAGCATTACTAGTAAAGCACAGTAAGTCTGTTTAACCCTTTACCAGGCCTGTCGATTTAATGCAACGGTCCGTTCTGGTAATGTGGAGGTTACCAAAAATGAAAAACACGTGAACGAAATACAGGTCACACCAAATTGTTGCTGAATCACACACATTTTTCGCCAAGTTGAATCATCTAGTACAAATGAATGGTGGAACGGTGTCAAGCATCAACCAATTATCAGCTGCACAGGTGTTTGCATCTGCCTGGAGTATAGCTGCTCTGTTGGCCAGTTATTGGCTAACAGAGCAGCTGTACCTCAGGCAGGTGCAAACATCTATGCTGATGATTGGTCGATGCTCAACATCATTTTAAACTGTAAATCACTTTAAGAAGTAACATAGGTACAAAATGATGAATTGGCAATAATTCATGTCTCTGGCACAAATAGTGATTATGGATGCCATCCTCCCCTTCTGCAGCATGCTATCCCATGCCAAGGGGTGCTGTGGCTCAATAGGTAGAGATGCAGGCTGCAAGCCGAGTGGTCCTCGGTTCGAATCCCACTAGCGGCTTCCTCCACCCATAAAACTGTCTGACACGAGGTGTCAAAAGTGTCATTAAACCCAAATAAATAAATAAATAAATAGCCGCGTATGTCTGGTACTATGCCAAGATTAGGCTATAAATTGCAACAGATTTGTATTTAAATTGCTGCAAAACAACCTCATCATTGTTGCTGAGGATTCATCTCTATCAGATATTACCCATAGGAGCAAGAACTTGGCTTTGATATAATAGTTCATACAGCCCTCGCAATTCAAATTTTTTGGCTTCAGCAGTCGTTGACCCATTTTCTGTAAATGTAGAACTCAGTCCGGGAAACCCCCACACATATTTATATATGGAGAAGATGCGCATAAGTATGGCGCGAATTCAATTGTTTTCGAGAGGGGTATCACAATAAACAAACCAATGACAGAAAGTTTAAGTAAGTGTAACGTTGGCTGCGAGTTTCCGTTTTCAGCTACCTGTGTGTGTGTCTTGTTGTTCACAGTGAACTACTGCATGTCACACATTCGTCCAAACCTGGACCCAAAGTCCATAATATAATATTTTGGTTTGATACATCCTGTGGAACAGGATGTACCAAACCAAAAAAATATATTATGGACTTTGGGTCCAAGTTTGGACAAGTCAAACACCACTGCGGATTATTTCTACTACGGCAACTGTGTGCCGTAGTCAGCGCCGTTTGCTTCAGCAAATTGTTTCGGCAATGCCGATTGCTGAAGCCAATTGCGAGGGCTGTTCATATAATAGCATAGTTGCGATACATATATATTTAGATTACCTTGAATCAAGTACAGGGGAACGAACAATTAAGATACCAAAGCTAAGACCAGGTGAACGATAAATGGGTTATACAAAATTTGGAAGCTGTCGGGCCCGCTTTACCTAACGAATTGGCTGCTTCCACCCACATAATTTACAAATTAAGATGTTGAAAAAAATGAATTTTATTTCCACAAGGCCATATCATGTGACCCCCTCATTGAAAGGAGCTGGTTCTATGGCTGGGCGGTTTTTCGTTTATTTTCAGGGCTTATATTTCAACGAGAATCTGAGAATCGATTCGCACAAAGATTTGCGCAATAAAACCGGCGAGAATCCATGTAGATTCTTGCTGCACCTCTGCTAAGATTCGTGTGAAAAGAATTGAGTCAATTTAACCCTTCATCTAACACAGCGGCAACAAATTAACCAATAGAAGGCTAACATGACCTGAAATATCCTGACACTTTGTCAATAAAATCTCACAAATATCGCTGTCATTGGAACCGGCTCATTGAGCCGGTTCCAACGACAGCCATATTTGTAAGATTCTATTGGTAAATATTGTTCATTTAATTATTTTATCATTTATTTATTATTTATTGTTTAAAAATTATCAAATTTAGTTTTAAAAATTAAAAAGGTGTTTTGGGTAAAAGGTTAACATGTGTTATCAGTATACAACAGTGGTTCAACCATGGTGACGTCATGGGATCCTGGGACACTCATAGTAGGTATGGATTCTCGCAACCATTTTCACGAGAATCCAAATGGATTCTCACAAATTTAGACGAAATATAAGCCCTGATTTTTTTTTTCAAAACCGAAACCAAATGGCTGCCTTAACGAAAAACGAGACTTTCGGTTTCAACAAGTTTGCCAGAATTGGTAAGTTTTTGCCCCCTCAATCACATGCGTTCCGCAAGCTAAAATGTCAGGAAAAGGTAAATGCTGTGCCATTTATGCTTACTTCGAGAGGACTGACAACAAATCCTCCCAAGGCCTAAAAAAATAAAAAATCTGTTTCTCAGGCCCTCCCGCATGGTCATTTTGGCTGCTGCATGCTCTCTTTTTATAACCAATTTAAACTTTAAAAAAATAAAAATTGAATGGTTTATGTCTGATATTTTACCCAAGTTAAAAATATTGATGAATTTGTCCCTTGAGTGCAAGAAGGCTTTGCAATGCTTTAGCATTGCAAAGCCTTCTTGCACTCAAGGGATGAAATACACCACCACCCATACTATTCTGTAGATTATGAGGCTTAAAACTTGAACCAAGAACATGAACTTTTGATGGCAAAGAAGTAATTACTGAAATAAAAAATAAAATAAAAAACCGCTCGCCCGCATGCAATTTTACAAATAATGGCCTGAGAAACAGAAGATCTACTTTGTGTGGCCCAAAATAGTGGTAGCAAATTCCTTATATGTTCAATGATATCTGCAGAACCACCACCCGAAGGAATATGAAAAGTAAAAAAAGTCTCGCGTAAGAATCCACACATGCAATTCAAGAATCGTTAAGTAAGTTTAATGAAACGGTCGAAGCCTCAGGTTCACTCATATTCAACCAAATAGGTATTGAAAGTTACCTGACAGTATATGGTGTAAAGGTAATATAAATTATCTTTGACCCAAAATCATCAGCTAATGGCGCGTAGTAAATTAGATTGCAGGTAAACATAAACTTTATTGAGTTTTGAAACCTCAAAGTTCACATGGGAAATGTGACAAGTAAAGTATTTTAATTAACTGACTTCTGGCACATTCTCTGAAAGTGCCACATGCTCATAAATAACACTGCACATTGGCAGTTCTTTTTTTGTGAACCATTATCATTAAATTTGTTAAATTAAAATAGAACATATCCTGTTAAATGGATGGCAGATAACTATTGAAAGTTTTTTCAACTTATTAGGAATTGTTTGTATACAATTTGAACTTCAAGGAATCGTGCAGTACTACAGGTCTGTCAGGTATAAACTGTCTAAGTGTCAAGTTAACGCTGCATTCCCAATATGCAGTTGTTATAATCAACACATGCCTTCCCCATGTGTATTTTGTGTATACAACAAATCCCAAGACACAATATTGCAAACTTTCATATCCCATTATGCAGCTGTCTCCCTTCAAAAACATCAATCGGCTGTCTTGACTGAGATGAAATCAATGCAGGGATCAGCCAAGAGGGCGAAGTGACGTTGTAAATATCTTCGCCTTGGCACCACTCACTTCTCCCAGTTTCTATGTTTGGGCAAAATCAAAGCCAAAAATGAACCTCAACAGTCGAAATTAGGAGAGATATTGTGAAAACATTGGATTCAGTGAGTTACCAATAAAAGTGATTAGTATATCACAACTTATTTCAATAATAGTTATCAAAATCCCAAGAAATATGATTTGTGTTCTTTATGTTCCACTGTCATTTGAAGCAGGAACCATTGAGGAACCAGGGCATTCTATTTTGAAGTGATGTGATAATTACCAAAATAAGCACAGAATTGCATATAATCCCCCAAAACCAGGGTAAGAGCTTAGCGATGCCTGAAAAAATAAGGAAATGTTGTTTTTGCTAATATGTAACTTTTCTTGTAAATTTTTGCATCTTGACAAGGTCCCAAATCTCGCCAACAGAACAAGGCAGATCCCTTCAGTGGAGGAGCCATGGTTTGAAATACTGGGAGGACCTTACTGGTGAAAAGTTTGGTCGGGGGAGGGGGGGGGGGAGGAGGGAGAATCTCAGGACTGAAGGTACTGTATTTGTACTGAGGGCAGGAAATCAAAAAGAATCTTTTCAAATTTGGGGATGGGAAGAGCAAGTGAGATTTGTGGGGGACTGGGCTCCCTAGATATGCCATGGCTCCACCAATATAGCCCACTACAGTAGCCCACCACAATGTGTCCATTAGCTGAGAAGGGTGGTCAGCACTGAGTAAGCCAGGTGCCTCAACACACTGTAGAAGCCTCATGACTTGGATGACAAATACAGACACATTTCATGTGATCATTACCCAAATCCAAAATGTGGATTTCTACAATATATTTTGAAAAACTGAAAACCTAACTGAAAACAGGGTTTTTGTACAAAACCAAAATCGAACTGAAACACACATTTCAAAACCGCCCAGCCCTAGCTCGTTCCTTTAGGGGTCATCCATATGAGGGGGTTCCTAAGTCATGTTTTTGAAACCAAAATGAAAAGTTTAGTCATTCAAGAAATTTTTTGCAAGTTTTGGCTTCCATTTGATTGCATAAACAGGTAAATTTGGTGAATAATGTTTCAAGATTGTTCAATGGAGGATCAAAAACTGTGTTTTGCAGGTAAAAATTGAATTAATTTTGATGGCTATTTTTATGCATAGCGCTGACCAGATACTAGATACCAGATACAATATATTAGACAAGAAAACATTTTGTGCAAGCATAAGCACGTGAGAAAATGCCAGTGAAACACACTTATTTTGTGCACAAATCATGCAACCTCTCCGTATCAGAACAAAAAACAAGAAACATTTGGTGAACAAAGTTGAATCTCTCTCACTAAAAGTAGGAGGTGAATACCGCATCTCATCAGATTGTGACTGGTGATTCACAAGGAATTTGTTTAAAAACTTTGAAAACACTTGAAAAGGCACAAACCACACATACCACCCACCCACACACACACCCCCACCCAAAAAGATCACCTTTTTTGGACGGATCGTCCCGGTACGAAACTTAACTTGGGACAAAATGCAGGTAATTTTGATAGGAACTGCCCCGGTCCATCTTCAAGTATTGTAAGTTTGGATTCTCAAAAATTCTTTTAAAAGAATTTCAAGCTAATTGGACAAGGGTGGTGGCAGGGACCAGCCGTGAGGGCGACTAGGGTGATTATGTCGCCCTTCTAAGCTCAAAGTCGCCTAGAAAAATAGTCGGGGCGATTACAAGTCGCCCTCTAAAAATTGGCCAAAATGAGGAAAGGCTGAACTGAGTGATGCGAGCTTTGCATGAAAACGATTATTTTCAAAAATCGAATGTGCTCGAGCGTGATAAATGGGCATTTTAATTCGTCAAATAAACGCCCATTTAATGAAATCACACGACAATCAATTGTCCATTGTCTCTTTTGGCGGAATTTTTTATTTCTATTTTGTTGCGTTTCAGTCGGAGCTTGAAATGTCGAAACGAAAATAGGTGACTTACGCGACTCAACAAAATAACTCAGTTTGAAAGTAGGTTACGTCGCTTAGGAAGGCCGAAAATGTATACACAACGGATGTATTTTATAACACAGTATTTTTATTTCGTTTTGCTGACGACTGTTAACTGTTGGGCCGTCTATTCCCACAAAAACACGAATGGAATTGAAACACATGAAAAAAAGCTTTAGTGATGACAAGAAAAGCTTTGTACAGGACACTAGAGTGCATGTGGACGATCTTGAAAAAGGGTCCTCCTAAACAACGGAATGACACGAAATGACGCGGAATGACACCAGAATGCCATAAAAATGATGCGGAATGACATTTCTTTTACAAAATACTTGACCCCAGAATGTATTTTGTTTCTTTACTAACAAAGTACCTTCCAAGCAACCTTCTTACATCTGGTCCTGTTCACACTTTCAGACTTAGGAAATTATTAGCTTAGTAGACTTTGGTGAAAGGCAACCACAGGAGGGTGCTGGGGGATTGGCATGAAGAAGAGGGGAGGGGGTCATGAAGGAGAGGGTAGCAGTGGGGGATTTTCAGTCAATAATTACCTTGTGATTTTTTAACCTGGCATAGATGCCTCATAGACAACTGGACCTGGATTATTGGGACATTAATGGAGGACCACAAATTGAAAATATGAAGGGGCGGCGGGGGTGGTACATGAATATTCTTAATTTTCCCCACTTGCCTATGAAGTCTCCCTACATGACTCTGCAGTCTCCCTATTTTTTCTGGAGGGAGACATGGAGTCTCCCTAAAATTTCCTCCTAGGCTGGTCCCTGGGTGGTGGTGACTATACTTTGGAGGTTAATGTCTCCATTCTCAGGAACATGAGACAAAGTACCTCACCTCCTCCATACAAAATAAACAAAGCAGAATACTTAAATGTACAGACATTTCGTGACTTGGGGGAAATATTCATGCAGTCATCGTTATCAAATATAATCGAGGGTGGATGTATCCAAGTAAAAAATGGTTTAAAAAAAAATACTTAGGGTTAAAATTAAAAATATCGGTACCAATCTTCGGATATATATTTGGTATACCCCATATGACCAGATAGTGTTCATTTGGGGACTCTTACCCTTGTACTTTGCCACCGGCCATGTGCGGTCTCATTTTCTGCCAGCGGTATTATTTTAGTACGACCTGTCTCGTTTTCTACCCGCGGTCTTATTTTAGTGCGACCAGGTCTTCAATGTCACCTGCAGAAAAAAAGTGGGCTGTACTTTCTGGTCGGATTGTTTTTGTTTCACTGTTGCTAAAACACTTTAGCAGAGGGCATGAAGGCATATATATGTATTACAGATTGCGTTGCTTGTATAGTTTAACAACAATGCACGAAAATGAAAATAAAGCGAAACCAAATAAAGTAGAATTACAAATATTCATTTCAGATTTTTGCAAAGGACTATTTTTCATCAACTCAATTCAGTCTTCCTCATAGATGTGATACACAGTGAACTGTGTAAAAAATCGTCCCAGATATAATGCGCACATGTGTGCTGAATAAAGGATTTTAACCCTTTACCCAACACGAAAAACAGACAGCACTTGCAAACAAAATTCTTGAATAACTAATTTTTAGCTTAATTTGACAGCGTCAAGATAAGACTTTGCCATCACATGTGCAGAAGTCTGTTAGTCTGTGAGTCTTTTCACATTTTTCTTTAGAACAGGCTACACCCCATAGTTCTTGTCCGACCTTCACAAAATTTCATATGCAGGTTTGAGGTCATGTCTAGATGAGAACGTCCTCTTTCGTTCGCTATCAGTCAACCATGGGGGGCGCGGTGGCTCAGTAGGTAGAGGTGCAGGCTGCAAGCCGAGAGGTCCTCGGTTCGAATCCCACCTGCGGCAACCGCGTTGTGTCCTTGGGCAAGACACTTCACCCCCATTGCCCATGTGGGGGCACGATGACGCCGTGTACTAAGGCGTACTGCACGTCGATGGTACGCATGTCTTCAACCAATCTAACCCTGCCTGTGCTGCAGTGTGGAGTTACGATGTTGGGGAGCTGGCAGCTGCTCGTCGTTGCTCGGTGGTTCTCTCCGGGTACTCCGGCTTCCTCCACCCGTAAAACTGTCACGGTCATGATTAGCCATTGTGCATAAATATGTGACCTTAAACATAAATAAATAAATAAATAGTCAACCATGCTTTCTGCCTGAACCCAAAACCCGAAAACCTTTAGCACAGTCTGCAGGTCGTATTTATGAAGGGATTTCATGGTAACTTGGCAGCTTGACTCTGTATAATATCAAGATGAGAACATCCCCTTTTGGTCATGAACTGTTAACTGTGACATCTGCCCAAGCCCGAAACCCAAAAACTTTTAGCACAGTCTACAGATCATATCTAATATGGAGGAATTTTATTGTAACCTGGTAGGATGACTCCGTATGATGTCTAGATGAGAACTTCCCCATTTGGTCACGATCTGTCAACCGTGACGACTGCCCGAGCCCAAAACCTGAAAACCTTAGCACAGTCTACAGGTGGTATTTATGGAGGGATTTCATTGTAACTTGGTAGGTTGACTTCATATAATGTCTAGATGAGAACGTCCCCTTTTGGACGTGATTGGACAACTGCGACAGCTACAGGAGCCCGAAGCCCAAAAGCCTTTAGGACAGTCTACAGGTCATATTTATGAAGGGATTTCATTGTAATTTGGTAGGATGACTCCAAATAATGTTTAGATGAGAACATTTCCCTTTTGGTCGCGATCATTCAGCCCTGATGGCTGCCCGAGCCCAAAAACTTTTAGCATAGTCTATAGGTCGTATTTATGGAAGGATTTCATTGTAACTTGTTAGCTTAACTTCATATAATGCCTAGATGATGACATCCCCTTTTGGTCGTGATTGATCAAATGGGATGGCTACAGGTGCCCGAAGCCCGAAAACCTTGAGTACAGTCTTCAGATCATATTTATGAAGGGATTTCATTGTAACTTCGTAGGATCACTCCAGATGATGCCCAGATGAGAATGTCCCCTTTTGGTAGTGATCATTCAACCATGATGGCTGCCCAAGCCTGAAGCCCGAAAACCTTTAGCACAGTCTCCAGGTCAAATTTATGAAGGGATTTCATTATAACTTGGTAGGTTGACTTCATATAATGTCTAGATGAAAACGTCCCCTTTTGGATACGATTGGGCAACTGTGACGGCTACAGGGCCCAAAGCCCGAAAACCTTTAGCACAGTTTACAGGTCATATTTATGAAGGGATTTCATTGTAGCTTGGTAGGATGACTACAAATAATGTCTAGATGAGAACGTCCCCTTTTGGTCGCGATCATTCAGCCTTCATGGCTGCCCGACCCCAAAAACCTTTAGCATAGTCTGTAGGTCGTATTTTTGGAAGAATTTCTTTGTAACTTGTTAGGTTGATTCCACGTAATGCCTAGATGATGACATCCCCTTTTGGTCATGATTGGTTAACTGTGACGGCTACAGGGGCCCGAAGCCCAAAAACCTTGAGCACAGTCTACAGGTCATATTTATGAAGAGATTTCACTGTAACGTTGTAGGATCACTCCAGATGATGTCCAGTTGAGAATTGGTTTATCCGCGATTATGAAATTCCATAGTTGATTAATCAGAGCCCAAAATCGATGATTAGTTGACTTTATTGACCACGTTTTTTTAACAAAGGGTCGACTAAAACGAAATGGCTGAATGGTCCTAAAGGTAGGTATAACCGGGAGTGTGGCTGTGCACATTTCAAATAACATGGTGACATAGTCAACGATCCATCCTTCCCACATTATAAGGCTTGGTGAATGTTGGAATGAACGTTTCGTTGACCTTATTCTGTTAAGTCGGTTGATCGTCTGCCATACTGTTAAACAGTAATACACCATGACGCCCGAAATTCAGATGAAACATAACAGTGAGCAGCCAGAAGGAACTAGGCCTGATCCGAGGGAGAGGGATTTTACAACTTACAAGGACCATTCTGCTGGACCCTGTAAGGGCACTAAGGATGTAAAAAGTCCCCCCCCCCACCCCCCTCCCCTCCCGCACACACACTCATGATAATTTATCAATGGTGGGAAACGTGATTTTCGGATTTCCAATGCGAAAGAGTGACCCAAGGGAGCTAACTCTAGTTTTGTGATGCAAAATACTGAAATTTCATCAAACGCAGAGAGTTTCATTTCGTGTTGTTCAAAATAAAAGATTTATGAGCAAAGAATGGTTATTGTAAAACGATGTTGTTTAAAATACGGACATGTTGTTGACATGACGAGAGCAGTAATACTTGAAAATAACTTTCATATTTTCCCTCCCAAAAGTCATTAAAGTGGGAGGTAATTACCACAAACTTTTCCGAATTGGTCTTAGAAAAATGACAATTCATTTGGGGGGGGGGGGGGGGGGGGGGTGGGGGCTGAGGCCACCCTCCTTTACCTCCATATAGTCTACCACTGTCGTTTATACATCCAGAAGAAAAGTTTCCATCATGTATATACCGCATGATCACGTTCTGGCAAGGCAGTGGTGTCGTACATGCGGGGGTAAAAAAAGTTGACTTTCAAATTTAAAGTCGATCAATCGGCACGACCCACGATTAGTCGACTTTTTGCATAATCACAGCAAGCCTAGTTAAGAATGTCCCCTTTTGGTTGCGATCATTCAACCATGGTGGCTGCCTGAGCCAGAAGCCTGAAAACCTTTAGCATAGTCTACAGGTCATATTTATGAAGGGATTTCATTGTAACCTGGTAGGTTGACTTCATATAATGTCACCCTCCTTTACCTCCATATAGTCTACCACTGTCGTTTATACATCCAGAAGAAAAGTTCCCATCATGTATATACTGCATGATCACGTTCTGGCAAGGCAGTGGTGTCGTACATGGGGGGGGGGGGGGGGGGGGGGGGGGGGGGGGGGGGGGGGGGGGTAAAAAAAGTTGACTTTCAAATTTAAAGTCGATCAATCGGCACGACCCACGATTAGTCGACTTTTTGCATAATCACAGCAAGCCTAGTTAAGAATGTCCCCTTTTGGTTGCGATCATTCAACCATGATGGCTGCCTGAGCCAGAAGCCCGAAAACCTTTAGCATAGTCTACAGGTCATATTTATGAAGGGATTTCATTGTAACCTGGTAGGTTGACTTCATATAATGTCTAAATGAGAACATCCCCTTTGACGTGATTGGGCAACAGTGATGGCTACAGGGGCCAGAAGCCCAAAAACCTTTAGCACAGTCTACATGTCATATTTATGAAGGGATTTCATTGTAACTTGGTAGGATGACTCTAAATAATGTCTAGATGGGAATGCACCCTTTTGGTCGTGATCATTCAGCCTTGATGGCTGCCCGAGCCCAAAAACATTACCATAGTCTATAGGTCGTATTTATGGAAGGATTTCATTGTAACTTGTTAGGTTGACTCCATATAATGCCTAGATCATGACATCCCCTTTTGGTCATGATAGGTCAGCTGTGATGGCTACAGGTGCCCAAAGCCTGAAAACCTTGGGCACAGTCTACAGGTCATATTTATGAAGGGATTTTATTGTAACTTCGTAGGATCACTCCAGATGATGCCCAGATGAGAATTTCCCTTTTGGTTGCGATCATTCAACCATGATGGCTGCCCGAGCCCAAAACCCGAAAACCTTTAGCACAGTCTACAGGTCAAATTTATGAAGGGATTTCATTGTAACTTGGTAGGTTGATTTCATATAATGTCTAAATAAGAATGTCCCCTTTTGGAGACAATTGGGCAACTGTGATGGCTACAGGGGCCCGAAGCCCAAAAACCTTTAGCACAGTCTACAGGTCATATTTATGAAGGGTTTTCATTGTAGCTTGGTAGGATGACTCTAAATAATGTCTAGATGAGAACGTCCCCTTTTGGTTGCGATCATTCAGCCTTGATGGCTGTCTGAGCCCAAAACCCCAAAACCTTTAGCACTTGTTAGGTTGGCTCCATATAATGCCTAGATGATAACATCCCCTTTTGGTCTTGATTGGTCAACTGTGATGGTTACAGGGACCCGAAGCCCGAAAACCTTGAGCACAGTTTACAGGTCATATTTATGAAGGGATTTCATTGTACTAGTAACTTCGTAAGATCACTCCAGATGAAGCCCAGATGACAACGTTCCCTTTTGGTCGTGATCATTCAACCATGATGACTTCCCGAGCCCAAAACCCGAAAAACTTTAGTATAGACTACAGGTTGTATTTGTGAAGGGATTTCATTGTAACTTAGTAGAATGACTCTGCATAATGTCGAGATGAGGACATCCCCTTTTAGTTGCAATCGGTCAACTGACATGGCTACACAGGCCTGAAGCCCAAAAACCTTTAGCACAGTCTACAGGCCATATTTATGAAGGGATTACAATGTAACTTGCTAGGATGACTCGTTTTGGAATAATTTCACTGTAACTTTATAACTTTCGTTGACATACGTTAACTGTGAGCTGGCCTGGCATTCTTAAAAATGCAGGAGGGCTAAAACTCGCATCGCCTAGCTTTCCTCAAGCTTACAAAAGTTTAAAGTGGCAAAATGAACGTTTAGTATTAATGAATTCTGCCTAGTTGGCTTTGTACGTTTTATTTGGTGCTGCTAACAAGGTAGCCTCTACGAGACTGCTACACTGCCCCTCCCTTGTCTCGCCAAGAGTCGGAGGTATGGGAGGAGCAGTCTGGCCAACTTACGGAGACCACTAACATAGCAGAGATTTGAAGAGATGTGGGTTTTAGAAATAGGCGGTTATGGTAATTATTGTTTTCTAAGGCCAGACGGGCTAGTTTTCGCCCTCCTTAATTTTTTTACGGCGAGCAGTTCGCGAGCGAATAAATCGCTCTCCTGAAAATGCCAGGCCTGTGTGAGGGCCAGATACATTAACTGTGAGGTCATATTAACCCACCCCTCAGCTCTTTAGTACAGTGTACTCCTCATATTATTTTTATTCAAAACATAGCATACAGGGAACAGAAAATAACATATTCCCAATTATCACAATTCTTGCCTTATTTCTTATAATAATTCTTATAATCCTTTCATAAACATTGAAAATTATCCTTTTCATTAAACACAACACACAGACAAATTAAGCTACAGTGTCATTGACACTTTCATTTGGTTTGGTACGTCCTTGAAACGACGTACCAAACCAAAAATTATATTACAGACTTTCAGGCCATGTTTGGACTTTGCTTACAGCTGAATAATAAGCACAAATTTAATATTTGTATGTGAACTACAGTAGAACCTGTCTTGAGAGACTGCCCTTTGGGCCACACAAAAGTGGTCTCTCAAGACAGGTGGTCTCTCATAACAGGTTTCAGGTTTAAAAGTCAGTGAATAACCAACCACAAAATTCAGAAATGGAGAAGAATGGATTTTTGTAATTACTTTGTAGCTGTTCTTTTTTATGAATTTTTTTTAACAAATTGAAATGGACTGTTATAAAAATAAATTAGTGTTGAAAATCTTCATTGAAGATTTTCAACACAAATTTATTTTTATAATCCTATCTGTCACTTTCAGGTATGTATGAAATTGTTTATTCAGAAATAATCCAAATCTTTTCACAGGGGTCCTATTAAAATATCTCAATCTTTAATGAGTTATGTAACTGAATAGCAATTGAAACCCAATTAAGAGCTTTTAATACTTTTAATTATGTTAGTATAATGGTGTATTCTCATTTGGTCAAAACCCAGTTGGTCAAATCTCAATTGGTCAAATCCCAGTTGGTCAAATCCCAGTCGGTCAATAACATTTTGAAAATTTTCTGAGATTTATGGGGAGGTGGAGATGTCAATTAAATAGAATAGAAAACAAATCTTAATAACTTTTCATATTTATTAACCCTTTTTCTTTATGTGGTAACTGTATTCAACATTTTTATTAGAAATTTCAGAACATGATAGGTATAGGTAAAAATGAAGCAAACTTGAGAACTGTTGATGCAGTTTAGAAAAAAAAAATGAAAAAAAAAACTGGAGAAATATTAATTAATGAATAATCGGAGACAAATGGTCACTAATTAATATTTCTCTGGTTTTATTCATTTTTTGTCTTCCAAAATTTATTTTATGACCCTATAAGAGGGTAATAAGATGCAGTTTGGAAGAAAACAAATGAATAAAACTGGAGAAATATTAAAATTGAAATAATGAGTAATCGGCGACAAATTTCATTTTTTGTGTGCATGTTTTGTCTTTCAAAACATATTTAATGATCCTAAAGGGGCGTAAATATAGAATAATAGGGACAATTTACCGTTTTAGGTTTTTGTGAAAATAATGATCGAAAATGAATACACAAAACACATCTTTTTTCTACTCAAAGTGAACATAAATATTTGGCAAATATCTGATCTTTCTTTTGGCAATGTTGGATACTTTTTATGTCTCTGTCTGTACAAACTGCTTCTAACAAAATCAAATGTTGGTAACACAGTGGCAATTTCATGTAACTGGGCATTTTGAGAGTTAATGACATCTTCCACAACTTTATCATATATTCTCGGAATAGGTTGTGTCTCAGTTAAAACTCTTTTTCGCATCTCACTCACTGCAGAGTCTATTAAAATCTTTCCAACATCTGGACTGTGATTGTGATAACCCGTCATTGATGTAAGGTTACCATCACTTGTTGAAGCTTTTGCAAGACATTTCAGGCCTCTACTTTTTTCACATCTCCATTATATTTTATTGTTAACTTGACGAATTTGCAAATATTTAAAATGATCAACAACAAGAGCTTGTCTAATGATTCTCATTAATTTTCGTCGAGTTTTCATCATAGATTTGCGATTGTCATTCTTCTAGGTTTTTTCACTCCTACTGCTTCTTCCTTTGGAGCATGTGGCCTTAGGGCTGCACGGTATTTCGATAAACCGATATATACCGGTATAGAAACCAATATCGATTGAATACCGGTGTAATTACAAAAATATTGGTTTATCGTCATATTTATTTATCCATAATTTAATTTTCAAGGTGTCTTGTCTGTAGCTCAGAATGAATAATATTATTGTTTTTCCCAAGGAATCATCTGCATGTGCCCTCGTAATATACACATTCAACAGTTAAAAAAAAACAACAACAAAACTATATCAAGTGACCCCTTTCTATTTGTGTCACTGTCCGATATGTCATTCCAGAGTTATGGGACTTTATTTGTCAAAATATAAGCAATTTTCCACATGTCAATCAATAACTTGAAAATGCTTTGAGCAATTTTCACGATTTTTAGTTCCAAGTATATGTTGATAGACGGAATCTCCCTTTCTATTTGTGTCACTCTCTGATTTGTCATTCCAGAGTTATGGGACTTTATTCATCAAAATACAGGCAATTTTCCACATGGTGGACAATAACTTGAGAATGCTTAGAGCAAATTTCATGATTTTTTGGCTGCAAGTATATATTGATAGAAGGAATCTCCCTTTTGATTTGTGGCGCAATCCGAATTGTCATTTCAGAGTTATGGGACTTTATTCATCAAAATATAGGCAATTTTCCACATGTTGGACTCCCTCATGTAATTAATAAATGGTGCATCATGCGCTCATGGCGCAGCTGTTTATTTACATTTCTTGTACTCTGAAATATAGGAAACATTAACCCTTTACCCAACGCAGACGATATCAAAATTTATTATTTTATGTATCATTTTTAGCTCAACTTGACAAAGTCAAGCTGAGCTATTGCCATCACTTCTCGTCCGTCGGCGTACGTACGTACGTATGTACGTACGTACGTACATTAGTATGTTAGTACGTTAGTACGTACGTCCACTATTTCCTTTGGCACACCTCACAGGTCGCATTTATGATCAGATTACTTTGAAACTTCTTATGCTTGTTTGGGGTGACCTCTAGATGGGAGCTATCGATTTTCTTCAATTTCCGTCAAAAAATGTTGCCGCGGCCAACGTTCTTAGAACTTAGTTTAGTCAACCCACAATATTTCCCTTTGGCACACCCTACAGGACACATTTATCATTTGATTGCTTTGAAACCTGATACGCTTATTTAGGGTGACCTCTAGATGGGAGCTATCGATTTTCTTCAATTTCCGGCAAAAAATGTTGCCACGGCCAACGTTCGTAGAACTTAGTTTAGTTAGACCTCAATATTTCCCTTTGGCACATCCTACAGGGTACATTTACGATCAGATTGCTTTGAAACCTGGTATGCTTGTTTGGGGAGACCTCTAGATGGGAGCTATCGATTTTCTTCAATTTCTGTCAAAAAATGTTGTCGCGGCCAACGTTCTTAGAACTTAGTTTAGTCAGAAGACTCAATATTTCCCTTTGGCACACCCTACTGGGTACATTTATGATCGGATTGCTTTGAAACCTGGCATGCTTGTTTGGGGTGACATCTAGATGGGAGCTATCGATTTTCTTCAATTTCCGTCAAAAAATGTTGCCGCGGCCAACGTTTTTAGAACTCAGTTTAGTCAGACCACAATATTTCCCTTTGGCACACCCTACAGGGCACATTTATGATCGGATTGCTTTGAAACCTTTCATGCTTGTTTGGGGTGACCTCTAGATGGGAGCTATCGATTTTCTTCAATTTCCATCAAAAAATGTTGCCGCAGCCAACATTCTTAGAACTTAGTTTAGTCAGACCACAATATTTCCCTTTGGCTCACCCTACAGGGCTCATTTATGATTAGATTGCTTGGAAACCTGGTATGCTTATTTACGGTGACCTCTAGATGGGAGCTATCGATTTTCTTCTATTTCCGTCCAAAAATGTTGCCACGGCCAACGTTCTTAGAATTTAGTTTAGTCAGACCACAATATTTCCCTTTTGTACACCCTACAGGGCACATTTATGATCGGATTGCTTTGAAACCTGGCATGCTTGTTTGGGGAGGCCTCTAGATGGGAGCTATCGATTTTCTTCGGTTTCTGTCAAAAAATGTTGCCACTGGCAAAAAAACTGACATTGGTCCCAATGATCTTCACCTTTGCCATTTCATTTATAACTTACCAAGTTCAAGTTTGTCAAGTTGAGCTACAGTGTCATTGACACTTTCATTTCAAATTTTCAAAAAATTTCAACAAAACCATATCATGTGACCCCTCATTGGAACGAGCTCGACGAGCTCATTCCAACGAGGGGTCACATGATATGGTTTTGTTGAAATTTTTTGAAAAATAATATTTTTTCAACCACTGAATTTGCATATTACGCGGCGGATGCGGCCGATTCGTTGGGTAAAGGGTTAAACAGTTATTTAGATTGTTTTATACCTATATCTATCTTCCTTATATATTATAAATTATCTGCGTCAACATGTATGGTATATAAAGATTTAATATCTGGATGTCGGTTTTTAAACTCCAGGCTGCATGTTTTTGTCCCATTTGAAACACAATAGAAACATGGCACTTGGAAATAAATTTGTGGATGCATTATGCACGCTCTGCAATCAGTTGGACCAAATGCCTGAATAATTGGGGTTTTTTTACAAATACAAAAGACAACAGATTAGAGATGAGACGATTAGCGCCCATCAGTTCACAATTGACACTCGATGGTTCAACATCGGCCCTCGCCGATTGTCTGAAACTCAGTGAAAGTGTTAGTGA
Organism: Pictodentalium vernedei; assembly: GCA_031216915.1. Classification (NCBI taxonomy): domain Eukaryota; kingdom Metazoa; phylum Mollusca; class Scaphopoda; order Dentaliida; family Dentaliidae; genus Pictodentalium; species Pictodentalium vernedei. Next base: position 86,290,568 of record CM062291.1, read on the forward strand.
TGATCTGTAATGAACATTTGTCCTCTTCATGGGACAACCAGTGGCAAGTGATCGGTACGTCACTTGTCTGTTACTGATATCAGGTAAGTGATGGTTCGTGAAAGAAAAGGCAGAATATTATATTAAAGATTTTGATTGTGTAACTGTGTACTGAGTTGTTTTTTATCCATCATGTGAATACGTACGCTTTTCACTGTGCATTCTTCAATATGTCGCAATATTTATTTCAACCACGCTCATCGTCTCATTAAATATCTAATGGCATTTTGTATTCACATATTGGGCAGATAATTCCTCCATATTGGTAATCTATGTTATACGGTGTTAACTGTGAGAGGTTTGGGTACAATAAGTTTAATATCAGGCCATTCGGGGTGGGATTTATCAACACGTAACCACTAAATTTTTCTCATGTTGAATTGTGTGGAGCATGTGATAAAAATAGATAATGCAGTGCAACGTCATGACTCGTGTGACACAATCCCATATAAGGCTTTACCGAAAAGAAACTCCCACTTTAAAACGTGTGGTTCCAACAGCGGCTTTTGATAATTTCTCAACTCACTTGTTAGCTATTTATTTTAAATCAAAAATATACTGCACTGATGGTGCTTCATTGGCATAAAATTAACCCTTTGATGTCTGTTTTTTAACTTATTTATGTTAATATTAATATTAAAAGTGTTATCTTCCAGGTTGATGGGGATTAATGGCAGGTAAATTAAATTCTGATCACTGTAAATCAGCCAGCTTCTGCAATAAGCTTGAATAAAAAAGAAACCATCTGACATCGGCATTCGGTATCGCCCGATTGTTGTCTAAATCGGCATTTGCCCGATGAGGTATTTTACTAATCAGCTCATCTCTACAACAGGTAGAGTTACATCCCTTCCCCTTGGAAATGCATTAACATATCGGCTATTTTGTTATTAGATTTTTTCTTATTTCATTTTTCTTGAGTTGTTTGATTTAATTATTAGAGCTGAAATGGTTAACCGGTTAATCGATTAACCAATGATCAACATCGTAATGGATCAAAAAAGTCCTTGATCAATTAACCGTTAACCTTTGAAATACTGCATTACAGGTGTTAACACTCTAACAAACACACCCCTGACTCACGTAGACATTGCCACACTCACTCGTTGGCAAATTGTCAGTTTCAAATGCATGCAGTACTCGCTATGCCGTTGTCAAAACATCAGTGAAGTCAGCATGTGTTTTATTCTGATAACTTTGTCACTTTCCTGTAACATTCCCTTTGATGTCATTAGAATGTGTGGGCAGTGTTCCTGAAATGTGATACTATCGCAAGAGTGATTGTTTTGAGGTAATCAGCATGCAGTGAATGGTTGATGACTGATCAGGAGAGTGGCAGCCATGCATGGGTGGATGGCAGGTGGCAAGAATTTTTGCCACAAAATCTTGCAGGACCTGGTCTCAGAAAAATGTACTTTCAATTTCCGTATTTTCATGCAATTCTCTCCCTCAGTCGTGATGTTGAGTGCAAGATTTCAGGAGTTGCCACCTCCCAGTGGTGTCATCTACTTCATCCCATACTCACTTTCAGGGCACCATACACCAGGCCTTTGTTCGATTACATTTTGTAGGCACATGTTCTAAAGTAAAACTCAATATTGGCATTGTCAGCACTGTGTGTGATCTTCCGTATTTGAATGTTAAGTATCTGACGTCCCAATAATTCCATTAACAAATACGAGTGTGACGTCATATGAATGGGGCGGATACACTATAAGATTGACAAATATATAATATATGGTCGCCATTTGCGACATTGCAATTGCAGATCGAATCGAGTCAAACAAGAAAACAAGAGTGTGTGTGTGTGTGTGTGGGAGGGGGTGGGGGTGGGTGGGGGACAAAACAACCGTTATAACATGGGTATTGTAGGGAATGTTAAGAGCTATGCCTCTATTTAAAATATTAATTTCCCTGTGGGAACCCAGGGAAGTGAAGCTGTGCCTGTTCACTGCAGTAAACAGGCTCTGTTTTACTGGTAAGATAGGATCCCCAGTCACCAGTTCTTGGGAGGTGCAAACCCTCTCTAAAATGGGCGACATGACTTATTAACGCTCACCTATGGTCTTGAGTTGATACTCATGTTGTGGTCATGATTAGCCATTGTGCAAAAAATATGTGACCTTAAACACCAATAAATAAATTAATAATGATAAAATATTAATTATTGAGTTGTTTGGTTTATGACGTTCTCAAAGAAGTTGCAAGTCTACAACTTTGCTCGAAAAGATCAAACAGTACCACCAAAACTAATTCCGTGTGCAGACTCACTGAGCGAGATACAACATGTGAACTGCAAGTGAGTCATTGTTATTCATACACACCCCAACATCAACAAAACTTCAAAGCAGCTGGCAGTCAGGAACTGTAAGACAGTGCAGACACACGTAAACAAATATTTTTATACTGTACAAATGACCCAGACTTTGCTGGTGCTAACTCTTAAAATATTTAGGGCCAAATGCAAATTTTACCCCCCGTTTCCCAAAATTTGCATCTAAAACCGAAAATTACGTGTCCTATATGGTCCTCCATACTTTTACTACACTGCGCATACGCAGTGTCAAGGAGGTCTCGAAATTGCCGCCAAAAATCATTCTTTGTTTGGCCCTCAATATAGTTACACTTCACTGTTATTTGTGCTTGTAAATCTCAGTTTTAATGATGCCAGGCACATATTTATGAGAGAAATGGTGGATATAAGGAGGAAATAGAAGGAGGAGAGGGAAAAACAGTGGAAAGAAATGTTCAGGGCTATAACTTATAATTATTTTATGAAATTATTTCATGTTACCTATTTTCGAGGCATGACCCTGTTGTGCTCATTCTTGCTATGAATGTTCTATTGTTTAATCAGTGTTTCCTCTCTCCATTTCCTTTATTCCCCCCTAGCTATTCTCCCATGCTTTTGGCTTATTTTTTGTAATGTTTATTACTAAAATTTCTTGGGAGTTTTTGGCTTGGAAACAGAATTATTTTTTCCCCATGTTTACGTCCTCACCCTTGTGTGTTTAGGCATTTTGGTCTGCATCTACCATCTGATGTTCTGCAGTTTCTTCTTGGGAAGTCTCTGTTTTGCATCAGATAGTGTTTAAATTGGTAACTGATTTCGGGCCATGTTTTCCAGTGTCTGGAGTCAGTTTTGTGGTTTGTTTACACTTTTTGTTTATGTTGACAACGGTTACTTCCTTTAGTGATTGCTTGTCCTCTGCTTAGTTCATAGCTAGATACATTAATATTGTCCGTAAGTGTTACATTATTTTTGAAATGATTTTAAAATTTTTGTCCACACTAAGGCATTTTTGGGATCCATTTGGGCTCATTGTTCCCATTGGAAACTTGAGCTCTTCTGAAAATCTTTTCAAAATTTTTTTTTTTTTGAAATTATTTTCTTTTGAAACGTTATAATGGATTATAATATATTATGTATATTTATTTTCAAGGGTTGGTGCGAGTAATTTGACTGTGTATATTTTTTCATGTTGAAAAAATATTGTTCAGTTATAATGAGAGGATATCTTCCTCTAATCTTTAGGTTCATTGTGTTTCTTATAGTCAATGTATTCACACTAATTCTTGCTCTGTGTGTGTTGATTGGTATGACAACGTTGGAGACGTCTGTCACAGTATTTTGTTAGCGGTGAGGGGTCCATTATGGTCCTCTCTCCGTAGGGTCACTCTATATTATCAGTTTCTTTTTCAGAATTCAGAGTGATGTTACCGTGATGTCTTCACAAGTGTGTCTCCGTCGTTGCAATATTAGGGCTAGCGGGAAGTGCTCAAGGTATTCCGACAATTGCTGGGAGTTCGCTAGTTCGATCGAAGGCATTGTCGCCCGCTAGTCCGCCCGGTGTCGCGACCATTCACCGAATGGCTCAGCACCCGGGTTCGCCGCGATGCTGTTGTATGTTTGTTCGTTAGTCGGAGCTTACGTCCACTCCTCCTGCTCTGGACGCTCCGCCGCATGACAGTCCGACGCGGCTGTTACATTGGCTTCCTCATCCTCGTCAACACACACGACCGCTCCTTGGCTATGTGACCACAGATTTCCAGAGGACGTTCGCATATTATATAAATGCAGGATTGAACGTCCTTGGTGCTCCTGCTTCGCCGACCAAGGAATACACGTCGACCAGGTCACTCCATCTGCTAGCCAAGGATACGAGACCTTTCCAGTTGGGACGTTCGCATATTATATAAATGCAGGAATGAACGTTCCTGGAGCTTCCAGCGGATAATTTACGTAGGACCGCGGCTCCACAGGTCTCATAGAGTAACAAGGTGTTGTTTCCGTGATGTCTTCATTTGTGTGCTTCCGACGACACAGTCCAATGAAGAGTTAGCGGCAAAGTGCTCATGTAGATACATCAATTGCCTGGAGTTCCCTAGTAGGATTGATGGCTTTGGCGTCTGCTAGCTCGCCTGGTGTCGCGACCATTCACCGAATGGCTCAGCACCCGGGTTTGTCCGTTGCGGTCCAGGAAGGAAATTGGGGTGATGCAAGCACTATAAAATTCAATGTGCACACCCAGTGACGACGGATACGAGGATGGTACAGAGGAAGCCTATTAGTCTGGTTCCTAGCTTGTCCAGGTCCATCCGGGCTGCGAGCGAGAGAGGTCCCTCTCTCGTACTACAACCTCTGGGTCCAGATGTTGTGGTACAAAACGTTTCCTCATTCGGAGTATATGTCCACCGCTCGGGACACTCCGTTATATAGGCAGTCCGGAGAGACTGCTCTTTCGGCTTCCTCATCCTCATGACAGCACACACGACCGCACCTTGGCTACATGACCAGTCATATTCAACCAATATCGCCGACCAGGGATTATTTGGCGACCAGGTCACGCCATCCGGTAGCCAAGGATATGAGGCCTTCATACTCCGGACGTTCGCATATAAGAATATGCAGGAGTCAACGTCCAAGGAGCTTCCAGCGGCTAAATTCTGTAAGACTGCAGCTCCACAGGCCTCCGTTAGGGACGTGCTATCGTTGATAGCTCAAATTTTCACAGCATCCCAGCATCCGACAGTATCTCTGTCAGATTTAGAATCATCCGAGGAAGCTGGGTTGGTACGTTCCATTGCAGGTTCAGGCACGGACAACCAAGAATTACTAATGGTCCGACAGGATGGCGAAAGGGATATGGAGGAGTTATATTTTCCCTTTCGGAACAACATATTTGCCGTAGAGTGCATCCGGTATTATCTTCTGAAGTTGTTCCTACGGACCAAATTGCTGCGTTGCCGGATAAGAGACTGATAGCGCCACTGGACTCAAAATTCTTATGGGTTTAGGGACATCATCCCTCAGATTCCGACATAGTCCAGAAATGTCTCACAGACATTTGAACTGTTGAATGATGCTTTATATACATATCACTTGCTACCTAAACGGGCAGGTCAGGTTTCTTATCGGCAAATGCTCTACATCTGCCTTTTATCTATTCATGAAATGTTTTGAATCGGCAGGACAGAGCTTTCCAAGAGTTTCTCTGCGTCTAGACGACCAGGCCAAGACCTAGTATTGTCTTTACCGTCGTCAATGTCAATTCCAACCACTTGGTTGGAAACGACAATAACGTCTAGCAGGATTAGCTTAGATGCATTATCGTACACAGATCACCTTACCAAAGCGTTATCATTACGTCTCAAAGGAAAAGAATTCCAGGATGTACATCCTCCTTATAAATTCTTTCAAAGGCCTCACGTAGAACTCCGCCCTTTAGTGGCAATATGGAGTTGGTTAGACGTGACACTGCCTTGCTTACATCCACACGTGTGGATAGTAAGGTGAAAAACTCTCTCAGAGTCGCTCCGGTCTCCGGAGAGTTTCTCTTCGACGGCAAGCTTTCCACAATCTATTATCAGATAACTAAGAAAGCTTCAAACTCTCTGCTATTCAAATCCGCTTCCATATAGTCGGATTCAGCGGAGAAAGTAGGACAGGCACTTCTGGGGCGAATACGTCCGAGGGAAGTTCCTATAGAGGTTCCTATGCGTCCTCTAGGTCTTACTCTAGAGACCGTCAGGGTTGCGACTCAGGTAGGGGCTGTAATTCTGACCGAGACATCCGGTCAGACGCTCTAGGTCAATGGGGCGAGGTGCGGGCCGTGAAAGACGTGGTTTCTCCTTCCCCTAGCCTCGCAGGACCAGGAGGTATTGGTCTTATCCTCTATTGTGTACCAGTGAGTGGAAGACTGTCGAGTTTCTCAACCATTTGGGAGTAGATTACGGACGTCCCTTGGTTTCGAAGGGTGATTTCGGTAGGACTAAATTGTCCTTCAAACGCAACATACGTTAACTCGAAGTCCAAGATGCACTCAGTTTCCGTCAAGTCCGCAGGAAAGAGGCTCGCTTCCATCAGAAGTCCAGTCTCTTCTGGAAGGATTGCGATAGAGATTGTAGAAATCTAGGAATTTCCAGGTTTCTACAACCATCCTTTCTGGTTCCAAAACCAGACGACTCGTTCCGTCCACTCATAAATCTGAGCTGGATAACAAGCTGATCGTGGCTCCAGGTTTCTGTATGGAGTCCATCCGATCGGTCAGAGCGAGTATTCAGGTGTACGACTATGCTACATGCATAGATTTCAAGTTGCATACTTTCACGTCATGGTACATCAGGTGTTCAGAAAGTATCTTTGCTTCTTTATCATAGGAATTGTGTATCAGCACCGAGCAATTTGCTTCGATCTGAATCTAGCCCCTGGGCTTTCACTCGAATAATAAACTCGGTAATGACTCCGGTCTCCGGAGAGTTTCTCTTCGACGGCAAGCTTTCCACAATCTATTATCAGATAACTAAGAAAGCTTCAAACTCTCTGCTATTCAAATCCGCTTCCATAGTCGGATTCAGCGGAGAAAGTAGGACAGGCACTTCTGGGGCAAATACATCCAAGGGAAGTTCCTATAGAGATTCCTATGCATCCTCTAGGTCTTATTCTGGAGACTGTCAAGATAGCGACTCAGATAGGGGCCGTAATTCTGACCGAGACATCCGGTCAGACGCCCCTAGGTCGTGTACTAGTGAGCGGAAGACTTTCAAGTTTCTCAATAATTTGGGATTAGATTACGGACGTACCTTGGATTCAAGGGGTGATTTCGGAAGGATTAAATTGTTCCTCAAACGAAATCCTCTGTTAACTCGGAGTCCAAGTTGGACTCAGCTTCCGTCAGTCAGTACAATAGACGCTCGCTTCCATCAGAAGTCCAGTCTCTTCTGGAATGATCGCGATAGAGATCGTAGAAATCCAGGAATTTCCAGGCTTCTACAACCGTCCTTTTCTGGTTCCAAAACCAGACGGCTCGTTCCGTCCACTCATATTCTGAGCTGGATAACAAGCTGATCGTGGCTCCAAGTTTCTATATGGAGTCCATCCGATCGGTCAGAGCGAGTATTCGGGTGTACGACTATGCTACATGCATAGATTTCTAGTTGCATACTTTCATGTCAGGGTACATCAGGCATTCAGAAAGTATCTTTGCTTCTTTATCATAGGAATTGTGTTTTAGCACCGACCAATGTGTTTCGGTCTAAATCTAGTTCTTGGGCTTTCACACGAATAACGAACTCGGTAATGACTCATTTCCGAGCTCATTCGTCTGCAGTAATGTCGGCCTACCTTTATTTAACGCTTCAGAATGATGTGCAGATTCTGCTTCTATTGATCCGATGTCTCGGTTTCATAAGTAAATGAGAAGTCGGATCTGGTTTCGTCCAAGTCATTTACCCACCGGGGGATGAGCTTCAAGTTACATAACATTCTTGTTCGTCTGCCGTTAACCAGAGCGCAGAACAATGTGCAGATTCTGCTTCTATTGATCCGACGTATCGATTTCATAAGTAAGCGAGGAGAAGTCGGATCTGGTTTCGTCCAAGTCATTTACCCACCAGGGGATGAGCTTCGAGATGCATAACATTCTCGTTCGTCTGCCGTTAACCAGAGTGAAATTAATCAGTTGTTATACTCGCTATTGTCTTCGCTCACTCAGCGGGCGATCTCATGTGACTGATACATTGTGCGGAACTGCCGTGATTTTATTCCAGTGGGGCGGTTACGCATTTGTCATCTCCAAATTTCTTTTAATTTAGAATTGGAGGGTGAAGATTATTTCGCTCGATACGGAAATGTTCTTGTCAAATCAAGTGAATAAAAGATTCAGACTTGGGCAAGTTTTCAGTGCTTAACTCAAGTAGTTCCACTGCAATTGCCGGATCCGAGTTTTACAGTTTTGACGGATGTCAGTCAAACACTTTGGGTAGTTTCATTAAACCCAACGGATTTGAAGTGCCATGGTCTTTTGTTTCCGTAGTTCCTTATCAAGCACACAAACATCAAGAATGATGTCATTTTGGCTTGCACTACGTTATTGATGACCGTTATTCAGAATGCTCATATGCTAATTCTGTCCGACAACTCGAAGGTATTAGCATATTTTCGGAATTATGGAGGCACTCATTCCATCCTGTTATTCATGTTAACGGAAGGAATCTTTCGGTTGGTACTAGAACATCAAGTTCTTCTATTGGTCCGTCATATTCCGGGTCGTCTGAATGTATTAGCGGACTCCCTTCACGGAGGGGCCATTTGTTGCCACCAGAATGGACTTTCAACAAACCAGGATTCAATCAGTTTGCTACCAAGAAGCGCGGCCAATGATCGACTTTTTTGCGACGCATCTCAACAATTAGTTGCAGACGTATGTGTCACAATGTTTGGATCTTCCAGCGTTTGCAGTAAATGCTCTATCGATCTTATGAACGGATAATAAGATATACGTATCTTCCAGTGTCGTTGATTTAACAGATATTGCTCAATGTAATTATTTCAATGAAATTCTGTTGGTAGCTTCTCTAGATCCACAAAGACTGAGGATTAATTTACTCAGGCGTCTGTTGTGGGACATGCCGTGGAAGCTTCCTCCACATTTCGGTCCATTCTGTGGTCAGATGGATTCAATCTACTATCAGTTCTGCTAATGATTATATCTTCATTCAGCAGTCTGTGCGTTAGTTTTAAGCCCATGAAGTAAGAGTTCTTCTACATCATAGGCTTAAGCTAATTATGTTGATATTACAGATCTAATGAGGGCTGCATATTGGTCTTAGCCCTCCATTTTCATGATTTTGTATCTGAGAATATTGAGTCCTTTCTGCAGATCTACATTGTTTAGGTCCGTTATTTTTTACTCAGAATGTCGTCTACTAAACTGTGGCAACTATATGTGAATAGGCTTTCGGTTCCGGCAGTGACTCTGTCCAGCTGCCCTCTTTGCTCTGGAGTATTTGATCCAGGGCAAGGGGAAGGGGGGGGGGGGGGGGGTGGCGGGTGTTCCCTTGGGTCACCTGCTTTATTGTGTAAAGCAAGGGAATACTTCCCTTGGAGTCAGTAATTCAGAGTCGGTTCCAAGATGTTTTTAAAGGGTAAAGCCTATGTTTACTCATCTGTGTAATTTTTTTTTAAGTGTTGATTGGTGTGAAGTATCTGTATATATCACGTGATTAATTGGGCATTAATATACATTCTTCGAACACTTTTAAATGAGCTTTTAGAGTCTCATTTCGCTAGACTCCCGTATTTATTGGCTTTCCTTTAAAAAATATTGGATTTTCCTTATGACCTAGGCCCTCCAACCTTTTTACTATTCAGCTAAGTCTGGGTCATTGGTACAGTATAAAAATGTTAAAAAATTTATAGTAATTTATATATTTTTTTATACTTAACAATGACCCAGGCAGGGATGGCCCTCCCAGGAGTTGGGAACTCTTGCCTCCCCGCTGCGTACATAATGCTTACCAGGCACTGGTTGTAAGAATGACTTTTGGCGGCAGTTTCGAGACCTCCTTGACACTGCGCATTCCTAGTGGAGTAAAAATATTGAGGACCATATAGGACATGTAATTTTCGGTTTTAGATGCAAATTTTGGGGATTGGGAGGTAAAATTTGCGTTTGGCCCTAAATATTTTAGAGTTAGCACCAGCTAAGTCTGGGTCATTGGTAAGTATAAAAAATATATAAATTACTATAAATTTTTTAACTTTCTTAGAAACTCTAATTTCTGCACTCTTTTTTCACCTGTTAGGAAGAAGGAATATTAGGCAATTTGTATTAGTTTTGTAGGTATTATAGAAAATACATTGTGGTATTAAAGTAGTTAATGTTCAGTGATTTCCTGTCCTCAGAAGTTGACAATCAAGTTCGACAGAGACTTGTAAGGTTGTTGGTGAATAAGCTGATACTTATAGAAATGTGAAGAGAATGAACGTTTCTATAAATTCATTTCATTCCATTGTGTATTTAGTAGGTGGATAACTGTCCCAATGAGTAGGCCCGTGTAAAGTGTCTTCATGTATATGTGTGTTGCTAAGGAGCGTCAGTTACTGGGGGTTCAGCAGTTGACCTTGGGTTACTTTTTCGAGTTCTGTTAGTCAGTAGCAATGAAAAATGACATTTTATGAGTTGGTATTTTATTAGAAAAGTGATCAACCATCACACCAGGGTAAAGAAGTGTTATTCAGAAGGGTTGACGCATACTTATTTTCACACTCCTTCTGAATGAGTGAGGTACAGTACAAGTCAAAATAAGTTGTAGCATAACCACAATAAACTAAGTATACTTTTGCTTCTGCACTGATGAGATCAGAATCTGCAATCATTTTCTGGAAATGTGCAGGTGTGATCACATGCCTCAGATTCTAAGCTCCATCCTAACTAATTTGTCGTTCAATGTACCATTTGCTTGAAACTGCTCAAGTTTTCCTTTTATACCAAAAACCTGTGTATGATGGGGTCTGATTCTTGCTTTAACTCTTTACCCAACGTAACGGCCAAAACCGGCCAGAGCTATTCACAAAAATCGACAATTAATTTTCATTATTTTTTTCATTTTTTGTCTCAAAAACATAGGTTATGACCCCTCTTTGGAACAAGCTCGTCGAGCTTGTTCCAATAAGGGGTCATAAGCGATGTTTTTGAGACGAAAAATGAAAAAGAATAGTTATTCATGAATTTTGTTTGCAAGTGTTGTCTGCTTTTCATGTTAGGTAAAGGGTTAATGTTATTGTTAGGCCACACTGATGAGTCTTGATTTAATATGAACTTTCTGAACTTTGTTCGCTAAAATCAATCTGACCCTTAGTAATGTCTGATAATAACATTGCTTGGGTGAAGTCATAGTGAGGAGGTGATTGATTGGTATACAACTGGCCATCGGCCGATAAGCACCTATCGGTTAACAATTGGGTAGTCGGGGGTGTGGCTTTGGCCCTCACCGATGGTTACATGTAAAAAATTGTTGCGGTTTCCTTAGTTCATCATCCAAATTTAAGACGTTTTTATTGAAATGACTCTTAAGTGATTCGTAGTTCTGTTTGATCTCATTGGATTTCACCAAGCAGAGTGAATATGTGTAACTACCGATGTTAAATTCTTGGTGATAATCATGCATTAAAGGTGGAAACTCTGGGGCAACGATTGCAGAAATATGATAGTCCCCATTTAGACTTGTGCACTTGACTCAAAATTGTCACTTTGATCCTGCTGCCCTGGAAATTGAGAGGCAACCATGTTCTCTCAAGTGAAGAGTGTTGGCTTGATATCAAAGAAGTCCAAAAATGACAAGAAATTGCAGGAACTTGCTTGGGACATTGTGTATTTTACATTTGATGCATTTCAGTGATGGCTTCCATAAAAGATGAAACTGTAGTGTTTGGGTTTATGTTTGTTTTATTCTGCCTTGATTCTGGTTTATCAGATATTATGTATGCAAGATGCCATGGCAGTGCCCAGTGCCCATTAGTAAAATAAATGTGCTCCTTATCCCTATTTAAATCATTAAAGCCCTCAACATTGACAACAAACACCACTAAAACCGTTATCGGGATTGGGGGTTTACATGGTACATTGCCTGGTGTTCACCATCAATTAAACATAAAACAATGACCATCTGACATCGGCATCAACAATTGTCCTGTTTAATATCCAAAACATCGGCAATCGGATGGCGGGTCATTTACCTTATCGGCTCATCACTATGAAGTCAATGAATCTGATCATCACTATTGTTTGGTTGTTTTTTTCCTGATACTCCGGCTTACTCCACCCATCAAGCAATAATAACACAATGTGTGATAGTGTTGTTAAACCCCAATAAATAATGATTAACCCTTTACTTAACATAGCGGCCAAAAACTGCCAGAAAATTAACCAGAATAAATCTACCACAGTCTAAAATATCTCATAAAGTTCTCAGTAAAACCAGCCAAATATGCAAGTCAGAAAATAAGGAGACTGTCATCTTCAAAATGAGGCTCACAGAGGGTGAATTTAGTGATGCTACCCTGCACAGCAGGGTTGCATTAATAAATTTATCCTCTGTGAACCTCAATCTGAATCAGGTTTTCAAAACTAAAACAGAAAGAGGTACCCAGAGGATAAATTCACCCACTGTTTGGGGTAGCATCATCAAATTCACCCTCTGGGGACCTCATTCTGAAAATGTCAGACTGCTGATTTTCAGGCCTGCAAATATGGATATCAGTAGAACCAACTCATCGATCTGTTTCTAATGATATCCATATTTGTGTGGTTTTATTTTAAAAAATGTGAAATTTGTTTTAAAAAAATGTGAAATTTAATTTATTTTTTAAAAATACTGTGTTAAGGGTTAAACACAATTGATTTTTATTTGCAGGAAACTGGCATTGGTAAAGTGGTAAACAGTTTCAGACACAGAGAGGGTGATGTTGGTGACAAAGCCAAAAAGCTTGTGGCTGTTTGGAAATCACTGGTAACGGAGGCAGCACTACAGGATTCACCTGAAGAAGGGGAAGTATCGGACCTTGTAAGTCACTGCAGTTCTCCAGACAAAGAAGATGATAATCAGGCTTTTGGTAGTGATGAGGGAGCTGTTGAGAGTTGTGATAATGAAGTGAAGCTGGATGTAAATTACTCGGGCAGAGGTGATATGGATGATGATTACATGACTGATTGCATTAATCTACAAGACAATAATATGGGTATATTTGATGATGATGGTGATGATGAAGATTGTAAAGAAAAAAGTGTAAATAATGTTCATTCCAAACAAGGCACTTCCACTGCTAAAAATAGATCTTCAGACAAACACAAGTCAAAAATGCACAAGTCTTCCAAGAAAAAACACAAGTCTAAAGATTCATCAGAACATAGGAAACCTGACTTATCACACAGATCTTCAGAATCAGATAAAAAGAAAAAAAGCTCACACAGAGATGAACATCATTCCAGCCGAAACGATAATGATCGACATAATTCATCTCATAGATCAGATGGACACAGTTCTCATGATGATAAACATTCTAGTGGGGACAAGGGTAAGCACGAGTCTCATTCTACCAAACATAGTTCTAAGTCAGATAAACATATTTCCACGGAGACTCATTCTAATAAGTATAGTGCAAGTAAAGATAAGGAAAGGTCTAGAGAATCACATTCAGATAAACATAGTTCTAAACATGAAAAAACTGGTTCAGGCAGGTCACATTCTGATAAACATAGTTCCAAGTTGGATAAACATTCTTCTCTTGAACGTCATTCAACATCAACTAAAAGTACTGTTGAAACTGATGAAAAACGAAAAGGTAATGAACATAAAGATGATCAGCAAAAACACCAATCTAAACATAAAGTTATTACTGATAGAAAAGAAGCAAAACCATCAGAGAGAGATAAAATATTTTCTTCTCTCTTCTCTGAGACATCGGAGTGTGATGAGATTAAAAAGTCAGATGAATGTAGTAAATCTCCCGAAAGTTCTCACAGCTACCAAGGTTCAGATAGTGAAAGTAATCCCAGTGAAATTGGAGAGACAAATTTTCCAGAGGACAATACAGGATCACAAAATCCTCATAAAAGCAGAACACATAGAGACCAAGGTCATCATGAACAGCATTTGAGTACACAGAGCAGCAAAATATCTGAGAACACAAAAAAGCATGACAAATCTGATAAACACAGTTCAAGTAGTTCTAGTAAAGATGGGCATAAACATCACAAAGATGATAAAATCAGGAGTTCTAAACAATCGGGCAGCACTGAAAATAGTATACAAGTTTCTGCAGTTCAAAATTCATTAAATGACGTAGTTAAACAGAGTAATAAACACGGAAGTAGTTCAAAACATTCCGATAAACACAAAAGGGACCATGACTTGTCTGGAAACAGTTCTCATGTGAAAAGCAAAGAGAACCAAGACAAATATGAAGTAAAAGAAAGACATGGCGATAGAGATAAAGACAGACATTCAAAATCTGATAAACACTCGAAGGATAAACACCGTGAAAGGAGTGAAAAAGATAAAAACATTGAAAGTTCTTCAAAATTATACTCAGCAGAAAAGGAAAAACATAGAACGGAAAACAAAGGTAAAGAATCGTCAAGAAAACAAGACACAGATGAGAGTGAAAGCAGTGAATACAATGCATTCAAAAGTAAACCATCCAAACGTAAAAGGGAAAGTGCTAGTGATGATGTTGCTGAAACGGATAATATTGAATCTCATTTTCTTTTCATTAATTCAGAGAAAAGAAGACACAGTGATGAACATGCGGTTAAATCTGACAGGGAAAAACAAGTACACAAAACTGAGAGGGCTGATCGTATTGATAAAGATCGAAAGAAGTCAAGTGGTCAGGATTCAAACAAGCATCGAGAGAGGAGTAGCGGTGAGCACAAAAGAAATGAAGACATGCACACCAGTCGGAAAGATAAGTACGTCACTGATAACTAGAGAATCGCCTACAAGTCTCCTGGTTAGAATGAAATTTGATGAGCAGGCAGGATCGCTGTGGCTCAGTGGTTACAGCATTGAACCATAACCCTTTACCCAACGCAGACGATATCAAAATTTATTATTTTAAATATAATTTTTTTCAAATTTTTAAAAAAAATTCAACAAAACCATATCATGTGACCCCTCGTTGGAACGATCCCGCCGAGCTCGTTCCAACGAGAGGTCACTTGATATAGTTTCATTGAAATTTTTTGAAAAATAATATTTTTTCAACTGCTGAATTTGCATATTACGTGGGCAGATGCGGCCAATTCGTTGGGTAAAGGGTTAAACCAAAATGCCCATGGTTCGATCCCCACCAGAGGTAACTGTGTTGTGTCCTTGGGCAAGGCACGTAATCCCGATTGCCCATGTGAGGCACAGTGGCATTGGGTACTAAGGTGTACTGCACACAGTCCTGGTAATTCATCCTTGTTTCCTCTGCAAAAAAATGGCTGTGGAAAACTGGTGCTTCTACGGCAATTGCTATGAAGCTTGTTTGATTGTGTAACAATCACTAGGGGGCAGGGCTTAGTCTCAATTGCCATGTGTATGTAGTATGCGGTGAAGTGAAAACTTTCAAGTAACTTTAACATGTGAAAGTAGGTCGAGATACATGTGAATACAATCACAATCAATGTGCAGAATCTTTCCCTCAATCAGGTCATGCCGATATCATGAACCATGTGAATGTTGAGAAAAAACCTTGGAAGTAAGCAGGTGACTTGCATGGTATGAGTGAAAATAAGATGCAGCATAACCACAAACTTAGTATCTCACTGCTATGTTGATAACACCAGAATCTGACATCAGTTTCTGGAATGCTTAGAAACTATGTGTTCTGCTCCTTCTATGTTGATAACACCAGAATCGGACATCAGTTTCTGGAAAGCTCTGTAAGAGCTTTACAGAAACTGATGTCAGATTCTGTTGTTATCAACATAGAAGAAGCAGAACACATAGTTTCTAGTGGTTATGCTGCAACTTGTACTGTAAATTGTAAGATTAGCAATACAGTGTCGTGCAAACCGCATGATTTGATTCCTTTTGTAACCTGGAAGTTGTGCAATTTCTGCCACCACAAGGCTTTCTGAAGAAGCCATCCCCGGCAGTACTTTTTCTGTGGATATTTTTAGTTTCCTCAGCATTTTCCTCGGCACTGCTAAATGCTGAGGGTGAATTATCCGGGCTCCTGCACATCAATGGTGCACTTGTCAACCACTGCAAATCCTGCTTGTGTGGAATTTGTACGTTGGGGAGTCTGACAGTTGCATGCCATTCCAAGGTTGTTGTCTCCGTATACTATGCCTTCCTCCACCCATAAAACTGTCTGATAGAAGGTGACTCTGGCTGTCAAAAATGTTGTTGAACACCAATAAATAAATAACAGAGTGGGCAGTAAATTAAGTTAGTTTACATATACATTTGTACTGAATGAGTTTCATAAATTTTATTCTAACCTTTTACTTAACGATTCAGCATATCCTTCCACAGAATTTACAAATTGAGCTGTCGAAAAAAAAAATTGGTTTCAATTTTCAACAATAATATATCATGGGACCCCCTCATTGGAACAAGCTCGTTGAGTTCGCTCCAATGATGAGTCACCTGATATGGTTTTGTTGAAATTCTGTGTAAAAGTTGAAGAAAAAAATAATTAAGATAATAAATTTTGGAATCGTGTACATTGTGTACAGAGTTAAATTGGGGACGAATTGAGGATATTATTTATCATTTGAGACCAAGAAAAAATGATTTGGCTTTTCTGGGTGCTGAAAGAAAAGAAGCAACACCATCACCGATATTGTATGTTTTATTTTTCGTAAAGTACATTTTTTATCCACTCAAAACAAATCTTTCTGCTGCACCGTCCATTGATCTATGGGAAGTTCTCAAGCTCTTTAAAAGAGCTTCACAATTATGAGTTTCAAGTACAGGTATTATTTGGCTTGGAATAATGTACAAGAAACGTTAAGTGAAAATTGAACCCTTTACCTAACACGAAAGGCAGACAGCAATTGCAAATGTAATTCTTGAATAACAAAATAGAGAGTAATCAATTTGTTTTGAGCGTTATGGTAAATAATTCATCGAGAGACGGGATGTGAGTAAATCACGAGGGCGTAACGCTCAAAACAAATTGATTACTCTGTTTATTACATGACATTTGGAATAAAGAGGTCTTTTACTATAATAATTCAACCCACACTATTGTCAGATATAACCCAATTTAGTGTAAACACGGAAACATTTCTAAAATTAGCAGGAAGGAAATACGAAATAGTCCTGTCTCGAGGCGAATTATATTCCGTAACTTGCCGTAAGAATGGGTCACTCTCTTTAGTAAATGACATTTTAGACCAAAATGTCTTTCATTAAGAATAATTCATCACAAAATATTCGCAAATGCAACTCTGAAATACTTCTGAAATGAGCGCGTATGAATACATCACTTTCTGTGTCAAATCTTCGATTGGAAATGGCCCAGTTTTATTTTTCTGACTTTCGTTCGATATTTTACTATTTTATGTGGCATTCCAGTCACATTTGGGGAATGACATTCAGCCATAAGATAAAACATTTCTATTTGGATTTTGTCAACTGTGCTAACGAACCTGTTCATAGAGGAAAGAAAGGATTTTTAAAAATATTCAGAAGGAAAATTCATTTTAATTAACTGATGTGGGGGCGTGGCTTATATACGTCAGTCGTTCCAAAGTTACTATTGAAGTGACATAATTCACTCGTGACATTACCACTTTTTAATCAACATTAAATTCAATGCAAAACGAACTGAGGAATGTAATAAATGTTTTTATTTTTTTGCGTCAAAAACTTAGCTTATGGCCCTTCATTGGAATGATCTCGGCGAGCTCGTTCTAATGAGGGGTCATAAGCTATGTTTTTGAGACAAAAAATAAAAAAAATAAATAAAATTTTGGTTAATAGCTCTGACTAGTTTTGGCCGTTACGTTGGGTAAAGGGTTAACAAACAGACATGATGAAAAAGCAGGCCTCAGATTCCACCAGGTTCACACTGGCAACTGGAATCCACAAATTACAGGAGTCTTCTCAATTCTCAAAAGAGAGGGGATAGCACATAGCATGGTTGATGCGTTTTTGTCCAATTTCATAAAAAGTGATTTAACTCTGAAGAGCTACGGAATTTGTGTTCATTCTTGCTACATAATGGCATCAGTTTTTGTCGTTATTTCTAGGCAAGTCATGGCTGCCTCTATTGGCAGCCAACACGTGCTAGAAACAGTTGCCAAGGTACTTACAATATAACTTCGAGTTTGCCCAGAGACTTATGTTAGGGCTGTCGCATGTTCTGTTGCAGTAAAAAGTGATCAGAATTGGAATTTGGCCCCATAGGATTAATATATATTATGAGGCACCAAAATATCCCTGAGAAGTGAAACAAATGGCATTTATTGAAGTCAATTTTACCAAAATTTTCTCAACTGGGGTTGAACAGCATCTGACTTGGCAAGTCTGCCATGTCCCCATAATAGACTGATCTACAGGCCTGAAAAGAGGTTATTTAGGTAAGAGGCCTTGAAAGTGCTTGGCAGTTTTCTGGGAAAGTGCTCTTAACCCTTTACCTAACGTAACGGCCAAAACCGGCCAGCGCTATTCTCAAAAATCTCCAATTAATTTTCATTATTTTTGTTCATTTTTTGTCTCAAAAACATAGGTCATGACCCCTCGTTGGAACGAGCTCATTGAGCTCGTTCCAACGAGCAGTCATAACCTATGTTTTTGAGACAAAAAATGAAAAAAATTAGTTATTCAAGAATTATTTTTGCAAGTGTCTTCTGCTTTTCAGGTTAGGTAAAGGTGTTAAGTCAGTGATTTTCTTGCAGTATTGAATGTACTCTGATGATAGTTCCGTCACATACATTTTAAATAATTATTGTTAGCATTGTAAGTTAACCCGCTTCTCACTGTTTTCAAAATACAAAATTTTCAGAAGCAAAGTTTTCTCCATTAGGCCCCACAAAGTAGATCTGTTTCTCAGGCCATTTTTAGCTTAACTTGACAAAGTCAAGATAAGGTATTGCCATCACGCATGCTGAAGTCTGTTAGTCTGTGAGTCTGTTCACATTTTCCTTTAGCACAGGCTACACCCCATAGTTCTTATCCGATTGTCACAAAATTTCATATACAGGTTTGAAATCATGTCTAGATGAGAAGGTCCCCTTTTGGTCGCGATCGGTCAACTGTTAAGTCTGCCCGAGCCCAAAACCCGAAAACCATTAGCACAGTTTGCAGGTCGTATTTATGAAGGAATTTCATTGTAACTTGGTAGGGTGCCTCTGTATTATATCTAGATGAGAATGTTCCTTTTTTGGTCATGATCTGTCAAACGTGATGGCTGCCCAAGCCCTAAACGTAAAAAACTTTTAGCACAGTCTACAGGTCATATTTAATATGGAGGGATTTCATTGTAACTTGGTAGAATGACTTTGTATGATGTCTAGATGAGACCTTCCCCATTTGGTTGCGATCTCTGTCAACCGTGACGACTACCCGAGCCCAAAACCCCCAAACCTTCAGCACAGTCTACAGGTCATATTTATGGAGGGAATTGATTGTAACTTGGTAGGTTGACTCCATATAATGTCTAGATGAGAACATTCCCTTTTGGATGCGATTGGTCAACTGTGATGGCTACAGGGCCCCGAAAACCTTTAGCACAGTCTACAGGTCATATTTATGAAGGGATTTCATTGTAACTTGGTAGGATGACTTCAGATAATGTCCAGATGAGAACGTTCCCTTTTGGTCGCGATCATTCAGCCGTGACAGCTGCCCGAGCCCAAAAACCTTTAGCATAGTCTGTAGGTCGTATTTATGGAAGGATTTTATTGCAACTTGTTACGTTGACTCCATATAACGCCTAGTTGATGACATCCCCTTTTGGTCGTGATTGATCAACTGTGACGGCTACAGGTGCCCGAAGCCCAAAAACCTTGAGCACAGTCTACAGGTCATATTTATTAAGGGATTTCATTGTAACTTCGTAGGATCACTCCAGATGATGCCCAGGTGAGAATGTCCCCTTTCAGTTGTGATCATTCAACCATGATGGCTGCCCAAGCTCGAAGCCTGAAAACCTTTAGCACAGTCTGCAGGTTGTATTTATGGAGGGATTTCATTGTAACTTACTAGTAGTAGGTTGATTCCCTATAATGTCTAGATGATAACGTCCCCTTTTGGTCGCGATTGGTCAACTGTGATGGCTACAGAGGTCCGAAACCCGAAAACCTTTAGCACAGTCTATAGGTCATATTTATGAAAGGATTTCATTGTAACTTGGTAGGATAACTCCAGATAATGCCTAGATGAGAACGTCCCCTTTTGGTCACAATCATTCAACCATGACGGCTGTCCGAGCCCAAAACCCGAAAAACTTTAGCACAGACTACAGGTCATATTTATGAAGGGATTTCATTGTAACTAAGTAGGATGAGGACGACCCCTTTTGGTTGGAATCGGTCAACTGTGATGGCTACGAGGGCCCAAAGCCCAAACACAGGCCGTATTTATGAAGGGATTTCATTGTAACTTGATAGAATGGCTCGTTTTGGAATAATTTCAGTGTAAATTTGTAACTTTCGTTGATAAACATTAACTGTGTGGGCCACATACAGAAATTAACATATTCCCAATTATCACAATTCTTGTCTTATTTCATAATCCTTTTATAAATATTGAACATTATCCTTTCCACCAAACATAACAGACAGACAAGTTAAGCTACAGTGTCATTGACACTTTCATTTGTAAACTTGCTTGTGGGCAGGCGTACATTTTTTGCTTTATTTTTAGCTCACCTGACTGCAAGTCAGTGGGAGCTATTGCCATCATGTTTGTCTGTCATCCATTAACTTGTTGCAAACTTGACATCTTTGCAACCACAAGGCCAAATTCAAACATATTGACCATCTATGGAGTATACCCTTTCTATTTTGTTTAAATGAAACAGCTGCCATATTCGGGCCCTGGTTTATGTCCCAAAAGCTTAAAAACCTTTAAAAATCTTCTTCTGCTGAACAACCAAAAGGAATGCCTTGATATTGAGTATGGAACATCCTTTAGTGTCGAAGATTAAAGCTTGTTCAGGGGAAGTTGATAGGTCAATATCTGGGCCCTCTGTGTTGGCATATCCATTTTGGGCTCTGCCCAAAATTTCTAAATCAAGAACCAGTGGGCCAGTTTCAACCAAATTTGGCATGTAGTATAAGTGGGTCCCAAGTAATTGATTGATGTCCCCCCCCACCCAAAAAAAAAAAAAAATTTACACAGCCCTGTGGCAACCCCAGGGGTTAAAAACATTTAAAAAATTCAAAAGCCCATATATCCCAAACCAGAATGAACAGAGAACTGTTATTTGGTATGAAGCATCCTTTGGTTCGGAAGAAGGGATTGGTTAAAAAATTTCAATCGGGGTGCCCAGTAGAGGGTATTGAAAAAATGATGAATCAGAATTTTTTCAGTAGATTATCCTGGAGGAAAATTTTCAGTCATTGAGAACCTTTATTGACATCTAGAATAACATGCTCTTAAAATAACAAAATTTCTGCTGGGGAACATTCTAATCTTGTTATTTTATTCAGAAAATTTGTGGACTTCAGTTTGTTTTCCAAAGATTTTATTTCATGTTGAGTGAACCCTTTAAATACTGGAAACATTTATCGGATTCCTGTATGCATGTCTTTAATTTAACCCTCTCAAGACTGCAATGTGGGTTCCAAAGATTTTATTGATGCCATGAACCAACAAACCCTTTTCAATGCCGTGTATGTTTTTTTTCTGGTTCCTTGGAAAAACATTGATCTGATTCCTGTATGCACATCTTTAATATCTTTAATATAACCCTCTCATGACTTCAGTGATTTTATTTCATGATGAACTCTTTCACTGCTGTTCAAATATATATGTTTTTTTTCTGGTTTCTTGGAAACATTTATCTGATTCCTGTATGTATATCTTCAATTTAACCTGCTGAAGACTCCAATGTGGGTTCCAAAAGTTTTATTGGTGCCATGATCAAACACTTTCAGTTCTGTGCACATATATGTTTTTTCTGCTCCTTGTAAAAAAATTGATCTGATTTTTGAATATCTTTAATTTAACCCTCTCATCACTTCAGTGTGTTTTCCAAAGATTTTATTTAATATAACCCTCTCATGACTTCAGTGATTTTATTTCATGATGAACTCTTTCACTGCTGTTCAAATATATATGTTTTTTTTCTGGTTTCTTGGAAACATTTATCTGATTCCTGTATGTATATCTTTAATTTAACCTGCTGAAGTCTCCAATGTGGGTTCCAAAAGTTTTATTGGTGCCATGATCAAAAACTTTCAGTGCTGTACACATATATGTTTTTTTCTGCTCCTTGGAAAAAAATTGATCTGATTTTTGAATATCTTTAATTAAACCCTCTCATCACTTCAGTGTGTTTTCCAAAGATTTTATTTTATGTTGAACCCTTTTAATTCTTTGCAAATATATATGTTTTTCTGTTTTTTGGGGGAAATATTTATCTGAATTCTGTATGGATGTCTTTAATTTAACCCTCTCAAGACTTCAGTATGGCTTTCAAAGATTTTATTGATGCCTTGATCAAACTTTTTCAATGATGTGCACATATATGTTTTTTCTTGTTTCTTGGAAAACATTTCTCTAATTCCTGTATGAATATCTTTAATTTAATTCCCTCAACTCTTCAATGTGGGTTCCAAAGATTTTATTTCATATAATACTGTTGATGAAAACCTATTTCTGATTTTTTAAAAAATATTTTACCCCTCATAAATTCACTTTCTGTTTTGTTTATTTTTGATGCTTGAACCATTTTCACACAGACTTGAATTTACTGATAGCAGTAAAATTCTGTTTCTCCAGTTCGAAATCTTTCTTATTTACAATTGACTTCCAAGTCTTGTGTTGTCCTAATGCCGCCTGTGGGACATTGATAATGCAAGTCATAAATGCCTTCTTCAAATTTTAAGGAAAAAGCCCACAGCATTCAATTGCCATGGAGAAATTCATATCCCACGGGCTGGGGTAATTGTAATTTGTAATTGTAATAAGTGTAATTAATTGCATGTTTTCAAAGTAATTGGGTGTAATGTGTAATTGAGACCTTTGTCAATTACATGTAATTGAAAAGTAATTAATTACATTGGAAAATACCATGTAATTTCAATTTCCTTTCAATTACTTTCAATTACATTTAGTCAAATCTTTCCATTTCACGAAATTTGATCATTTTTGTTTCAAAACGTCCATTACGGTACAACTTTATGAGCAAGGGAGTTAATGTAGAACTACTCAATAGAGTAAGCTGGGGGGGAGGGGGCTTAAAAGAAAGAATATGTGTGGCCTCCCATATTATTATTATTGACCCCAGCCTTGCCACCACTCATGGAATTGGCCTCTGAATAAGAACATCATGTAAGAATGCTTCTGATTGGTCATTGTACATCAGACAGTCGTTATGACGTGAATGATATGCTTCGACACAAAGCAGTGTCCTGTAAGAAATAAAATAGGCAGTTTAATCAAGGTATAAATGCAGAACATAGCTCGGGTAAAGTACAGGGGGTGGGAATCAACGGCCCTTGTGAGAATGTTTCCTGTATTTTACATGCAATTTCACTGTGCATGAAACACTTGAAAAACTCCAACTCAGTGTTGATTTCTATCCTCAATATGTCACCCTAATTGTGTGCAGTCTTAATATTTTCTTTTTCTTTTAACCCTTTACCTAACACAGTATTTAAAAAAAATATAAATTGAATTTCACATTTTTATACTATAAACCAATGGCCCAGACAAGCTGGTGTAAACTCAAAGTTATCAAGAGCCAAACACAAATTTTGAACCCCCCCCCCCCCCCCCCCAATCCCCAAAATTTGCTTGCAAAACCAAAAATTAAAAGTCCTATCTGGTTCTCCATACTTTTACTCTCTGCGCTTGCACAGCCATCAGGAAGTGACTGGAATTGGCGCCAACATCATTCTTTGTTTGGCCCTAAAGTCAGCAACAATGTTCTGACACCTGTGCTTTAAAATCTACTTTTTTAAGGATGCCAGACACAAATCAATGCAAGAATTGGTGGTTCCAAGGCTGTTATTGGATGATGGAAGTGTACAATGGTGGTTTTATACGTTCAGGACTGTAACTTTATAATAATTATAAATAAAATTATTTCATGTTTCCCAATTACGGGACATACGCCTGACATCATCATTTTTGCTAATGATTAATCCACTGTTTGTTCAGTGTTCCTTTCCTATCATTCCATGAACCCTTCCTGTTAAACTCTTAAGCTTTTGGCTATTTTTTATTGAAATTTTTTATTAAATTTTAGTCTTGCATCTTCTATCTGATGTATCGTTTTTTCTTCATATGAAGATCTAGCTTTGCATCTGGTAGCATTTAAATTGGTTACTGACTTTAAGCCATTTTGTGTGCATGATGTCTTGTTTGTGTTTTTTTTATTGACGTTTATATTGACAACGTCCTCATTTATATGTAGTATGTTATTTTATATTACTGTAGAATTATTGTAGGATACATTGATTATTATTCCGGTAGTGTAGCTCAAAAAGTTGGATTTTGTCCACACTTAGGCTGTATCAGGATGCCCTTGGGCTCATAATGTTCCCTTTGGGAACTTGGGCATTTTTTCATAATTTTTTCTAAAAATATTTTGAATTTAATTTTGATTGCTATTATTCATGTATCTTAATTATATATTTTGTTGTGGAGTTTGTAGAAGTGATATCGACTTTAGTCGATGCACTTCTGTGGATTCTTGTCCTACTTGTGTACACTGGGATGATTAACATTGGAGACGGGTGTCGCGGTACGTTGTTGATAAATAGTTAGTGTTCTTAATCTCTTGCAAGCAGCTAGCTGCAGTGATCATGATAAGCAAGGGATAAGGCCTCTAGTTAGTGTTCTTAATCTCTTGCAAGCAACTAGCTCGACCGGTGAAGCGGTTACTCCATCTGTGGGAGCCATGACACTGGGTAAGTCCGTTGCAGTCAAAGGAAGTGTAGATGTGGGTTGAGCGAGTACTTAAAAATAAAAGCTCACCCAGCGACGAGGGAAATAGGGAGGATATAGAGAGGAAGTCAGCAAGTTTCTTGTTGGGATGCTCGGCGTAGTCTAATAGACCGCGAGCGGGAGAAGCCCCTCTCTAACCTAACAACATTTGGGGCCAAATGTTGTTATGAGAAACTTGCACAAGCCGGAGCATACGTCTACTCGCCAATCGGTACGTTCCGTCTAGTCTGCAGCTGGGGTTGGCTTCAGTCACTGCTTCTTCTGCTACGTTTCAGAAGCCGAAATCAAGTTTTCTTGTTGGGAGGCTCGGCGAGGTCCGATGAGACCGTGAGCCGGAGAGGTCCCTCTCTAACCTAACAACATTTGGGGGTCAAGCATTGTTATGAGAAACTTGCACGAGCCGGAGCATATGTCCACCCGCCACTCGGGGCACTCCGTCTAGCCTGCAGCAGGGGTCGGCTTCAGTCACAGCTTCCTCTGCTACGTTATTAAAGCACAAACGACCGCAGACTAGCTACCTGACTTCAGATATCCAGTCAGCTCCATGAAGATGGAGCCATTCTTCGTCGTGAAGTCGGACTATCTGGTAGCTAGCGATCCGAGGCATCGATCAACTGGATGTTCAGAGAAGAGATCTATCTCCGGAGCTACATCCCAGGAGCAGGAAGCGGCGAAAAAACAGAAGACCGCTGCTCCTCAAGCCTCGGGAACGGACTTGTTGTCGCAGTTTGCGCAGCTGTTAGCAGCATCTCAGCTAATGCAAGAGCAGACTCCTGTGGTGAGCTCTCAGACAGTGCTGGGTCAGTCCGGTCAATTGTGCATGTAGAAGAAGCCATAAGCTAGATCTGGGGTCAGATCTCCATTTGGAGAACCCTCTCCGCCCCGTTAACAGTCGCGGCGACTGTGTCTGTTGTAAGAAACCATATTGAGTTGGAACACGCATCGAAAGGTTCCATCCATACTGCAGCGGAACTGGTGGCAGTTATGGCTTCTTCTACTTACATGGAAGCGCACGAAAGCACACCCTCGGAGTTTGTTAACCCTAGCACGCTGTTAGTGCAACATAATAACCTCACCTGTTTCTCGTCCTGAATCTGGATGGATAGTGCATAGATATTCCTTGGCGTCAAGACAATTTATGTCATTGTGGATGCCATAGTAGCCTTCTGTACGGTTACAGCAGTCTCTTGGGTTAGGCTCTGTCCGCTGTCTTTTGGGAATAAAACTGAAAAAGATACTGTGCTTTTTGATTTGTTTTTCCCAGGTGTCATTGACTTGAGTCTTATTCTTACACCATAATAGCCTAGCTAAAATCATGAGCGAAACTTTTTCAGTATTATGCAGTGGCATAACTGAATTTATTATTCTTTGGGACTGCGGTCTCTTTGGAAATTCAGAGCTGTTTATATAGTGGCTCTTCATTCCCTGCCTTGTGCGACATTAATTGTAAGTCTCCGTTAAGTAAGCCTTCAGGGTCGTAACTTACACCGATATATCTGTCTTCACGAAGATGAAGACTTATAAGCTATGGCTAGCGCTGTAAGTCTCCTTAGTGAGCTTCTAGGGCCTCAGTATCAGCTTTTAATGGTCTTCACGTACAGGAAGACCTTTAGCTAGGCTGAGTTTGTTGTCCTATCGGACATGATACCGTTTGTTAGAGGAGGTTATTCTCTTCAAACCGGGATGGTTTGGTGTGAGTTATTATGTAAATATGGTGTATTTGTTCATCACATCCTTCTCCACCGTTAGTGACATTATGGAGTCGGTCAGATGTGAGGGAGCCTTGCGTTTCTTATACTATTTGATGACTAACACAAGAACAATTCAAGTAATGTGGATGAGGGGGGTTCAATATGATTTCGAATCCCCCTCCCCATCACCAATGTGTTAAGAGGCAATTACCGGGCAAGACGTAGTTTTCTTTCCTCCATAAGCCTCGTATGCATTTAAGTATATACATGCATTTCATGGCTTCTCTATTGGTGGCTGGGTCGTGTTTTGTGGTGACCTCATGGGCACATCCACTTTTTAGTTGGTTTGTTTCCTGTGGTTGTTCCTTCATATGTCATATACGAGCATATAATTCATCATCAATAAATTGCTAGCCTTTGCGTACCTGTATGGCTGTCAAGTCAGTTAATTGGTATTCAGATGATTACATGCGGGATTTCAATGCTCGCGTGCATAATAAGTGTATTATTAGGCAGACACATTATTGTATGTTATGGACCTTAGAAACAATGAATTATTTCGGGGCGGTCCGTGATGAGTCTGTTAATCATAGCTTGTTCCATTTCTAAATCCAGGTTTCTATAAGTTTTGGTACACAAATCGAATATAACTTTTCTATGCATTCTCTTATATTCGCACGAGTCTGAGAGTGTTATTTATTGGAATTTATTGTACACCTGAACGGGGTCGTCTGTGGGTTACCCCATAAGTATGTTTACTCTCCTGAGATTGTCCATTGTGTTTGTATTGGACATGTGTATGTTGTAAATATATCACCGGGTTTTCGACCTATCTACGTATGCGTATTACATGCGTGCGCTGTTAATTACCAGGATCACCGGGATAGCCTTAGCTTCTGAAGTGGCATTAGGCACCAATTTATTAATAATAATAAAGATCTGGGTGCCTGTTCGGTGAATATATATATTGTTATTTGGTACCCGCTTTTACTGATTCCAGAGCACTCCCCTCTATGTTTTTGAAGAAGATTCCTTCAAAAAAAGGGGTGTATTTTTAGTCCCCTACGGGAACCGTAAGGGGACTATAGGATTGCACTCCGTCCATCTGTCCATCTGTCTGTCCATCTGTCTGTCCGTCCGTCCATCTGCCTGTCCGTCCGTCCTTCCGTCCTTCCATCCTTCCGTCCATCCGTCCATCCGTCCGTCCATCTGTCTGTCTGTCTGTTTTTTATGTTACCACCTCTCCCTCCAATTTTTTTTTTTCAATATCCAAGATGGCGGAATGGCGGCCATTTTTGTTGTGTTTTTTAAGCTTTTTTTCTCTATTTTCATGTTACCACCCCTCCCACTAACATGGTTCAAGCTACACCTTTCATATTTGGTACATGGATAAATGGTTCTGAGGGGATGATGCACGCTCAAAATTTTTTTTTCAAAATTCAAGATGGCGGAATGGCGGCCATTTTTGTTGTGTTTTTTTTTAGCTTTTTTTCTCTATTTTCATGTTACCACCCCTCCCACCAACAAGGTTCAAGCTACACTTTGCATATTTGGCACATGGATAGAGGGTTGGGAGGGGATAATGCACGTTCAATATTTTTTCTTCAAAATGCAAGATGGCGGCATGGCAGCCATTTTTGTTGTGTTTTTTAAGCTTTTTTCTCTATTTTATGTTACCACCCCTCACTCCAACATGGTTCAAGCTACACTTTTTATACCTGGCACATGGATAGAGGGTTGTAATGGGATGTTGCACATTCAATATTTTTTTTCCAAAATTTAAGATGGCGCCACGGCAACCGTTACTGTTGTTTTTTAAGCTTTTTTCTCTATTTTATGTTACCACTGCTCCCTCCAACATGGTTCAAGCTGCACTTTTCGTATATAGTACATGGATAAAGGGGTTGTGAGGGGATTATGCATGCTCAATATTTTTTTTTCAAAATCTAACATCTGTCTGTCTGTCCATCTGTCTGTCCGTTTTTATGTTACCACCTCTCCCTTTAATATGCTTCAAGCTACACCTTTCATACTTGGTACATGGATAAATGGTTCTGAGGGGATGATGCACAGTCAATATATATTTTTAAAAATCCAAGATGGCAGAATGGCGGCCATTTTTGTTGTGTTTTTTAAGCTTTTTTCTCTATTTTATGTTACCACCCCTCCCTCCAACATGGTTCAAGCTACGCCTTTCATATATGGTACATGGATAAAGGGTTGTGAGGGGATTATGCATGCTCAATATTTTTTTTTCAAAAACCAAGATGCTTATATACTCTAGTGTCTTCTGTGACAAAAACATCTTATGTCACAAAAGCGCCGTAGGGGACTAATACCACCTCGGTGGTCAAACACTTGTTAAATCTCCTCTGGCTTGATAAGTGTGTAACTATGAGTGAAGCTGTTTTGTCTGTAGATTATATCCTGGATACAGCTTGTTTATTATTGTATATGGCGTATGTTTGTGGGGATTAACTTCTCACTCTCAGATCCGCCATCCTAATTTTTAGGGCTTAGTCTGGACTAGCCTTAAAATTAGGAACTTGTTACATCCAATTAGCATAGTCATTCATGCTAAGAATACAGAATTACTTGAATTTGGCTCCTTATTTATGATATGTCTTCTCTATTATTGTGTAGAGAGACATACATGTAATTCATTTTAAATTTAATTTCCTTTCACCTTGGATTGCCGGCTTGGGAACTATGTTTGTCTGCTAATTCTGAAGTCCTAGGCCCTCTGCCTTTTTACGATTCAGCTAGTCTGGGCCATTGGTTTATAATATATAAAATATAAATTTAAAGTAATTTGTATATTTTTTATACTTACCAATGGCCCAGATGGGTATGGCCCTACCATGAGTGGGCACTCATATCTCCCTGCTGAGTTATTATGTAGTATGCTGTTTTACCAAGAATGATGTTGGCGCCAATTCCGGTCACTTCCTGATGGCTGTGCATGCGCGGAGAGTAAAAGTATGGAGGACCAGATAGGAGTTTCAGTTTTTGGTTTTTGCAAACAAATTTTGGGGATTGGGGGGATCAAAATTTGTGTTTGGCCCTTGATAACTTTGAGTTTGCGCCAGCTAGTCTGGGTCATTGGTAAGTATAAAAAATATACAAATTACTTAAAATTTATCATTTTTCGAAAACAAATTTCACAATTTTTCAATAAAAACATGCAAATATGAATATCATTAGAACCAGCTCGGTGAGCTGGTTCTAATGATATCCATATTTATATGGTTTTATGTAGAAACTCAGAGATATGTTAGACAGTGGTAGGCTCATTCTGGTTAATTTTCTGGCTGTTTTGAGCACAATGCTAGGTAAAGGGTTAAGATAATATTTTTAAACAGGGAAGGCGTCAGGATATCCCCATTGTAGGGGCTATGATCCCCGACAAGGGGGAGGGGGCTAGAGAGTCTCTGAACCCACCGGGCCAACCCTGGTTTGGCCTGGTATGGGACATTTCTGTTTTAATTGGGAAAAAAGTAGCAATATCCGTGACTCTAGAGACTTTGAGAGAGTCAAAACGAAACTAAAAAAAAAAAAAACCAAAACCTTTTGTGGCTTTTGAAACTATGGTACCAAAAAACAGGTGTCCTGGCGATTCACCATGACACCTGTTTTTGACGCCCTAGTTCCACAACAAACAAATTTAATAGGTATGATATAACTCACATCAGAGACTATGTGTTTGTTGACCAGTGATTGTTTAGAAAAGTTCTCGTATTGGTTTAAAATAGAACTCTTGTAATGTAAGTAACTCTGTGTATGCCACAGTGATTATATACCCATCAGATTATTCCTATTGTGCATGTGTATCAGGTCTTCGAGAGTATTATTTCTACCTTTAGGTAGGGCGGTGGCTCATTGGTTACAGCATTGAACTTCAGACCGAAAGGTCCTCAGTTTGATTCCTGCCAAGGGTAACTGCGTAAGTGTCCTTGGGCAAGGCACTTCATGCCGATTGCCCACATGGGGGTTCAGTGGTACTGTGTACTAAGGTGTACTGCACGTTGATTGTGCACTTGTCTTCAACCAATGCTAATCCTACTTGCATGGAGATAGTACATTGGGGGGGTTTAACCGTTTCTCACATTGCTCGGTTGTTCTCTCTGAGAACTCTGGCTTCCTCGACCCGGAAACTATCCGACACAAGGTGACCCTGGCTGTTGAAAGTGTCGTTAAACACAAATAAATAAATAAATATCTTTATCTTTATGGTGTTTGAATAATCTTATCACCCAGATGAATTTAGCTGACTGCCTTGATGGGAGGGGAGGGGGGCTAACTCTCCCTGGTTGGGGGCTATAAATCCCTGCCCATCCCTGAGGCTGCATGGTATATCGATTTATAAACCGATACAAACCTGTATTCAAACCAGTACCGATTGAATACCGGTGTAATTACCAAAACATTGGTTTGTCGTCATTATTTATTTCCCCAAAACCACATCATGTGACCCTTCATTGGAACTTGCTCAATGAGCACGTTCCAACGAGTGGTCTCATATTGTTTTTGTTAAAATTTTTGGAAAAATTTAGTAAAGTAATATTTAAATTAATAAATTTTAATATCGTCTGTGTTGAGTAAAGTGTTATTCGAACTGCATCATAAAGGCATGCTAATTCGTTCTACTCTGAGGGCTAAAGTCCCAGCTGTGGTACGTATTTTCAGATATCTGAACAGTCATTTGATAAACCCATATATCATGGCATTTTTATCCCCCCGAAAAAATTTTTGGGGGACTATAGAAATCAGCAGTGTCCATCCGTGCGTCCGTGCATCCGTCCCACTTGGTGCCCCCATGATAACTCCAGTTTGGATCATTTGATTAGAACCAATTTTGGTATGTGACCTTCTTAGCCCAAACCACAGGTCAAGTTCGAATATGGGTTTGGCCAGATTATTTTTGTTAGAGTTATACCCCTTTTTCGACTTAGAAATTTCAAGATTTGCAGTGTCCAGATGATAACTCCAGTTAGGATTATTTGATCGGAAAGAATTTTGGTATGTGACTTTCTGGGATAAAAATACAGGTCAAGTTCGAATATGGGTTTGGACCGATCATTTTTACTAGAGTTATGTCCCTTTTTCAACTTGTTTTTTTTGGGGGACATGTGGACGAGCGGCCTTTTATATTAAATAGCGATACCGGTATTCAGTTTAGAATATCAAGCAGCCCCACTCCTCCCCCCTCCTCCCAGTGCCTCTCTTGTTTTTAAACAGACTACTTGAATATTCCTAGGTCTGCAAGGTATATCGATAAACGATATATACCGGTATTCAAACCAATATCGATTGAATACTGGTGTAACTACAAAAATATCGATTTATCGCCATTATTTATTTACCCACAATTTAATTTTCAAAATGTCTTGAGTTTTAACTGTAGCTCCGAATGAATAATATTATCCCCTTACCCAGGGAATCATCTGCATGTGCCAGCATAATATACAAATTCAGCAGTTGAAAAAATAATTTTCAAACATTTCAACAAAACTATATCATGTGACCCCGCATTGGAACGAGCTCGTTCCAATGAGGGGTCACATGATATAGTTTAGTAGAAATTTTTGGAAAAATCTGATGAACTATTATTTAAAATAATAAATTTTGATTTTGTCGTCTGCTTTGGGTAAAGGTTTTTCAAACCGCATCATGAAGGTATGCTGATTCGTTCTGACTGTGATGCCTCAAATCTCGACTGTGGTACTTGTGTTCAGCTGTCTGAACAGTTTTCGATATACCGATATATGGGGTATTTTTTGGAATACTGATAGTGGTATTCAGTTTGAATATCATGAAGCCCTAAATATTCCTTTAATTTTATTTTTGCACAGGTATAGGAACCCTGATAGCAGTAATGACAAGAACAAATCTCATAGTGAAAAACCTGATAATGAAACAAATCACAGATCAAAGAGTAAGCATGAGAGTGAAAAATCATTTTCAGACGAGGACAAATTAGATTCTCATCAAGATACTTATTCACATAAGGAAAAGAATAAATATAAACAGACCAGTGATCTGAATAGCACAGGCAAAGAAAACTATATTAAAACTGAATCATCTAAACGAGAAAAGCACAGTAGTGAATATAATCAACATGCTGAAAAACATTTGAGTAAACAGGAAAAGTCTCATAGTAAACGTAGTGATGTTGATGCTGACAAAGAACAGAAGAAATACAGTCATTGTGACAAAGCAATTAAAATGGACAGTGAAATCTGTGATAGCGATCGTACAATAACTTATATAAGTAAGGATGGTAGCCAGAGTAGTAGGACTCATCACTATTCAAGTAAGTCTGATGATGATCAAACAAAAGGTAAAAAGGATAAAATACAAATCAAAAGTGATGAGGAACAGAAAGACAAAAGTTATCACAGCATCAAGAATTTAAAAAATCAAAGTGATCATAGTACTAATCGAGACAGTGATAAAAACCACTTGAGTGATAACCGAACAAAAGATGAAAAGTCACTTCATAAATATGAAAAAGATAAGTTGTCAGACAGAGAGAGGCATGAGAAAATTAAAAGTGAACATAGAGGTAGCAGTGGAAAAGACAACAGTCATCACAGTAAACTTAGTGACAAACATGATAAAGACAAAAGTCAAAACATTGAAAAAACTGAGAAAGATAAAAATCGTCACACTGATAAATATGAGAGAGATAAAAGTCAGTATAGTGAAAAACAAGAAAGTGACAAAAATAGTACTGATAGATATGAGAAAGACAGAAGTCAATTGTGTGAGAAACATGAAAAACATAGTGATAGACATGAAAAAGATAAAAGTGAGAAACTTGAAAAAGAAAGAAAACACAGTGATCGGCATGAAAGAGATAAAAGTGAGAAACATGGAAAAGAAAGACAGCATAGTGCTGGACATGAAAAAGATAAAAGTGAGAAACGTGAAAAAGATAGAAAACACACTGATAGACATGAAATAAATAAAAATGAGAAACATGAAAAAGATAGAAAACACAGTGACCGGCTTGAAAAAGATAAAAGTGAGAAACATGAAAAAGATAGTAAACACAGCGATAGACATGAAAGAGATAAAAGTGACAAACATGAAAAAGATAGAAAACACAGCGATAGACATGAAAAAGATAGAAAACACAGCGATAGACATGAAAAAGATAGAAAACACAGTGATAGACATGAAAGAGATAAAAGTGAGAAATATGAAAAAGACAGAAAACACAGTGATAGAGTTGAAAAAGATATAAGTTGGGGTAGTGACAAATATGAAAGCAGCCATGAAGATCGAAATCACAAAAAAGATAAGCATAAAAAAGATCTTGCTAAAAATAGTGAAGAAAGTAGTAATAGTAGCCGTCATAAAGCAAAACATCATGACAGAGATAAGAGTGAACGCTCTGACAAAAACAAAAATAACCTGCCAAGAGAGACTGGAAATAAGTCAAAACACAAGGATAAGATTATTTATCGACAGATGACAATTAGTGATCAAAGTGACACAAGTGACAGTGAAAAAGAAAAGGATAGAGAAGGCAGTGATAAAAAGGAAAAAGATAGACATAAAGACAGGCAAAACAGCAAAGAAAGACATTCAGACTCTATAAAACATAAAGATTCCAAGAGTCATCGGAGGGAAAAAAGATCACTTCCAGATTCTGACTTGGATAATACTACTGATGGTTTGAGCTTTGAAGATATGATGAACTATGACTGCTCAAATAATTTGAAGAAAAAACCAAAGATTGAAGAAGGATCTGAGAAGGATAGTTATACAAAGCTGAAGGAGAAATTCAAAGTAAAGAAAAAATCCGAATCCAGTCTTAGTGATACTAATAAAAGATCAGCAGATAATGATTTTAGTGTTCCCGAGCCTAAAAATAAACAGGTGAGGCTGCAAGTATTCAGTTTTTTAAGTCTGGTCTGAATAAATGTGTGTGTGTAGAAAAATATAGGCCTGAAAAGTTAATATGTTTCTCTCAGACCCTCCTCATGGTGATTTTGGGAGCCCTGCAAGCTCTCTTTTTTTTATCACAAATGCAAACTTAAAAATGTGAAAATTGGCTGGTTCTTGTCAGGTAAATTACCCAAGTTGTTAAAATGAATAAAATAGTGCTTTGAGTGTAACAAGGCACCTTCTGCAATGCTAAAGCATTGCAGATGGTGTCTTGTTGAACTCAAGTGGCAAAATACACCACTGCCCATGTTCTTCTGTAAATAATAATAATAATAATAATAATAATAATAATATAATATACCCATTTATATAGCTCCAAAATTCTAAGGTGCTGTAAATGTTATGGATCTTGTGCAAATATACAAACAGAATATATACAGTATTTTACAGTCCAGAACATCACTTATAGGCTTTTTGAAATAGATATGTTTTGATATCTTTCTTGAAAATGTTGACATTTGACAGTCTTTTTAAATGATCTGGTATATTATTCCACAAGTGAGGACCAGCAGATGAGAATGACATATCTGCAAATGTCTTACACCATTTTCAACTTAACTTGAAGTCAAGATAAGCTATTGCCATCATGTGTGCGAAAGTCTGTGAGTCTGTTCACATTTTCCTTTGGCACAAGCTACACCCGTGGTTCTTGTCCGATCATCTTGAAATTTCATGTGCTCGTTTGGGGTCATGTCTAGATGAGAACATCCCCTTTTGGTCATGATTGGTCAACTGGTATGGCTGCCCGAGCCCAAAACCTGAAAACATTTAGCACAGTCTTCAGGTCGTATTTATGAAGGGATTTCATTGTAACTTGATAGGATGCCTCTGTATAATATCTAGATGAGAATGTCCCCTTTTGGTCACGGTCTGTCAACCGTGATGGCTGCCCAAGCCCGAAACCCCAAAACATTTTGCACAGTCTGCAGGTCATATTTAATATGGAGGAATTTCATTGTAACTTGGTAGGATGACTCCGTATGATGTCTAGATGTGATCTATCAACCGTGACGACTGCACAAGCCCAAAAACCTTTAGCACAGTCTACAGGTCGTATTTATGGAGGGATTTCATTGTAACTTGGTAGGTTGACTTCATATAATTTCTAGATGAGATCATCCCCTTTTGGTCACGATTGGTCAACTGTGACGGCTACAGGGGCCTGAAGCCCGAAAACCTTTAGCACAGTCTACAGGTCATATATAGGAAGGGATTTCATTGTAACCTGGTAGGATGACTCCAAATAATGTCTAGATGAGGCTGCCCAAGCCCAAAACCCGAAAACCTTTAGCACAGTCTATAGGTCGTATTTATGGAGGGATTTCATTGTACCTTGATAGGTTGTCTCCATATAATGTCTAGATGATAACTCCCCCCTTTTGGTCGTGATTGGTCAACTGTGATGGCTACAGGGGCCCGAAGCTCGAAATCCTTTAGCACAATGGCTGCCCGAACGCAAAACCTGAAAAACTTTAGCACAGACTACAGGTCGTATTAATGAAGGGATTTCATTGTAATTTGGTAGGATGACTCAGTATAATGTCAAGATGAGGACGTCCCCTTATGGTTGCGATTGGTCAACTGTGATGGCTACACAGGCCCGACTCCCAAAAACCTTTAGCACAGTCTACAGGCTGTATTTATGAAGGAATTTCATTGTAACTTGATATGATGACTCGTTTTGGAATAATTTCACTGTAACTTGGTAACTTTCATTGACGTATATTAACTGTGAGGGCCACATACATTAATTGTGAGGACCACATTAACCCAACCCTCAATTCTTTAGTACAGTCTACACCTCATATTAGTTTTATTGAAAACTTAGCATACAAGGAACAGAAATTAACATATTCTCAATTATCACAATTCTTGTCTTATTTCATAATACTTTCATAAACAGTGAACATTATCCTTTTCATCAAACACAACACACAGACATTTTAAGCTACAGTTCATTGAAACTTTCATTTGGAACATGTAGTAGGCTTATATGAACCTCTGTGGGTAAAGAAGTAAAAATTACAAAATGAACAATAAAATTTTTAAAAAAAGTGCCCACCTGAATGCGCTTTAAAAGAAAAATGGCCTGAGAAACAGAAGGGTTGCTTTTCTTGGCCATAGCATTTGGTGATAAGACAAAATACATTGTGATGAACAAACAACAGTGAGTACATGTAGTTTCAGTAACCCTATAATCCTACAGCCCTAAAATTATCCTCTCTGCACATAGAGCAGGCCTGGCAATCTAGAAAATCAAGGAGTGCAAAACAGTTGTCCTCCTCAGATTGCATGGGAATGCAATTGCACCTGAAATTTTCAATGCAAAAACTCTTATGCTGTTTTGGTTATATTCACTTCAAGGTATTAATATTGTGACTGAAAAACTGTACTTCATTCAGCTACTTAGTGGAAAAATTGGCACACACATCTTCTCATTATTCAAAATGATGTATTCAATTCTTATGTGACTGTCTTCTACACTCAAAATGTATCGAAATGCGACAGAATTGGTAATGAATTATTGCAAATCAATGCAACATTGACAAATCGTCCCCTGAGTTTCAATGTGTTCTATGTGCCACTAGGCACATAGAACACATTGGAACTCAGGGGATAAAATGATAATAGATTTTAAAGGCAGTCCCAAACAGGTCTGGCATTCCAGAAAATCAAAGAGTGCAAAAAAAATTGCACTCCTCAATTTTTTCTAGGCATGCAGCTCTCCTGCACTCCTAAAGAATTCCAGGCCTAATAGAGAATAGATTTCCCTATTTGATAGGAATGATGTTCTTTTGGACGATTCCATTCTGGAACTCAGGATTGAGAGAGTTTGAAATTGGGTGTACCTTTATTGTGTAATCAACTCCTTCCGCAGTTTTGGAAGAAGAGATTTGAACCTTGCTGACATTGTTACCAACAAATATTAATTAAAGATCCAGTTCTCAAGCCACCAACATAGAATAGTTCTGATTAGAATTCTATGCTGTTATGGGCTGTTTTACCTAGATTTTGTGAAAATTTGCATGCGGATAACTGTTGATGTAATGTCACTTGGCTTCACTTGCAAAGCTATATACAATACGTGGAGAGCATATTATCACTAACAGTGGAGATTCCACTCAAGCAATAATTGAACATTTGTTGCAAAAGCATAACAAGCACAAGCAAAGTTCCAGCTAGTTAAACCCGGGGGTCCATTGGCTGAAACATTACCTGTGTTTTTGTTCATATGTACAGAATTTGAAAGTGATACTTTGGATGATAAAACCACTCCCTGGGTGGTTTAGTTACAATCCACTCTCCACGAACTGTAGGTATGAAGACTCACCACAGCAGTAGTTTTATGATTGCACCATGTATAATTCCACAGATTATGTTAATGTCAGGATGTTTTCAAGGAGAATTAAATACTTATTGGTTGGAATATCTAAAGAATTTACAAGTGTAATGTCATTAAAAGGTCGATGAAATTAAGCAACATTTCTAGCTCTGATTCACAGAAAATGAATTGTTGTGAAATTTTTCAGACTCAATCGTACAGAATATATGAATTGGTCGAAAAAACGAACCATGGGTTCACTTTTCCAACCAGTTGAAATATTCCATATGAGTGAATCTATACATAGGTGATGACTTGTTTGAGGGTCAGACATGTTCCAGGCCATAAGAACATAAAATTTCTTGCCAAATTAGACTGGTGGCTTGAGAGTTTGATTTAGGGTGTACAGCGTTATATAGATGGCTGAAAAAATAATTTTGAATAAATTTATTGCTGTTTTTTGTCTTAGAAAATTTTCAATGTTTTAAAATGCTTGGTACCTTTATGGTGTAATCAACTCCACCTACAGTACTCTACTCCTTGCTTGCTGCTGGCAGATGTTCAGATGAATTTTTCATCAGATCCAGTCATGGCTGCTTCATAGCTGCCAAGACTAGATTTGATGAAAAATATTTTGAAAATATACAGCGGGTAAAGAATTAATGTAGAGATTTGAAACTCTTGGATATTGTTATGCACATTTTGAGTATGCAACATGTATATAGATGCCAGTAAGAAAATATTTGTTTCTGAGGTATTGCCCTTTGCTGACTCTGCAAAATGTTTTGTCTGCAAGTTGAGTGCATGCATAGGGTAATCAACTCCTGGTACAGTTTGCGAAAAAGAAAATTGAAATGTTAGGGTATGGTTACATACACAATGATGATGCGCAACATGTATACAGATAATGGAAACGATAATTATTGGCAGATTTATTGCTCTTTATCGACCAATGTTTTTAGCATTTCAAATTTACCACCTCCTCCACCCAATCTTCAGGCCATTTGGTCAGCAAACTTTCATTATTTATCCACCATTTCCACTGGCCCAGACATGCTGGAACTCTATTCATCAGAATTCAGGCCAAACACTTAATTTTGAACCCCCACCTACACACCCAAAATTAAGCTAAAACAACAAAAAAAACTAGATTCCTATACAAAGTTTCATAGATGGCTTCTGTGCATGCGCAGAGCCGAGGAAATTCCTTCCATAACCATTCTTTTGTCTGGCCTGCTGTAAACAAGTTCTGTTTCTTTGCTCTCTGAAATTACTGTGTTTTCCAGGCTTCAAATGTTGGATCAAGGACCTTGTCCTTGAAACGTCTTAACCCTTAAGCCCCCATATAGCCCCAAACTGCCACTTTTATATTGCATTGAAGCAGGTGCTCCCTTGTGTAATCTTTTTTATTACTCTTGTGTGTAGACTGAATTTTCCCAGGCAGTGTTTCTACATCACTGCTGGCTGCCTGTATAGGCAGCCAGCAGTGATGTAGAACCACTTCCAAGTCATCAATAACTATGAAAGCAGAAAAAGGCCATAAATACTTTAAAATTAATCTGAGGACTTAAGGGTTAAAAAGATACAACATCGTCAGGAAGGAGGCAGAGAGTGATGTGCTCAGGGCTGTGCTTTGAAATTATGACTTAATCGATTAAATCGTGTGTGGCTCATTTTCAGGTCAATACCTGAACAGTCACCATTCATCATCAAAAGTGTTATGTTTTATTAATGTCTGCTTAATGTATTCTTCCCTTTTGCCACTCCCCAGCCATTTCAACATTATTTGCTTTTTTAGAATATTTTTTTTCACAAATGATGCCCATTTGTTTACGTTAGAAATCGCTGCCTAAGGACACAAGTTTTTGGGCACCCTCTTAAATGGGACCATGCTGTCGTGTGTATAGACTTTTGCCAGTGTTTATTACAGATTATTCTGGTTATTATCCTCCGCAAGGGAGAATATAGTGAAGACCTCCATTCATCCGTTCATCCGTCCAAACTTTGTTTATGGCATAACTTGAACAATAGTTAATGGATTTCAATTCTTTTTGGTATATGTCTCTATAGCAACAATGCCTTTGTCAAGTTCGATGACCACCAATATCCTTTGAAAATTATGGGAGTTATGGCCCTTTGTTGTAACAATGTCCTGTAAAATTTGTTTATAGTATAACTTGAAGAATAGTTAACAGATTTCAATTCCTTTTGGTATATATCTCAAAAGCAACAATGTCTACGTCAAGTTCGATGATCACCAATATCCGATGAAAATTAGGGTGTTATTTCCCTTTGTTTAAAAAATATCATGTAATGCTTGTTTATGGCATAACTTTGACAACAGTAGCTAGATTTCAATTCTTTTCGGTCTATGTCTCTATAGCAACAATATCTACATCAAGTTCAGAAACACATTTGCCTGATGTTAGTGTTATAATTTAGCCAAATGTGTGACTAGAAAAAAAATATTCTCAGAAAAGAATTGTATGAAGCATGCTCAAAATATAACTGAAGTGGAACCCTCTTAATTGGATTTCTCTTAATTGAATATAATTTCCAAACACAAAACAATTTATCATCCTTTAGTACAAATTTGACCTATTTATAGCTTATTGGTTATAGATTAAACTCCTATTAATTGAATAAATAGTCTTGTAATATACTGAAAAATTATCCTGACAGTCACCAAATTCCCATTGTTTAGTTTACCTATTCTGCCTCTGTACACTACGTGGAGAATGTATTATCACTAAATCACCTGTAGAGTGGAAATTCCACCCAAGCAATAATTGCAAATTTGTTGCAAAGCATAACAATTACAAGCAAAGTTCCAGCCAATGGACCACCAGGTTAACTGGGAGGTCCATTGGCTGAAATATTGCTTGTGTTTTCTGTCCATATGTACAGAATTTGAAAGTGATACTTTGGGTGATAACTCCACTCCACAGGTGATTTAGCCACAATCCACTCTCTATGTACTGTACATCCAACATGTGCATTTAATGTGTTATATCTTGTTTGACAGAGATCCATGGGCTCTGTCAAACAAGATA
This sequence comes from Pictodentalium vernedei, assembly GCA_031216915.1. Classification (NCBI taxonomy): domain Eukaryota; kingdom Metazoa; phylum Mollusca; class Scaphopoda; order Dentaliida; family Dentaliidae; genus Pictodentalium; species Pictodentalium vernedei. The sequence goes on from CM062291.1 coordinate 86,331,532, forward strand.
TAAAAGAATAAATGCTCAGTTTATTTCTAGAATACACAAAAGTTATCAGATCCCTATTAACCTTTACCCAATGCAGACGAATTCAAAATTTATTATTTTGAATATTTTTTTTATTTTTCGAAAAATTTCAACAAAACCTTATATGTGACCCCTCTTTGGAACGAGCTCAATGAGCTCGTTCCAAAGAGGGGTCACATGATATGGTTTTGTTGAAATTTTTCGAAAAATAATATTTTTTCAGCTACTAAATTTGCATATTACGCTGGCAGATGTGGGCGATTCGTTGGGTAAAGGGTTAATTGAATACTTCTATAAATTAAATAATTTTCACTGGCAAAGACACAATTCAATTAACTGGGTTCCACTGTAATTACCACTTAATATTTTAACAGCCTGAGTGTTTTAACTTTCTATTATATATGCAGATAAAGATTTCTGATGATGACATTATGAACTACTTGCCTGCGACTAGTGCTAACTATAGACCTTGGAGGTTTAATGAAATTGATCCAGAAAAAAACAAGAGTAAGTTATGAAAAGTTTCACTTTTTACCCTCCACATGTACTTTGCTGACGACACTTGCAACAAGAATTTCTTGAACACCTAGAAGCTTGAATGTTTTTACCTGAAAAAAAGTTGCAAATAATGCATGTCATAGCTCCTCAGGTTCCATTGCTCGTGAATTCCCAAAATTTCAGAGACAGGTCAGTTAAGACATCATGTCAGTTCAGTGGAAACTGTAGAATTGAGTACTTTCTTTTGGTGAGAGATGAACAACACGGGATGTATCTCTATGCACTTTATGGACTATCTAATTCTATATATTCATTTTCCCACAGTGTAATCCAGTGATTTTCTTTACATTGACACCTCTCACTTTTATGTCTGTCAAGCTTGAACAGTAAGACCATAATTTATTTTAGGAATATACATATAGGAATCACCTTGTCGTCCGTCCCGAAATTCAGTCATGAATAACTTGCAATGTACTTCGTTTACTGACTTGATATTTGGTATGCAATTGTTTCCTATTGCTGTGTACCTATAGTGAAATGCAGGTGTCGTTCGAGATTTTATTGCCAGAGTCATTGCCCATCCGTCTATCTGTCTGTCTGTCTGTCCGTCTGTGCATCCCAAAATTCAATCATAAATAACTTGCAAAGTACTTGGTTAAGTGACTTGATATCTGGTATGCAAGTGTATCCTATTGCTGTATACCCATAGTGAAATGCAAGTGTCGTTCGAGATTTTATTGCGAGAGTCATTGTCCTTTACGGACTTAGAATTTGTCCGCCTTGAAATTAATTCAGAGTACTCAATGGCATGACTTCATATTTGATGTGCAACGCTATCTTATTGATGTCTACCCACAGTACAAGGTCCATCTGACTATCAGTCTGTCTGTCCTTCTGCCCATCTGTCCCGAAATTCAATCATGAATAACTTGTAAAGTACTTGGTTGAACGACTTGATATTTGTTATGCAAGTGTATCATATTGCTGTATACCTATATTGAAATTCAGGTGTTGTTCGAAATTTTATTGCCAGAGTCATTGCCCCACTGTCCGTCCATCCATCCATCTGTCTGTCTATCTATCTGTCCTGAAATTCAGTCATGAATACCTTATAAACTACTTGGTTGAGTGTATGAAAGTGTATTCTATTGCTGTATACCTGTAGTGAAATGCAGGTGTTGTTCGAGATTTTATTGCCAGAGTCATTGCCCGTCCGTCCATCCCAAAATTCAATCATGAATAACTTGTAAAGTACTTGGTTGAGTGACTTGATATTTGGTATGCAAGTGTATCCTATTGCTGTATACCCATAGTGAAATGCAGTTGTCATTCAAGATTTTATTGCCAGAGTCATTGCCCTTTACGGACTTAGTATTTGTATACGCCCCAAAACTTTATCACCTGTAGTCAGGTTTGCATTGTTAAATAAGCGGGGGTCACTTTTTGTGTCTGTATGGTGACACTTTATTTTCCTTTCCTTTTCTTAGTATCAAAATGAAGCACCTATACAATGTGCTAACATATTTTTAAAAATCAACTTGATAGCAATCTTTACTTTGGGTTGGCCTGTACATTGTGGGTGTTAGCTGTGCTTCCGAACATGTCTAGTTTTACTTTGGTTCATCATCCAGGACGTGCCAAAAAACCCATAAATTATGGCCTTGTAGTCCCATGTTTTGACCAACATCTGTCCATTCAGGGCAGTGAAGAATATCTATCTATCCATCCAAAAGATTGTTGGATGGGTTGCTGCATAAACCACTGCCATAGATGTACATCTGTGTCCATCTGTGTCCATGTTTTAGCCTCTGAACAGTATTGTCAAATAATCAAAATTTCAACCTGCAATTTTTTTCCATAATGCATCTACAGTACAAATCAAAATAAGTTGTAGCATAACCGCAATAAACTAAGTATACTGCTGCTCCTGCACTGATATGATCAGAATCTGACATTATTTTCTGGAAAGCTCTCAGCTACTCTGGTCTTATCAAAGTAGGATGAGAAAGATACATAGTTTATAGTGGTTATCCTACAACTTATTTTGACTTGTACTATACAAATTGAACGTTTTCTAGTTATTCTCAAAGGGATGGGGTTGTACAGGATTACATGCATCTGTCTGCCCATCCATCCGTCTGTCTGGATCCATATCTCTGCAGTAAGTTCATGAATTTCAATGAAATTCTGTAGGTTGTATCCATGGGATGGCCCATTTCTGCCTCATGTTAAACAGAGTTGCTCACACTGTTTTCACTTGAGTTATGACCATTACTTTTTAAAATTTTCATTTATTTTTTCCATCCAGACACAGCCCAACCCCTAAACTTGTCACGTTTAGGGGTATACCAGCACCTATGGTGCAATCTCTTGTTGCATTATGGGAAAAATTTGAGGCTTGAAATTTTAGAATTTATATCAGTATGCAGAGGGTTAAAAAATACAGGTTCAAATATTTTTACAATTTAAAACTATTTTTTTGAACAGTGTATGCATGTGTGAAAAAAGTTGTCATATTCAACAAGGGATAATATTTTTTTTTAGAGGTGGCAGATGTGGATGTGATGCAGATTGGTACAAAGAACAAGAACACTCGAACCATGGTTTATTCAGGAAGGAAGCATGGAACCACTGGTAAGCATTGTCCATTTATTAATTGCTTTCATTGGTTTATAGATACAGTAGATTCCATTTGATAACATATAATTAACACTTTAAGCTAACAAATTTGATGCCCTTGTCCATGTAATATGCAAATTTAGCAGTTAAAAATTATTTATTTTTCAAAAGATTTCAACAAATCCATATCATGCGATGCCTCATTGGAACAAGCTCATCGAGCTCGTTCCAATGAGGGGTCCCTTGATATGGTTTTGTTGAAATTTTGGGAAAAATTAAAAAAAAAAAAAATTTCAAATAATAGATATCGTCTGCATTAGGTAAAGGTGGCGTTACCGTAAACGGTTCTCATCAGATCACCGAAGTTAAGCAATGTCGAACCCTGTTAATCCTTGGATGGGTGACCGTCTGAGCGATTGACTCGAACTCCTGCATTGTGTCTTTGGGCAAGGCACTTAACCCCGATTGTCTACATGGGGCATGATGATGCCATGTACTAAGGCGTACTGCATGTTGGCGGTGCACATGTCTTCAACCAATCTAACCCTGCCTGTGCTGCTGTGCGGAGTTACGGTTGGGAACTGGCAGCTGCTCATTGTTGCTCGGTGGATCTCTCTGGGTACTCTAGCTTCTTCCATCTTCCACCCGTAAAACTGTCACGTCATGATTAGCCATTGTGCATAAGTATGTGACCTTAAACACCAATAAATAAATAAATAAATATTAGGTAAAAGTTCAACCCAAATGAACAGCAATATGAGATCAGTACTGTTTACAAAAATTGGCATCCAGAAGACATTTTCACCTGATTAAGAAGGTACTCTTTCCAATGGTAAACTTGGAATTCAACCAGAAATACCTTATGTATGCAGGTCATGGCAGATATTGATGGCAAAGGAGATTATACAGGACTCTATTTGTGTGCCAAAATTATACTCCCCACATTTCTACTCCCCGGGGACTCTGATGCGATAGAAATTTTCTGTCTTTTGACAGAAAAAGTCATTTCAGCCCCCCCCCCCCCCCCCCCCACCCCCCCCCCTACCCAAAGCCTGTTTTTCTTTGAGAGACTTCTTTGGCACATTTTCAAAAATCAATTCCGGTGAGAAGCTTGGAAGCAATATGTATTGGTATGGTATTGGTAGGTATAAAAAGAAACAAATTTTATGTTTTTAACTCACCAACGAAGTTGTGTGAGCTTATGTCATAGCCCGAGGCTCATTGGTGTCAGCATTTGTGTTAAAGTTATTGTAAGAGTCCACTTTGATTTTCCCACCTGTTACTATGCATGTCATACTGTTTCTATGGCATACTTGCAACATAACAATTACCCACAGACCCTTAACCAGTGATATTTTTAGCTTACCTGACTGCAAGTCAGTGGGAGCTGTTGCCATCACTCAGCGTCCGTCGTCCATTAACTTTTGCAAACTTGACTTCTTTTTCACAATCACTAGGCCAAATTCAAACATATATTGCACAGACCATCTATGGAGTATACCCTTTCTGTTTTGTCCAAATGAAGCAGCTGCCATATTCGGGTCCTGGTTGATGCCCCAAAAGCTTAAAAATCTTTAAAAATCTTCTTTTCACGAACCACCAGAGGGAATGTCTTGATATTTGGTATGGAACATCCTTTGGTGTTAAAGATTAAAATTTGTTCAAGGGAAGTTGGTAGGTCAATATTTGGGCTCTCTGTGGGGGCATATCCATTTTGAGCTCTTCCCAAAATTTCTATTTCAAGAACTGGTGGGCCAATTTCAACCAAATTTGGCATGTAGTATAAGTGGGTCCTAAGTAATTGATTGATGCCCCCCCCCCCCCCCATTTTTTTTTCTCAGCCCCCTGGCAGCCCCAGGGGCTAAAAACAAAAAAAAAATTAAAAGCCCATATTTCCCAAACCACACAGCACAGAGAACTGTTATTTGGTATGAAGCATCCTTAGGACCAGTAGAATGGATTGGTTAAAAGAAATTGCCACCAGTTCTATCAGGGTTCCCGGTAGAGGGTGTTGAAAAAATGATGAGTCAGCATTTTTGCATTAAGATTCCTTATACAAATTGTCAGCGTTTCAGGCCACGAAATTTCACGCGAACGATCGTTTCGTTCGCAGGTTGGTTACGCAAATCCAAAAACCCGAGAACGATGTTTCGTTCACGCAAAAAACATGACGTGAATGAAATTTTATAGTCCGAAGTTTTTGTTGTTCATTGATGTGGCAGTGTGCCATGGTACCCTGATCACCAGATAAGAAATACAACGAATGAGTATGAAGTAGAAGTGGTAGTTTGTCCTGTTGCTTGAACTTATATAGTACTGTATTTTACACATGTGATTCTAAACACAACATTTCAACATTTATTTCCACGGACATTATATAAGTATAGTAACTGACAGCACAAAAGCACAAAACATATGAACCATTGTGGGGTTTTCCGTGGTTGTGTTCTGTTTGATATTGGTGTAGACTCAGCGTGCTTTCCCCCTCATTATTGTTGCGTGCGAATTCGCCCCAGTTTTTTTTTCTTCATATCTTATGGATCAAACAAAGGATGTAGAGGTTGAAATTGAAGACACTAATTTTAGAATTTGGGCTTAAATAGTATTTGCACTGGCGTTGATATAGAAATGCAGAAAAATATTCAAGGAAAAACTTGATCTAACGTTAAACATTTATGTGGGCCGAAATGGCATGGACCTGGAACACCTATGGTTGTTTCACTAATAGACTTCAATTTTTGGGTAAACACGCATGCACTGGTGTTTGTTTTATTTTTTTATGAATGGCGCGGTTATCTGTCAATATTTTCTCAGCCCCAGTCCTGAGGTCTTGTATCCATTGATGTTTATCAGCGAAAGAATCTTATACTGACTCGAGTCTTCCTTTGCTGACATTGACAACACCAGCCACTGGTATTGTCTGTGTCAGCAAAGGAAGGCTCGAATCACATGTAATATTCATTGATTGCGGAATGGCTTCTACATCACTATTCATTATTGCTCTAATTTATTACAATGAATACTAATCCCTTTAAATACTTTGTTTCTTAATGGTTTTACCATATTGGTATAAGCATAAACCTGTACAACTTATGTCAACCACTGAATATTTCATCTCATATCTTGTTTTAATCATGTAACCTTTTGCGTAACCAATTGGTTGCGCAAAAATAATTAACGTGAACGAAACAATGGGTTACGCAAGCCCAAAACACACAAACGAAAAATGGGTTCCGTAAATTTTTGAAATTTCATGGCCTGGTGTTTCCAATTTGATCTCCTCCATCACATTCTGTCAACATCTACCTGTCAAACACACATGTCATTTTGTTTTGTTAAGCTACAAAGAATGAAATCCTTTTAACCCTCTCAAGACTTCCATAAGTGGCAGAGGAAAAATTGATCTGATTACTATTTATCGATCTTTAATTTAGCCCTCTCAAGACTTGTGTTTTCCAAATATTTTATTTTATGTTGAACACTTTACAGTGCTGTGTACATATATGTTTTTTCTGGTTCCTTGGAAAAAAAGTTATCTGATTCCTGCATGAATATCTTTAAATTAACCCTCTCATGACTTCAGTGTGTTTTCCAAAGATTTTATTTCATCTTGAATCCTTTCAATGCTGTGCACAAATATGTTTTTTGCTGGTCTCTTAGAAACATTCATCTGATTTCTGTATGAATGGCTTTAATTTAACCCTCTCCAGACTTCAGTGTGTTTTCCAAAGGTTTTATTTCATGTTGAACCCTTTCATACTGTGCACGTTTTTTGTGTTTCTTGGAAACATTTATCTGATTCCTGTATGAATGTCTTTAATTTAACCCTTTCAAGACTTCAGTGTTGGTTTCAAAGATTTAATGATGCCTTGATCAAACCTTTTCAGTACTGTTCACATATGTTTTTTCTGGTGTCTTGAAAAAAATTGATCTGATTCCTGTATGAATAACCCTCTCAAGACGTCAATGTGGGTTCCAAAGATTTTATTTCATGTAACACTGTTAACAAAAACCTATTTCTGATTTCTTTAAAAATATTTAACCCCCAAAAATAAGCCTTCATAAATTCTCTTTCTGTTTTGTTTATTTTTGATGCTTTAACCCTTTTCACACAGACTTCAATTTACTGGTGGCAGAAAAATTTTGTTTCTCTAGTTTGAAATTTTTCTTATTCTTTAAAACCACTGGACTCCATAAGCCTAAAATGCTTTAGAAATCCTCTTTTTATAAACCACTTGCAATAATGCTTAGATTTCTTGTTTGGAAATTACTTTAGTAATGCAGATGCAGATTCACTTTTTTTCAAAGAAACTCAGTAAGTCAAAATTTGGGCTCCCAAATTTGGGCTACACTCAAATTTCTGTTTTCAGATACAATTGGCAGATGTGAACCAAATTTGTCATGTAGTATATAACTGGGTCATAAGTATATATTTATGCCCAACTTTTTTTTTTTTGGGGGGGGGGGGGGGTGGTAGAGAGAACCACAGTCGTTGAAAACAAAACAAAAATTTTGTTTGGTTGTTGTTTTTTAATACTTCACAGAACAAAGCTTGCTTGGAAGCTTTCCTAGGACCAGCAGAAATGAATGGCCAAAAAAGTTGCCTTTGGTTGTGTCATAGCAAATCAAAATAATGCTCTTGCAGCTGATCACTTACTGATACGCTCATCTCTCTTGACAACTTGAGCCAAGTGAGCATTTTAGGCTCACTTGAGCCTAGTGAGCATTTTAGGCTCACTTGAGCCTCTGGTTTTTATTTTTAGAGTGTTTTTGTAATGTTAGACGTTTTTGTAAATATGGACTTAAAAAATGTCTGTACATGTACATGAGTGTAGGCTACCACCAGTATGCCATGGCTTTTATATTTCTCATATGATTTACATGCATCAATATAAGATGACATTAACCCTATACCAGACTTTTCTAATACGATGTTGGACTTTTTTGCAAGTGTGGACAATATTTCTGACCTGTTTTGCTATACATGTACATGAGTGGAGGCTACACTGATATGCTGTGGCTGTTTCTGCAGGTAAGTTCAGGTTGGGAATTACAAGCATCGTGTTAAATGATTTCATGGTGATGCACTATGGAGGTTATTCACCCTGATAAAAATATACATTAACCCATTAACTGAATAAAAAAGATTTGTATATTTTGAAAGTTTGATTGTATGTAGACTACTTTGGGTGAGTACGAACCTGATGTGCTTGATTTGTAATAAGCCTAGGTTTATTGCATGGCATGCGTTGGTGAGCTGATGGGGATGGACACCCCCCTTCTTGTTATGTTTTTGAATTTTTTTTTTTTTCTTCTTTCAGAAATGATGTCATTATTCGATCGATGCCAACAGGTTCTCATCAATCATATAGATGGTATGCGATACTTTTGTCTCTTCCTGTATATACTGAACACTTGAAGTTTTATGTTACAGAAATATACATAGAAAACACAGCTGTAGATACAAGTTTAAGTCTTAGAAGCTGGGGAATCCGAATGAATTTATTGAACATGACATACAACGAAAAACTTACAGTAAAGCAGGTGCTTCTAGTCAAGTGTCATCTGCCTATTCATGCAGACAACACTTGACTAGAAGCACCTGCTCAGTGTTTAATTCACCCCCAGCCCAACGATAGCCGAACCATCACTGCCAGATTACCTGCCGTATTACATCACAGGCAAGAAAACTTGACTACCGGCTTCTAAGAGTTAATTGATATTTACAGTTCTGTGATTAGATCTTCAGATTACTCTAAATTCAAAGTGATAAAAACGGTACCCAAAATAAGAAACATGCTAAAATATTGTCCATGATTTGTTACTGTTAAAACCAATTGCTTCATATTTTTCATTTGGTAGAGTGTTTTTTCTTTTTTTTTAGTGCTATGTAAAGTTACTTTGAGCTTTAGAAATCAACAATATCTCGTTAAAATGGAAATTTTTATACTGTACCAATGACCTAGACTTAGCTGGTGCTAACTCTAACAAAACCAGGGCCAAACACAAATTTTGCCCCCCAATCCCCAAAATTTGCATCCAAAACCAAAAGAAATCATGTCCTATAGGACCTCCATACTTCGCCCCTACTGCGCATGCGCAGTGTCAAGGACGTTCTGAAATTGGCGCCTATTATCATTCTCTGTTTGGCCCTTCATCAGTCAACATCTCACTGATCTTTGTGCTTGTAAATCTCTGTTTAAAGGATGCCAGACACGTAATTATTGGAGAAATGGTGATTCTAAGGAGGATATAGAAGGAGGAGAGGAAAAAGGAGTGACAAAAAATAATCAGGGCTGTACTTAAAATTTTTTATGAAATTATGTTAAGTTGCCTATTTTCGAGGCATGGGCCTCTTGTTGTCATTCTTGCTAAAAAGTTGCACTGCTTATTCAGTGTTTCCTCTCCCCTGGCCTTCTAAGTCCCCCCTTGCAATTCTCCCATGCTTTTGGCATATTTTTGAGAAAGTTCATTTCTAAAATTCTCTTGGGAGAGTTGCTTGGTTACAGAATGTTTTCTGTTATTTTCCCCATAGTTACGTTTTCACCCATGGGTGTATAAACGTTGTGTTCTGCATCTTCCATCTGATGTTCTGCAGATTCTCCCCTGGGAGTCTCTGTCTTGCATCAGATAGAGTGTAATTTTGATGACTGATTTCGGGCCAGTTTTTTCAGTGCCTGAAGTCATGTTTTCTGGTGTTTTACACTGTTTGTTTACATTGGCAACAGCCTTTTTTGAGGGGGGCTGTTTGCCTTTGGTGTAGTTTATCTCACTATAAGATACATTTCTATTATCCGTAAGTGTCGCATTAATTATTTAATATAAATTAAAAATTTTTGACCACACTTAGCCATCGGATCCATCGGGGCTCAAACTTGGGCTTCGCTGAAAAAATATTTTTCAAAAATTATTTTGATTTGCAATTGTTTTTTCATTATTAATGGATCATGTTATTATGTATCTTTGTGTCAGGGGTTTGTGCGAGTAACTAGGACTTGTTGACTTTTCACAATGAAAGGATATTGTTCAAATTGTAATAGGAAGAAATCTTCCTCTGACTTTCATTATCATTGTATTAATTGTAGTCAGTGTTCTCGCACTAATCCCTGTTCTATATGTCAATTTTGGGATGACAAACATTGGAAACGTGTGTCACGGTATGTTGTTACTGGAGAAAGGGCTATGCCGGCTCTTTCTCCGCAAGGTCACTCTACTCTCTCAGTTCCTATTTCAGAGGAACAAGAACAGGGTGATGTTTCCATGTTATCTTCCGCAAGTGCACTTCCGTCGTCACAAATGAATACGGAGCTAGCGGCAAAAGTGCTCATGGAGATTAAACAAATGTCGTCCGCTAGCTCGCCCGGTGTAGCGTCCATTCACCAAATGGTTCGGCAGCTGGGTTCGTCCGATGCGGTCCAGGAGGAAATGTTGGGTGATGCGAGCACTATAAACATTCTACGTGCACACCCAGTGACGGCGGATAGTAGGCGAGATCGGAGGAAGCCTTTGAGTCCGGTTCCTAGCTCGTCCAGGTCCAGCCTGGCCGCGAGCGAGAGAGGCCCCTCTCTCGTACAACAACATCTGGGACCAGATGTTGTGGTACAAAATGTGTCGCAAGCGGAGCACACGTCCGTCGCTCGGGACGCTCCGTTGTATAGGCAGTCCGCGGAGACTGCTCAGGCTTCTTCTTCTCGTCAGCGCACTCGACCGCACCTTGGCTGCGTGACCACCGATATCTTACCAGCTTCGCCGATCAAGGATTCTTCGGCGACCAGGTCACACCATCCGGCAGCCAGGGACACGAGGCCGATGGACTCCGGACGTTCGCATAGAAAAAGTATGCGGGAGCCATCAGATGCGGAGCTGTCCTCGGCGAAGCAGCGAAAGACTGCGCCTCCGCAGGTCTCGATGCTGGACGTGCTTGTGCAGATAGCACAACTTATCGCAGCATCCCAGCAGCCAACAGAAACGGTGTCGGATCGGGAATTATCCGACGGCGCTGGGTCGGTACGCTCCGCCGAAGCATCGGGGGCGGACGACCGGGAGCATCATGAGGTCCGACCGGATGGTGAAAGGGATACGGATGATTTGGAGCTATCCCTTTTGGAACAACAGAAAGCTGCCGTGGACTTCATCTGGCACTTTCTCCCTCAAGTTGTTCCGTCGGGCCAGACTGCTGCGGTTCCGGACAAGAGGATTATAGCGTCATTGGACTCTGAATTTTTTGAGCGGTTCAGGGACATCGCTCCCGAGTTTCCGTCGCAGTCCAATAATGTTGCAAGAACATTTGAATTATTGAACGACGCTATATTTAAACTTGCTTCCAAGACGGGGAAAGCAGGTTTCTTGTCCGCCAATACTCTCAACCTGCCTTTCATTAATGCAAGGAATAAATTCGACACGGCAGGACAGGGTATTCCGAGAGTTCCTCTGCGTATGGACGACAAGGCTGAAGACTTAGAGCTATCATTACCGTCGTCGGCTTCTATTCCAACCGCGGTGTTGGAAACAGCTATTTCGTCTAACAGAGCCAGTTTAGATGCCTTATCTTATGCAGATCACCTTACTAAGGCGTTATCACTGCGCCTTCAAGGGAAAGAATTTCAGGATATACAATCCTCTTTAAGACTTCTTTCAAGGGCAGTAGCTTATTCCACGTGTAACTCCGCCCTTTCAGTGGCAAACCTGGAGTTGATTAGACGTGACGCAGCCCTAGCTACATCCACACTCGTGGATACTAAGGTGAAGAACTCTCTCAGAGTCGCTTCGGTCTCCGGAGAACTTCTCTTTGACGGCAAGCTTTCTGCTATTTATGATAAAATTACAAAGAAAGCTTCGGATTCTCTGTTGTTCAAATCTGCTTCTAAGAAGTTGGATACGGCAGACAAGAATAAGACAGGCACTTCTGGGTCTAATGCGCCCAAGAGAGGTTCCTATAGAGGTTCCGGTGCGTCCTCTTGGTCTTATTTGAGAGACCGTCAAGGTAGCGACTCCGTTCGGGACGTCCTTCGGGCCGGGACAACCGGTCGGACACCCCGAGGTCGACGGGACGAGGTGCGGGTCGTGGAGGACGTGGTTTCTCCTACCGCAGGCCTCGCAGGTCCAGGAGGTGATGGCTTAAACATCTATCGCGTACCGGTTGGCGGAAGGTTGTCGAGCTTTTCACAAGAATGGGCGTCGATTACGGACGACCCTTGGGTGAGAGGAGTGACTTCGGAAGGTCTAAAGATATCCTTCAAACGAAAGCCTCCATTAACTCGAAGTCCAAAGTGGACTCAACTTCCGTCAAATCCGCAGAAAAGAGATGCTCTATTATCAGAGGTGCAGTCTCTTTTCATGAAGAATGCGGTAGAGGTCGTAGAAAACCAGGAGACTCCGGGATTGTACAGCCATCTGTTTCTGGTTCCGAAACCAGACGGCTCGTTCCGTCCAGTCATAGATTTGAGCTGCATAAACAAGCTGATCGTCGCTCCGAAGTTTTATATGGAGACGATTCGGTCGGTCAGAGCGAGTATTCGGGTGAACGATTATGCAACAAGCATAGATCTCAAAGATGCGTACTTTCACGTCATGGTGCATCCGACATTCAGAAAGTATCTACGCTTCGCAGTCCTAGGAGTGGTGTATCAATTCCGGGCGATGTGCTTCGGATTGAATCTAGCACCCTGGGCTTTCACTCGGGTAATGAACTCGGTAATGATCTATTTCCGAGCTCATTCGTCTGCGGTAACGTCGGCCTACCTGGACGACCTTCTTCAGAGGTACGGCAACGAGTTAACGCTTCAGAATGATGTTCAGAATCTACTTCTATTGCTCCGACGTCTCGGTTTTATAGTAAACGAGGAGAAGTCGGATCTGGTGCCGTCCAAGTCATTCACACATCTGGGAATGAGCTTCGAGACGCACAATCTCGTTCGTCTGCTGTTAACCAGAGCTAAATTAGTCAGTTGTTACGCTCGCTATTGTCTGCACGCAGACAAAGTCACAGCGAGAGAATTTATGAGACTGATAGGTCTGTGCGGAGCCGCTGCGGATCTCATTCCGATGGGGCGGTTACGCACGTGTCCTCTCCAAATTTTCTTGACTCGGAATTGGAGTGTGAAAATTCATTCGCTCGACATAGACGTTCTCTTGTCAGATCAAGTGAAACGAGAGATTCAGACTTGGGCAAACATTCAGTGGTTAACTCAGGGAGTTCCGCTGCAGTTGCCGGATCCGAGTTTTACCATTATGACGGATGCCAGTCAAACAGGTTGGGGTGCATCATTGATCCCAACGGATTCGAGATGCCAGGGTCTTTGGGATCCGCAATTCCTGGGCAAGCACATAAACATCCAGGAAATGATGTCAATTTGGCTTGCATTACGTCATTGGATGGACATTATTCACAATGCTCATGTCCAAATCCTATTCGACAATACGACAGTAGTGACGTATATACAGAATCAGGGAGGCACTCATTCAATTTCGTTGTTCAATCTAACGGAAAGAATCCTTCTGTTTGCTCTAGAACATCACGTTCTACTTTCGGTCCGTCATATACCGGGTCGTCTGAACGTACTAGCAGACTCCCTTTCACGAAAGGGTCGCTTGTTGCCGTCGGAGTGGACTCTCAACAAACAAGTATTCAATCAGATTTGCTACCAATGGGAACGGCCAATGATAGACTTATTTGCGACACATCTCAACAATCAGTTGCAGACGTATGTGTCTCCGTGTCCAGATCCAAGAGCATTTGCAGTAGACGCTCTGTCGATCCCTTGGGACGGAATGATAGGATATGCGTATCCTCCAGCGCTGTTAATTCAGCAAGTATTGCTAAAGATAAAACAATCTCAATGCAAGATTCTGTTGGTAGCATCTCTGTCTCCACAGAGACCGTGGATAAATCTACTCAGGTGTCTGTTGTGGGACCTACCGCGAAAGCTTCCTCCACGGGAGGATCTTCTTTCGCAGGGGAAATCGCGTCAACTCCATCACAACCCGCAAGGTCTCAACCTTCACGTTTTTCCGTTGTGCGGTCCTTCTTGCATGGCAAGCACTTTACAGGACGAGCAGTGGACGCGATTTCTAACTGTAGGAGGACCTCCTCTTCGCTAAACTATGCGGCTAAGTGGAAGGTTTTTCGTTGTTGGTGTAGGGATCATTCTGTTCATATTTTTGATCCCTCCATACCAGACATTGCAAACTTTCTAGTATACTTGTTTGACGAAATCAAACTGCAGCCTGTTACTATTAAGGGTTATAGGTCTGTGTTATCTGATACCTATGCACATCATGATAGTTTACAAATTGGATCTAATGTCTCTTTATCTAAGTTAGTTAGAAACTTCTCGATAAATAGACCCAGAACTCTTAGGTTAATTCCTAAGTGGTATTTAGCTTGGGTTCTTCTTAAACTGAAGGAAAAGCCATTTGTACCTCTTGGGACAGTAGATTTCAAATTCTTGTCTTATAAGACAGCTTTTCTCTTAGCTTTCTCTTCTGCTAGAAGAGTCAGTGAGCTTCATGCACTGTCGGTGGATGATTCTCACTATCGTAGTGTCGGGAACACTATCACCTTCACTACTAATGTGGGATTTTTAGCTAAGAATCAGGCTCCTAATAAATATCCGGAACCTATTATTATTAAGGCTCTTCCATCTTCAGACGGGCGTAGGCCTTTACTCTGTCCTGTTAGAGCGTTACGTATCTATAAACAGAGATCTCAGTTTATCAGAAAGGGACGAAAACGTTTCTTTCTGTCTCTGATGCCTTATAGAAAGGACATTTCGGTCCATTCTATTGCTAGATGGATTCAATTAACTATCCGTACTGCTTATGAAAATTTATCTTCTTCTCAGCAGTCTGTGCTTAAGATTTCGGCTCATGAAGTAAGAGCTCTTTCTACATCTTGGGCTTACACTAATAGTATTGCTATTACAGATTTAATGAAGGCTGCTTATTGGTCTCAGCCATTCACATTCACGAATTTTTATCTCAGAAATATTGAGTCCATTTCTGGAGACCTGCATTGTTTAGGTCCGTTATCTGTTGCTCAGAATGTCGTCCACTAAACAGTTGCAACTATAGTTAAGCAGGCTTTCTGTTCCGGCAGTGACTCCGTCCGGCTGCCCTCTTCGCTCTGGGCTATTTGACCCAGGGCAAGGGGAAGGAGAGGGGGGGGGGGGGGAGGGTGTTCTCTTAGGTCACCTGCTTTATAGTGAAAAGCAAGGGAATGCCTCCTCCGAATCAGTATTTCTGAGTCGTTTCCGGGATGGTTTTAAAGTGTAATATTAATGTTAAAAATTCATTCATGTCATATTTTTAAAGTGTAGCTCGGGTGTGAAGCATTTGTATATGTCAAGTGTCAAACGGGCGTTAATATACAATCCTCGGACACTTTTAAAGAATATAAAGAGTCTCAATTCTCTGGACTAACTTTATTTATTGGCTTACTTTAAAAATAATTAGTATAAAGGGTTATACTGGATGTTAATAGAGAACATGAATGTTATTGTGCTCAATTATGAAGGGTATTGTATCTTTCTAATTTAACATAAAATAAGAAAGATACATGTAAAGCCTAATACTCCTTTTCTCCTTGAGGGGTTGACTCTATATTATATAGTTGAGCTTATTGGATTTTCCTCTATGTCCTAGGCCCTCCAGCCTTTTTACTATTCAGCTATGTCTGGGTCATTGGTACAGTATAAAAATGTTAAAAAATTTATAGTAATTTATATATTTTTTATACTTACCAATGACCCAGACGGGGATGGTCCTCCCAGGAGTTGGGAACTCATACCTCCCCGCTGAGTACATAGCGCTGACCAGGCACTGCTTGTAAGAATGATAATTGGCGCCAATTTCGGAACGTCCTTGACACTGCGCATGCGCAGTAAGGGCAAAGTATGGAGGTCCTTCAGGACATGATTTCTTTTGGTTTTAGATGCAAATTTTGGGGATTGGGGGGCAAAATTTGTGTTTGGCCCTAGTTTTTTAAGAGTTAGCACCAGCTATGTCTGGGTCATTGGTAAGTATAAAAAATATATAAATTACTATAAATTTTTTCAACTTTCATTTCTGTCCTCCGTTGTGGGTGAGGTTGTTGGTTAAATAAAACACACAGAGAAACAACTTGTAAATTTTGAATATGAGTAAATTCATGGAAAATAAAGATGAGAACCACAACACTGACCGCTATGCTGTTTGCTCAATACTACAAAATGTCATAACTCACAGGCAAGTTCCTGCAATTTCTTGCTATCATTTTCGGAATTCTTTGATATCTAGCCGACACCAATCACTTGAGTGGATACGTCTCTCAAATTTGGCCCATGTTTGGCTAAAGTTGGCAAGATCAACCAGTACTACAAATTACTTAAGAGTCATTTCAATAAAAACGTCTTGGATCTGGATAATGAATTGAGAAAATCTGAACAATTTTTTTGTGTGTGATCATTGGCGAAGGCCGATGCCACACCCCTGACAACCGATTGTCAACCGATTAATCACCTCATCACTAGTTCTGGTCGAAATTTCTCTGCACAAAACTGACGAATCATGTATTTTAAAAATGAAATTCGTGACAAGGACCAGCCGTGAGGGCGACTAGGGCGATTATGTCGCCCTTCTAAGCCCAAAGTCGCCTAGAAAAATGGTTGGGGCGATTACAAGTCGCCCTCTAAAAATTGGCCAAAATGAGGAAAGGCTGAACTGAGTGATGCGAGGTTTACATGAAAACGATTATTTTCAAAAATCAAATGTTCTCGAGTGTGATAAATGGGCATTTTAATTCGACAAATAAACGTCCATTTATTTGAAATCACACGACAATCAATTGTCCATTGTCGCTTTTGGCGGATTTTTTTTATTTCTATTTTGTTGCGTTTCAGTCGGAGCTTCAAGTGTCGAAACAAAAATAGGTGACTCACGTGACTCAACAAAATAACCCAGTTTGAAAGTAGGTTACGTCGCTTAGGATGCCGAAAATGTATACACAACAGACGTATTTTATAACATAGTATATTTTTATACTGTACCAATGACCCAGACTTAGCTGGTGCTAACTCTAAAAAATCCAGGGCCAAACACAAATTTTGCCCCCCAATCCCCAAAATTTGCATCCAAAACCAAAAGAAATCATGTCCTAAAGGACCTCCATACTTTGCCCTTACTGCACATGCGCAGTGTCAAGGACGTTCCGAAATTGGCGCCAATTATCATTCTCTGTTTGGCCCTTCATCAGTCAACATCTCACTGATCTTTGTGCTTGTAAATCTCAGTTTAAAGGATGCCAGACACGTAATTATTGGAGAAATGGTGATTCTAAGGAGGATATAGAAGGAGGAGAGGAAAAAGGAGTGACAAAAAATAATCAGGGCTGTACTTAAAATTTTTTATGAAATTATGTTAAGTTGCCTATTTTCGAGGCATGGGCCTCTTGTTGTCATTCTTGCTACAAAGTTGCACTGCTTATTCAGTGTTTCCTCTCCCCTGGTCTTCTAAGTCCCCCCTTGCAATTCTCCCATGCTTTTGGCATATTTTTGAGAAAGATCATTTCTAAATTCTCTTGGGAGAGTTAGCTTGGTTACAGAATGTTTTTTGTTATTTTCCCCATAGTTACGTTTTCACCCTTGGGTGTATAAACCTTGTGTTCTGCATCTTCCATCTGATGTTCTGCAGATTCTCCCCTGGGAGTCTCTGTCTTGCATCAGATAGAGTGTAATTTTGATGACTGATTTTGGGCCAGTTTTGTCAGTGCCTGGAGTCATGTTTTCTGGTGTTTTTACACTGTTTGTTTACATTGGCAACAGTCTCTTTTGAGGGGGGCCGTTTGCCTTTGGAGTAGTTTATCTCACTATAAGATACATTATTATTATCCGTAAGTGTTGCATTAATTATTTAATATAAATTTAAAATTTTTGACCACACTTGACCTTCGGATCCATTGGGGCTCAACGTTACTTTTCAGAAACTTGGGCTTTGCTGAAAAAATATTTTTCAAAAATTATTTTGATTTTCATTTGTTTTTTCATTATTAATGGATCATGTTATTATGTATCTTTGTGTTTTAGGGGTTTGTGCGAGTAACTAGGACTTGTTGACTTTTCACAATGAAAGGATATTGTTCAAATTGTAATAGGAAGAAATCTTCCTCTGACTTTCATGATCATTGTATTAATTGTAGTCAGTGTTCTCGCACTAATCCCTGTTCTATATGTCAATATTGGGATGACAAACATTGGAAACGTGTGTCACCTTATGTTGTTAGTGGAGAAAGGGCTATGCCGGCTCTTTCTCTGCAGGGTCACTCTACTCTATCAGTTTCTATTTCTGAGGAACAAGAACAGGGTGATGTTTCCATGTTATCTTCCGCAAGTGCGCTTCCGTCGTCACAAATGAATACAGAGCTAGCGGCAAAAGTGTTCATGGAGATTAAACAAATGTCGTCCGCTAGCTCGCCCGGTGTTGCGTCCATTCACCGAATGGTTCGGCAGCCGGGTTCGTCCGATGCGGTCCAGGAGGAAATGTTGGGTGATGCGAGCACTATAAACATTCAACATGCACACCCAGTGACGGCGGATAGTAGGAGAGATCGGAGGAAGCCTTCGAGTCCGGTTCCTAGCTCGTCCAGGTCCAGCCAGGCCGCGAGCGAGAGAGGCCCCTCTCTCGTACAACAACATCTGGGACCAGATGTTGTGGTACAAAATGTGTCGCAAGCGGAGCACACGTCCGTCGCTCGGGACGCTCCGTTGTATAGGCAGTCCACGGAGACTGCTCAGGCTTCTTCCTCTCATCAGCGCACACGACCGCACCTTGGCTACGTGACCGCCGATATTTTACCAGCTTCGCCGATCAGGGATTCTTCGGCGACCAGGTCACACCATCCGGTAGCCAGGGACACGAGGCCGATGGACTCCGGACGTTCGCATAGGAAGAGTATGCGGGAGTCATCAGATGCGGAGCTGCCCTCGGCGAAGCAGCGAAAGACTGCGCCTCCGCAGGCCTCGATGTCGGACGTGCTTGTGCAAATAGCACAACTTATCGCAGCATCCCAGCAACCGACAGAAACGGTGTCGGATCGGGAATTATCCGACGGCGCTGGGTCCGTACGCTCCGCCGAAGCATCGGGGGCGGACGACCGGGAGCATCATGAGGTCCGACCGGATGGTGAAAGGGATACGGATTACTTGGAGCTATCCCTTTCGGAACAACATAAAGCTGCCGTGGACTTCATCCGGCACTTTCTCCCTCAAGTTGTTCCGTCGGGCCAGACTGCTGCGGTTCCGGACAAGAGAATTATAGCATCATTGGACTCTGATTTCTTTGAGCGGTTCAGGGACATCGCTCCCGAGTTTCCGTCTCAGTCCAATAATGTTGCAAGAACATTTGAATTATTGAACGACGCTATATTCAAACTTGCTTCCAAATCGGGAAAAGCAGGTTTCTTGTCCGCCAATACTCTCAACCTGCCTTTCATTAATGCAAGGAATAAATTCGATACGGCAGGACAGGGTATACCGAGAGTTCCTCTGCATATGGACGACGAGGCGGAAGACTTAGATTTATCATTACCGTCGTCGGCGTCTATTCCAACCGCGGTGTTGGAAACTACTATTTCGTCTAACAGAGCCAGTTTAGATGCCTTATCTTACGCAGATCATCTTACTAAGGCGTTATCAATGCGTCTTCAAGGGAAAGAATTCCAGGATATACAATCCTCTTTAAGACTTCTTTCAAGGGCAGTAGCTTATTCCACGTGTAACTCCTTTCAGTGGCAAACCTGGAGTTGGTTAGACGTGACGCAGCTCTAGCTACATCCACACTCGTGGATAGTAAGGTGAAGAACTCTCTCAGAGTCGCTTCGGTCTCCGGAGAACTTCTCTTCACACTTTCTGCAATTTACGATAAAATTACAAAGAAAGCTTCGGATTCTCTGCTGTTCAAATCTGCTTCTAAGAAGTCGGACACGGCAGATAAGAGTAAGACAGGCACTTCTGGGTCTAATGCGCCCAAGTGAGGTTCCTATAGAGTTTCCGGTGCGTCCTCTTGGTCTTATTGAAGGGACCGTCAAGGTAGCGACTCACGTTCGGGACGTCCTTCGGGCCGGGACAA
The DNA here is from genome assembly GCA_031216915.1 of Pictodentalium vernedei. Lineage (NCBI taxonomy): Eukaryota > Metazoa > Mollusca > Scaphopoda > Dentaliida > Dentaliidae > Pictodentalium > Pictodentalium vernedei. Next base: position 86,351,767 of record CM062291.1, read on the forward strand.
CCGGTCAGACGCCCCGAGGTCGACGGGACGAGGTGCGGGTCGTGGAGGACGTGGTTTCTCCTACCGCAGGCCTCGCATGTCCAGGAGGTAATGGCTTCAACCTCTATCGCATACCGGTTGGCGGAAGGTTGTCGAGTTTTTCGCAAGAGTGGGCGTCGATTACGGACGACCCTTGGGTGAGAGGGGTGATCTCGGAAGGTCTCAAGATATCCTTCAGACGAAAGCCTCCATTAACTCGAAGTCCAAAATGGACTCAACTTCCGTCAAATCCGCAGAAAAGAGACGCTCTGTTATCAGAGGTGCAGTCTCTTTTAATGAAGAACGCGGTAGAGGTCGTAGAAAACCAGGAGACACCGGGATTCTACAGCCTTCTGTTTCTGGTTCCGAAACCAGACGGCTCGTTCCGTCCAGTCATAGATTTGAGCTGGATAAACAAGCTGATCGTCGCTCCGAAGTTTTATATGGAGACGATTCGATCGGTCAGAGCTAGTATTCGGGTGAACGATTATGCAACAAGCATAGATCTCAAAGATGCGTACTTTCACGTCATGGTACATCCGACATTCAGAAAGTATCTACGCTTCGCAGTCCTAGGGGTGGTGTATCAATTCCGGGCGATGTGCTTCGGATTGAATATAGCACCCTGGGCTTTCACTCGGGTAATGAACTCGGTAATGATGTATTTCCGAGCTCATTCGTCTGCGGTAACGTCGGCCTACCTGGATGACATTCTTCAGAGGTACGGCAACGAGTTAACGCTTCAGAACGATGTGCAGAATCTACTTCTATTGCTCCGACGTCTCGGTTTTATAATAAACGAGGAGAAGTCGGATCTGGTGCCGTCCAAGTCATTCACACATCTGGGAATGAGCTTCGAGACGCACAACAATCTCGTTCGTCTGCCGTTAACCAGAGCGAAATTAGTCAGTTGTTACGCTCGCTATTTTCTGCACGCGGACAAAATCACAGCTGATTTTAGGGAGAAGTGACTTCTCCCTTCAGAGACTTTAGGGAGAAGTCAGGACCCAGGAGGGAGAAGTCAGTGGACATGAAGGAGAAATCAGAAAAAAAAAACATAAAACGTATATGACATCGTGACAAAATAAATGAACATAGAGGACACAATTGTGGAGAAAAAAAATAAATAAAAGTTTATACAAACACACACAAAACTAAGTCAAGATGGTTACATAACAGAATGTAGGTTAAAATCCCCCACCCCACCCTACAAAAAACTGTGTCGTTCATGGTTTCTGAATACCCCCTAACTCTTTGCCTAACAGTTATGACTAAGTTTACCATGCAGTTGATTTTGTATTTGCCTCAACGATGTGGATTTGAAATTTAGTATGACCCATGGTGAGAGTGTTCTTCTCTGTAACAGAAGGTATATTCTTTTTAAAAAAATATTTAAAGTGTTTAAAATAAATTTCAAGTTCATATAAGAAGCTGGGTCATTCATGGTTTCTGAATACCCTGAGTTGAAAAGCATAGTTAAAAAAGTTTTCGATATCCTTCGTAAATTAAGCGTTATTAACAATTTGAGTTAATTAATTTCTTTGGTAAATGACAAAACATTTCAGTTGTCTCCCTTCCCGGCTGCGCTGGGTAAACTAATAATACACTGTTCAGAAAACTGACAATTTCTGCCAACCATCTTTCACTGACACGTGCGATTGGTGCTTTGAAGGTCTGCCATTCTTATCCATCCAAATACCTGTGATTTCTATTGTAGCCTTATTACATTTAACCCCTTCCAACAAACTTCACAAGTTTTCAAAGAAAAACATTCAATGCAAATTGCGGGGCGAATTTCAATGCAGCCAATTTTTCAGTGGAACAGAGCGTAACTGCAAGCAATTTCGATATGGACGAACTGTCTCCAATACATTTTTTTTGTTTTGAAACGATGGTTAACTTTAATAAATTCTAATTAACTCGATGCGTGTCTTGTGTGATTCGTTGTTGTCTGGTACTTTGTTTTTAAATAGCCATTTTGTGCTGGTTGCTATCAGTTGGGGCGAATTGTTCGAACGACTACGCCATTGCAATTCTTTTCAGAAATATAAAATTGGGCTAGTTTAGCCTTAGGCTATTTTCATAGCCGTGTGACGGACCTTAACAGCAACTGTGTTTACTGTTTTTTGCGGAAGCGTGTGTTTTTAAAAAATAAAACATAAGAAAATACAGTAAACTGCCATGTCTCCCAAGGAAGTTTGGGAGGGCGACTTGAATTTCGCCCCCAATGTAAGCCAAGGCGACTTGAGGAATGACAAGGCGACTTCTTCGCCCAAGTCGCCCACTCGGCTGACCCCTGGCGGGTTGTCTGAACGTACTAGCAGACTCCCTTTCACGAAAGGGTCGCTTGTTGCCGTCGGAGTGGACTCTCAACAAACAAGTATTCAATCAGATTTGCTACCAATGGGAACGGCCAATGATAGACTTATTTGCGACACATCTCAACAATCAGTTGCAGACGTATGTGTCTCCGTGTCCGGATCCAAGAGCATTTGCAGTAGACGCTCTGTCGATCCCTTGGGATGGAATGATAGGATATGCGTATCCTCCAGCGCCGTTAATTCAGCAAGTATTGCTAAAGATAAAACAATCTCAATGCAAGATTCTGTTGGTAGCATCTCTGTCTCCACAGAGACCGTGGATAAATCTACTCAGGTGTCTGTTGTGGGACCTACCGCGAAAGCTTCCTCCACAGGAGGATCTTCTTTCGCAGGGGAAATCGCGTCAACTCCATCACAACCCGCAAGATCTCAACCTTCACGTTTTTCCGTTGTGCGGTCCTTCTTGCATGGCAAGCACTTTACAGGACGAGCAGTGGACGCGATTTCTAACTGTAGGAGGACCTTCTCTTCGCTAAACTATGCGGCAAAGTGGAAGGTTTTTCGTCATTGGTGTAGGGATCATTCTGTTGATATATTTGATCCCTCTATACCAGACATTGCTAACTTTCTAGTATACTTGTTTGACGAAATCAAACTGCAGCCTGTTACTATTAAGGGTTATAGGTCTATGTTATCTGATACCTATGCACATCATGATAGTTTACAAATTGGATCTAATGTCTCTTTATCTAAGTTGGTAAGAAACTTCTCGATAAATAGACCCAGAACTCTTAGGTTAATTCCTAAATGGAATTTAGCTTGGGTTCTTCTTAAACTGAAGGAAAAGCCATTTGAACCTCTTGGGACAGTAGATTTCAAATTCTTGTCTTATAAGACAGCTTTTCTCTTAGCTTTCTCTTCTGCTAGAAGAGTCAGTGAGCTTCATGCACTGTCGGTGGATGATTCTCACTATCGTAGTGTCGGGAACACTATCACCTTCACTACTAATGTGGGATTTTTAGCTAAGAATCAGGCTCCTAATAAATATCCGGATCCTATTATTATAAGGCTCTTCCGTCTTCAGACGGGCGTAGGCCTTTACTCTGTCCTGTTAGAGCGTTACGTATCTATAAACAGAGATCTCAGTTTATCAGAACGGGACGAAAACGTTTCTTTCTGTCTCTGATGCCTAATAGAAAGGACATTTCCGTCCATTCTATTGCTAGATGGATTCAATTAACTATCCGTACTGCTTATGAAAATTTATCTTCTTCTCAGCAGTCTGTGCTTAAGATTTCGGCTCATGAGGTAAGAGCTCTTGCTACTTCTTGGGCTTACGCTAATAGTATTGCTATTACAGATTTAATGAAGGCTGCTTATTGGTCTCAGCCATCCACATTCACGAATTTTTATCTCAGAAATATTGAGTCCATTTCTGGAGACCTGCATTGTTTAGGTCCGTTATCTGTTGCTCAGAATGTCGTCCACTAAACAGTTGCAACTATAGTTATGCAGGCTTTCTGTTCCGGCAGTGACTCCGTCCGGCTGCCCTCTTCACTCTGGGCTATTTGACCCAGGGCAAGGGGAAGGGGGGGGGAGGATGTTCCCTTAGGTCACCTGCTTTATAGTGAAAAGCAAGGGAATGCCTCCTCCGAAGTCAGTATTTCTGAGTCGTTTCCGGGATGGTTTTAAAGTGTAATATTAATGTTAAAATTCATTCATGTCATATTTTTAAAGTGTAGCTCGGTGTGAAGCATTTGTATATGTCACTTGTCAAACGGGCGTTAATATACAATCCTCGGACACTTTTAAAGAATATAAAGAGTCTCAATTCTCTGGACTAACTTTATTTATTGGCTTACTTTAAAAATAATTAGTATAAAGGGTTATACTGGATGTTAATAGAGAACATGAATGTTATTGTGCTCAATTATGAAGGGTATTGTATCTTTCTAATTTAACATAAAATAAGAAAGATACATGTAAAGCCTAATACTCCTTTTCTCCTTGAGAGGTTGCCTCTTTATTATATAGTTGAGCTTATTGGACTTTCCTCTATGTCCTAGGCCCTCCAGCCTTTTTACTATTCAGCTAAGTCTGGGTCATTGGTACAGTATAAAAATGTTAAAAAATTTATAGTAATTTATATATTTTTTATACTTACCAATGACCCAGACGGGGATGGCCCTCCCAGGAGTTGGGAACTCTTACCTCCCCGCTGAGTACATAGCGCTGACCAGGCACTGCCAGTAAGAATGATAATTGGCGCCAATTTCGGAACGTCCTTGACACTGCGCATGCGCAGTAAGGGCAAAGTATGGAGGTCCTTTAGGACATGATTTCTTTTGGTTTTGGATGCAAATTTTGGGGATTGGGGGGCAAAATTTGTGTTTGGCCCTGGATTTTTTAGAGTTAGCACCAGCTAAGTCTGGGTCATTGGTAAGTATAAAAAATATATAAATTACTATAAATTTTTTAACTTTCATTTCGTTTTGCTGACAACTATTAACAGTTGGGCTGTCTATTCCCAGAAAAACACAAATGGAATTGAAACACATAAAAAAAGGCTTTAGTGATGACAAGACACAAGTGTGCATGTGGATGATCTTGAAAAAGGGTCCTCCTAAACACCGGAATGACACGAAATGATGCGGAATGACACCGGAATGCCATAAAAATGATGCGGAATGACATTTCTTTTACAAAATTCTCAACCCCAGAATGTGTTTTTTGTTTATTAACTAACAAAGTACCTCCCAAGCAACCTTCTTACATCTGGTCCTGTTCACGCTTTCAGACTCAGGAAATTATTAGCTTAGTAGATTTTGGTGAAAGGCAACCCCAGGAGGGTGCTGGGGGATTGGCAGGAAGAAGAGGGGAGGGGTCATGAAGGAGAGGGTAGCAGTGAGGGGATTTTCAGTCAATAATTACTTAGTGATTTTTTAACCTGGCACAGATGCATCATAGACAACTGGACCTGGATTATTTGGATGTTAATGGAGGACCACAAATTGAAAATATGAAGGGGCGGCAGGAGTGGTACATGAATATTCTTAATTTTCCTCACTTGCCTATGAAGTCTCCCTACATGACTCTGCAGTCTCCCTATTTTTTCTGGAGGGAGACTTGAAGTCTCCCTAAAATTCCCCTCTAGGCTGGTCTCTGATTCGTGAACATTGAACTTTATACCCTGTTTTAGGGCACTGCAAAGCTTCGAGAATCGATTCTTGATATTCAATTCAATTTGAAATTAGCTGCTTTCCTTTTGAATTACACAGAAACCTAGCTTGGTATTAGTCATTGTCATCGTCTCACAAAATGTATAGTTCAGATGGAATTTCTATGTAAATAAAGAGAGTGTAATGTCATCTATACTAACCCTTTACCTAACATGAAAAGCAGATGACACTTGCAATCAAAATTCTTGAATAACTAATTTTTTTCATTTTTTGTCTCAAAAACACAAGTGATGACCCCTCTTTGGAACGAGCTCAACAAGCTCGTTCCAAAGAGGGGTCATAACCTATGTTTTTGAGACAAAAAATGAAAAAGATAATGTAAATTAATTGGCGATTTTTGTGAATAGCACTGGGCCAGTGTACTTTACAATGTATTCATGAATACAAATATGAATACTTTTCAAAATTATTTCTTGTAAATGGATGATAATTTGATCATTCTTATTGGGATTAAGGGTATAGGGGATTATAGGTGAAGAATTAGTTTTTCAGAGGGTGGACCTCTTAATCCTTTAGAATCCAAGCAACAGACATAAGTTGGTATTAATGACATGCAAAAGAAAAAAAAGAGTGTAAAATCCACTAACACAAAGCCCCCCCCCCCAATTTTTCCAACACTTCTGTGTAAAAATTACAGAACAAGAATACCAGTTTTTACCATTTTTTCTATATGACATTTTAACTTTTTGTCTGAAAAACATAGTTTATGACCCCTCATTGGAATGAGCTCATTTTAAATACAAATATATCGCCATGTACATACTATCAACGCCATTTTTTTTTCTATTTTTTTTCTTCTAAATTGCATCTTATGACCCCAAAGTAGGGTCATAAGATGCAGTTTGGAAGGAAAAAATGGAAAAATAAAATCATTAAATAGGGAACTGTGAGAAATTAACACAATTTTTTTGTTATTTTTTTAAGTTTTTTTCTTCTAAACTGCATTTTATGACCCCCAATAATGTCTGATTAATTGTGGCCTCTTTGCTTCATGTCTTTTAGTGTTGGGCGTCGGGTCCGATAATCCGAATCTGATCTGATCCGAATCCAAACGGATTTGGATCGGATTTTCAATTGTGTTTCTGATTCGGGTTCGGGTCGGATTCATGACAGGCAATCGTATTCTGGCTCGGATTGGATTTTTCAACACGTCGGATCCGAACAAATCCAACTCCAATCCGACTGCTGATAAACAATTAAACATTCAAAATTGCAAATCACACTCGACCAGCACTTATCGCAATATCCCCCCCCCCCCCCCACCCTCCTAATTGAACAAGATCACACAGGCATACACACACACGCGTAGTCGCGTACATATCCAAGAAATTTGAATAGGTTAGGTTAGGCCACGAAGTTGCAGACGCTTTCGCCACCTTAATTTTATGAAAGTTAATGGCTGATTTCGTTAAATCCCTCTCAGTTATAGGGTAAGTCGATCTCAAAATTACTCACACCATGGCGCTTCGCACGTGGGGCGCCCCTTCTATTCAGAAACCCTGGAACCGCCCTTGTTGGTCAATGGTCATTATCGTTTATTCAACATTCTACCCGTCTCTTCATCACTTCTCAGAAAATTTCTAGTACGCTATAGCCCAAGGCTCCAAGTAATATAGGTTATTTTCCAAACTTCCCATCGGAGAATGGATGGTCTGCACTCTGCCCCCCCCCCCCTACCCAACTATTCTCCGTCAAAGATTGTACAAAATTGATCGATGCCATATGATATATTCTATGAGGTGAGTGTTACTGCCAACTGCCAAAGTTACTAAATTTGATATTATTCTTGGAACGTAAATTACGTAATATGGTTATGAATCTATGATACGTTCAGTCGTGCATGCAGCCCTAGCTACATCCACGCGCGTGGATAGTAAGGTGAAGAACTCTCTCAGAGTCGCTTCGTTCTCGGAGAAGCTTCTCTTCCGACGGCAACTTTTCGGCAATCCATGAATTGCTCGATTTACACGTTCTCTTGTCTATCTAGTGTTACAAGAGATTCAGACTGGGGCAAACATTCGGTGGTTGACTCAGAGAGTGCCACTGCAGTTGCCGGACCCGAGTGTTGCTGTTATGACGGTTGCCAGTCAAACAGTTTGGGATATAATACTGATCCCAACGGATTCGAAGTGCCAGGGTCTTTGGGTTCCGCAGTCTCTTAGCAACCAATTATCTTCCGCGGAATAATGTTTTTTAGGCTTGCTTTATGTCATTGCATGAACATTATTCAGAAACGCATGCCCAAATCCTGTCCGTTAATTCGACAGTAGTGGCGTATCTCCGGAACCAGGGAGGCACTCTTTCGTTTCCGTTATTCAATTTAATGGAAAGAATCCGTCTGTTGGTTATAGTACACCAAGTTCTGTTTTGGTCTGTCATATTCCGGGTCGTCTGATTGTTTTACCGGACTCTCGTTCACTTAGGGGTCGCTTGTTGCTGTCAGAATGGACTCTCAACAAACAAGTATTCAATCAGATTTGCTATCTATGGGAGCGCCCAATGATGATTTATTTACAACACAGCTTGCTAATCAATTGCAGACGTATGTGTTGGCTTGTCCGGATCTCTGAGCTAATGTTGTTAACGCTCTATTGATCTATAGGACGGAATGATAGGATACCTCCGGCGCTGTTGTTTCAGCAGGTATTGCTAAGATAAACAACCACAATACATTTCTGTTGATAGCATCTCTATCTTCACAGAGACCATGGGTAATTTACTCTGTTGTCTACTGTGGGACTTAACGTGAAATCTTCCTCAATGTGAGGATCTTTTTTCACTGGGTAAATCGTGTCATCTTTATCACAACCCGCAAGGTCGCAACCTTCATGTATTCCGTTGTGTGGTCTATATTGCAATGTAAGCATTGTACTGGACGAGCTTTGGATGCGATTTCTTTCTATAGGAGATCCTCTTTTTCGCTATTCTATGCGGCTAAAGTGGAGGCTCTTCCGTCGTTGGAGGCACTATCGATGGATGATTTTCACTTTCGTAGTTTCGGAATCACTACTTCCGTTACTATTTAGGTTGGATTTTTGCATAAGAGTTAGGCTCCTAATATCCGGAACCTATTGTTATTAAGGTCCTTCCGTCTTCGTACGGGCATAGGCCTTTACTCTTTCCGGTTAGAGTTTATGTATTTATAAACAGATATCTGTGTATTACTATGGGCGTAAGCTTCTTCTGTCTTTGATGCCTAGTAGAAGAACGTTACGCTCCATTCTATTGTTAATGGATTCTATTAACTATCGGTACTGCTTATGGTATATCATTGACTCAGCAGTTGTGCTTAAGATTTCGGCTCATGAAGTAAGAGTTCTTCTACATCTTGGGCTTACATTAATAGTGTCGCTATTATAGATTTTTGAAGGCTGCTCATTGCGCTCAGCCATCCACATTCATGAATTTTTATCTCAGAAATATCGAGTCCATTTCTGGAGGCCTCTATTGTTAGGTCTATTATCTACTGCTCAGAATGTCATTCACTTAACAGTTGCTACTATAGCTAGGTAGGCTGTCTGTTTCGGCAGTGTCTCCGTTCTGCTGCCCTCTTCGCTCTGGGCTATTTGACCCAGGGCAAGAAAAAGGGGGGGGGGGGGGGGGGGGGGAGGGTGTTCCCTTGGGTCACCTGTTTTACTATGAAAACAAGGGGATACCTCCTCCGGAGTTAGTAATTCTGAGCTGTTATTGGGATGGTTGTTTAGTGAGAAGTTTAGGTTTTTAAAATTCATTCAAGTCTTAGTTTTTAAAGTATAGCTTTTGAATTTTGCATATGTCAACGGACATGATTATGCAATCCTCAGACACTTTTAGGAGTATAAGAGTCTCTATTCTCTAGACTTACTTTATTTATTGGCTTACTTTAAAAATTATTACTATAAGGATTATATTGGATATTAATAGAGTACATGGATGTATGAAGCTCAATTTTGGAAGGTGTTGTATCTTTCTAATTCATCAAAAATAAGAAAGATACATGTAAGGCCTATTACTTCTTTTTCCCTACAGGGGATGACTCTATTTTATATTATTGAGCGTATTCCATTTTGCTCTATGTCCTTGGCCCTCCAGCCTTTTTACTATTCAGCTATGTCTGGGTCATTGGTACAGTATAAAAATGTTAAAAAATTTATAGTAATTTCTATATTTTTTATACTTACCAATGACCCAGATGGGGATGGCCCTCCCAGGAGTTGGGAACTCTTGCCTCCCCGCTGAGTACATAGCGCTTACCAGGCACTGGTTATTAGAATGATTAATGGCGCCAATTTCGGAACGTCCTTGACACTGCGCATGCGCAGTAGAGGTGAAGTGTGGAGGGCCTTTCAGGACATGTTTTCTTTGGTTTTAGATGCAAATTTTGGGGATTGGGGGCAAAATTTGTGTTTGGCCCTATATTTTAAGAGCACCAGCTATGTCTGGGTCATTGGTAAGTATAAAAAATATAGAAATTACTATAAATTTTTTAACTTTTTTCAGAGATACCTTACCACCAATAAGTAAAGCTTTGGTTTAGCAAGATTTTGTTCATAAGTAAATTTTTTGTAACAATTTATTAGAGAGTGCCCTATGCCAATAAATTGTAACAAAACAATTTTATATGGACATTATTTTTGCTACTGCCTAACATACAACAAGCTAACACCAACAGTGTAAAGTCACTAAAGTGGCTTTAACCCTTTACCTAACATGAAAAGCAGACGACACTTGCAAAGAAAATTCTTGAATAGGCCTAAAAAAATAAAAAATCTGTTTCCCAGGCCCTCCCGCATGGTCCTTTTGGCTGCCGCATGCTCTCCTTTTATAACCAATTTAAACTTAAAAAAAATAAAAATTAAATGGTTTATGTCTGATATTTTACCCAAGTTAAAAAAATTGATGAATTTGTCCCTTGAGTGCAAGAAGTCTTTGCAATGCTTTAGCACTGCAAAGTCTTCTTGCACTCAAGGGATGAAATACACCACCACCCATGCTATTCTGTCGATTATGAGGCCTAAAACGTGAACCAAGAACATGAAATTTTGATGGCAAAAAAGTAATTACTGAAATAAAAAATAAAATAAAAAACCGCTCGCCCGCATGCAATTTCACAAATAATGGCCTGAGAAACAGAAGATCTACTTTGTGTGGCCATAACTATTTTTTTTCATTTTTTGTCTCGAAAACATAGGTTATTACCCCTCATTGGAACGGGCTCGATGAGCTCGTTCCAACGAGGGGTCATATCCTATGTTTTTGAGACAAAAAATGAAAAAAATATTGATTTTTGAGAATAGCGCTGGCCGGTTTTGGCCGTTATGTTGGGTAAAGGGTTAAGCAATTTTCAATAAAGCTATGATAGTGGCTTCTGACACTCAACCAGATAAGAATTCAAAACAATTTTAGAATGTTCTTGTATCTGGTTATAGGGCACCACAGAATAGATCAAAACATATTTTCTTATCTCCTCTTTTTTCAAATTATCAGTCTTTTATTATTTAATTTCAGACTTGGAGTTTGTTGGTGGAGTGCCATTTTCTATCTTACAGCCAATTATAGAGAGATGTACTGCCACGCAGTTGTACAATCTCGAATACCATAATCCAGTAAGTGGGATAAAGTTTTGTTCATGTGCAGTGACAGGAAAAATTAAATGCATATTGAAGGCAGTATTTTATTATTTATCTATCAACTTAGGTTTTATCAAACTTATTGTGAAAGGTTCCCCAGTTCTTGTCAGGTGCCGTAGTGGAATGAAACCTGTACGTTGTGTAACAATGGCATTCTATGTGTGAAACAGTTCTAGAAGAGGTACAGAATAACTAAAAGATCAATATGCTAAGATGCATAGTCCACTGATGATAGGTTGTTGTCTCTACAGGGCAAGTTTTGTTTATACTTAGGAAGTGCATGTGGTAGTTACTTGCCAGTGGTAGTGGTGTTTTATTTTATCCCTTTAGTCTTTAACCTATAACCTAACGAATCTGGGAATCTGTGGTACATTAGGGCTCACTTAATTGGATATTGTCTAATAGAATACCCCATGTTAACTGGTTGAGTGCTGAATGCCACTTGAAGGCTACACATTCTGTGGATGGACTTTATATTTTCTTGGAGGTTGAATTATTTCATCTGTATGGGTTTTCCTGACTGCACTTTTAAAAAGCAAAAACATCTGAACAAAGTTTGACAGCTGAAAATAATTTAGCACCCTATCACTTAAATGCATATAACAATCATTAGACCATAAATTTTAACAAGGGAAAGACATGTGAACCAATTTTGACGGACGAAAATTTTGCACTCTGCCAGTTAATTGCATTTAACACGCAAACATCAAACCATTGCTAGACCTTTAATCCTTTGAGGACAGGATATATTTCTATTTTTTGCTTCATTTTGCTAGCCTATATCCTGTGCATTTGCAGTTGTTTCTAGGGAATTCTTGGCTGCCGATGTAGGCAGCCAAGTCTTCCCCAGAAACAAGTGCCAAGGTACTCAAAATGTGACTGACAGGTTTACCCAAAGACATGTTTTGAACACCCATTTTATTGCAGTAAAAATTGACCAAAGTGGAAATTAGGCCTTTTAGGGTAAATAAACATTGAGTGCATTACTTCTAATACAAGCATTTTATCTATTATACTTTGTTTGACAGAAATAAATGCTCACTTTATTAACTGAATATCGGAATTTGACCCATTTCTTATTAACCCTTAAAGGCCTATTTCTGACTCTTTCGACCTCAGAACTGGTGTCCCTAACATGCCATCATGAGGAGGTCCTGATGGCAACAGTCAAATTACAAAGGCAGTGGTTTCTAGTCAAGTCTTGTCTGCCTTATCAGGAAGCCAAAATCTGAGTAGGAATCACTACTGAGCCATTGAAGTAAAGAGGCTGTGAGCTTGTGGGAATTCAGGACACTTGTCTGGACCCTTAAGGGTTAATAGTATACTGTTCTAATTGAATATTTTTCATTGGCAAAGATTCTATTCAATTAATAGGGTTCCATTATATTTATTCTTTTTTCCCCAAATTGTGTTTGGAGAAGGGTTAATTTAGATATTGGTTTACTCTATTATCTAGTTCCAGCTATAGATACACACCACCAAGATATGGTAGATATGTTTTAAGAACAAGTCCTTGTTTGAACTCAGACAGTATCATCAGTGGCTTAGCATCTTTTGAGTTTCTTGTTCTTTTGTAGTTCTTTAAGTCAGCAAGCAAAACTTGTCTTTTGCATTTTGCAGCCATTAGATTGTTCGATTTATTGTAAAGAATAGGTTTATAGGTTTTAAACATTAGAACAACCTCATGACATCTTTAAATAGTTTTGGGAGGATTGTGGTTATTTTTCTGAAGAACATATAAAAAGATGCGTTAAGAACGCATAGTAAATAACACTTCAGGCTCCTTAACCCTTTACCTAACATGAAAAGCAGACGACACTTGCAAAAAATATTCTTGAATAACTATTTTTTTTAGCTCACCTTGACAAAGTCAAGCTGAGCTAATCCCTTCGCTCTCTGTCTGTCTTCCGTCAACATCATGTTTTGGTCTTCTCCAAAACCACTGGGCCAATTCAAGTGAAAGTTTGTATGAGTGATGGTCCCGAAGGGGCATTGCATTTTTGTTCAACTCAATATGCCCAACCCCATAGAGAGGGGGTGGGGGAAAATGCTCCAAAATATTTTTAAAATCTTTGTCTCATGATCCAGTGGGTACAATGACTGGTTATTTGTTCTGAAGCTTTCTTTTGAGGTGTAGAATCAAGTTTGTTCACTTCATGTTCGTGATGCAATATATGGCTTTGTAAATGGGAGGGGTAAGATTTTTGACCCTGCCCAAAATTTATATTTTCTGAACCGAGGGCCCGATTTGAACCAAATTTGGTATGTGGTATTATTGGGTCATAAGCACTTGACTCGTGCAAAAAAAAATGCCCACATCCCCATAGGAACTCCACAAGCTAAAAATAGAAATATTTTCAAACGCCCATATTTCCCAAACCACAAAAGTGCGGAGAACTGTTATTTGGTATGAAACATCCTTGGGAGCAGTAGAAGTGAAGGGTTAAAAATTTGCCAATGGTTATGTTAGGGTGTTCTGTAGAGGGTTTCAAAAAAATGCTGAGTTAGCATATTTGCAAAAATTAAAAAAAAATCTTTTCACCAGTTTGTTAAAATAAAGCCCATTGGTTCATATTTGGGCTCAATACAGGAGCCCGAATTTTTAACTTAAGGCAATATAGGGAATATTCTTTAAAAACCTTCTTCTTCAGAATCACCTGTCAGAATCTTTTAATGTTTGGAATACATCATTGTTATGAGGGTCAGATTCAAGATTGTTCAAACCAAGTCCCTAGGTTAAAATTTGGGCTTCCTATGGAAGCCCAAATTTTTGCTTAGTTCAATATGGGGGATAATTTTTTAAAATATTCTTCAGATCCACCAGTCAAAATGCTTTCATATTTGGTATACAACATCTCTAGGGGGTTCAGATTCAAGTTTGTTCAAATCGGGTTCCTAGGTATATATTTGGGCTGGCTATGGAAGCCCAAATTTTAACATAGTGCAATATGAGGAAATTTCTTAAAAAATCTTCTTTAAATCTACCAGTAGGAATGCTTTCATATTTGGGAAACAACATCTCTAGGGAGGTCAGATTCAAGTTGGTTCAATTTGAGTGCCTGGGTGAATATTTGGGCTCCATATGGGAACCTGAAATTTAACTTAATACAATATGAGGGAATTTCTTCAAAAATCTTCTTCTTCAGATTCACTTGTCAAAATCCTTTCATATTTGGTTTGCAACATCTCAAGGGGAGTCAGATTCAAGTTTGTACAAATTGGTTTTCTGGATTAATATTTGGGCTCCATATGATAGCCCGAATTTAACTTAGTGCAATATGAGGAAATTTCTTTAAAAAATCTTCTCCAGATCCACTAGTTAGAATGCTTTCATATTTGGTATACAACATCTCTAGGCGGGTCAAATTCAAGTTTGTTCAAATCAGGTTCTTAGGTGAATATTTGGGCTTGCTGTGGTAACCCAAATTTTAACTTAATGCAATTTGAAGAAATTTCTTTAAAAATTTTCTGCTTCAGATTCAACCGTCAGAATGCTTTCATATTTGGTATACAACATATCTAGGGAGGTCAGATTCAACTTTGTTCAAATCGAGAGCCTGGGTTAATATTTGGGCTCCCTATGAGAGCCAGAATTGGCCATGTAGCTGAAGAATTAGAAATTTTGTATTCAGTACTCTCTAGAGGTGTGTAACTAAGATTAATCCACATAGGTTGTATCAAGGGGCTTCATAGGGGAGCTCCACATTTTACATTATGATCAACTGATGAAAAGGCATGATGCTTGGACTATTTTAGTCCCTCCCGAGGGGCTCAAGGATTGTCAGTGTATCCTCTGAAGATGGATTGCTTAATGTAAACTCATTCTTGTTTCATTCATTTTTTGTCTTAAAAACATAGGTTATGACCCCCTGTTGGAATGAGCTCAACGAGCTTGTTCCAACAAGGGGTCATAACCTATTTTTTGAGACACAAAATGAAAAAAATAATGAAAAATAATTGCCAATTTTTGTGAATAGCACTGGCCGGTTTTGGCCGTTACGTTGGGTAAAGGGTTAACTTGGAGAAAAAACAGTAGTTTATACGACACCACTCACCAGAACAAGCCTTGCCTGTAAGTATCTACATTGGGTTCATCCTAACTTCCTTTTCATCATTCTTAGGGATCAGTTACTAAGGTTATTGGAAGCCCGGTGGCTTGGGGACTTCAAACCGAAAGGTCAATGATCGATTCCTGTCAGGGGTAACTGCGTTGTGTCCATGGACAACACACTTAATCCTGATTGCCCATGTAAGTGGCTTGGTGGCACTGTGTACTAAGGCGGACTGCATGTCAATGGTGCACATGCTTTCAACCAATGCCGACCCTGCTTGTGTGAAGTTAGTACTTTGGGAAGACTGATGGTTGCCCGGCCGTTCTCTCCATGTACTCAGGCTTCCTCAACCTGTAAAACTGTCTGACACAAGGTGACCCTGGCTGTCAAAAGTGTCATTAAACTCCGATAATTAAAAAATTAAATGGTTTATATCTGATATTTTACCCAAGTTAAAAAAATTGATAAATTTCTCCCTTGAGTGCAAGAAGGCTTTGCATCATCACTGTTTGTTTTTTACCTGGAAATCTGTTTTTTTTACTATTTTGACTTGTGGGACTAGAACATTAACCAACTATATCTTGTTTGACAGAGCTTTGTCAAACAAGGCAGAATTGATTAAATTTCTAGTTATATTATGGGAAATATTTGCAGCATGATATTTTTGTATGTTGACATCAGTGTGCAGAGGATTGCGTATAGGGTCCCCGCGAATCTTCAAGATTCGATTCAGTTTTGAATCTTAAGTTGGTATTCGGTTTGATTCAAATCAGCTGCATGATTCATTTCTATTCGAATCTTTTCACCGGAATATAGCATAGCATCAGTCATCTTCGTTGTCTCACAATACCTATAGTTCTGATGGAAATTGTACAAATATAATGTTGAAAATAATTAATAATAATAATTAAGGCTTGGTGCGGTTTCCGCTATCTAAACAGAAACATCTGTACCCATGCCACCAGCCATCCTAATTCCAGTCTCACTAGATACTACTGCATTTGAAAGAAAATTTAAAGTTTCCAAGCAATATCAACAATGAGCTGTTGCTAGCAGCTAGCCTTGTGCAGTGCCTAGTACCGATTGTTCACGCACCGTTTCTGTTTTTTAACCATAATCCTTATTGGGTAATATTCCAACTACAACACCAAGGCATGCCTTCGACGTGTTATAGTTGGAATATTTAATCAGTCTGTACTTGAGCCATCACTGTTGGAACAAATCAGGTTCACAGCAATCCCCCCCCCCCCCCCTTCCCCCAGTTGGTTATCTCCAAGATGTCCCTGATTCGATTCAAGATTTGAGTTGAATTCAAAGAATATACCCAGTTTGATTTGAGATTTGATTTGAAGCAAAAATGGGGGATTCACAGGACTTGAGTAAGTGTAAAAAGTCACACAGAGTTTGTGAGAGGAAAGTAGTCAATACTGCAGATTGCCTTTCACTGGCAGATTCAGTTTGAACATGGTATCAATGCTGCCCACTAGCCTTATCTCTTGAACATCATATGTGTAATTTATATATAATCAGTTACTCACCTTGAATAGCACAAGACATTTGCAAAAACTAATCTTGAATGACTGCAAATTTGAACGGCATTTTTTGTGAATAGCGTTGGCCAGTCCGTTTACCTTAGTTAATGGGTTAAATTGGACTTTTGTATGATGTTGAGAAGGTAACGTATCTGCTTGAATGTATGAGCTCAAGTGATAAACCAAGAATTGGGGGAAAGCCCATAAAAAAGATATTGAAAGGTATATTTCTAAGCGGCAGAAATCAGAAATATCACAAACATGATAATGCACAAAAGGTGAAAATACAGTGGAACCCTGTTAATTGAATAGCCACTTTGCCAATGAAAATTATTCAATTAAGAATATTCAATTAACAGGGATTGCTTCACTTTCCTGTATTGTAGAGGTAAACTTTGCATTTTATTCTATTATATCTTGTTTGACTGAGCTCCATGAGCTCTGTCAAACAAGATATAATAGATTAAATGCCTGTATTAGATGTACTGAGATCAAATACTGGTCTATAAATAAAGGGAAACTGCAGAGAGTTGGGGTAATTACGTGACAGGTTGCAAGATTTTTATTCAATTACAGGAATTTACTCTATGACCTATATTCAATTAACAAGCCAAATTTGTACTGTATGTATGGAAAATGGTTTTGTGTTGGGAAATTATATTTAATTAACAGGGTTATTTAGTTAAGAGATATCCATTTAAGTGGGTTCCACTGTTTTTACATTTTTTTCTTTTCCTATTGGACCAAACCATGGTTTTCCCAAATTGGGCCAGTCTAAAGTCCTGAATAGGCACATTCTTGTCAAGCTAGTTCCAAATGGAGGTTGTAAGCTAGGATGTGAAAGTGAAAGGTCGTTTATTTGAAAAAAAACAACCTACTTTTGTCTGGTATTTGTTTTTTGGTAAATAGTTAAATGTAATGGTAGCCTTTTCTGATGTAATTTGCTATTAATACTTGCTGATGGTAGTCAGAAAATCATTGTTCAAAAAGTGTCTAAACATGTCTGAGCAATTTGTTACATCACTGCACCACACAAAAAAAATATCCACGCAGTGTGGTGTAAACCATTTTTTGCTCTTAAAAACAGTTTGTACTCATTTTCTTTCTCACTCAAATGTTATCATGTTCACACTACAGGTTCTTGGAAAACCTTTGAAAAAACATTGGAATGCCATTTGTTTTCTTTTTAAATTTGGGTTTCAAAAACAGACAAGAAATTTAGAGTGATAAGTATAAAATGTTTTGCCTGAAACTATGCAATTTTTTTCATCTTTCCTGTCACTGTACTTATTGGTGTATGGTGGTATGATTTTTGCAAGAAGATGATGGTGATGAGGTGAGAAGACAGCTTCACGAAGAAGATGTTCTCAAGAGAGCCAGTACACAAAAGAAGAACTGCAGTTGGTACCAAAGAACCCAACCGATGGAAGATTGAGTGAGGGTCGTTGTTTTCAGATGATGATGATGATGATGATGATGGTGATGATGATGCCAGTTATGTAGATCATGATGGTGGTGATGGTAATGATCATGCTGATGATGGATGTTCCAGATTATGATGAAATCCTTCGAAGAAACCATTTCTTGCCCACCCGAGCTGGTTTACCAAGAGGAGATGAAGAATGGTAGCAGATGCCTGGTACAATAATGGATGATTGTGAAGTCGTTGATGTATCTTACAATCAGTGGAAGATGCTGTAAAGATGAATGAGAGATGAGAAAATTGCAGAAATGGTCCTATCCATTAATGGTGTTGTACACAAGATAAAGAGTGAAGAATGAAGTTACTGGTGAGATGAGTAATTGATGGGTTAAAGAATACAGAAAATAAAGAACAGAATATGGTGGGGAGTATCGTTGATGGTTTCAAGAATAAAGAATAATGAAAATAGAAGATGCTTGTCGTCATTGGAAATGTTTAATTAATGTTAAGATGTAGATTGGTAAGAAATAGGGATAACCTCCTATTTAGAATTTCAGCGTAGGTGGGCATAGAGAAGAACAGAAGATTACAGGTAAGTCATTGTTAGGTAATAGATCTTTTTCTTAAAAGCATGTATGTCTGTCATTTAAATTTTAGGACATCCAGCAACTGAAAATGCTTAAAATCAGGACAAAGTTTTCCACTTTTTGAAAATGCTTGAACTTGGCTTCCCAAAGCTACAATCCTTGAAAGTACCTGAAATCAATGCTGTAGATTGCCAGTACTCTTGTTGAAGGATTTTTACAATTATTGATTGCTTTATTGAAAGCCAATTGGGGTTGGGGAGGGGGGGGGGGTGGGGGTAGGGGAGAGGCTGGATGGGGGGGGGGGGCTGAAGGGATGTCCCAAGGACATATGTCAGTGTGCACACTACCTGGTGATTTCCTCATAAGAAATAAGGCACCTGATTTTGTTTGTTTGCTTTAACCCTTTACCCAATGCAGACGATATCAAAATTTATGATTTTAAATATAATTTTTTTTAATTTTTCAAAAAATTTCAACAAAACCATATCATGTGACCCCTCATTGGAACGAGCTCAATGAGCTCGTTCCAATGAGGGGTCACATGATATGGTTTTGTTGAAATATTTTGAAAAATTTAATTTTTTCAACTGCTCAATTTTCATATTACGCGGGCGGATGCGGCGATTCGTTAGGTAAAGGGTTAAAGGACCTTAGACATATAACAAGAACATACACTCGAATTCCCCTTTACAGAACCATAATCTTTAATTTTATATGAGGGAAAGGTTTCATTTCATAGTTGAGGAGATGGAGAAAGTGCCAATGGAGAAATAATAAAACAGTTTGTGTAAGAATGCTGGGAGATTAGGAGGGATAGTGGGGAAGGAGTGACTAGGTGAGTGACTGTTGATGTGGGTTTCCTCATTCGAGGACTGCTGTAAATCAGCAGAACGCCAAAGAAATACAGAGAACGACACCGCGTGTGAATGGGTTAATCCATATGGCACAAGTGCCATATCGATTAACCCATTCACATACATGTCATTATGCCTTCACGTATTTAAAAACAACTATTAGAGAGACACCCGGCAATTCATTTAACAACTATCAACAAAAAGAACACATTTTATCGTGTTACTGTTTCGTCCCCAGAATTCCAATGTGTTCTATGTACCCACTGGCACATAAAACACATTGGAACTCAGGGGACGATTTTTAGCTATCGCCTGCGAATCAAATTGTGGTGCACGAATTGTAGAAAATTCCAGTGAAATTTTTCTTCTTTATAAAAATAGCCTGTCAACGATTTCCATTCCACACATATGTGCGGAATGGATTTTCATTTTTCGCATGGTTTAGTGTTGCTGTAGATGGGGATTTCATAGAACAAGCGTGTAATAATTATTATTATTGTTTTCTTTATAATTAGGATAAAACTTTGTGGTCTTTCACTTTAGAGATGCAGCGATGTCATGTAAAAAAAAAAACACTGTTGGAAAGTGCTCAAGCCATTTTCCACAGTATCACATCACAACACCTCATTAAAAAAAAGTTGTCAACAAGCTGTAGTATTCTAGTTGCTCATCACAATTACTTATTACTTGCCTTTCTCTTGCTAAAATAGAATCAGAAAAGAATTTAAGGGATGCACAAATTGAAAATTTGAAAAATTTAAAATTTAAAATAAACCCACAAAGGTTATGCAAAAAACAAAATTGTTTAACCCTTTTGAGTCAAGATAACCCTAATCCCATTGCACATTGTCAGTGCTTTTTTTTTTAACTGGTAGATTGTTTAATTATTTTTGGTCACCAATTTTTGCTCACCAATTTTTGCTCATTTGTTTTTTAACTTGTTACAATTTATGGGACTTTAAACTGGAAGGACCATTCTTCGATCTCCATCAGGGGTAACTGTATTGTGTCCTTGTGCGAGGCACTTAATCCTATGTGCCTGTGTGGGGGCACAGTGGTGCTGTGTTCTAAGGCAAACTGCATGTCAGTGGTGCACTTGTCTTCAACCAGCGCAAACCCTGCTTGTGCAGAGTTGATTATTTGGGGAGTTTGACAGTTGTTGCTCACAGCTGCTCGTTGGTTCTTTCCATATACTCTGTCTTTCCCCACCCTTTACACTATCTGAAACAAGGAGACCCTGGCTGTCAAAAGTGTTTTTGAACCCCAATAATAAAAATTCATTTTAAATATAATATGAAGCACATCCACAGAATATGAAGCCTTCAAGTCCTGGTACCTGCACGTCAGAATAAATACCAAATATAGGCTTCTAAAACTTGAGCAGTTAACCCTTTACCCAAACATAATGGCCAAAACCGGCCAGCGCTGTTCACAAAAATCATCAATTTTTTTCTTTTTTTCTTTTTTTGTCTCAAAAACATAGGTTATGTCCCCTCTTTGGAATGAGCTCATTCCAATGAGGGGTCATAATCTATGTTTTTGAGACAAAAAATGAAAAAAATGATTTACTCAAGAATTTCTTATCAACCTACCCACAATTGTTTACTACAGGCTTGCACTACAGTGGAAGTCCCTAACTCGGATAATATACTCTCTATTTTTGTCTTTCCCAAGCAGTTTGGGAAAGAAAAGTGGTGCAAAAGTACCAAGAAAAAATAAGCCAAAACTGGGTTGAGTGCAACTGGCACAGACCCAGTACGGGACGCTCTCTTCCAAGTACAAGTCCACGACTTCCGTTGCCAGTGCGCATATGCGTCGCTAATGACTCATTCTTTTTTTTATCCGAGACACGTGAAGGATGTGTCTCCGCCATATGCATTATGAAACAGTGATAATTCAACTCGTCGATAATGGTTTTCCTGTGACTGGAATTATGGATCTGAAGATCGTATAATAAGAGGACTGTGTTTTATATATTCTCGTTAATATTTTCAACCACATTCTCATTGTATATTATTTACTATTCCGTTTTCGCGAATTTTTTTCGACATCGTGTCAACACTGTTCGACAATGAAATTTTTCGGTTGATAAATTTAATTGTTATTGGAGTTAGGTGTCAATCAGGGACTGTCTGGACAGGATTTCTTTACTCTGTTGAGGGCTGAATTTCTGTTTTTTTGGTCCCTGTCGGCCATCTGGGTTCTGTCGTGTACCCACCGTTTTTTTTTCTGCCACCTTCTCTCGTAGTTGAGGGTGTTCTACTTTCTGTATCTGTTGAGTTCATCTTTTTCTTCTACTGCTCTCACCTCTGTTTTTTCCGGTTCGGTTCCTTTAGGGCAATTCCTTTTGCCCTCGCCTTGGTGCGTTCTCGTGGCTGTTTCTTCCGCAACCGTAGGTGGTGTGGAATGCTGTCGATTTGGGCCCTCCCGCACTTGTGGCACAGGGGGCGGGAAGGGGGGGCACGCTGTTGTTTCGGGGGCTCCCGACTCGACCACATCTGGTGTGAGTTATACCCCCTCCGTGGGGGATGTGCAGCTCCTCTCGCACCCGCGGGGGTGGAGAACAATGTCGTTTCGGGGCCTCCCAACTCGACCTCGTCTGGTGAGAATTACTCCCCCTCCATGGGGGATGTGCAGCTCCTCCTGGGGGGGTGGGGGGGAATGCTGTCGTTTCGGTTCCTCCCAGCTTGACCACGTCTAGTGAGAGTTTTTCCCCTTCCGTGGGGGGATGTGAAGTTTTTTTGTTTTTTTACCGTGGTGGATACTGTGGGAGCTGTTGGATTTCTGGTGAAGAGATGCCTGGTTCCGGGACTATGCGCCCTCTCCAGTCGACATCTGAAGCTGTCACTAGGGTTGTGACTCCTTTGGAGGCCGAGCTAGGTGGCTCTCTCCCCTTTTCCGCCAGTTCCAACAGCTCCTGTTGTATCTGCTGCTACTGCTGTTCCGTCTACTACGTCATCGGGCCCCATTTTTAG
This sequence comes from Pictodentalium vernedei, assembly GCA_031216915.1. NCBI lineage: Eukaryota > Metazoa > Mollusca > Scaphopoda > Dentaliida > Dentaliidae > Pictodentalium > Pictodentalium vernedei. Next base: position 86,374,377 of record CM062291.1, read on the forward strand.
CCGGACTCGGCTTATCCCTGCAATGGTCTGCAGGGATGTCTGTAGTGTGGTTCTGGGGTATCGGCCTCAGCCTTCCCTGACTTCAACTCGGCGAAGTCGGAAGTGGCTGCCGACTGAACCCCCCTACTGTGTCCTCTCAGCCGTTGAGCACATTAGTTTTATACCTGCAGTGGTCTGCAGCGGTGTCTGGGAGTGTAGACGTGTGGGTATCGCCCTCAGCCTTCCCTGACTTCAAGTCGGCGAAGTGGCTGCCGGCCGGACCCTCTACTGTGGTCTCTGCGCCATCGAGTACCACAGCTTTGTCATTGGCATTTTCCGTCCACTCATTCTGGTCACATGGCCAGTTTTGCGGGACCAATGCCTTCTGTGCAGCCTGGACCTTCTGCCCCGCAGAGGTCCGCGGAAACTCTCCTGAGTTCCCGCTATGTTGATCCTCGGGGTGTGTTGTACCCCTATACACGTCTGCCCTCAGATGTTTCGGCTGCTGCCTGTCGCCCCGCTTCGTGTGGATTGGAGGATCGTGACCCTTCGCTGGTTAAGAGGGTCAGGTGTGAAGCCACTTTGCTGGTTCGTTCCCATGTCGAACCAGCTGGTACGGGCATTTGAGCTTAGAGAGGCCCTCTTCCCGTTGCTTCCAGCGAGGCAGCGAGTGGTTTCCCCCTATGGCTCCTCCTCACGGGATTGGAAACAGGCCGCTTTCTGATCCCCCTGGTGCCTACACCATAGGAGGCGTCAGCTGGTTTGCCCACGACGGGCTATGTGTCTTCCGACTCTGGGGAGGAGTCAGACATCCTTGATGTCGAGAGCCAGCAGTCTTCTGACTTGGGGGCAGCTCTTGACTTTGTGTTAGGGTTCCTTCTGGATCTCAAACCATCAAACCAGCCGATAGTGTCAGCCAGGCCGCGATCATCGGTCGCGCACCTACATCCTGTGGAGCAACCTGCTTCTGGGCGTCTTCGACTGTGCCAGTCAGTACAGGTGGTTGAAAAATGTTCAGCATTGGACTCTAAGCTGAGTTCCAAGGCTATGAAGGCTCCGTTCTTCACCAGGGTTGACACCTTTTTGCCTCCGGTGCGTTATTGTTACTACGATTGATTTCGCCAATCCTCCAGTCTGCCAGACTTTGACGGTTTTGGATCAGGACTCCAATTCCCTCGGGCTTTCCAAGCCCAAGTTGGCCGTCATTCCTATGACGACTTTGGAGTCCATGTTGGGCTTATTGATAGAAATTCTGGGTATGCTTTCTCTCTCCAATCACCTCGTATCTGCCTCCAGATAGGTTTGATGATGTACAGGCTCCTTTGCGTGTGCTGTCCAAGGCGCTCATGCATCTTACTCACACGCATGTCTGTGACACAGCTATTTTGGAACTAGTTTGAAGGGACTCTGTGCTGGACACAGGCCGATCCCTTCCTGGGGGCAGCACGCTGCTCTTCGATCTGCTTCTTTGGCAGGTCCGCTATTGTTCCATGGGTTCCATGTCGATGGTCCGGGATGACATCCTACTTCATTCCAAAGATCAGCTGCTGCTTTGTCAGCTTGATCAGCCTTCTAGGGGAGGCAGGGACCATTCAAAGCCTAACAAGTACCCTTCTGCTTCCTCTGCAAAGCAAAGGGCTGATCCTTCTGCCACCGCTTCTACTTCTTACTCACGGGGTAAGGGTAAGTGCCGGCAGGCTAGAGGGAAGTCTCAGGATTCTTCATTCAGTAGAGGAGGTGGTTTCTCCTCTCGCGGGTCTCTTTGGGGCTCGAACTGAAGGTCCTCACCTCGATTCATCCAGGTTGGAGGAAGGATAGCAGAGTTCGCAGACCGTTGGGCCACCATCACATCCGATCCTTGGGTGTTAGATGTTGTTTGGTCCGGGCTGCGAATATCCTTCCGAAGGCACCCCACTCTGTCCAGAGTGCCTCTTCCAACCACAGTTCCTTCAGACGTTTTACGTCGGGAGCTTTTGTCCACGGAGATAGACAATCTCCTGGCCAAGGGGGCGATCGAGGTCATCAAGAACATTCAGTCAGTGGGGTTTTATTCCCACCTGTTCTTGGTGCCGAAGAAGGGTGGCCGACTCCGACCGGTTATCGATCTGAGTATCCTGAACCAGTCTATCATTGCTCCCAAGTTCAGCAAGGAGACTTTCAGGTCGGTCCGCCGTTCCATTCACCAGGGAGATTTCACTTCCAGCATCGACCTGCGAGACGCTTACTTTCACGTTCCGATTCATCGGGTGTCGCGGAAGTATCCCAGGTTTGCTTTTCTGGACGAGTTTACCAGTTGAAGGCCATGCCTTTCGGCCTCAACCTGGCTCCTTGGGCCTCCACCCGACTGATGTCGCATGTGATAGCTTTCCATCGCACACAGTCCAGGGTGACTACTTCGGCATATCTAGACGATATCCTCCAGAGGCATTCCAATGCTGCCTTACTGGAGTTGGATGTCGACATTCTGTTGAGCTTGCTCACGTCGCTAGGATTCAGAGTCAACGAGGAGAGGTCGGATTTGGTCCCTTCTCAGTCGTTTTGTCATCTGGGGATGGCCTTCAGCACTCGGTTCCCCAGGCCAGGGCTGTGATTCTCTCAGCTTTTGCTCTGACTGTGTTCCCAGTCCACATCCGCGACAGCACGGGGTATTCTCCGGCTGCTCGGTCTCTGCGGTTCGGTGACGGATCTCATTCCTCTAGGTCAGCTTCATGTCAGACCTCTCCAACACTTTCTGCTCAATCGTTGGAGGCCGAATGTCGATTCTCTGGATCTGGCGCTTCAGTTACCAGAATCTCTTATCCTCACCTTCTCCACTGGACGAATGTTCAGTGGATCACGCTGGGTGTCCCGTTGGACTTACCCACGTCCGATCGCATTCTGACGGCAGATGTCAGCGATCTCGGATGGGGTGCGACGTTGGATCCTCTAGGTCTTTCCCTTCACGGGATGTGGGACCAGGATCGGGCATCTCTACACATCATGACATCAACCAGAAGGAGCTTCTTGCTCTTCTTCTGAGTTTCAGGCAATGAATCCCTCACCTGTCGAATCGTCAGGTCCTTCTGTTGTTCAACAATTCGACAGTGGTTGCTTACATTCGGAACCAGGGCGACACGCACTTGGTTCCAATGTATGAATTGGCTCAGGATCTTCTACTGCTCGCTCAGGATGTCAACGCCAGGGTGGTTGTTGTCACATTTCCGGTCGTCTGAACGTCCTAGCCGACTCCCTGTTCCGACAGGGCAGGTTCTTTTCCACCAAGTGGATGCTCCACATGGCGGTGTTCCGTTGATCTCTTTGTGACTCCCCGTGTCCAGATGCTCTGGCTTTCTCCGTGGATGCTCTGGCCCTCCTTTGGGATGGTTTTGTCGGCTATGCCTTCCTGGCGGTTCCGATTCCGCCTCAGGTTCTCGCCCAGATATGAACCTGCAGTCGTCGAATCTTTTCGATCACACCCCTGTCGCCTCGGTGGGTGTGGATCAATCTGCTCCGCTCTCTGTTAGCAGTGGTTCTGGCATGTCTCCCTCTATGTCGCAACTTTCTTAGCCAAAGTTGCCCGAGGAGGTTTCAAGATGACCCGACTTCATTTTGCCTTCGCACATGTCTTTTATCGGGTCCTGTCTCCTCCATAGTGGTTTTTCGAGACAAGCAGTGGAGTTGCTTTTCTTCTTCAAGGAGGCTAGGTAGAAGGTTCTTCTGTCGATGATGTGCGATCACTCTGTTGCTTCTGTCACTCCTACGATCACACCGCTTGCGGAGTTTCTGGTATATGTTTGTTTCTGGGGGTCTCCAGTACATGCTTTGGAGACCTTTTTATGTGTACCCATACTATGTATGGTACACATAATGCCGTCATCCGGGGTGACCATCCGTCGTTCATCCATCTGTCTGTCCATCCATCCGTCTGTCCGTCCGGCGTCCGTATCCATTTCTTTGTCATTCGATAACTTGAAAAATATTGCTTGGATTGTCAAGTTACTTTATATTTGTGTTCAGGTTACTGATGTGCCAAGCTGTATAGTTTTTGGTGTAAATCGGATAATTTGATCCTGAGATATTAACCCTTTATCCTTCAAATTGAAAATTACTCCAATTCCATTGGCATTCGATAACTTGAACAATATTGCTTGGATTGTCTAGTTACTTTATATTTTTGTTCAGGTTACTGATGTGCCGAGCTGTATAGTTTTTGGTGTAAATCTGATGATTTGATCCCGAGATATTAACCCTTTATCCTTCAAATTGAAAATTCCTCCAATCTCTTTGGCATTCGATAACTTGAAAAATATTGCTTGGATTGTCAAGTTACTTTATATTTGTGTTCAGGTTACTGATGTGCCGAGCTGTATAGTTTTTAGTGTAAATCTGTTGTTTTGATCCTGAGATATTAACCCTTTATCCTTCAAATTGAAAATTTCTTCAATCCCTTTGGCATTTGATAACTTGAAAAATATTGCTTGGATTGTCAAGTTACTTTATATTTTGGTTCAGGTTACTGATGTGCCGAGCTGTATAGTTTTTGGTGTAAATCTGATAATTTGATCCTGAGATATTAACCCTTTATTCTTCAAATTGAAAATTCCTCCAATCCCTTTGGCATTCGATAACTTGAAAAATATTGCTTGGATTGTCTAGTTACTTTATATTTGTGTTCAGGTTACTGATGTTCTGAGCTGTATAGTTTTTGGTGTAAATTTGATGATTTGATCCCGAGATGTTAACCCTTTATCCTTCAAATTGAAAAATTCCTCCAATCCCTTTGGCATTCGATGACTTGAAAAATATTACTTGGATTGTCAAGTTACTTTATATTTGTGTTCAGGTTACTATATTTGTGTTCAGGTTACTGATGTGCCGAGCTGTATAGTTTTTGGTGTAAATTTGTTATAATGATCCTGAGATATTAACCCTTTATCCTTCAAATTGAAAATTCCTCCAATCCCTTTGGCATTCGATAACTTGAAAAATATTGCTTGGATTGTCAAGTTACTTTATATTTGTGTTCAGGTTACTGATTAGCCGAGCTGTATAGTTTTTGGTGTAAATCTGATAATTTAATCCTGAGATATTAACCCTTTATCCTTCAAATTGAAAATTCCTCCAATCCCTTTCGCATTTGATAACTTGAAAAATATTGCTTGGATTGTCAAGTTACTTTATAATTGTGTTCAGGTTACTGATGTGCTGAGCTGTATAGTTTTTGGTGTAAATCTGATAATTTGAGCCGGAGATATTAACCCCCTTTATCCTTCAAATTGAAAATTTCTCCAATCCCTTTGGCATGAGATAACTCAAAAAATTTCAATCCGATTGTCATGTTACTTTATATATTTATTCAGGTTACTGATGTGCTGTGCTGTATAGATTTTTATGTAAATCTGATAATTTGATCCGGAGATATTAACCCTTTATCCATCAAATTAGGCACTCCTACAATCCATTTCTATATGTACCCATACCTTGTATGGTGTACATTATGTCAGCATCCATGGTGGCCCTCCGTCATACAGTTTTCTACTAATAGCGCGTATGGGTACACATCTGACGATTTCATCGGCCTATTTTTTCATATGTGGTACCGCATTGTTTCGACATGCATCCTTGCCTCTCCAAACTTGTTCAGCTCTTTTCCTTGAAAAGGCCTAGGACTTTGTAGTTTACTCTACTTTCTTGGGCGCTGCTCTGCATGGGGGTGGGGGGCGTTCGCGCCTTTATCCTGGATGGATATGCGTTTTCTCACATGCCAGATCTCTCCTGCATCCGTTTCTCGATGGATTTGTCTTGCTATTCGTGCAGCTTCCGCTCGTCTAGCTTCTGGTGATTGTATTACCAATTGTTTTTTCTCCCACGAGGTGCGTGCATTGTCTTCCTCTTGGGGCTTTTACTAACTCCGTCATGTTGTCGGATGTTATACTGGCAGCCTACTGGAGAAATGCTACCTTCTCCATTTATCTGTGACAGTTGCAAGAATATAATATAATATAATATAATAGAATACATGCTCAAGTGTCATGAGAATGTAGGAAAAAGACAGTTTCTGGATACTTGAATGTTCTGTTAATGTAATATTCTTCACTTGCAAAATGGTTATCTAGTCAACGGGGTTCCACTGTTTTTCCGCTAGAGGGACCTGGGATCCCCCTGAACGTCCCCATTCCCCTCGCCCTAAATTCCCCTAACCGCTCATTCCACAGTTGATATAAATTGCTACAATAGGTTTGAGATGAGGGAAAATGTGAAATAAAACTCTCATTCTACCAACGCAATACATTCGATGGTAGTAATCACGGGTTACACCAAACAGGAAAGGAAATGCATTGTAAAATTGTACACGAATGTCGGTCAGAGATCAATTAATAAAACTCTCTGGGTTCACAAAGATGTCGTGCAACAGTGTATGAGAGAGTTGGCAAACTTCAAGTCAATCGGTGACTGATGTCACAACTGCAGGATTTTTTATTTCTGTGTAATCTCTTCTGAGTAAACTGTTGCGACATATAATGGTTGTTTTAGCAGTCAGACACATTTAAAAAAATGAGTTGCAAGGAAGGTTACTATTCGGGCTATATTTTTCGGACACCCCAGTACACACAATCGTTGTTGGACTGGATCATCCATGCCACCATGGACATGTATTGTCGGTAACTATTGTAATCTGTATGAATGATTTTTCACCTGAATATCTCCTCATTGGTCGTTATTCTCCCACAATTACTAGCTCTCGGAATGTGAAAATCTACATAAATCTAGCTGTGAAAAACCTCAAATATCCCCCAGAGGAAGGAAATGGAGGTTTTGGGACCCCAGAATTTAAATTTTCCTCTTGGTTGCCCAATTACGTCCTCATTTATTTTTCCCTAGTGGAAACACTGACGATTTTCCCAAAATTACCACCCCCAGACATTTTTACCCCAGCAAAAACCCTGCTTTATTGTATAGTTAGGCGAGGGGTTTATCACAGGTTTCCATATACTCTTGAAAATCGCGAAAAAGTCTTGAATTTAAAAAAAAATTAAGCTCTTTGAAAACTTTTAAATTTAATGTCTGGGCCCAGAAAAGTAACAAAACCCTTGATAATTCTTGAATTTTAAGTACAGACTGTGAAAAGTGTTGAAAATATATGATGTCACAAAATATGTCTGATGTGTTGTCCATTGAAAAAATAGACTCATTCAACTTGTTGGCCTTAAAAATTCTTGATTCCTTTATTTTTCTATCCTTCAAAACTCCTGAATTTGAATTGAAAAGGGTTTTTGAAAAAAATCACAGTAGATATGGATTTTTATCTTTCTACAAGAACATATTTCCCCTAATACATGTGAAAATGTCTGGACAAAATACATAGAGATTATTACCATTATGTGGATGTACAAAATATGTATCCGAGTAGAGCTCCAGGTTCTAAGATCACGACGAACCGAAAACGTTATCTACCCTTAGAACCCGGAGCAAGACTCAAACAACTTTTTGTCTGTTCGCCTCATATTTCAGGTTTGGGTTATCAGATTTCAATGAAATTTGGAATAAATATTGTTTATGGGAAAGGCTTTCAAGTGAGTAATATCCGTGCAGTAAAACAAAGAAAATACATGCAAATCACTTCCCCACATGTGGCATTATGTCTTTGTTTTTATAAGGTTTGGGTTATCACATTTCAATGAAATTTGGAATGAAGATTGTTTATGGGAAAGGCTTTTAAGTGAGTCATGTCCCTGCAGTGAAAGAAAGAAAATACATGCAAATCACCTCCCCACATGTTGCATTATGTCTTTGTTCTACATCTCTTATGTGGATGGTCCATTCATCACTAGACTTCAGTAACAGGTGTTTTTGGCCTTCACAATTACCTTGCTGTAAAACAAAGACAGTAATTTTGCTGTTTGTCTCGTAAAATACTTTTTTTGTCTGTTCGCCTCATATCTCCTGTTTGAGGTTCGTGGCTTTCAAAGAAATTTGGAATGAAGATTGTTATGGGAATAGCTTTCACGGTATCATGGTTCATTTCTTCTCTTGTCATTGTTTGGCAGTATGCACCTTGGGGTATGCCCTGGGGCGTGGCCCCCTCTTGTTGAAGCTGAAGTTGAAGATGCCTTCGAGCTCTGCAACAATGCTATCTTTACCATGAATGTTAAATTTTCTCCCCTTTACTAATATTCACCTGACATTGAATTGTAGTAGCTTCAGGTTTTAATCCTCTGCACATTGATGTCAAAATTTCAAGCAATAATTGTATCCCATAGGAATCTAGCCAAATCAGTCTTGTTTGACAGAGCTCACTTAGCTAGGTCAATTAAGGTTGAATTGTTTAAATTCCTAGTTGCATTATGGGGAAAATTTGCAGTTCGAAATTTTGATATATCAGTAGAGGGTTTTTTTCTCAACTCTCTGCAGCTCATGTCAAAATGGCAAAGTTTTCAGCAGCTATTTCCCATAATGGAATTTGATCTTTAACCAACTATACCTTGTTTGACAGAGCTCAGTGAGCTCTGTCAAACGAGATATAATTGGTTAAATTCCTAGTTGAACAAGAGTAAAACTGAGGGTTGAGGGATTGGAGAAAATTTGGTTGCACTACCAGAGTGTTAGGGGTTAAAGAATGCACTTCACATGCAGTGAAGATATGTAGGATGTCTAGGAGAATTTTGGCCATGTTGCTAATCACATACCTGTCCAAAATACCAGTCTAACAGAAGAATATTCCGGGGAAGTAAAATGGGGAAGCGGGATTGGAGAATGAAGCATGAGTGGGTGACACAAAGGAGAGAGTTAGTATGCTTATTGGAGAGGTTGGGAAGAACAGGGTACAGGATGTCATCAAGCCATTTGTCTCTGAGTATTGGGAGGCAGGGACCAGCCGTGAGGTCGACTAGGGCGATTATGTCGCCCTTCTAAGCCCGAAGTCGCCTAGAAAAATAGCCGGGGCGATTACAAGTCGCCCTCTAAAAATTGTCCAAAATGAGGAAAGACTGAACAGTTGAACTGTGTGATGCGAGGTTTACATAAAACGATTATTTTCAAGGATCAAATGTGCTTGAGTGCGATAAATGGGCATTTTAATTCGTCGAATAAACGACCATTTATTTGAAATCACACGTCAATCAATTGTCCATTGTCGCTTTTGGCGGATTTTTTTTTTCTATTTTGTTGCATTTCAGTCGGAGCTTCAAGTGTTGAAACGAAAGTAAGTGACTTACGCGACTCAACAAAATAACCCAGTTTGAAAGTAGGTTACCTCGCTTAGGATGCCGAAAAAGTATACACAACGGACGTATTTTATAACACTGTATTTTTATTTCGTTTTGCCGACGACTGTTAACTGTTGGCCGTCTATTCCTAGAAACATACGAATGGAATTGAAACACATGAAAAAAAAAGCTTTAGTGATGACATGAAAAGCTTTGTACAGGGCACAAGTGCACATGTGGACGATCTTGAAAAGGGTCCTCCTAAACACCGGAATGACAGGAAATGACGCGGAGTGCCACAAAATGATGCGGAATGACATTTCTTTTACAAAATACTCGATCCCAGAATGAATTTTGTTTATTAACTAACCAAGTACCTCCCAAGCAACCTTCTTACATCTGGTCCTGTTCACACTTTCAGACTTAGGAAATTATTAGCTTAGTAGACTTTGGTGAAAGGCAACCACAGGAGGGTGCTGGGGGATTGGCATGAATAAGAGGGGAGGGGTCATGAAGGAGAGGGTAGCATTGGGGGATTTTCAGTCAATAATTACATTGTGATTTTTTAACCTGGCATAGATGCATCATAGACAACTGGACCTGGATTAATCAGACGTTAATGGAGGACCATAAATTGAAAATATGAAGGGGCGGCAGGGGGATGGTACATGAATATTCTTAATTTTCCCCACTTGCCTATGAAGTCTCCCTACATGACTCTGCAGTCTCCCTATTTTTTCTGGAGGGAGACTTGAAGTCTCCCCAAAATTTCCCTCTTGGCTGGTTCCTGTTGGGAAGAGAGAAGAGGCATGAGGACAGGGAGGCATTTTGAAGCACGGGTAATCAAGGCTCTCTCACCTGAGAACCATGACAAATCAGTGGTCGGCCAAAGTGTTATTATTATCATATTGCCTTACAGCAGTCTTCTCTCCATTTTATGAGTAATTTAAGATAAAATAGGTATTAAAAGGTAAATAATGAATGTACTCTTTACAGGAATGAGAGAGTTCTGGTAATCTACTGATTTCAGCTAACTGATAATCAAAGTGCTGAAATTTTATTTTCTATCAGTTTCTCGAGTCCTACTGCATGGTCCTTTGGGCTACTACATGCTCTCTTTTTATAACCAATGCAAACTTGAAAAAAAATTTAAATTAAATGATTTATTTATGTCTGATATTTTACTCTAGTTAAAAAAATTGATAAATTTGTCCTGTGAGTACAAAAGCATTGCAAAGCTTTCTTGCACTCAAGGGATGAAATACACCACCACCCATGCTATTCTGCAGATTATGAGGCCTAAAACATAAAACAAACCAAGAACATGAATTTTTGAATGCAAAGAAATAATTACAAAAATAAAAAATAAAATAAAAAATCACCCACCCATATGCAATTTTACAAAAAATGGCCTCAGATACAGAAGATGTACTTTGTGGGGCCGTAGTATGTAAATATATGTACCTCTGAGAATAATTTGATATTTTATTTTTAATATGAGAATTTCAACTAATTTATAATTGCTTTCTATTCTCACCTTGATTCTTTAAACTATTATACAACATGTAGGATTGAAATTTATTACTTTTACCCAAAATGCAATTTTTCTTGCAGAAAGGAAATCATTATATAGAGGAGGAAGCATTACTGTAAAAAAAGTTCAATTCATGCCTTTAATCTTCAATTTGGTTTCCATTTATCATGAATAATATTTTATTGTACTCCTCAGAATATCAGAATTAAGCCTTTTTTCCAAACTTAGTGGCTAAACCCAGCCAGCAATATTCACAAAACTGGCCATTCAATTTTATGTCTCAAAATATTCCCCAACTGAGCTCAAAGCATTACATTAAATTTTTTTAGTTGTTCAAAAACATTTTTGTAAGTGTCATCATCTGTTCATGTTGGGTAAAGGGGTAATTTATTCCAGAGCATCCTTTCCCAGATATTTTTCTTTAATTTCTCAAAAATACAGGGGTTAACCCTTTACCTAACGAATCGGCTGCATCCGCCCTCGTAATATGCAAATTCAGCAGTTGAAAAATATATTAATTTTCAGAAAATTACAACAAAACTATATCATGTGACCCCTCATTGGAATGAGCTCATCGAGCTCGTTCCAATGAGGGGGAGTCACATGATATGGTTTTGTTGAAATATTTTGAAAATTTTGAAAAAATAAAATTTAAAATCATAAATTTTGATATCGTCTGCATTGGGTAAAGGGTTAAAGGCATGAATTTGACTTGTTTGTATGCTTGTGCTTCATTATAAGTTATTATGATGATTTGACAGTAACATGGTCTCTGGTTTTCCGCTTGGAGCTTATGTTCAACTGAATCTCAATAGCATATATATTCAGGGATTCTTCTGCTCTCTTTGGGAAAGGGTCTGGGGCTCATTCCACTGGGAAAATTTGCATCATGTGGGCACAAATTGGGAATTTGTTTTAGAGGCAAAAAACATACAAAGACTAAGAAATTTTACATTTAAATTGAAAAGAGAATATTAAAGCCGATACCTAACCAACTGCGTGTAGTCTACAAGTAAGTTTTATAACAAAATGTCACCCATGGAATCACGCCCACGGGTACCCTGGGAAGTGAAGCAGTGCCTGTTCACTGCTGTAAACAGGCTCTGTTTTACTGGTAAAATAGGACCCAGTCACCCAATGCTTGGGCGATGCGAACCCTCTCTAAAATGGGCAACATGGCTTATTAACGCTCACCCTTGGTCTTGAGTTGATACTCATGTTGTGGTCATGATTAGCAATTGTGCAAAAATATGGAATCTTGCTCACCCCTGTCTCTGTAGCCTTTATAAAACTGTACTTATACTATTAAAGAAGAACTTGTAATTTGCCTTTGAATTCAGAGAGTTTTTAAGCTTTGTTAGGTAAGCATTTAAATTTTAAGATACAGTTGGTGTCTGGAACTGGGTGGTTGTAAGGCCTCAGAAAACCAACGGTTTTCTGAGGCCTTACAACCACCCAGTTCCAGACACCAATTGTGCATTAAATTTTTCTCTGAGTGGGAGGTGAGATTGGGAAATTTTGGATTGATAATTGTGAAAAATCATGCCCAAATACCATGGGGAAAGGGTCCCATATTCGGCCCTTGTAAACACCCCTAAAATCCCTGATGTCCCAATAACCCCCTACCCACAGCCCCAAACCCACATCATGAAATGAACAATCAACTTTTAACAATTACAATTTTAGTAAATAAACCTTTCATGTTTTCCACATCTTCACTTGAAAAATAATCTATAAATCAGATAAAGATCAAAGTCACCCCATCTAAGTTCAAATCGTAAAACGATTTGTAATTTAAAAACAACACGTCATTTGGAACATCCTCTGCTGCATGTGTGAAAAATCTAGAAAAATGAAGCAGTTTGCAAGTCACTCCAATCATGAAATCCCCTGTGGGAACCCTGGGAAATGAAGCAGTGCTTGTTTACTGTGGTATGGTAAACAAGCTCTATTTCATTGATAAAATAGGACCCACTCACCAATGCTTGGGGTGGAAGTCCTGTAAAATGGGCAACATGGGTATAAACGATAACTTAACTTGACTTTATCTCCATGTTATGGTCACAATTAGCCATTGTGTAGAAGTATGTGACCTTAAACACCAATAAATAAATTGATGAAATAAATTGTGAAACAGGCAACCTGATTTCAAATATACATCAAATTGTAACATATGCTACCGGAGCCATAAACATAGAAAAAATATGCGAGCTTTCAACCAATCAGAGAGCAAGAGTGCAAGGCTTTTAGTCTTATTTGAACATAATGTGATGTAAGTTGGTGCAAAATTGGGAAGATTTTCCTTGATGGTACTGGCAACTTTTGTTTCAGTCATAATCCTTATTTTCAGAGTCTTGGCTTTAGATTATTGGTAAGGTGCATGAGTAATACAAATTTTTGTTTGTTTGTTTGAATATATCAAAACTTACGAGTAAGCTGTAGACAGGCCTGAAAATAAGCAGTTTGACATTTACAGAATGAAGGAGCACGGTGGCTCAGTAGGTAGAGGTGCAGGCTGCAAGCCGAGAGGTCCTCGGTTCGAATCCCACCTGCGGCAACCGCGTTGTGTCCTTGGGCAAGACACTTCATCTCCATTGCCTGTGTGGGGGCACGATGATGCCGTGTACTAAGGCGTACTGCACATCGATGGTACGCATGTCTTCAACCAGTCTAACCCTGCCTGTGCTACAGTGCGGAGTTACGATGTTGGGGAGCTGGCAGCTGCTCGTCGTTGCTCGGTGGTTCTCTCCGGGTACTCCGGCTTCCTCCACCCGTAAAACTGTCGGGGTCATGATTAGCCATTGTGCATAAATATGTGACCTTAAACATCAATAAAAATAAATAAAATAAATTTTACAGAATGAGGTCCCCAGAGGGCGAATTTGATGATGCTATCCCATACAGTGAGACAATTTATCCTCTGGGTACCTCTTTCTGTTTAGTTTTGAGATCCTTATTCAGATTGAGGTTCATGGAGGGTAAATTTAGTGATGCTACCCTGCTGTGCAGGGTAGCATCACTAAATTCACTCTCTGGGGACCTCATTTTGCTGATGACAGTCTGCTTATTTCCTAGCTTGGTTGGAGAGCTAAATCATAATTAAAAGAAGGTGACAGTCTTGATTCTAAAGTAAAGGCATTTTCCCGTGGTTTGGATAAATATTTATTTTTTCATTAATTTGTAATCACAAATTATAATGTTTTTAATAAAGTAGATGATATATTAATTTTTTTATTGTTGAGTGGTGGTGGAGAAAAAATAAACTTTCTTTAACCTTTCAACAACCAATTTGTTTTTCCTGTATACAGCGACTTGATGGTGAAAAAGGTAACGTTTTTTTAGTTCATTTCATTCACAATTATAGCTGGGTTTAGCTTCATATATACTATTGCAGAAATAACAAACACTTCTCCAGTTTTGTTGTATTATTTTGTTTTTGACAGGAATAATTTTGTTTGATCGTATGTTTACAAACTGAATTTTGAGACGAGAAAATAGATATTTGAAGTGTCTGAAATTGACAATAGGGCTCACACATTACAACTCAAGCTGAGATCTTGGTACATTCCTTTAGCAGAGGATATTTATAAATAGGAGGTTTGTTTTTTTCACTATGGAATATGTAGTGGTTCCATTCACAAGGGTATAACAGTACTCTCAAATTCTAAATTATTTTTGGACTGAAAATTGATTCTCGTACTTTTTCAAAGATACTATGCTACCAGCACTCTGCACTCTCCAATAAATTGTAACAAAACTATTTTATATGAACAATTTTTTCCTACTACTATAGTGGCTTTCAGCCCTTTTCAGTCTTAACTGCTGATGTGGCGTTAAGAACCAATAAATAAATAAGTAGCACTCTTCAGAACAGCCCTGATAGTGGCTTCTATCACTCAACCAGTTTAGTGGCTTGTTAGGAGTGATTATATTTGTATATTCAGCACATATGTTTACATAGCCGTGGTGTAGTTCATTTATTTTTTTATTGGGGTTTAACAGCAATTTTGGCATCCAGGGTCATCTCGTGTCAGACAATTTTATGGTGACATCAGGTGATAAAACAGGGAGCACGGTGGCTCAGTAAGTAGAGATGCAGACTGCAAGCCAAGCGGTCCTCAGTTTGAATCTCACCTGCGGCAACCGCATTGTGTCCTTGGGCAAGGCACTTAATCCTGATTGCCCATGTGAGGGCACGGTAGTGCTGTGTACAAAGACGTGCACGTCGATGGTGCACCTGTCTTCAACAAACGCTAACTTTGCATGTGCAGAGTTAGTACATTGGGGAGTATGACAGTTGCTCGCCATTGCTTGGTGGTTCTCTCCAGGTACTCTGGCTTCCTCCACCTCTAAAACTGTCCGACACGAGGTAACCCTGGCTGTTGAAAGTGTCATTAAACTCCAGTACATAAATACACACATAGGTGATAAAACACAGAACTTTTAGTATTATTTCATGTGTTGAGTTTAGTCCTGTGTAATAACATGCACATGATACATGAACCTTCCAGGAGCATAGTGGCTCATTGGTTACAGCATCACACTTTAACCCCTGAGGCAGCCTGAGGGCCTAATTTTGGCTTTAATCACATTTTTCTACAACAAAACAGGTACCCTAACACACAGTTTTTGGGTAAGCTTGCAAGTTACATTCGAAGTTCCATGGCAGTTGTTTCTAAACAAGTCTTGGCTGTGTTCATGATCACAAGACAAACAAGGCATCACCGTCCAATTATTCTGAGGTAACATCAAAGTAATCATAAAGCACGAAGATCGTGCTTTATGATTACTTTGATGTTACCACAAAATAATTTCTTTTAAGTAGCCGATGACGGCGCTGCCAGTGTCTTTGGTGTGACGTATAAAAAGTCAAAATGGTCAGCCTTATCAAGTTGTGGTGCAGATAGAACATGCACCTGTAGAGTGTTTTTATATGTTCATTCACAAATAAGTTAAAAGTATGTCGTTCAAGTGTGCCATACACGATTATCACCCTGTTCACTCTGGTTCAGTTAGGAATTTCCCGATAAAATGATTTTGTCTCGGTACCGGCGAGACAAAAGCTTCATCACCGGTACTGTTTGGAGCATGAGGGAACCGGCGGGTACCAGTACAGGTACTGGTTGACATGCCTGCACTAAAGACATAACTAAATGTATGCCCTTTTTTGACCCACATATAGCCAGCCCTATTTGATTAAGTTCATCAAACTGAATTGAGAGTGAGAGAACAAGTAAAATAAAAACATTCTGCCAGGGTTTAATCCATGGCCTTTTTGGGGCCGAAGTTCTGCCCATTCCCAATGCAAAATAGACCGAAAAATTCCAAAATGAACTGACAGTGTTTTGCTTGTCCTACCAGCTACCAGTAATCCTATTGAGTCATCACTGAGTCCAAGTTCTAAACATATTACATGCATACATGTAGGTTCTAAGCCACCACAGATGACATTTTTATATATTTAATACAGGCCCAGCAGCCAGGGCTGCTTCAAGTATAATTATGTATCTCAATTCCATGGACCTCAATTGATCTGTGGTGCCTGACAAACTGTCAGGCACCACAGCTCAATTGGGGTCCTGAAATTAAAACAAAGTTTGCTGGGATCTAACAGTATTTGGTGGTTCTAATGGGTCTTTGCTCCTAAAAAAAGTCCTTTCCCAATTTCCATGGATTAAACCCTGTATTTGGCACAGCTGTATTGGATTCTTTTGTTACCATAATATTGGTGAAAATTATAATTGTAAAGCCCTTATCATGGATTTTCTGGGGGGAACAGTGGTTTAATTATTAGTGATGGATAAGTGTGCCTGTCTCTCAAACCAGAGGTCCTGGGATCGATCACTGTAATACTGTCAGAGGATACCATCCTGTTGGGTGAGCTTTTCCCTTGTGCAGAGAGAGAAGCACACTTTGCAGTCTGAAGATACATTCATAGTATTTGAGAAGAGTGAGGCCATGAAGTTGCCTCTACGGAGGCCTTCCCACAATAAACAATTTGTACCAAGCACCTTGTTATACTCAAAACATTACAAGCCTACCGGTACTTGAAGTGGGGATATAACATTATTATTGCAGACATATCAATAATTCAGTCTTTCATTGCAAAAGGTATGGACCTTTTATATCAGTATTTAAAACATCTCCGTAATGACAGAGTTTGACTGAATTGTTTTTCAGGTATTTATTGAGGACACTGATTATCTTTGGAAACAACATTGCCAAAAAGAGTTTAGAGGATGTACTCCAGATGAAATGGAAACCTGGAGAGAATTGTATTTGGTAAGAAATTTTAAATGTTTAGGTGAAAATAGACAAAATGGACTCAAAAGAAATTTTTTATATTGATTTCTGAAAATTGACTCTTTACAAAACCTCACTGGCAGATGAAACTTACAATAATATTTATTTGGAAATAGTGAAAATGGTCTTGAAATAGTGAAATTGAACTAAAAAGAACACAACATGTAAATGCATTTAACTTGTCAAGTGCTAAATTATTTTGGATTGTGAAAATTTGTTCACATGTCAGGCCTTGAATTGTTTTAAAATTGTTCATGAGGCCTAAAAGGGTAAAAATCTGTTTCTCAGGCTCTCCCACATGGTCTTTTTTTACCAATGCAAAATTAAAATAAAAATCAAATGGTTTATATCTGATATATTACCAAAGTTAATAAAATTGATAAATTTGTCCCTTTAGTGCAAAAAGGCTTTGCAATACTCAAGGGACCAAATGTACCCCCACCCCTGCTATTTTGCAGATTATGAGGCCTAAAGCATAAAACAAACCAAGAACATGAACTTTTGATGGCAAAGAAATAATTACAAAAATTCAAAATAAAATAAATAAAATGAATGCATGCAATTTTACAGAAATTGGCATGAGAACTAGATCTACTTTGTGGGGCCTAAAGCAGTATTTTTGAATGCTCTGGTTTGGGATTTTATCACCAAGAGCCGCAAGCTCTTGCCAACTGCTGAAGGTAGAAATTTGGAGAGCATGTGCGGGGTTATCAAATTGATAATTTTTCAATGTTTAGGTGCTTGATCAAGAGTGCTTTTGGTTACCTTTTCTGTCAGAAAAGATTACTGAGAAGTGTAAAAAATAATAACAAAAATGCCTGTATTTAACCCTTTACCCAACGTAACGGCTAAAATCGACCAGGGCTATTCTAAACAATCGCCAATTAATTTTCTTTATTTTTTCATTTTTTGGCTCCAAAACATAGGTTATGACCCCCTCGTTGGAACGAGCTCATCAAGGTCATTCCAATGAGGGGTCATAACCTATGTTTTTGAGACAAAAAATGAAAAAAATTGGTTTTTCAAGAATTTCGTCTGTTTTTCATGTTAGGTAAAGGGTTAATCAGAATTTTATGTCCAAAAAATTTATTGTTGATGGAAAATTTTATTGGCTGAAACTGGGAGTGCTTGACAACATTGTCCATTTTTGTCCCCCGACAAACCATTTTGTCGGCGGACTATTGTAATCGGCTGCATCCATCTGTGCGTGCAACTGTCTGTCCATCCATGCATCTGTCCAACCGTCCTGAGTGATAACTAAAGTTTCAGTCATCAAACCAAATCCAAATTTGGTGTATATGTCCCTTACTCCAATGATTAGGTGAATTCCAAATATTGGCTAAATCTGATCATTTTTGTTGGAGTTATGCCCCTTTTTGACGCTTTTCCACCTGGTGCCTAGATGATAACTTAGTTTGAATTATTGATTCAACACCAAATTGTGTACATAGGTTTGTCCTATGAATACGCAGATCAAGTTCAAATTTGGGTTCAGTCTGATCAATTTGGCTGAGTTATGGCCCTTTTCCATTTTTTTTTTTTACTTTTGTTGTCTGGAAATATGTCTAATGTTAAACCAAGCAATCATGGCTCATGAAAAGTTTCTCAAGTGGTTCACTTGAGGTTCCTATTGGGCACAAACTTGACATGTCACTTTAATGACATATTTTCATCGTCACATTGGGATCAAGGCAATGCTCCCAGGGGTATTTTTTCACACCAGTCTCTGTAATTCATAAACAAGTGCTTAAATACTTGGTTGTATTACAGTGTCATCAGTATTCCAATTACTAACCAATGAGACATCACCATAGGCACTCTCCCATAAATTTTAAAAAGGCAAATCCATCGACTAAAAAATTTCGCTTCAAAAATAATATGAAACATGTCCTCAAAATATGAAGCTTTTTGCACTTCAGAATATAGCCCAAATATGGGCTTTCAGCACTCAACAACTAAAAGACTACACTGTGTATATTTAGATTTTATTGTTTCATCTTTCTGATAATATACATTGAATAAACAATATAGTCAACATTCTGTTACAATGAACTTTAAGTTCAGTTCTCACTTGGGTGGGGTTGGGAGCAAATAAGCCCTGGTATTTACTTGATGAGCCAAATTTAGAAACTGTTACAGGAATAAGAAGTGCAGTTGGTGTTGCAAGAGATAGTTGGTGAGGTTTTCTTTATTCCACTCTGCAAGTTAATCTCATTTCAGTCAGCTCAGTTTGAAGAACAATAGAATACACTGAATGAGGTTGTTCCATTGAGGGTACACATGCTATGAATGAAGTAATAATAAAAATTAAATGGCAATTTTGGGCATAGCTCTGTCTTAATATGGGCAGTCCATTGGGTAAAGGGTTAACAAAAGGCTAGCAGTACATACAGGAAATGGTTTTTCGGGTTTTCTTGTTTCTTTGTTGCATTAAATATGTTCCAAAGCTGTAGTGTCAATTAATTGGTATGACTGCACTAAATATTTGAATTAGAGTTACCTGCCTTGAAAATTTGCACTCCAAAATGATGCAGTTTCTGAAACTAAATAGCCTTGGGAAAATATATTGTTTCAATAAATGTTGGAATCATTCTTCTGACATCTTGCATTAATGTTGAATATTCCAGATAAACAAAGAGGGTGATTTGATGACTTTTGGACCTAAAAAATATAATTGACTATTCATGGTGTGTTTTTGTTAGGAATTCCATGAAAAATTGACCAGTTGTTCTCTCTTATTTGTTGAATGACCCCTTGTTTTTGAGTCAGAAAAAGTTTTTATACCACCCACTTGAAAAGTGGGCGGTATATAGCATTCATGGTGTCCGTACTTCCGTACTTCCGTACGTCCGTACGTCCGTGACGCTTTGGGGGTACACATCTGCTATCCGCTACTCCTCTTAAACCAGTGGGTGGATTTCATTGAAACTTACAGGCATTCTTTTCTATACATTATAGATGTGCACCTCCTATTTTGCTTTCAGGTATTTTTATTTTTTACTCTTTCCCAAAGGGCGAAATGAACTTAGCCAAATTGTTGTGATGCTTTAGGGGGGTACACTCCTGCTATCCGCTACTCCTCTTATACCAGTGGGCGAATTTCATTGAAACTCTCAGACATTCTTTTATATACATTATAGATGTACACCTTCTATTCTGCTTTCAGGTATTTTTATTTTTTTTTTTTTTGTGGGGGGGGGGGGGGGGGGGGGGGTACACATCTGCTATCCACAACTCCTCTTCAACCAGTAAACGGATTTCATTGAAACTCAGACATTCTTTTACATACATTGAAGATGTGCACCTCCTATTTTGTTTTCAGATATTTTCTTTTTTACAGTTTCCCATATTGAAAAGTGAACTTGTCAAATTCAATTGACATTCTGTACAGATCTGCTATCTGCAACTCCTCTTAAACCATTGAACAGATTTCATTGAAACTTTCAGACATTCTTTTACATATATTGAAGATGTGCACCTCCTGTTTTGTTTTCAGATATTTTCATTTTTAGGGTTTCTCATATTTAAAAATGGGCTTTGTCAATTCAAGCTTGCGTGGGAGGGTTGTTGACATTTGCTATCCACGACCTCCTTTAAACTAGTGAATGGATTTCAATGAAACCTTTGAACATTGGTGTCAGTCTTTGTGCTCTCTACATTAAACACTCTTTTACTGTTGTAAAATGTTTCTTGGTGGGAGTGGGTGGTATCATTTAGTGAGCAGTGCTCACAGTTTTTCTAGTTCTGAATGGCAGCTATACCTGACAAATATTTTTGAATGCAGGCCTGAAAATAAGCAGTCTGACATTTGCAGAATGAGGTCCCCAGAGGGTGAATTTGATGATGCTATCCCATACAGTGGGCAAATTTATCCTCTGGGAACCTCATTCTCTTTAGTTCTGAGATGCCGATTCAGATTGAGGGTCACAGAGGGTTAATTTAGTGATGCTACCCTGCTATGCAGGGTAGCATCACTAAATTCACCCTCTGGGGACCTTATTTTGCAGATGACAGTCTTCTTATTTTCTGGCAAATTTGTTTGGCGGGAAAATGTGTTCTTTTTGTTTAGAATTATCAAATGTATTGCTGAGTGTCCTTCTAATAATTGTTTTGGTAGATGTGAAGGTGTGTAATAAACACAGAACAACACACACGTGTCGTTCTGTGTATTTTCTGCATTAGAACAGGTGCAACAACAAATCATCTCTGGGTAAACTTGCAAGTTGCATTCAAAGTTCCTTGGCAGTTGTTTCTAGGCAAGATATAGGCAGCCAAGACTGTCTTTCTGAATGAAGTTAAAAATCAATAAAAATCTCCAGATCTTTAAGGGTTAAGTATTAAATGGACCTCTAAGGCGAAAATTCTAATGGTCTCAATAGTAGTGAGACTGAACTTGCCTTTTCCATTTTCAGAAAAAATATGAAGAGAGACAAAAGAAGTTAGAAGAAGTAAAAGCCAATATATCAGCATCCAAAAAGAAAGCTCTTCCAGGTACAGTACTTTCGTCACAAAAGAAAATTGCAGACAGGGCAACTACCAACTAACAGCACATGCAAAGTGAGGAAGTATTGAGATGAGGGAGGGTTTCCGAACAGGAAAGACAAAAGAGAGAGAGCATTACATCCCTGCCGGGAGTGGAGCAGCAGCCCCTCCAGACTGCCAAAGGACCACTCCTGCTGTCACATTCTCTCAATCAGATTGTTGTCTCCGTCAAGACACACCCAAAAATAGTCTCCCTCTCTCTATCAGATCGTTATCTGGTCACAACACATTTACTCTAGGAAGTCTAATTTTTTATAAATGAAATGTGGCAAAATCAAGAGAAACTGTACTGCTCAAACTGTTAATTGCTTTTATGCATTGGGAACGTGGTGGCTTAGTGGTTAGGGCATTGAACTTCAAACCAAGAGGTTTATGATTCCATCCCTTAACTATGTTGTGTCCTTGGGCAAGGCACTCCTTCCTGATTGCCCATGTAGGAGCATGGTAATGCTGTGTACTAATATGCACTTCACATCGATAGTGCACCTGTCTTCAGCCAATGTTAACCCAGCTTACAATGTGGAGTTAGTATGTTGGGGAGCCTGACAGTTGTGCAGAGGTTCTCTCTGTGTACTCCAGTTTCTTCCTCCTGTAAAACTGTCCAACATCGGGTGACCATTGCTTTCGAAAGTGGCGTTAAACTCAGATAAATAAATAAATAAATTCTATGGATTGGGAGCAGTGTTGCCAAGGTTAGAAGTAATTGTAGATTGACCATTGAATCTGATGCATCGGATACATGTAGATGGGCTTTTAAGGGCCCAACTTTGACAAGCTTTGTGCCCTCTAAACAGGAGGCCCATCATCCAGTCAAAAAGATGCCTTTTATCAAACTTTCCTGACAGTTATTTGAATCAAATCCACATTTTCTATATAGGCAGCCAAGAATTTACCAGAGACCACTTTTAGACTTGAAAGTAATGGTGTCAAGAGATTTTTCTGTGTGATGGAAGGGGCTGCATATGGGCCCCATTTCCAAGAAGATCTGGGCATGATTTTTTGTAATTTTTAACCTAAAAATTCCCATTCCAACAAATGGGTCAAACTGACAAAGGTACACACAAGCTATTAACTGAAAATAGAATTTGTTTTTATATTGGGAATTCATTTTCTTTAAAAAAAAAATTTCACAATCCAGTATAAGTATTTCCATCAATTCTTTGAATCTTGCCCCCATTGTAACATGTAACCAACTAATTCTGTGCATTTGACCACCTCAATCAGTATATATTTTTCTAGGGTTGAAACGGTTGGCTCATTCTCACAACCGACTAATCGAGAGCTATAACTGGATAATATCCGGTTATCTGTGGCCATTATTTCACCGAATATGGGATCAAAACTGTAGGAATTGGAAAGCAGTATTCGCAGAAACTATGTAGTATGTCTATAAATGTACGTTATCAAGTACTAGGCAACATTCGTTTGTATACATACCATGGAATAGTTTCTGCGATTACTCAGTACTCATTGAAATTGCCGATCATTAACAAAGACTTGAATGCCAAAGTCAATTATTTCTCAATATATACAATGTGGCTTTGAGAATACTATGGAATAGTTTCTGCGATTACTCAGTACTCATTGAAATTGACGATCATTAACAAAGACTTGAACGCCAAAGTCAATTATTTCTCAATATATACAATGTGGCTTCGAGGTATAATCTATCCCAAAGGAGAAGCGGCAGATTTACTACGTTTTAACCGTGGAAATACAATCACTATTGATATTTCTGATAACCATTGACTGTTTTTCAAATCGGTTCGGTAGGTAACTGGTTTCAAACTGGTTATCCGGTTAACCATTTCAGTACTATATATTTTTATACTGTACCAATGACCCAGACATAGCTGGTGCTAACTCTTAAAATATAGGGCCAAACACAAATTTTGCCCCCCAATCCCCAAAATTTGCATCTAAAACTAAAGAAAACATGTCCTGAGAGGCCCTCCACACTTCGCCCCTACTGCGCATGCGCAGTGTCAAGGACGTTCCGAAATTGGCGCCATTTATCATTCTAAGTTTGGCCCTTCATCAGTTAACATCTGACTGATCTTTGTGCTTTTAAATCTCAGTTTAAATGATGCCAGACACATAAATATTAGTGAAATGGTGATTCTAAGGAGGATAGAAAAGGAGGAGAGGAAAAGAATGTGTGACAGAATATTATCAGGGCTGTAACTTAAAATTTTTTAATGAAATTATGTTAAGTTACCTATTTTCAAGGCAGCAGCCATTTTGTTGTCATTCTGATTATTTAGTTACACTGTTTTTACAAGTGTTTTTCCTCTCTCCCTGTCCTTTAAGTTCCCCCTTGCTATTCTCCCATGCTTTTGGCATAATTTCTGTAATTATTATTACTAAAATTTCTTGGGAGTTTAGCTTAATAACAGAATGAATTCTGTTCTTTCCCCATGTTTACGTCTTCACCTACGGGTGGTTAGGCGTTGTGTTCTGCATCTTCCATCTGATGTTCTGCAGTTTCTTCCCTGGAAGTCTCTGTTTTGCATCAGATGGTGTATTTTTGGTAACTGATTTCGGGCCTGGGTGCCTGGAGTCTTATTTTAGTGTTTTTACACTCATTGTTTACATTTACAACAGCCCTCTGTGTGAGGGGGGATTTCTAAATAATAATATCTTTATGTTATTTCAATCATAACTAGATACATTATTATTGTTCGTAAGTGTTGAATAAATTGTTTAAAATATTTTTAAAATTTTTGTCCACACTTAGGCTTGGGATCCATTGGGGCTCAACGTTACTTTTCAGAAACTTGGGCTGTTCTGAAAAAATATTTTTTCAAAATATTTTGATTTCAATTATTTTTTCTATATTAATGGATCATATTATTATTATGTATTTTGATTGCCAGGGGTTAGTGCGAGTACCAGGACTTGTTTTCTTTTCACATTGAAAGGATATTGATCAATTGTTTTAAGAGGAAGTCTTCCTCTGTCCTTATTATCATTCTATATGTGGTCAGTGTACTCGCATTAACTCCGGTTCTGTATCGTATGATTTCGATGACAATATGGGAAGCGTATGTCACGGTATGTTGTTGGGGATTTGGACACTCCGGTCCTTTCCCCGCAGGGTCACTCTACTTTATCAATTTCTATTTCAGACGATCAAGATTAGGGTGATGTATCTGTGATGTCTTCCAACAGTGGGCCTCCGTCGTCACAATTAATGAAGGGCTAGCGGAAAAGTGCTCATGTAATACGCCAATTGCCTAAGAGGACCCTAGTAGGTTCGACGGCCTTTGACGCCCGCTAGCTCGCCCGGTGTAGCGTCCATTCACCGAATGGTTCGGCAGCCGGGTTCGTCCGTTGCGGTCTAGAAGGAATTTTGGGGTGATGCGAGCACTATAAAATTAACTTAATGCACACCCAGTGACGGTGGATCGGAGGGAGAACGGAGGAAGCCTTTTAGTCCGGTTCATAGCTCGTTCCGGTCTATCCGGACGGCAAGCGAGAGAGGCCCCTCTCTCGTTCAGCAACATCTGGCCCCAGATGTTGTGGTACAAATGTGTCGTTAGCGGAGCATACGTCCGTCGCTCGGGACGCTCCGTTGTATAGGCAGTCCGCTGAGACTGCTAAGGCTTCCTCTTCTCGTCAGCGCACACGACCGCACCTTGGCTGCGTGACCGCCGATATATTACCAGCTTCGCCGATCAAGGATTCTTCGGCGACCAGGTCACACCATCCGGCAGCCAGGGATTCGAGACCGATGGACTCCGGACGTTCGCATAGGAAAAGTATGCGGGAGCCATCTGATGCGGAGCTGCCCTCGGCGAAGCAGCGATAGACTGCGCCTCCGCAGGTCTCGACAACGGACATTCTTGTGCACATAGCACAGCTTATCGCAGCATCCCAGCAGCCGACAGAAACGGTGTCGGATCGAGAATTATCCGACAGCGCTGGGTCGGTAGCCGGGGACTCGAGGCCTGCAGACTCCGGACGTTCGCATAGGAAGTATGCGGGAGTCAACGTACACGGAGCTTCCAGCGGCAATGCATCGTAAGTCCGCTACTGCACAGGCCTCGGGAACGGACGTGCTTTCCTTAATAGCACAGTTTATCGCAGCATCCCAGCATCAACTGAATCTGTCGCATATATTTTATCCGACGATGCTGGGTCGGGACGCTCCGCGGAAGCGGGTACGGACGTCCGAAAGTTTCATCCGGTCCGACGGGATACCGAAAGGGATTCGGTGGATTTCAAGCTTTCCCTTTCGGAACAACATATGCTGCGATGCCGGATAAGAAACTGATAGCGTCGGTGGACTTAGAAATTTTTGGTTCGGTTCAGGGACATCGTCCCTCAGTTCCGACATAGTCCAATAATGTCACACAAACTTTCGAATTATTGAACGACGCTATATATATTATTATTTTATGCTTGCTATCCAAGCATTTCTGGTTTCTTGTTCGAAGAGTTATGGAGATGTCTTTCAAAAGTGTGCCTCTGTCGTCATAGTTAATGAAGAGTTAGCGGCAATAAGTGCTCATGGAATATGTCTATCGCTTACGGAGTGACATTCGCTAGCTCACCCGGTGTAGCGTACATTCATCGAATGGTTCGGCTGCCGGGTTCGTCCGTTGCGGTCTAGGAAGGAGATTTGGGTGATGCGAGCACTTTAATTACTTTAGTACTCACCCAGTGACGGCAGATTGAGGACAGATCGGAGGAAGCCAACAACATAGGGGACCGCATGTTGTGGTTCAGATATTTTACATTCGGAGCATATGTCCGTTGCTCCGGACGCTCCGTTATATTGACAGTCCGAGAGACTGTCTTTAATGCTTCCTCATCCTCACAGCAGGGCACACGACCGCACATTGGCTACGTGACCTCGAGTATCCGATCAGTTTCGGCATTCAGTGATTCCACAGCGAATAGGTCGCGC
The DNA here is from genome assembly GCA_031216915.1 of Pictodentalium vernedei. Lineage (NCBI taxonomy): Eukaryota > Metazoa > Mollusca > Scaphopoda > Dentaliida > Dentaliidae > Pictodentalium > Pictodentalium vernedei. The sequence continues at coordinate 86,400,832 of CM062291.1, forward strand.
CATCCGGTAGCCAAGGGACACGAGGCCTATACACTCCGTTCGCTCGCATATTGGAAGTATGCACGGGGTAACAATCTCGGAGCTTCCTGCGGCAATGCATCGTAAGACCGCTGCTCCTCAGGCCTCAGTGACGGACGTGCTATCCGAGTTAGCACAGTTGTTTCGCAGCATCCCAGCAATTGACGGTTTCTCGGTCGAATCAGGAATTATCCGACGGCGCTGGGTCGGTGCGGTCCGCGGTTGCATCAAGCTACGGACGACCGAACGCTTTATAGGGTCCGACAGGATGGCGAAAGGGATTCGAAAGATTTCGAGTTTTCCCTTTAGTAGTATCGGAAGATGCCTTTCATATCTTCTGGCATTTCTTCCAGTGATTATTTTTCGGACTTCATTGCTGCGATCTTGGATAAGAGACTTATAGCGTCATTGGACTCGGATTTTTCGATCGGTACAGGGACTTTGTCCCTGACTTACCGACGCAGTCCAATATTGTCATTACAACATGTGTTTTATTTTTCGACGCTATATATTTATATATATATACAAGACGGCTACTAAGCATGATAGTTTAGTTTCTTGTCCGCGTGGCTCATTTCTGCCATTTTATCTTTTTTTACATATAGTTTATTTTGGCAGAGCAGGGCATACCGAGATTTCATATGCGTCTAGACGGTGTGATTAAAGACTGCATATATTCTTTTTCACCGTTTATGTCTTTTCCAATTTCAATGTTGGGAACGACATTATGTATATTAGACTTAACTTAGACGCTTTATTATACGTAATCCGCCTTACTAAGGCGTTATCATTACGTCTTCAAGAAAAGATTTACGGGATATTATTCTCAATGTAATTTCTTTTGAGGGCAGTAGTTTGTTCACGTATAACTCCGCCCTTCAGTGGCTGATTGGAGTTGGTTAGACGTGATGCAGCCCTAGCTACATCCACGCGTGGATAGTAGATTAAGAACTCTCTCAGAGTCGCTTCGTTCTCGGAGGAGCTTCTCTTCGACGGCAACTTTCCGGCAATCCATGAATTGCTTGATTTATACATTCTCTTGTCTATCTAGTGTTACAAGAGATTCAGACTGGGGCAAACATTCGGTGGTTGACTCAGAGAGTGCCGCCGCAGTTGCCGGACCCGAGTGTGGCTGTTATGACGGTTGCCAGTCAAACAGATTGGGATATATTCTGATCCCTACGGATTCGAAGTGCCAGGGTCTTTGGGTTCCGCAGTCTTTTAGCTATCAGTTAACTTCCGCGGAATAATGTTTTTTAGGCTTGCTTTATGTCATTGCATGAACATTATTCAGAAACGCATGCCCAAATTCCTGTCCTTTAATTCGACAGTAGTGGCGTATCTCCGGAACCAGGGAGGCACTCTTTCGTTTCCGTTATTCAATTTAATGGAAAGAATCCGTCTGTTGGTTATAGTACACCAAGTTCAGTTTTGGTCCGTCATATTCTGGGTCGTCTGATTGTTTTATCGCACTCCCGTTCTCTTACGGGTCGCTTGTTGCTGTCAGAATGGACTCTCAACAAACAAGTATTCAATCAGATTTGCTATCTATGGGAGCGCCCAATGATGTTTTATTTATGACACAGCTGGCTAATCAATTGCAGACGTATGTGTTGGCTTGTCCAGATCTCTGAGCTAATACTGTTAACGCTCTATTGATCTATAGGACAGAATGATAGGATACGCGTATCCTCCGGCGCTGTTGTTTTTAGCAGGTATTGCTAAGATAAACAACCACAATACATTTCTGTTGATAGCATCTCTATCTTCACAGAGATCATGAGTAATTTACTCTCTTGTCTACTGTGGATCTTAACGTGAAATCTTCCTCTATGTGAGGATCTTTTTTCACTGGGTAAATCGTGTCATCTTTATCACAACCAGCAAGGTCGCAACCTTCATGTATTCCGTTGTGTGGTCCGTATTGCATTGTAAGCACTGTACTGGACGAGCTTTGGACGCGATTTCTTACTATAGGAGATCCTCTTCTTCGCTATTCTATGCGACTAAAGTGGAGGCTCTTCCGTCGTGGTGTAGGGATCATTATGTTCATATGGTTGATCCCTCCATACTACTCATTGCTATTTTTTAGTATACTTGTTTCACAAGATCTACTGCAGCCTGTTGTTATTTAGGTTATAGGTTTATGTTACCTCATACCTATGCACTCTACGATAGTTTACAATTGAGTCTTTTGTCTCTTTATCTAAGTCAGTTAGTAACTTTTTGATAAATAGACTTAGAATCTTTAGATTAAATTCCTATACGGATTTTAACTTCAGGTTCTTATTTAGCTAAGTAATCATTTGAGCCTCTGGAAACAGTAGTTTTCAAATTCTGACCTTTTAGACAGTAATTCTGTTGGTTTCTCTTTTACTGTAGAGTCAGTGAGTTTCATGCACTATCGATGGATGATTTTCACTTTCATAGTTTCGGAATCAATACTTCCGTTACTATTTAGGTTGGATTGTTGCATAAGAGTTAGGCTCCTATTATCCGGAACCTATTATTTTAAGGTCCTTCCGTCTTCGTATGGGCATAGGCCTTTACTCTTTCCGGGTACAGTTTATGTATTTATAAACAGATATCTGTTTATTACAAGGGCGTAAGCTTCTTCTGTCTTTGATGTCTAGTAGAAGGACGTTACGCTCCATTTTATTGTTAATGGATTCTATTAACTAGCGTACTGCTTATGGTATATCATTGGCTTAGCAGTTGTGCTTAAGATTTCGGCTCATGAAGTAAGAGTTCTTCTACTTCTTGGGCTTACATTAATAGTGTTCTATTATAGATTTTTGAAGGCTGCTCATTGCGCTCAGCCATCCATTCATGAATTTTATCTCAGAAATATCGAGTCCATTTCTGGAGGCCTCTATTGTTAGGTCTATTATCTACTGCTCAGAATGTCATTCACTTAACAGTTGCTACTATAGCTAGGTAGGCTGTCTGTTTCGGCAGTGTCTCCGTTCGGCTGCCCTCTTCGCTCTGGGCTATTTGACCCAGGGCAAGAAAAAGGGGGGGGGGGGGAGGGTGTTCCCTTGGGTCACCTGTTTTTACTACGAAAACAAGGGGATACCTCCTCCGGAGTTAGTAATTCTGAGCTGTTATTGGGATGGTTGTTTAGTGAGAAGTTTAAGTTTATAAAATTCATTCAAGTCTTAGTTTTTAAAGTATAGCTTTTGAATATTGCATATGTCAACGGACATGATTATGCAATTCTCACACACTTTTAGGAGTATAAGAGTCTCTATTCTCTAGACTTACTTTATTATTGGCTTACTTTAAAAATTATTAGTATAAGGATTATTGGATATTAATAGAGTACATGGATGTATGAAGCTCAATTTTTGGAAGGTGTTGTATCTTTCTAATTTATCATAAATAAGAAAGATACATGTAAGGCCTATTACTTCTTTTCCCTACAGGGGATGACTCTATTTTATTTTATTGAGCGTATTCCATTTTGCTCTATGTCCTTGGCCCTCCAGCCTTTTTACTATTCAGCTATGTCTGGGTCATTGGTACAGTATAAAAATGTTAAAAAATTTATAGTAATTTATATATTTTTTATACTTACCAATGACCCAGACGGGGATGGCCCTCCCAGGAGTTGGGAACTCTTGCCTCCCCGCTGAGTACATAGCGCTTACCAGGCACTGGTTATTAGAATGATAAATGGCGCCAATTTCGGAACGTCCTTGACACTGCGCATGCGCAGTAGGGGCGAAGTGTGGAGGGCCTCTCAGGACATGTTTTCTTTAGTTTTAGATGCAAATTTTGGGGATTGGGGGGCAAAATTTGTGTTTGGCCCTATATTTTAAGAGTTAGCACCAGCTATGTCTGGGTCATTGGTAAGTATAAAAAATATATAAATTACTATAAATTTTTTAACTTTTCATGTAGTGTTTGATATGGCAATTCCCATATTTTAACCAGAAATTGTGACTAACCCTGTGCATTTCAGCGGTTAGTCACACTTTCCGGTTATAAAAAATTTCCATAATTAACCAAGTAACAAACCCTGCACACTGTACAGCCTTGGTGTAAATCTCATCTAAATCAACTCTTTTCCTAACATAATGGCCAAAACCATCCAATATTATTCTCAAAAAGCATTCAAACTTAAGACCTTTCATTGTTTTTTTTGTAGTGAATTGCAAAAATGAAAATATATTCCATTTTCACTTAATAGTTTATTTCACACAATTGCTAAAAATGGGTATCTGCAGACAATGGTATAAGTATAGCACTCAGTGCTGTTTCAGTGGCCCGCATCTCTTGTTCACCTTAGTAGCTGTTTCTAGACATATCTTGGCTACCTACTTTGGCAACCAAGCCTTGCCAAGAAACAGTGAAGTGTCAGTGTGGAACAAAAGTGTTTAAAATCTCCATGCCTTTAACACTTAAAGGCCTTGAGATTTTAATATATTTTTGCTGCACTTTGACAGTCCACATCCTGTGGCTTTGTAGTTGTTTTTAGATAAGTCTTGGCTGCCTATATAGGCAGCCAAGACTTATCAAAAAACAACTTCCAGGGTACATAGAATGTAATTTGTGAGTTATCCCTGATTCTGGATGTGATCAAAGTCAGAATTAGGCCCTTAAGTGTTAATCCTTTACCCAACATAACAGCCAAAACTGGCCAGCACTATTTTAAAAAATCACCATAAAATTTTCATTATTTTTTCATTCTTTATGCCCCTAAAAATTTTTCGGGGGGCATTTAGTGTTTGTCATTTCCGTCCGTCCTGGTCCGTCAGGAAGATTTTTGTGTCTGCTCCATAAGTCTGAGATGCTTCGTTGGGTTTTGTTGAAACTTGGCATACATGTTGCTTATGGGGAGATGATGTGTCGTGCACAAATATTTTTTTGTTCGATGGAGGTCAAGGTCACAGATCAAGGTCATAGTTTGGGGGCATCCATGGCTGGGCAGTCACTGTAAGTCTTGTTTGTCTCAAAAATATAGCTTATGACCCCTCATTGGAACAAGCTCATTGACCTCATTCCAATGAGGGGTCATATGCTATATTTTTGACGCAAAAAATGAAAACATTTAGTTTTTCAAGAATTTTGTTTGCAGGTGTCGTCTGCCTTTTGTGTTAGGTAAAGGGTCAAATCACTTCTGAACTTGGATAAAAAAGCATTATATAAAAAAGAAAGTAATTTCTCTGTTATGCCCTATAATTTGGGAACTTTACTGTAATCTGGGAACATCAGTTACTGTTGTGAATTTGGTTAAATTTAAAGGTCTGCTAAGACTAGCAGTACTCCCCAATTCTGGTCATCTATGTTGCAAATTTTCCCAACAACACGGGGCCCAGAAACCTTTTCCTGTGGGGTTAGAAAAATCACTGGATGTGGTATCATTTGCCAAAAATTGTCTTGTCTCTCCACCCCCCTCAACCCCCCTCCCCTCCCCCCCCCCCCCCCCCAGATCAACTGGATTTGGTATAGTTATACCCCCACTTTTTTTTTTTTAAAACTGGTGTATACTCGATTGCGTCTGTCCATCCATCCATCTGTCCGTCCATCTGTCTGTTCGAGTTATAACTTGAATATTACTGCTCAGATTTTGATGAAATTTCAAACAGATGCTCACTATCATGAGATATTTCAGGAGCATCAGCCATTTTGCTATTGGATTATTTTTTCTGTGAGTTATGACCCTTTGAATATACAAAATAGCAAATTTTTTGTCTGTTTGCCTTGTATCTCAGGTTTAGGTTATCGGATATCAATGAAATTTGGAATGGTGATTGTTTTTTGGAAAAGCTTTCAAATGAGTCTCTAATAATATTTCTGAAATTTCATTTTCTAGACTTTCTTCTCTTGCCATTGTTTGGCGGTATGCACTGTGGGGGTATGTGCCGGGGTGGTGGACCACCTCTTGTTGGGCCTTGTGATATTTCACTCTTTTCTTATCTATTTTCAGTGAGGACAACAAAACTTGCATATGTGGACTCCTATATTAAACCTCCGAGGGACGTTCTAAGAAAACAAAAACAGATGGGTATTGTTGGGATAACAAGTTCTCCTACCAAGTCTAGACCGCACAGTATTACTGGTAAGACCGATGGTGACTGTATTCATGGGAAATCATACAGAATATTGGATACCGAGGAGGCTGTGAGAGTGACTAGCGGTCCAAGAATACCAAAACCAAGAAGCTCAGGTATAACACACAGTTGTTTTTTATAGACTGTATAAGTCTAGGATTCCAAATTACATTGTGATTGTCTATCATTGAATATCCTTGGGCAAGACACTTCACCCCCATTGCCCACGTGGGGGCACAGTGCATTGTGTACTAAGGCGTACTGCTCATCAATGGTGCACTTGTCTTCAACCAATGCTAACCCTGCTTGTGTGGAGTTAGTATGTTGGGGAGCAGACAGTTGCTCAGTGGTTCTCCGGTTACTACGGCTTCCTCCACCCGTAAAACTGTTGTGGTCATGTTTAGCCATTGTGCTGAAATATGTGACCTTAAACACCAATAAATAAATAAATCATTGAATAACTTTGTGTCTCAATTAGAATTTAGATCTGAGATTGATCTACAGATCATAAGTCATGAGTTCATTCCTGATCTGAGTTCTGTACATTAGAGATGGGCAGAATTGAAATTTTGAGTTTGGTATCGGTTTTGGTATTTTTATGGGGCGAGTTGGTATACTGCAGTATCACTTCAGTTATTGACTTGGCTGAGATTTGCTGATAGTACCAAAGGGGAATCCACACCAGTAAAATGCAAAATACGTTGTTCTTGTATCATTCTAACACAACACCCCAAATACCACTGCAATGAATTCAACACTGGCATTCTTTTGCCATCACAGATCATATACACAGTAATTTTGTAACTTGTTTCAAACACAACATAACCTTCAAAGGCCAATGTCAATCTTAGAACATGCCATCATTTGGAGGTCCTGCTGACAACAGATAAATTACCTGAGCGGTGATTTCTAGTCAAGTCTTGGCTGCCTGTTAAGGCAGCCAAGACTTGACTAGAAATCACTGCTGTGCTACTGGACAGGTACAGGTTGCAGTGTAGTGGGAATTCAGGATAATTTCCCAGACCCTTAAGGGTTAACGAAACCGAAAAGAAAATCAGTCAATTCTTTCGTGAAAACAGACCTGAAAACTGCTGTCAAGTCTCAAAAAGTCATTATAAGTAGAGAATGCAGGCAAATATGAAAATTTTTATACTGTACCAATGACCCAGACATAGCTGGTGCTAACTATTAAAAATCTAGGGCCAAACACAAATTTTGCCCCCCAATCCCCAAAATTTGCATCTAAAACCGAAAAAATCATGTCCTAAATGGTCCTACATACTTTCCCTCCACTGCGCATGCGCAGTGTCAAGGAGGTCTCGAAATTGGCGCCAAATATCATTCTTTGTTTGGCCCTTCATCAGTTCACATCTGACTGATATTTGTGCTTGTAAATCTCAGTTTAAATGATGCCAGACACATAAATATTAGAGAAATGGTGGATCTAAAGAGGAAATAGAAGGAGGAGAGGAAAAATGAGTGGCAGGAAATAATCAGGGCTGTAACTTACAATTTTTTTACGAAATTATTTTATGTTGCCTAATTTCGAGGCATGAGCCTGTTGTTGTTATCTTTGCTATAAGTTACACTGCTTGTTCAGTGTTTCCTCTCTCCCTTTCCTTTAAGTACCCCCTTGCTATTCTCCCATGCTTTTGGCATATTTTCTGTAATATTATTACTAAAATTTCTTGGGAGTTTTAGCTGAATAACAGAATGAATTCTGTTCTTTTCCCCATGTTTACGTCCTCACCCATGGGTGTTTAGGCATAGTGTTCTGCATCTACCATCTGATGTTCTGCAGTTTCTTCCCTGGAAGTCTCTGTTTTGCATCAGATAGTGTGTTATTGGTAACTGATTTCGGGCCATGGTTATCAGTGCCTGGAGTCATGTTTCTGGTGTTTATACACTTCTTGTTTACATTGACAACAGTCTCTGTGGAGGGGGATTTCTTGTCTTTGTATTAGCTTAATCATAACAAGATCAATTATTATTCATAAGTGTTGCATTAATTTTTTAAAATATTTTTAAAATTTTTGTCCACACTTAGGCTTTTTGGGATCCATTGGGGCTCAACATTACTTTTCAGAAACTTGGGCTTTTCTGAAAAAATATTTTTTCCAAAAATTTTTTTGATTTCATTTATTTTTTCTATGGTAAATGGATCATGTTATTATGTATCTTTGTTTTCAGGGGTTGGTGCGAGTACTAGGACTTTTTGTATTCTTTTCACAATAAAAGGATATTGTTCAATTGTAATAAGAGGAAATCTTCCTCGGACTTTCATAATCATTGTATTAATTGTAGTCAGTGTACTCGCACTAACTCCTGTTCAGTATGTGTCAATTGGATGACAAACACTGGAAATGTGTGTCACGGTATGTTGTTAGCAGGAAAAAGGCCATGCCGGTCCTTTCTCCGCAGGGTCACTCTAGTTTATCAATCTCTATTTTAGAGGAACAAGAACAGGGTGATATTTCCGTGATGTCTTCCAAAAGTGTGCCTCCGTCGTCACAGTTAAATGAAGAGCTAGCGGCAAAAGTGCTCATGGAAATACGTCAATTGCCTAAGAGGCCCCTAGTAGGATCGACGGCGTTGGCGTCCACTAGACCGCCCGGTGTAGCATCCATTCATCGAATGGTTCGGCAGCCGGGTTCGTCCGTTGCGGTCCAGGAAGGAGATTTGGGTGATGCGAGCACTATAATACACAAAGTGCACACCCAGTGACGACGGATCAGAGGAGAGAACGGAGGAAGCCTATTAGTCTGGTTCCTAGCTCGTCCAGGTCCATCCGGGCTGCGAGCGAGAGAGGTCCCTCTCTCGTACAACATCTGGGACCAGATGTTGTGGTACTAAACGTTTCGCTTTTGGAGCATACGTCCGTCGCTCGGGACGCTCTGTTATATAGACTTTACGGAGAGACTGTCGATAAGGCTTCCTCATCCTCACGGCAGCGCACACGACCGCACCTTGGCTACGTGACCACGGATATCCAGCCAGCTTCGCCAATCAGAGAATCCACGGCGACCAGGTCACGCCATCCGGTAGCCAGGGACATGAGGTCTGTAGACTCCGGACGTTCGCATAAGAGAAGTATGCAGGAGTCACCGTACACGGAGCTTCCAGCAGCAAAGCAACGTAAGACCGCTACTCCACAGGCCTCAGTGACGGACGTGCTATCCCAAATAGCACAACTTATCGCAACATCCCAGCAAACGACAGAATCTCTGTCGGATCAGGTAATATCCGACGACGCTGGGTCGGTACGCTCCGCTGAAGCATCAGGTACGGACGACCGAGAACTTCATAGGGTCAGACAGAATGGCGAAAGGGATTCGGAGGATTTCGAGCTTTCCCTTTCGGAACAACATAAGCTGCCGTACATTTCATCCGACATTACCTTCCAGAGGTTGTTCCGTCGGACTAGAATGCTGTGATGCCGGATAAGAGACTGATAGCGTCATTGGACACAGAATTTTTTGATCGGTTCAGGGACATCGTCCCTGAGTTTCCGACACAGTCCAATAATGTCACAAGAACATTCGAATTATTGAACGACGATATATATAAGCTTGCTACTAAACAAGCAAGTCTGGTTTCTTGTCCGCAAAAGTTTCTGTGATGTCTTCCAAAGTGTGCCTCTGTCGTCACAGTTAAATGAAGAGCTAGCGGCAAAAGTGCTCATGGAATACGTCAGTTGCCTAAGAGGTCCCTAGTAGGATCGACGGCGTTGACGTCCGCTAGCTCGCCCGGTGTAGCGTCCATTCATCGAATGGTACGAAGGCCGGGTTCATCCGTTGCGGTCCAGGAAGGAGATTTGGGTGATGCGAGCACTATAATAAGACAAAGTGCACACCCAGTGACGACGGATCAGAGGAGAGATCGGAGGAAGCCTATTAGTCCGGTTCCTAGCTCGTCCAGGTCCATCCGGGCTGCGAGCGAGAGAGGTCCCTCTCTCGTACAACAACATCTGGGACCAGATGTTGTGGTACAAAACGTTTCGCATTGGGAGCATACGTCCGCCGCTCGGGACGCTCCGTTATATAGACAGTCCGGAGAGACTGTCGATAAGGCTTCCTCATCCTCACGGCAGCGCACATGACCGCACCTTGGCTATGTGACCACAGATATCCAGCCAGCTTCGCCAATCAGGGATTCCACGGCGAACAGGTCACGCCATCGGGTAGCCAAGGGACACGAGGCCTGTAGACTCCGGACGCTCGCATAAGAGAAGTATGCAGGAGGCAACGTACACGGAGCTTCCGGCGACAAAGCAACGGAAGACCGCTACTCCACAGGCCTCAGTGACGGACGTGCTATCCCAAATAGCACAACTTATCGCAGCATCCCAGCAAACGACAGAATCTCTGTTGGATCAGGAATTATCCGACGACGCTGGGTCGGTACGCTCCGCTGAAGCATCAGGTACGGACGACCGAGAACTTCATAGGGTCCAACAGGATGGCGAAAGGGATTCGGAGGATTTCAAGCTTTCCCTTTCGGAACAACATAAGCTGCCGTAGATTTCATCCGGCATTATCTTCCAGAGGTTGTTCCGTCGGACTAGAATGCTGCGATGCCGGATAAGAGACTGATAGCGTCATTGGACACAGAATTTTTTTTTTGATCGGTTCAGGGACATCGTCCCTGAGTTTCCGACACAGTCCAACAATGTCACAAGAACATTCGAATTATTGAACGACGTTATATATAAGCTTGCTACCAAAACAGGCAAGTCTGGTTTCTTGTCCGCAAATGCTCTAAATCTGCCTTTCATCAATTCTAGGAATAAATTTGAAACGGCAGGACAGGGCATACCGAGAGTTCCTCTGCGTCTAGACGACGAGGCTGAAGACTTGTCTATACCGTCGTCTATGTCAATTCCAACCACGACGTTGGAAATGACAATAATGTCTAACAGACTTAACTTAGACGCTTTATTATACGCAGACCACCTTACTGAGGCGTTATCATTACGTCTTCAAGGGAAAGAATTCCAGGATATAATCCTCATTGAGACTTCTTTCAAGGGCAGTAGCTTATTCCACGTATAACTCCGCCCTTTCAGCGGCAAACCTGGAGTTGGTTACATGTGACGCAGCCCTAGCTACATCCACGCGCGTGGATAGTATGGTGAAGAACTCTCTCAGAGTCGCTTCGGTCTTGGAGAAGCTTCTCTTCGACGGCAAGCTTTCAGCAATCTATGAATTCGCTCGATATAGACGTTCTCTTGTCAAATCAAGTGTAACAAGAGATTCAGACTTGGGCAAACATTCAGTGGTTGACTCAGGGAGTTCCACTGCAGTTGCCGGATCCGAGTTTTACGATTATGACGGGGTACAACATTGATCCCAACGGATTCGAAGTGCCAGGGTCTTTGGGATCCGCAGTTTCTAGGCAAGCAAATAAACATCCAAGAAATGATGTCAATTTGGCTTACACTACGTCATTGGATGAACATTATTCAGAAAGCGCATGTCCAAATCCTGTCCGACAATACGACAGTAGTTGCGTATATCCGGAACCAGGGAGGCACTCATTCTGTTCCGTTATTCAATTTAACGGAAAGAATCCTTCTGTTTGTTCTAGAACACCAAGTTCTGCTTTCGGTCCGTCATATTCCGGGTCGTCTGAATGTATTAGCAGACTCCCTTTCACGGAAGGGTCGCTTGTTGCCGTCAGAATGGACTCTCAACAAACAGGTATTCAATCAGATTTGCTACCAATGGGAGCGGCCAATGAGAGACTTATTGCGACACAACTCAACAATTAGTTGCAGACGTATGTGTCACCATGTCCAGATCCCCGAGCATATGCAGTAGACGCTCTATCGATCTCGTGGGACGGAATGATAGGATATGCGTATCCTCCAGCGCCGTTGATTCAGCAAATATTGCTAAAGATAAAACAATCACAATGCAAAATTCTGTTGGTAGCATCTCTGTCTCCACAGAGACCGTGGATAAATCTACTCAGGTGTCTGCTGTGGGACTTACCGCGAAAACTTCCTCCACGAGAGGATCTTCTTTCGCAGGGGAAATCGTGTCAACTTCATCACAACCCGCAAGGTCTCAACCTTCACGTATTTCCGTTGTGCGGTCCTTCATGCACGGCAAGCATTGTACAGGACGAGCAGTGGACGCGATTTCTAACTGTAGGAGGACCTCCTCTTCGCTATACTATGCGGCTAAGTGGAAGGTCTTTCGTCGTTGGTGTAGGGATCATTCTGTTCATATTTTTGATCCCTCCATACCAGACATTGCAAACTTTCTAGTATACTTGTTTGACGAGATCAACTGCAGCCTGTTACTATTAAAGGTTATAGGTCTATGTTATCTGATACCTTTGCACACCATGATAGTTTACAATTGGATCTAATGTCTCTTTATCTAAATTAGTTAGAAACTTCTCGATAAATAGACCTAGAACCCTTAGATTAATTCCTAAATGGAATTTAGCTTGGGTTCTTCTTAAACTAAAAGAAAAGCCATTTCAGCCTCTTGAGACAGTAGATTTCAAATTCTTGTCTTATAAGACAGCATTTCTCTTAGCTTTCGCTTCTGCTAGAAGAGTCAGTGCGTTTCATGCACTATCGGTGGACGATTCTCACTATCATAGTGTCGGGAACACTATTACCTTTACTACTAATGTTGGATTTTTGGCTAAGAATCAGGCTCCTAATAAATATCCGGAACCTATTGTTATTAAGGCCCTTCCGTCTTCAGACGGGCATAGGCCTTTACTCTGTCCGGTTAGAGCTTTACGTATTTATAAACAAAGATCTCAGTTTATCAGAAAGGGACGGAAATGCTTCTTTCTGTCTCTGATTCCTAATAGAAAGGACATTACGGTCCATTCTATTGCTAGATGGATTCAATTAACTATCCGTACTGCTTATGATAATCTATCTTCAACTCAGCAGTCTGTGCTTAAGATTTCAGCTCATGAAGTAACAACTCTTTCTACATCTTGGGCTTACGCAAATAGTGTTGCTATTACAGATTTAATGAAGGCTGCATATTGGTCTCAGCCATCCACATTCACAAATTTTTATCTCAGAAATATTGAGTCCATTTCTGGAGACCTGCATTGTTTAGGTCCGTTATCTGTTGCTCAGAATGTCGTTCACTAAACAGTTGCAACTATAGTTATGCAGGCTTTCTGTTCAGGCAGTGACTCCGTCCTGCTGCCCTCTTCGCTCTGGGCTATTTGACCCAGGGCAAGGGGAAGGTGGGGGGGGGGGGGGGGGGGAGGGTGTTCCCTTAGGTCACCTGTTTTATAGTGAAAAGCAAGGGGATACCTCCTCCGGAGTCAGTAATTCTGAGTTGTTACCGGGATGGTTTTAAAGTGAAAAGTTAATGTTTAAAAATTCATTCATGTCATATTTTTAAAGTGCAGCTCGGTGTGAAGCATTTGTATATGTCACGTGTCAAACGGGCGTTAATATACAATCCTCGGACACTTTTAAAAGAGTATAAAGAGTCTCATTTCTCTGGACTATCTTTATTTATTGGCTTACTTTAAAAATAATTAGTATAAAGGGTTATACTGGATGTTAATAGAGAACATGGATGTTATTATGCTCAATTATGGAGGGTGTTGTGTCTTTCTAATTTATCATAAAATAAGAAAGATACATGTAAAGCCTAATGCTCCTTTTCTCCTCGATGGGATGACTCTATTTTATATAGTTGAGCTTATTGGATTTTCCTCTATGTCCTAGGCCCTCCAACCTTTTTACTATTCAGCTATGTCTGGGTCATTGGTACAGTATAAAAATGTTAAAAAATTTATAGTATTTTATATATTTTTTATACTTACCAATGACCCAGACGGGGATGGCCCTCCCAGGAGTTCATTTTTTGGTGTTTCTGTGGGAGCCCAAATTTTACCTTGGTGCAAAATGAGGAATGTTCTTTAACCCTTTACCTCACTTAACGGCCAAAACTGGTCAGCACTATTCACAAAAATTGCCAATTAATTTTCATTATTTTAAAAAATTTTTGTCTCAGAAACACAGGTTATGACCCTTCTTTGGAACAAGCTCGTTCCAAAGAGGGGGCATAACCTATTTTTTGAGGCAAAATTTTTAAAAAAATTAGTGATTCAAGAATTTTGTTTGCACGTGTTGTCTGCTTTTCATGTTGGGTAAAGGGTTAAAAATCTTCTTCTCGAGACTGTCCTTTTTTAGCGTTACTGGAAATCCTGGATATCTAGACACTATTTCAGTGTTGGAATCTGAATCTTAGACAAATGAATGATACACAGGTTTGCTCAAATTTGAATTCCTGAGCTCATATTTATGGGTGTTAAAGTGATTCAAAGTTGTGTCTCTGAAGAATCATTGTTGTTTCATCGGGTGGACCCTGTGGTCCTCTTATTTTCTTTGGCCTTACAGGACTTGTCTCAAAAGGGAAAAATTCCTTTGCTTTGAAAAATGTTCTCTTGAAAAACTATCATCTCTGTTTTGTTTAGATGTTACATTAACCATATGTTTTCATATATCTTTACAGGTGTGAGGATTGTTGCACCATTAATGGGAAGAATGTTGAGTCAAATCAAGAAGATGAGAAAGTGATGTGAGAAGAGTCGAAGAATCTTGTGATTTTTTTTTAAAAGTTTGCTTTGGTGCTTGAGATAATCCACACCTGTGGAAAGATCTCTCCTTACACCATTAACCCTTTACCTAACGAATTGCCCGCATCCACCCGCGTAATATGCAAATTGAGCAGTTGAAAAAATTAAATATTTCAAAATATTCCAACAAAACCATATCATGTGACCCCTCATTGGAACGAGCTTATTGAGCTCGTTCCAATGAGGGGTCACATGACATGGTTTTGTTGAAATTTTTTGAAAAATTTAAAAAAATGGTATTTAAAATAAATTTTGATATCGTCTGCGTTGGTTAAAGGGTTAAAAGATTTTAGAATGCTTTTTTCCAGAAAAGTGTACAAAATCAGATGAAAATAATCTATGAAAGAGATTTTGGGTGCTGCTAACAATGAGCCTGGAAATAACCGGAATATAAATAAGTGTCCAGTACAGTTCAGTATTAATTTGAACTGATGAATCTGTGTACTTGTGTACCTTAACCCTTTACCTAACCGCAATAGCAGAAGACACTTGCCCAAAAATTTCTTAACCTAAAAATTTCTATTTTTGCCCCGAATACATACATAAACCTCTCATTGGAATGAGCTCCATGAGGGGTTGTAAGCTATGTTTTTGAGACAAAAATAATTTGAATGTCAATTTTTGTAAAAAGAATTGGCCAGTTTTAACCATCACACTGGGTAAGTTAACCCTTTACCAAATACGAAAGTCACATGACATTTGCAAAGAATGTTTTTGAATACCTGGATTTTTTGTATCAAAAACATACCTTATGACCACCCATTGGAACGAGCTCGTTCCATGAGGTGTCATAAACTATGTTTTTGAGACAAAAAATGAAAAAATAATTAAAATTGAATAACTTTAATGAATATCGCTTGCCGGTTTTAACCGTTACTTTATCTTTTCACCATGTCCATCTGTCTGTTAACTTTTGGTTCGCGTCCAATAACTAAAGAACCACTTATTTCATCAAGTCATAATTTTAGGGGTTACTTGTGGATGACAAGACACTGCTTCCTTTCGATTTTGGTCCAGCTTGCCAATTCAGTATGGCAGCCATATTGAATTTGGTTTCCGTCTAATAACTAATGAATGCTGACTCCAATCATTTCTATTTTTTAACTATGCATTGTTGGTGTCTAGAGAAAGCTTCCTTTCAATGTTGGACCTGTCAGGTCAACCAAGAACGCCACCAGTGGTCAATTCAATATGGCTTCCATGGTGGCCATTTTGAATTTGATTTCCATCCAATAACAAATGGGGGTTCTGTCTGATGAATTTTCTTTGTAAGACTTACCTACCCTTTTATGACAATGTTTGGGTGTGGGGGGAGGGGGGGGGGGCATCAAGAGCAGCCATGACTTGATTTGATGAAAAATACTTTAAAAATTTTCCTCTGGTTAAGACTTAAAAACTGATAAACAGAGTTGTCTGTTTAGTCCGATTCAATACAAAATTCAGTTCGATTTTGAATACCTTGCTTTATTCGATTCAAGATTTGATTCGCCCTGACTAGATTTGATGAAAAATACTTTAAAAATATTCCTCTAGTTAAAACTTAATAACTGATAAACAGAGTTGTCTGTTTAGTCCAATTCAATTCAAAATGCCGTTCGATTTTTAATACCTTGCTTGACTCAATTCAAGATTTGATTCAAAAGTGGAAATTTCTGCTTCAAAGGGTTCTAGATCTGAGATATATGTGACCAATCAGATTAGCCTTTGCATGGAAATACTTTGGGTAAATTTAGCCCAATAGATCAATGCTCATTAATATGGAACAACATATTTTCAGATCATTTGACAATATTGCATTTTTATTTTATGTATGTATGTATGTATATATATTATTATTATTATTCAAGGTTCTATCACAAGGGAAAAACTGTGCTTAATACAGAATTCAATCTATTTTTTTCTTTCACTTCAAATGATTCAGAAAGTTATTAGTGCTATCTGTATAAATTTTAATGCAGTTTTGAAATATTTTGGTGGCTTTTCTCTTAATGTAAATTTGTTCTTTATTTAAATTGTAAATTGAATCCTGGAAATGTGTCAACATTAGTGAGATCGTTTCATGATTGTAGAGAGAGAGAGAGGAGTGAAATTTCATTTACTTTGGGGAATAATTTAGACATGATCATCTTTTAACCATGTCTTGTCACCACAGCCGATTCTAGCCCTTTCTGTCTGTTTCTACATCTCTGTCTATCTCATTAACTTTACGTCTATGTCCCTTCCAATACTTCTCTCTCTCTCTCTTGACAGGGAGAGACAGAAAGAGAGTTAATTCCAAACAAATCCAAATTCTTCCACCTGTAAACAACAAAAGAAGAAATAAGACCCATGAACTCATGAATGGAAGATAATTTTAAGGGATGCTCTCAAACCTCCAGTCTAATTCTGTGATGAATTTGACACTGTTATTACCTGGAACTAGTCTAGCTTTGAAATAGTTCATCACCTATGTTTAGATTCAATTGACTGGAATATTTCATTTGGTCAAATAAAGCGAATCTACAGTTTACTTTTCCAATATTCCAGCTGATTGAACCTAAATTTTGATCAACGTTCATTTTGAATCAACACAAGGAATGTTTCTGAATGCAGACTTAACCCTTAAGTCCTCAGATTAATTTTAAAGTATTTATGGCATTTTTCTGCTTACATAGTTATTGATGACTTGGCAGTGGTTCTACATCACTGCTGGCTGCCTATACAGGCAGCCAGCAGTGATGTAGAACCACTACTAGGGAAAATTCAGTCTACACACAAGAGTAATAAAAAAGATTACGCAAGGGAGAACCTGCTTCAATGCAATATAAAAGTGGCGGTTTGGGGCTATATGGGGGCTTAAGGGTTAATTTTGACTGAATCTTTGATCATGTTTACTATTATGAATGAAAACTCAAACAACTTTGGTTTTATGATTACACTGCATCGTTCCTTCAACCCTTAAAGGCCCATTTTTGATTTTTACGTCCTCAGAACTGGTACCCTTAACTTGCAATCATGAGGAGATCCTGTTGAAAAATACGACATATTACCTGGCAGTGGTTTATAGTCAAGTCTTGGCTGCCTAAATTGGCAGCCAAGACTTGACTAGAAGTCACTGCATAGCTACTGGTAATGTGCAGGTGGTGGTCTAGCAGGTATTCAAGAAATTTGTTCAGGCCCTTAACCCTTAAGGGCCTGGACAAGTGGCTTGAATTCCCACCAGCTCACAACCTCTATACGTCCAGTAGCTTATCAGTGATTTCTAGTCAAGTCTTGGCTGCCTTAACCCTTTACCCAATGCAGACGATATCATTTTTTCAAATTTGTCAAAAAATTTCAATAAAACCATATCGTGTGACCCCTCATTGGAACGAGCTCGTTCCGACGAGGGGTCACATGATATGGTTTTGTTGAAATTTTTGAAAAATAATATTTTTTCAACTGCTGAATTTGCATTTTACACAGGCGGATGCGGCTGATTCGTTGGGTAAAGGGATAACAGGCAGCCAAGACTTGACTAGGAACCACTGCCTACCTAATTTGTTCGTTGTCAACAGAACCTCCTCTTGATGACATGTTAAGGGCACCTGTTCTGAGGTTGTAAAAGTAGTAAATAGGCCTTTATGGGATAAGGGTTTATTATTTTTATATATTGGATGTTTTCAAGGTAAATATCTATTACTGGAGTACTCAAGGATATCTGTATCTCTTTTTCATCATATTGCAACAATATTCATCTGCATGCAAATGCCACAAAAGTAGTTAAAACAGCCCATAACAGCAACAAACTCCAAACAGAATTAGACTGCTTGCCTGAGAGCTTGGTGTTTTATGTGTGGTATAACTTGCAGCAAATATTTTACAAATTCTTAACCCATCATGACTAAAGGACGAAATAAAACATTGGTTATGACCCCTTGACAAGCTACTTCCAATGCAGTCCTAGTAAATCATCCTTATTTCCTGGGCCAAAAAAATTGCTGTGGAAAACTCGTGCTTTTACGGCAATTGCTGTGAAGCCTGTTCGATTGTGTAAAAATCATCAGGGGGCAGGGCATAATCTCAATTGCCATGTATATATAGTATGCAGTGAAGTGAAAACTTTCAAGTAACTTTAACATGTGAAAGTAGTTTGAGATACATGTGTATATGTTAATCACAATCAATGTGGAGAATCTTTCACTCAATTAGATTATGCCAGTATCATGAACCATGTGAATGCTGAGAAAAAATCTTAGAAGTAAGCAGGCGACTTGTTCAGTTTATATAGAATGAGTGAAAATATGATGTAGCATAACCACAAGCTAAGTATCTCACTGCTTCTAGGTTGATAACACCAGAATCTGACAACAGTTTCTGGAAAGCTCTGTAAGAGCTTTCCAGAAACTGATGTCAGATTCTGGTGTTATCAACATAGAAGAAGCAGAACACATAGTTTCTAGTGGCTATGCTGCAATTTGTATTGTAAATTGTAAGATTAGCAATACAGCGTAGTGCAAACCACGTGGTTTGATTCCTTGTGTAAGTTGTGCAATTTCTGCCACCACAAGGCTTTCTGAAGAAGCCATCCTCGGCAGTATTTTTGCTGTGGATATTTTTCATTTCCTTGGCATTTTCCCCGGCACTGCTGATTGCTGAGGGTGAATTACTAGGGCTGCCAATAAGAAGTTCATATGTTACATTTTTGGCAAATCTTGACACAAATAATATTTGAATGGATTTTTCTATTCACCCATCTCAAAAATTATCATATTATGCAATCAGTCACTATCTGTCAGTCTGTTAACATTTTTGGTTTCCAACTGATAACTCCAGTTTGGATTTTTTGATCTCAAGCAAAGTTGGTATGTGTATTACCCAGCTGATAATACAAGCCAATTTTGAATTTGGGTCCAATTATTTTTACATGAGTTATGGCCCTTTTTGGTTTAGAATTTGTCCATCTATTGACGTTTTGGGTTTCCGACCATTAACTGCAGTTTGTATTATTTGATCTCAAAAAGGTTGGTACAATTCAAAATGGTTAACAGGCATATTTAGCCATGCCTGAAGGTGCTCTTGTTTTGTCAGTAGCATTGGCTGGATGTGGCTGTTGCATATTGGAAAGGTGTTAATCAGAAGAATTGGCCCAAATTCAAAAGCCAAGTTTTATTTTTAGCTCAACTTTGGCAAAGCCAAATTTGAGCTTTTGTGATGGCCCGTCGTCAATCTGTGCGTCTGTTCATACGTCAACAATTGGATACGGCTCGGGCTAGAGGCCGTATTTATGAACCGATCTTTATGAAACTTCTTGGGTACCTTTGTTATAACCGTGGGACGAGAACGAGTGTTTTTGGGTGTGATCCGAAATTCAAGATGGCTGCCAGCCTCCATTTTGTACCAACGATACAGAAATCTGTTTTTTGTACAGAACTTCCATATGAAAGCTCTGATTTGAATAATTTTTTGTATGAATGTTTAGTACCATGGGATACATCACATATAATACTTTTTTTTTCTTGTGTGTAAATTGTGCAAATTAGATTAATTTTGATGTTTTTTGGTGTTACTTTCAGCACTGTAAGTGCAAATGCCAATATGGCTCGGGCTAGAGGCCGTATTTATGAACCGATCTTTATGAAACTTCTTGGGTACCTTTGGTATCACCTTGGGACGAGAACGAGTGTTTTTGGGTCCGGTCCGAAATTCAAGATGGCTGATGGCAGATTTTTGCAGAGAACTTCCATATGAAAGCGCTGATTTGAATAATTTTTTGTGTGAATGTTTAATACCATGGGATGCATCACATATAATACGGGATTTTTTCTCGTGCAGAAAATATGCAAATTAGATGAACTTTGATTTTTTCAGTGCGACTTACACACAGTAAGTACACATGTCAGTACAGCTCGGGCTAGAGTCTGTATTTATGAACTGATCTTCACAAAATGTCTTGGGTACCTTTGTTATCACCTTGGGACAAGAACGAGTGTTTCTGGGTGCAGTCTAAAATTCAAGATGGCTGCCAGTGGCCATTTTGTATCGACATTAGGTCTAATCAGTTTTTTGAACACAACTTTTATACGCCTCAGGCTAGAGGCTGTATTTATGAATCGATCTTTACGAAACTTCTTCGGTACCTTTGTTATCACCGTGGAATGAGAACGAGTGTTTTGGGGTGTGGTCCGAAATTCAAGATGGCCACCAGCAGCCATTTTGTACCAAAATTAGTGCAAACAGTCTTTTGTACAGAACTTCTGCATGAAAGTTCTGATTTGAATAAATTTTTGTATGAATGTTCAGTAACATGGAATACATCACATATAGTACGGGCTTTTTTCTCGTGCAGAAATTATGCAAATTAGATGAACTTTGATTTATGCAGTGCTACTTATACACTGTAAGTGCACATGTCAATACGGCTCAGGCTAGAGGCTGTATTTATGAAGCGATCTTCACAAAACTTCTTGGGTACCTTTGTTATCACCTTGGCACGAGAACGAGTGTTTCTGGGTGCGGTCCAAAATTCAAGATGGCTGCCAGTGGCCATTCTGTACCAAAATTAGGTCCAATCAGTTTTTTGTCACAACTTCTATACAGCTCGTATTTATGAACTGATCTTCACAAAACTTCTTGGGTCCCTTTGTTTTCACCTTGGGACAAGAACGAGTGTGTTTTGGAGTGCCTTTGTTATCACTGTGCTACGAAAACATATATTTTGGGGTTCAGTCAGACCCACTCTGGGACTTAAAGATTTCTTTTCTAGTTTAGCATCTGACTGTCACCCATCTTTACAATACTTTACCTATACATTTGTTACAGGCTATGGTCAGTATTTATGTACAGACCGTTACAATACTTTATATGTACCTTTGTTATCAGGTCATTACCTAGATGTTTGTCATTACTGTGTCACATACTATACATGTACATGTCTTAACAAGTTGAGCTACAGTGTCATTGACACTTTCATTCTTCAAGGGACGTAATACACTACCACCCATGCTTTTCTGTAGATTATGAGGCCTAAAACATAAAACAAACCAAGAACTTTTTAATGTCAAAGAAATAATTACAAAAATAAAAAATAAAATAAAAAATCGCCTGCCTACCTGCATTTTTAATAAAATATGGCCTGAGAAACAGAAGATTATGTTTTAGGCTTCATAGTATACAGAATAGCATGGGTGGTGGTGCACTTCATCCCTTGAGTACAACAAGACTTTGCAATGCTAAAGCATTACAAAGCCTTGTTGCATTCAAGGGACAAATTTATCAATTTTATTTACTTGGGTAAAATATCTGACATAAGCCATTTAATTTTTATCTTTTCAAGTTTACATTGGTTACAAAAATTTAGCAGCCAAAAGGATCATGCAGGAGGGCCTGGGAAAAATATTTTAAACTTTTTTAGGCCTTTCCCATCAACAAAATCTGCCTATTGTTATTGACAACAATCACCACTCATATTCTGTTATTGTCACTTCTAAATTACCATATTATCCTTCACTGAAGTCAAGCTCTGTGCCAGTTGTTTTATGGTGAGAGATCATCCTCAAGGTGCACCTGACATGAATTTAAGGAGATGACTAACTTAAGCTCCAAGTTTTTTTTTTCAGATCCCTCCATTACTTATCTATTTGTTTTTTTGTTTGTTTTTTTTTTGTTAATATATCCCGATAAATTCTGTCTTCTGATTGGTTAGAATGCCTAGGACAAATAGGCATGGCAAACAGCGTGCAACATCCAGGGTATAAGAGCACGCAAAACACTGCAGGTATATGGTTTAAATGAAAGCATTTCGCTTTTGCTTGCCTCATATAAAAATCAAACTAAACACCTGGAAATAGTCACAAATATCAGATTTCTAACAATTCGATCATATTTTGCTGTTATAAATTAAAATAGTTGAATAATTAAATCAAACAACTAGAAAAATATAAAATGAGAGCAAATCTGTCAAATAAACAAAATAGCCCCTTGGATGTAACTCTCTCTGTTGTCTTCTGCATTTGTAAAAACAAAACAGTTATTCACAAGTTTGGTCCAACTGATTGCAGAGCGTGAGTAACGCGTCCACAATATTGTTTCTCTTGTGTTTCAAACAGGACAAAAATGTTATCTCTGCTAACATGTATGGTATAAGGAGATTTAATACCTGGATGTCTCATTTAAACACCTTACCTGCAGCTCGGCATTAAATCTCCATATACCTTACATGTTGGCAGAGATAACTTATATTATATTTTTATTTTTTTTTCCCCGTGGGAACCCCGGGAAGTAAGCAGCACTTGTTTACTGTGGTAAACCAGTTCCGCTTTACTAGTAAAATAGGACCCAGTCACCAATGCTTGGGGTGAAAGTCCTCTAAAATGGGCAACATGTTGATCAACGATTGACTAAACTTGACTTCATCTCCATGTTGTGTCACGATTAGCCATAGTGCATAAATATGTGACGTTAACCACCAACAAACAATCAGCATATTATATTTTTTGATGATCAATATATATATACAGTTGTTTCTAGGCAAGTCAGTTGTTTCTGTGGGCAGCCAAGACTTGACTAGAAACAACTGCAAAGCCAATGGAGGAAGACTTTCAATGTAAATGTATAAAATTTCCAGGCCCTTAACTGGTTGAGTGCTAGAAGCTACTTACAGACTTACAGGGCTTTCAAAAAAAAAATGAGGGTACGAGATCAAAAGTCAACATTTTCCTCACCAAAGTTTTATATTCAGTCAAATGCAAATGATTTTGTTCATATAAATTTGTTTTATTACAAATGATTGGATAGTGCCTATGGGCACTCTCCTATCATTTGTAATATATTTATTTATTTATTGGTGTTTAAGGTCACATACTTATGCACAATCGCTAATCGTGACAGTTTTATGGGTGGAGGAAGCCAGAGTACCCAAAGAGAACCACCGAGCATCGACGAGCAACTGTCAGCTCCTCAACATTCTCTGTTCAAGCTTTGCTCAAGCAGGGTTACAGCGATTGAAGACGTGCACCATCGACATGCAGTACGCTTTAGTACACGGCATCATCGTGCCTCCATGAAGGCAACCGGGATAAAGTGCCTTGGCCAAGGACACAATGTGGGTCGTCCCGGATGGGATCAAACTCAGGACCTCCAGCATTGTAGTCCAACAGTCCACCACTGACCCACCGAGCTCCCATCATTTGTAATAAAACAAATTTTGATGAACAAATTTAGACCACCAAAAATAATCTAGCCCTCAACAAGTTAAAGGTTAATCATATACCAAACACAAAATACAGGCGACACAAGTAAACAAAATTCTTAAATATTTTTTTTCATTATTTACATCAATGACCCTTGTTGGACTGAACTCAAGCTATGTTTTTGAGATAAAAAACTGAAAAAATAATGAAAATTGAATGATTTTTGTCAGTTACGCTGGCTGATTTTGGCCATTACATTGGGTAAAGGATCTGGGTGAGATCCCATTAGGAAGTGGAGCAGTGCTTGTTTGCTGCAGTAAACAAGTTTTGCTTTACTGGTAAAATAGGACCTGTGACCAATTCCTGTGGTAGATTTTCTTTAAAGTGGGCAGAATGGGTATAAATGATTGGCTATAAAGTTCATCCCTATGTTGCGGTCTTGAGATAGCCAAAAAAGCTGAAAGTGACTTTAAGCATCATTAACACTTAAAAGCCTATTTCCTGACTTTTACAACCTCAAAACAGGGGTCCTTAACATGCCTGCATGAGGTGGTCCTTCTGTGAATAGATAAATTACGTAGGTAGTGGTTTCAAATCCAGTTTGGGCTGCCTTAACAGGCAGTGATCACTTGACTAAAATCACTGCTAAGCCACTTAGGCCATTGGGTGATTTTAATTCAGGACACTTGTCCAGGCCCTTTAAGGATTAAGTAAATTAAATAAACCTGGGTGAAATTCCACAATTTTTACTACACCACACTTTGTGAGTTTAGCTATGCAGCAGTGATTTGTAACCAAATCTTGGTTGCTTACACTTATAGAGGCAGCTAACACATGTCTAGAAAGTACTGCGAAGGTAATTTAACAGGTAGAGTGCTGGAAGCCCATATTTGGGCTTTATTCTGAAGTGCCGGTAACACAATTTAAAGGCTTCATGTTCTGTGGATGTGCTTTATATTATCTTTGAAGTGATGTTATTTTATCTGTTAGGATTTGCCTTGTTACAATTTATGGGAGAGTGCCTTCTGGCACTCTCCCATAAAATGTAACAAGGCAAAGATGCACAAAGAAATTTTAAGGACCAAAAATAATTTAGCACTCTACAAGTTAATTATTGCCCATAGGACCTCGTTTTTGATGGTATGTTCATAGTGGAAGTATATCAGGTTTTATAGTGGGTTAACCTCTTGAAAAAAGTCCTTGAAATCTCCTTGAAGTTTATTTCTCCTTGAGAACTTCCAAGTAATATTTAGAATATTTACTTTCCTCCCCTCAATCTCTCAATAAATGTTTTTGTATTGCTGCAGGCATACTTTTGTTGAAAATTAGTCTGAAAAGAATAAAAGGAACCGATAAACTTTCAAATATATTATTTATAGAATATATTTTTATCACAATTGTACATTCATCTTTTGGATTGGCAAATAACTGCCAATTTATGAATGAAATGCATGCATTTTTGTTTGAATGAATTTTATGTAGATATGGTATGGGAAGCTGTTATGATGAATAAAATTATCATGCTCGATTTGAATCTTGATCTTATTTTTTAACCCATGGTCCTTGTCAAGAGACTTGTATACATATAATTTCGCACTATCTAATCCTTTACCCAAACACGATTTACCCCCCCCCCCCCCCTCCCACACACACACACACACAATTTCAACAAAACCATGTCATATGCCAGGGACAGCCTAGGGGGAATTTTAGGTAGACTTCATGTCTCCCTCCAGAAAAAATAGGGAGACTGCAGTCGAGTAGGGAGACTTCATAGACAAGTGGGGAAATTTAAGAATATTTATGTACCACCCCTGCCGCCCCTTCATATTTTCATCTCGTGGTCCTCCATTAACGCCTGTTTAATCCAGGTCCAGTTGTCTATGATGCATCTATGCCAGGTTAAAAAATCACAAAGTAATTATTGATTGAAAATTCCCCACTGCTACCCTCTCCTTCATTATCCCTCCCCTCTTCTTCCTGCCAATACCCCATCACCCTCCTGTGGTTGCCTTTCACCAAAGTTTCCTAAGTCTGAAAGTGTGAACAGGACCAGATGTAAGAAGGTTGCTTGTAACTTGGAAGGTACTTTTTCAAGATCTTTCATATCCACACTTGTGCCTTGTACAAAGCTTTTCTTGTCATTACTAAAGCTTTTTTTCAGGTGTTTCAATTCCATTCATGTTTTTATAGATAGGCCCAACAGTTAACAGTCGTCAGCAAAATGAAATAAAAATACAGTGTCAGAAAAGATGTCCATTGTGTATACATTTTCAGCAGAGAATTTTTGGCATCCTAAGCGACGTAACCATTTTTCAAACTGGGTTATTATGTTGAGCTGCAGAAGTCACCTATTTTCATTTCAATGCTTGAAGCTCCGACTGAAATGGAACAAAATAGAAATAAAAAAATCCGCAAAAAAGCGACAATGGACAATTGACTCCCCTGTGATTTCAAATAAATGGTCGCTTGACGAATGAAAATGCCCATTTATCACACTCAAGCACATTCGATTCTTGAAAATAATTGTTTTTACGTAAACCTCGGATCACTCAGTTCAGCCTTTCCTCATTTTGGCCAATTTTTAGAGGTCGACTTGTAATCACCGACTATTTTTCTAGGCGACTTTGGGCTTAGAAGGGCAACATAATCACCCTAGTCACCCTCAAGGCTGGTCCCTGTCATATGCCCCACTCATTGGAATGAGCTCATTCCAATGAAGGTTCACATCATATGGTTTGGGTGAAATTTTTTGTTCAAATAATTGTTTTCAAAGGCTCATTTTGTTAATTACATGGATGGATGCAACTGATTTATTTAGTACACAGTTAACATACATGGTGGATGACACTTGCCAAAAAAATTATTGCGATAAATCATTTCAGTTCTGGCTTCAAAAACAAAGGTTGTGACCCCTCATTGGAATGAGCTCATTCTTGTAATGCAGTGGACATATGGTGTGTTTGAAATTGAAAAGCTATATTTTTGAGACAAAATTAAAAAAAAAGAATTTGAAGAGTGATTTTTAGCTCATCTTGACAAAGTCAAGCTGAGCTAATCTGATCGCTCTCCGTCCGTCATCTGTCAACACCATGTTTTGGTCTTTTCCAAAGCCACTGGGCCAATTCAAGTGAAAGTTTGTGTGAGTGATGGTCCCAAAGGGGCATTGCATTTTGTTCAACTCAGCATGCTCAGCCCCATAGGGAGGGAGTGGGGGAAAATGCACCAAAATATTTTTAAAAGCTTCTTCTCATGAACCAGCGTGTACAATGACTTGATATTTACTATGGAACTCCCTTTTGAGGTGTAGAATCAAGTTTGTTCAAACAAAGTTCGTGAAGCAATATTTGGCATTGTAATGGGAGGGGTAAGATTTTTGGCCCCACTCAAAATTTCTATTTCAAG
Source organism: Pictodentalium vernedei (assembly GCA_031216915.1). Classification (NCBI taxonomy): domain Eukaryota; kingdom Metazoa; phylum Mollusca; class Scaphopoda; order Dentaliida; family Dentaliidae; genus Pictodentalium; species Pictodentalium vernedei. Next base: position 86,428,094 of record CM062291.1, read on the forward strand.
AACCGGTGAGCCAACTTCAACCAAATTTGGCATGTAGTTTAAGTGGGTCCTAAGTAATTGATTGAAGCCTAAAAAAAACTTTTCACAGCCCTGTGACAACCCCAGGGGCTAAAAACAGAAAAAAAATTCAAAAGCCCATATATCCCAAACCAGAAGGAACAGAGAACTGGTATTTGGTATGAAACATTCTTAGAACCGGAAGAAGGGATTTGTTAAAAAAAAAATGCCACCAGTTCAATCAGGGTGCACAGTAGAGGGTATTGAAAAAATGATGAGCCAGCATTTTTGCAGTAGTTTTATCCAGAGGATTTTTCATTCACAGAACTTTTTGATTGACATATTGTTCTCAAATTAACAAAAATTCTGTTATGAACAGTTTATCTTGTTATTCCAATCTGTTCCAATCTGTCAATTCTGTGGGACTTTTGTTTGTTTTAGAAAGATTTTTATTTATGTTGAATGAACCATTTCAATGCTGGAAAACATCTGATACCTGTATGCATGTCTTTAATTTAACCCTCTCAAGACTGCAGTGTGGGTTCCAAAGATTTTTAGCTCAACTTTGACGAAAGTCAAATTTGAGCTTATGCCATGGCCAGTCGTCCGTCTGTCCGTCAACAATTCAATAAGGCTCGGGCTAGAGGCCGCATTTATGAACCGATCTTTACGAAACTTCTTGGGTACCTTTGTTATCACCGTGGAACGAGAACGAGTGTTTTGGGGTCTGGTCCATTCAAGTTGGCCGCTGACAGCCATTTTGTACAAAATTAGGTGCAATCAGATGTTTGCGCAGAACTTCCATATGAAAGCTCTGATTTGAATAATTTTTTGTACGAATGTTTTGTACCATGGGATACATCACATATAATACAGGTTTTTTTCTTGTGCATAAATTATGCAAATTAGACTAACTTTGTTGTATTTAGTGTTACTTTCAGCACTGCAACTGCAAATGCCAATACGGCTCGGGCTAGAGGCCGTATTTATGAACCGATCTTTACAAAACTTCTTGAGTACCTTTGTTATCACCATGCAACGAGAACAAGTGTTTCTGGGTACGGTCCAAAATTAAAGATGGCTGCCAGTGGCCATTTTGTACCGAAAGTAGGTCCAATCAGTTTTTTGTACACAACTTCTATACGGCTCAGGGTAGAGGCTGTATTTATGAACCGCTCTTTACAATACTTTACATATACCTTTGTTATCAGGTCATTACCTAGGTGTTTGTTATTGCTGTGTCATATACTATTCATGTACATGTCTTAAACAAGTTGAGCTACAGTGTCATTGACACTTTCATTATTGATGCCATGAACAAACAAAAAACCCTTTCAACCCTGTAGATGTATTTTTTTCTGGTTCCTTGGAAAAAATTGATCTGATTCCTGTCTGAATATCTTTCATTTAACCCTCTCATGACTTCAGTGTGTTTTTTTCCAAAGATTTTTAGCTCATCTTGACAAAGTCAAGCTGAGTTAATCTCCATCGTCCGTCAACACCATGTTTTGGTCTTCTCCTCCAAAGCCACTGGGCCAACTCAAGTGAAAGTTGTGTGAGTGATGGTCCCAAAGGGGCATTGCATTTTTGTTCAACTCAACATGCCCAGCCCCAAAGGGAGGGAGTGGAAGAAAATCCTCCAAAATATTTTAAAATCTTCTGCTCAAGAACCAGTGTGTACAATGACTTGATATTTGCTATGGAGCTTCCTTTTGAGGTGTAGAAGCAAGTTTGTTCAAACGAAGTTAGTGAAGCAATATTGGGTTTGTAATGGGAGGGTAAGATTTTTTGCCCCTCCCAAAATTTCTATTTTCTGAACCGATGGTCCGGTATGAACCAAATTTGGTATGTGGTATTATTGGGTCATAAGTACTTGACCCATGCAAAAAAAAACTTCCTGCATCCCCATGGGAACCCTGGGAGCTAAAAATAGAAATATTTTCAAATGCCCATATTTCCCAAACCACACGGAACAGAGAGCCATTATTTGGTATGAAGTATCCTTAGGACCAGTAGAATTGAATGGTAAAAAAATTGCCATCGGTTGTGTAAGGGTGTTCTGTAATGGGCATCGAAAAAATACTGAGTCAGCATATTTGCAAAAATTTAAAAAAATCTTTTCTCCAGAACCAATCATCAGAATCTTTTGATATTCGGTATACAGCATTCACAAAATCTTCTTCAGATCCACCAGTCAGAATGCTTTCATATTTGGTATGCAACATCTCTGGGGGGTCAGATTCAAGTTTGTTCAATTCGGATCCATAGGTTAATATTTGGGCTCACTATGGAAGCCCAAATTTTAACTTAGTGCGATATGAAGTGCAATATGTCAAAATTTCCTTAAAATTTCTCTTCTTCAGATCCAACAGTCAGAATGCTTTCATATTTGGTACACAACATCTCTAGGGTAGTCAGATTCAACTGTGTTCAAATCGAGAGCCTGGGTTAATATTTGGGCTCCCGGAATTGTCCATTTTGCTGAAGAATTAAAAATTTTGTATTCAGCACCCTCTAAAGGTGTGTAACTAAGATTAATCCACATAGGTTGTATCAAGGGCCTTCATAGGGGAGCTCTACATTTTACTTTATGATCAACTGAAGAAAAGGCATGATGCCCGGATTATTTTTGTCACTTCTGAGGGACTCCAGGATTGACAGTGTAGCCTATGGAGATGGCTTGCTCAATGTACTCATTCTTGGACTCTTTATATTGTGTTCTGTTCAAGATGAGTGCTTCAGGGCCTGTGGGGCCTCTTGTTAGAATAGTGCTGACCATTTTTGGCTGTTAAATTAGGTAAAGGTTAGCTGATAAGAGTTCTAAAATTTTTTTTGGTTGTCAAAATTGGTTTATCACATAATCACCACCAAATTGCTCATAATGGAAAATTTTCACGTCAAGTCAACGTCGACATCATTTATTTATTAGTGCTTAAGGTCACATACTTATGCACAATGGCTAATCATGACCGTGACAGCTTTGGAGGAACCCGGAGAGAACCACCAAGCAACAACGAGCAGCTGCCAGCTCCCCAACATCGTAATTTTGCACTGCAGCACAGGCAGGGTTAGATTGGTTGAAAACATGCGCACCATCGATGTGCAGTAAGCCTTAGTACACGGCATTATCGTGCCCCCATGTAGGCAATTGGGTTAAGTACCTTGCCTAAGGACACAACGCGGGAGCGCGAATCAGTCACTGAAATGGTCACACATCCAGCTACTAACTGCACTTAACGTTGCTTAACTTCGGTGATCTGATGAGAACCGGTTACTGCAACGCCACCACGCCCCCAGTGTCGACATCATAACTTTGCGAGTTAGTTTTGGAAGTAGGATTGAATTCATCTTTTCTTATATTTCATTAACTGTTTACCTAATACAAATAGCAGGCGACAATTGCAAAAAAAACCAACATTTCCTGAAAAACTAAACATTTTTATTTTTGCCTTGGAAACATGCAGTACAAGTCAAAGTAAGTTGTAGGATAACCATAATAAACTATATATCTTTCTCTTCCTGCACTGATAAGACCAGAAGCTGACATCATTTTCTGGAAAGCTCTCACTGAGAGCTTTCCAGAAAATGGTGTCAGATTCTGATCTTATCAATGCAGAAGCAGCAGAATACTTAGTTTATTGCAGTTATGCTACAACTTATTTTTACTTGCACTGTTGCTTATAACCCTTCATTGGAACAATCTCATTCCAATAGAGGGGCCTAAAGCTTTGTTTTCAGAGCAAAAAAATAATAAAATTTGTTTGGCAATTTTTGTGAATAACACTGGCCAGTTTGGTAAGTTGTTATGTTAGGTAAAAGGTTAAATTACACATTATGTGACAAAAAAAAATATCAAATTCATCACAATTTGACATTAAATTTCTAAACCTTGTTCACTAAAATCTTTCTCAGCCTCGGTAAACCTCGGCTCAGGTCGATTTTTGTGAATGAGGTACATGTACTGAAATTTCATTTGAAATTGCTACTCATCAGAAATCCTCGATTTACATGTTTTTGCCTCGTGACAATTTATAGGAGACCATGAAAATCCCTGTGGATGAAATAATTTCACTTCAAAGATAATATGAGGCACCACTGCTGCACTGTCCAAATTCATGAATATTACTGAAAGCATTATTTATTTATTTATTGGTGTTTAAGGTCACATACTTATGCACAATGGCTAAACATGACAGTTTTACGGGTAGAGGAAGCCAGAGTGTTCTGAGAGAACCACTGAGCATCGACAAGCAATCTTCAGCTCCTCAACATTCTAACTCTGTTGAAGCTCTGCACAAGCAGGAATACAGCGGTTGAAGGCGTGCACCATCAATGTGCAGTACACCTTAGTACACAGCATCATCGTGCCCCCATGTAGGCAACTGGGATAAAGTGCCTTGCCCAAGGGCACCACACGGGTCATCCCAGACAGGGAACAAACTCGGGACCTCTAGCATAGAAGTCCAATGGTCTACTACAGAGCCACCGTGCTCCCGAGAACGTTATTTCAGCAATTATCTATAAATCATGTGAATTTTGATATTAGTGGAGTTGGTTCCTCTGATATCATATTAACTTGCTTTTCCTGAGAATATTTTTTGGTGTTTATGGTCACTTTCAGAATCTATGGTATATTATAATTGCAACATAGGTATGAAGTATGCTGCCCTTTTTGGAGGACTTCCACTCCAGGTGCTGGTTACCAAGTCCTAGTTTTAGCCCCCACAGGTTACTGTGAGCGGACTTATGGATTGCACTCTGTTCATCTGTTTGTCACTCTTGTCTGCTGCTGTTACCACCTGAGATGGTTAAATGTCGGTGTTGCAAATTTTTAACATTTATCAGACATTATGAAAATAAGATTCGCGTCAATTTTTGATGAAATTTTTTTTTTTGCTGGCCATTTTCGTTGTAATTTTTTCGTCTTTTTTCAAATTTTGAAATCTTACCACCTCTATCTCCAAGATACTCGGCGGTGGGCATTTCCAAATTTTAACATTAATTAGACATGTAAATATGACGTATGTCATATTTTGTAGAAAAATATTAAACTTGACTGAATGGCGGTCATTTTTGTAGTAATTTTTTCACACACCCAACCTTGGGGACTATTGTCTGATTGTGGGTGATCGGCATTGCACTTGTTTCCTGTAAGTTTTATTCAATTTTCAATTTGGTAAATTTGAATTCAATGAATTGCACTACAGCTTGGGTTGATATCAGCGATAGGTTACTCCTTCATTGCTCACCATGTTTAACTGGAAGCGTGCTCAATTAGTTTTCAAATGTGATTTGTCTTGTATTTTTTTTCCCCAAGATACCATGCCACCAGCATGGTGAGTCTTAGTTTAGCAAGATTTTATTTGTAGAAATTTGTTTCATTACAATTTATTGGAGAGTGCCCACTGGCACTTTCTAATAAACTGTTTCAAGACAAGTTGATATATTTTTCTTTCTGCTGCCTAGAAAACAACAGGCTAATTCATACAGTGGAAAACCACTGAAGGGGGACAGCTGCTCATCGTTGCTCGGTGGTTCTCTCCGAGTACTCCGGCTTCCTCCACCCGTAAAACTGTCACCGACATGATATGACCTTAGCTGTTAAAGTGTCATTAAACCCTAATAAATAAATAATTTACAAGTCTTTGAAATCGGAAAAAAAACTTTAACCCTTTACCCAACGAATCGCCCGCATCCGCCTGCAAAATATGCAAATTCAACAGTTGAAAAAATATTATTTTTCAAAAAATTTCAACAAAACCATATCATGTGACCCCTTGTTGGAACGAGCTCGTCGAGCTCGTTCCAACGAGGGGTCACGATATGGTTTTGTTGAAATTTTTTGAAAAATTTGAAAAAATTATATTTAAAATAATAAATTTTGATATCGTCTGCGTTGGGTAAAGGGTTAAGACCCTAAAAGGGAGTGTGGTGTTTCATTTGTTAGAGAATTGGATTTCAAATCAAAAGGTCATAGGTTTGTGTCCATGTACAAGACATGTAATTCCAGTTACTCAAGTGGGAGCACAGTGGTGCAATGTGCTTAACCCTGTACCCAACAGGAAAGGCTGACACACTTGCAGAAACAATTCTTGAATAACAAAATTGTTTCATTTTTTGCGCCAAAACACTGCTTCTCAGTGGTTCTCTGGGGACATTTCAATACCAATGGCAGGTGTTTCTGGAAGCATTTTTAGCTCAACTTGAGAGCATCAAGTTTGAGATATTGGGCTGAGCTGCAATCTGTTATCCATCTGTACGTTCCTCTGTCCATCCACAATTCCTTTAGCACACCCTACAGACTGCAGCTCTCTCCCAATCAGTTCCAAATTTCATACGCGGCTTTGAGACAGTGTCTAGATGGCAGCTATTCAATTTTACCAAATTTCATAGAAAAACATGGCCGTCAGCAGCCATCTTAGAATTGGCATATAAATTGTCAACAATTCCATTCACACACCCTACAGGCCACATCTCTCACCCAATCTTTTTCAAATTTCATATGTTGCTTTGGTGTGATGTCCAGATGGAAGCTATCAACTTTTCTGAGTTTTGTTGAAAAACATGGCCGCCAGCATCCATCTTGGATTTGGATCTAAATTGTCAACAATTTCATTAGCACATCCTACAGGCCACATCCCTCATCTGATCTTTTTCAGATTTCATATGTAGCTTTGGTGTGATGTCTTTTCTGAGAAGAAACTTAAGTGAATGACTTGGCTTTACTAGAACTTTCTATTTAGTTCAGTACCTTCTTGGTCAATTTGAGCTGCAGTTTCATCGATATTTTCATTTTCAGATGGGATAAAAATTACATTGACCAGTTATACGTTTTTGATAGTTCTCTCTGAGCTGTCAAACAAGGTATAAATGATTAAATTATCAGAGTTATATAGAAGTAGTTATCAATAAAAGGAATGCTATTTACATATAGAATAAATGTATAGTTTTTCCAAGTAAAAAAATTATTCTACGAGTTGGATTAAGAATGAAACCGACTAGCCTCTGGCAAGTCGGTTTCATTCTTAATTCTACGAGTAGAATACATTTTTTACTTGAAAACTCTATACGTTTATTTTGTTTATCCCATAAATCTTCTACAGGGCAGTCGCTGCAAAATCGTGCTATAATTCACTACAAAACACAGCGAGAAGTGAGGAGAACATTGGTCGAATTCGCTCGAACAGCAAAATTGGCAAAAATAAACAAGGCGCAGTAATACATTTCTGTCTAAAAATAATTCCCATACAAACTTGAGCTAAGCTTGCAAAAATACTTTATTATATGAGCAGTCGGTGGTGTTTTCTACTGGCATTGTGTAATACTTTCAAAAAGATTTAAAGAAATCAACAATCGAACTATTAATTATGCTAGACAAATGTGGTAGAGGCCAGAGGTCAACAAGTCCGTCGCTACTAAGGGAATAAATTCTTTCAGTGGGGAAAATTTATCACCCTACTAGGTGAATAAAGCAAAAATTTATCCAAGGCCTTTATTGTTCAAATAAACGGCCATTTATGGGATAAAAATGTATTACCCTTCCTTCCAAAGTTCTATGAATTAAACAAATGTTTATCCAAAATGAAAACACTGTTCATTTTTGTTTTTAACAAAGTGTCTTGCAAGTTCTTGCATTTGGTCACCAAAAAGCCTCGAAAATTCTGGAATTCAAGCCCAAAATGCCTTTGAAAGTCAATGAATTGAATTCAGTTCCTGAAATGGTGATGGAACCCTATTTTAACACTCAACTTCTTGCATGCTGCTGGCAGATATTCCTGCCCAGCACAGAATTTCTCTTGCCACTGAAATAAGTATAATTTGGGCATATTTAATCAAATTTCTCTCCCTGTAAATCGTATGGACTTTTTCATCAATGATACCTTTGGTTACATTCAGATGGATTTTTCATTGAATCTAGTCATGGCTGCTTCATAGCAGCCATGATTAGATTCTATGAAAAATATCTTGAAAATACTCAGCGCGTTCAGAGTTAATGGCCATCACATTTCTGACACACACACAAGCTTTCTCTTTGCAATGGCTTCAAGTTTTTTTAAGTCCTGGCTGTCTGTACCAACAGTGATCACATGACTTGAAACCACATTTATGGTAGTGTGGATTTTATTCTTCAAGTTCACAATGTCACTTCTGAAATGTCACATGATTTTGTTCAAATAACGATGCTGTGCCCATTGGAAGGATGTGCAAAAATGTTTTCAGATTTAAAAAAAAATCACCCTTGCAAACCACTGATGATATATGGAATCAAGTTTGTATTATGAGTATGGTGAAAAATTGTGTTGTCTGCTTCTCGGAGACCAAATTTTGTACTGTATCACAATTATGCTGAGCAGCTCACCAGGTGAGGTTAAAAAAACTCTTTACTGATTTTGCAGATAAAAGAAGCAAATGATTGTTACAGGGGTGGGTAAGGCTGTCACGATTAATTGATTAATCAGTTGTTGATCAGTCACACTGAAATCGATTAGTATTTTTTGTTGTCGAAGTTTCGGTAAATTTTACCCCGTTTTAGATGTTTAATAAGTAAAAAAAAATTGATGAAAAAACTATTGTTCGAAAGGTAAAAGGCCACTAAAGTTAATGTTAAACATCAAGAAGCCATTAGAAGCAGGTGTCTTTTAGGTACATTCAAAGCTTTGATGTTCCAAACTTTTGAACCGTCAGTGTAATAATCAAGACCGGTCTGATTATTACACCGACAGTTCAAATGTTCAGAACATCAAAGCTTTGAATATTGAATATATCTAAAAGAGGATTGTCTTCTTTGTTTACTTGAAGTAGGTCAACTAACTTGAACTTCATTAGAGAGAGAGGGGGGGGGGGGGGGGTCATCTATCAATTCCTATATTCAAAAATGGTGACAGCCCTAGGGGTGGGGGAGGGGGAGGGCTTATAATGGTGTGTCTGTCTAAATGGGAACGAGAATACACCAGCTCAAAATCGCAGGTACACACATGTTCCCATGCTGGCTAATTTCTGCCAAGTTTGAAAAAAATTTAAGGAATACAAGATCAGACAAAGTGGCGTCCAAGAATGACAAATTTTATGTCAAAGGGGCAACAACTCTGCAACAAAATGTCATTGATCTCAAAATATTAGATGCAAGAAACCTTCCTGTCACAAAATGCAATGTCAGAATAAACAATCACCTCAAACTTAACTGAAATCGGTTCAGCAGTTTTGGAGGAGCAGGTGCAAACACTATGTTCACGGACGATGGGTGGTGAGTGATCACTATAGCTTAGTCTGACTCACTCAGGCAAATTAACAAGAGGCTCCATGGGCCTAAAGCGCTCACCTTGAACAGAGAACAATATAAACAGAGTCCAAGAATGAATCTACATTAAGCAATCAATCTCCACAGGATACAATGTCAGTCCTTGAGCCCCTCAGGAGTGATTAAAATTGTCCAAGCATCATGCCTTTTCTTTAGTTGATCATAAAGTAAAATGTATAGCTCTCCTATGGAGCCTCTTGAAACAAGCTATGTGGATTAATCGTAGATACCAACCTACTTAATAAAAAATCTCACATTCTTCAGCTGTATGGCCAATTCCAGCTCTCATTGGGAGCCCGAATATTAACCCAGGCACTCAATTTGAACAAACTTGAATCTCACACCACTAGAATTTAAGAAATGTTGGATACCAAATATGAAAGCATTCCGACTGGTGGATCTGAAGAAGAAGAGGATTTATAAAGAAATTTCCTCATATTGCATTAAGTTAAAATTCGGGCTACCATAGGGAGCCCAGATATTAACCCAGGGACCCAATTTGAACACACTTTTAACAAAAGCCTTTACCTAACGAATCACCCACAATCCACCTGTGTAATATACAAATTCAGCATTTGAAAAAAAATTATTTTTCAAAAACTTTCAACGAGCTTGTTCCAATGAAGGGTCACGTCACATGACATGGTTTTGCTGGAATTTTTTTTAAAAATTAAAAAATAAAAATAATTTTTAGACTATTCATTTTGTAATTATTCATTTTTGATATTGTTTGTGAGATGGTATATGTTGAACAGGGTTCCCGCAAGCAAGGAGGACTTGTAAAATTCAAGGCTATGCAAGGCCGTCTCTCGACATATTTCAGCATTTTTCACGGTCCTATAAGAGCCAAATTCAAGGATTTTCAAGGCCTGCCTTCACATGTTCTAACTAGGACTCTCCAGTTATTACTCCCTCCTCCCACTTCCTATTAACTGGTAAAGTGCTAAATTATATTTTGTCCTTAAAATTTGTTTGTGCATCTTTGCCTTGTAACAATTTATGGGAGAGTGCCAGTGGGCACTCTCCCATAAATTGTAACAAGGCAAATCCTAACAGATAAAATAATATCCCTTCAAAGATAATATGAAGCACATCCACAGAATATGAAGCCTTTAAATTGCGGTAACGGCACTTCAGAATAAAGCCCAAATATGGGCTTCCAGCACTCTACCAGTTAAGGGAAATGGGAGTAGGGGGTAAGGACTGGAGGGTCCTAATTAAAACTACGCCTTTACAAACTCTGGCATATAAAAATATATAGTTATGAATGCGTGCTTCGTTACCATTTTAATTTCATGAATATTCAAGGCTTTTCAAGCCCTTCTGGCACATTTTGCAGGTTTTAACCCTTTACCCAATGCAGACGATATCAAAATTTATTATTTTAAATATCATTTTTTAAAATGTTTCAAAAAATTTCAACAAAATCATATCATGTGACCCCTCATTGGAATGAGCTCAACGAGCTCGTTCCAAAGAGGGGTCACATGATATGATTTTGTTGAAATTTTTGGAAAAATAATATTTTTTCAACTGCTGAATCTGCATATTATGTGGGCGGAGGGGGTAAAGGGTTAAAGGCCTTGAATGACCTTTAGTCAAATTCAAGGTTGTTCCGTGAATCCAAGGCCCCACAGGAACCTTGTTGAATAAATTTCATTTCATTTTCATTTTCAAAATAATATTTAACATAGTAAATGTTTATATTGTCTGCACTGGGTAAAGGGTTTCAAATATGCAAGTCTATCTTTCTGATTAGTACTCATGTGGGAATCCTGGGAAGTGGAACAGTGGTAAAACTAGAGGTGTCTGTCCCAGTGAGACCAATAATACCTCCTGTATTCCACATTAAGTAAAAGGGCTATACTCTGTCAAAAAGAGTCTGGCTGATCTCAAAAGTGCAAGTGCACTGCTAGTTAATCTCTGTACCAAGTTGTTAAATATATTAACAGAACAAGCACAGACAAAATGATAACAGTCACAAATATACTTTTGAGTCAAAAAGGGCAGTAACTCTACCAGAATGAGTCTAACTGAGCTAAAAATCACAGGTGTACAGGTTCCAATGCTGATAAAACTTCGAAAAAAATGGCCTGGAAATGAAGGAATGCTACCTGTGACAAAGTTGTGTTCATCGACAATAAACTGTTACTCGAAAAGGCCAATAACTCTGCAATGACATGATTGATCAATGTCAAAATAGCAGTTGCACAGCTTCCCATGGTGGTTTCACAGAACCACCACAAGAACGAAAAAAGTATTTTTTTTAAAATTCTGTGCCCTATCATGAGAAGTAAATCAATGAACGATTTTAACCCAAACGAATACTGTCTGTACCTCTCTTCATATATAAACAATAACAACCCAAGCAATATAAAATAGGCAATTTATTATCTAAACAATTTAAATTCCTTGAAATACGTCTGAATGTCATCTTTTCTATATGGCTTTGTTGCAATACATGTTGGTATATTTTCTGGCTGCTCTATCCACAGTTTGTGATCAATATTTCCTGACTTCAAATTCTCGGCTAGGTTTACTAGACTATCTTCATCCTTAGCCTGAAAATAAGTTAAACAATTTCATTAACTTTCTAACATCTTCTTTCAGTACTTCATTTCTGGGGAGCCATACTGCATCTGCACCAGTCATGTTAATCTCCGAAAAATTTTTCAGGGAACTTGAGGGTAATTTTCAGAGAAATCAAAGGGATTTCAGGGAAAAGTTTGTGCTAATAAATTAATATGAAGTGCTTGGAACATCTCATCTCTGGCACCAGGTTGCACCCAGTGGTTCATGAATTGAAAATTTGTGGTTGCTTTTCATGCCACGTTTAAATATCATGATTAATTGATGGTTTGAAAGACCCCACCTCCCTCCCCTTTTCCTTAAGAATCATCCCCACCATCATGTCCACCTGGAGTGACTAAAGTGCAGAAAGCTAAAGTTGGGCAATATACTGAAAAATCGAACCGATATCCATATCATGGGGATACTGAAAAACCAAACCGAACCAATCATTGAATACCGATACCGTCTGAATTTTCAAATTTTCCTACATTCTCTTTTTACAAGTCCCTGTTGAAGCTTGATAACAGTTGAAAGGTTCATTTTCAAGACAGAAGTGACTGATTTTATTTTCAGTTTTGTTAACCCTCAGTGGAACGGGCAACTGTTCTTAATTCCCACTAGACCATAACCATACATGTCCCATTGTTTAGCAGTGATTTCTAGTCAAGTCAGGCAGCCAAAACTTGACTCAAAATCACTGCACAAGTGTTTAGTCTAATGTCTACAAGGCTAGGGCTGCACGGTATTTTGATAAACCGATATATACCGGTATTCAAACCAATATTGATAGAATACCGGTGTAATTACAATGAAAGTGTCAATGACACTGTAGCTCAACTTGTCAAGACAAAGACATGTACATGTATAGTATGTGACACAGCAATGACAAACATCTAGGTAAGGACCTGATAACAAAGGTACATATAAAGTATTGTAACGGTCTGTACATAAATACTGACCGTAGCCTGTAACAAATGTATAGGTAAAGTATTGTAAAGGTGGGCGACAGTCATATGCTAAACTAGAAAAGAAATATTTGAGTCCCAGAGTGGGTCTGACTAAACCCCAAAATATTTGTTCTCATAGCACAGTGATAACAAAGGCACCCCAAAACACACTCGTTCCTGTCCCAAGGTGAAAACAAAGGTACCCAAGAAGTTTTGTGAAGATCAGTTCATAAATACGAGCTGTATAGAACTTGTGACAAAAAACTGATTGGACCTAATTTCGGTACAAAATAGCCACTGGCAGCCATCTTGAATTTTGGACCGTACCCAGAAACACTCATTCTCGTCCCAAGGTGATAACAAAGGTACCCAAGAAGTTTTGTGAAGATCGGTTCATAAATACAGCCTCTTCCCTGAGCCGTATTGACATGTGTGCTTACATTGTGTAAGTAGCACTGAATAAATCAAAGTTCATCTAATTTGCATAATTTCTGCACGAAAAAAAAACCCTTACAATATGTGATGTACTCCATGTTACTAAACATTCATACAAAAATTTATTCATATCAGAACTTTCATACAGAAGTTCTGTACAAAAGACTGATTGCACTAATTTTGGTACAAAATGGCTGCTGGTGGTCATCTTGAATTTCGGACCACACCCCAAAACACTCGCTCTCATCCCACGGTGATAACAACATGGATATATCAAAGGAATCGTCTGCTTGCGCCCTCGTAATATACAAAATCAGCAGTTGAAAAAATAAATTTAAAAAACTTCAACAAAAACTATATCATGTGACCCCTCATTGGAACGAGCTCGTTGAGCTCATTCCAATGAGGGGTCACATGATAATAGTTTTGTTGAAATCTCTGGGGAAAATCTGATAAACTAATTTTGAAAATAATAAATTTTGATATCGTCTGCGTTGGTTACAGGTTTTTCGAACCACATCATCAAGGCATGCTAATTTGTTCCGACTGTGATGCCTAGAGTCTCGATTGTGGTACTTGTGTTCATATATCTGAACAGTTTTCGATATACCGGTATACCACGGTATTTTTTTTAATACCGATACCGGTATTCAGTTTTGAATATCGTGCAGCCCTATACAAGGCCTCCTAAAGATGGCATCATTAGGGCACATGGTCTGAGATCGCAGGAGCCTGAAATAGGTGTTTAAACTTCAAGTGCATTTAGAACAAGTCATAAATTACTGAAGATATAATTTGTGGTCGTAAAAGAATGCCACTGTTGAGCTCATTGGCAGTGTCATCAATAATGTTGTGGTAGAATGATACTTCAACTTATTCTGTTTTTCCTGATGTGAATTCCTCTTTGGTACTATCAGCTAATCTCAGTCAAGTCAGATACCGAATACCGAAACGATACCGAGGTATATCCCCTAAAAACACCTAAACCGCTACCTAACTGAAAATTCAAATACTGTCCATCACTACAGCAAGCAAACCATTCCCATATTCAAATGGGCCATGAAGTGTAATTCCAATTTCCGTGACTCACAAAATTTGGTATATTGTTTTTCATTCTTTTGGATGGTGTTGTTTGTTTCTTTACATGCACCAATTTCAGATGGGGAATTTTGGGGGCCTTTGGAGTTGATATTTTTCTCACTGGGAGTGATTAGTACTGAAATAACTGGTTTGAAACTGGTTACCTACCTAACTGATTTGGAAAAACACCACCCGGTTAACCGAAATATCGATAGTGATCACCATTCCATGGTTAAAATGTAGTAAATCTGCCGCTTCTCCTTTGGGATAGATTACACCTCAAAGCAGCGCTGTATATATTGAGAAATAATCGACTTTGGTCTTCAAGACTTTGTTAATGATCGGCAATTTCCGTGAGTACTGAGTAACCGCCGAAACTATTCCGTAGTATGTATACAAACGAACGTTGTTGAGTACTCGACAACGTTCGTTTGTATACACACTGCGAAATAGTTTCTGGGAATACTGCTTTCCAATTTCTATAGTTCTGATCCCAGATTCGGTGAAATAATGGCTACGGATAACCGGATATTATCTGGTTATAGCTCGTGGTTAGTCGGTTGTGAAAATGAGCCAACTGTTTCAGCCCTAGCAGTGATACATTAATTTTTCTTTCACCTGTTTTAACCCTTTACCCAACGTAACGGCCAAAACCGGCCAGCGCTATTCTCAAAAATCGCCAATTAATTTTCATTATTTTTTTCATTTTTTGTCTCAAAAACATAGGTTATGACCCCTCGTTGGAACGAGCTCATCGAGCTCGCTCCAACGAGGGGTCATAACCTATGTTTTTGAGACAAAAATGAAAAAAAATTAGTTATTCAAGAATTATTTTTGCAAGTGTCATCTGCTTTTCAGGTTAGGTAAAGGGTTAATTCCTTTCATATCTTTTCTGGAAATGATGCCCCAACAATGAATTGGCACAGTAGAAAAGAAAAAAATGTTGAGTCAGAAATTCATTTTTCATCTGTGAAATGCCAAAAATTTACGATGAAAATTGATATACACTAAATGTATTTTGGAATGTTTGACAAAAATACATTTGTTGTGTATAAAAGATGAATTTCTGTGTGATCTATTTTTACGCACCTACTCTTGAGTGCCCAATAAGCATACATGTGTGATTAATCTTTTTCAAACAAAATTCCTGCCTGCATGCTCCTTACCTGACCCTGTAGGATTATTTATTTTCAGCAATCTAAGGTGCAGAGCAGCCGCTTATCTCAATAAGTTCATCAAAACAGACTAGTTATTATATATTTATTGGTGTTTAAGGTCACATACTTATGCACAATGGCTAATAGTGACCGTGACAGTTTTACGGGTGGAGGAAGCCGGAGTACCCGGAGAGAACCACCGAGCAACGACGAGCAGCTGTCAGCTCTCCAACATCGTAACTCTGAACTCTGCACCGCAGCACAGACAGGGTTAGATTGGTTGAAGACATGCGCACCACCGATGTGCAGTACGCCTCAGTACACAGCATCATCGTGCCCCCATGTAGGCAATCAGGGTGAAGTGTCTTGCCCAAGGACACAACACGGTTGCCGCAGGTGGGATTCGAACCGAGGACCTCTCGGCTTGCAGCCTGCACCTCTACCAACTGAGCCACCGCGCCCCCTAAGCAGACTAGTAAGGTACAAGCAAACACAGGAGCAATGAAAATGTTAACTGATAAAGAGCTGGAAAAGTATATTTGGGATATATTCGTAAATACTGGTATCAAAACTTTAAGACCTTGAACTTACTCGATGTGCTTCATACCATCGCTGAAATAGAATTAATTAGTCTATAAGGTGTTGCCTTGGTACAATTTATGGGAGAGTGACTGTACTGGAACAGTCAGTCTCCCATAAATTGCAACAAGTCAAAGACATGTGAATATTATGATAACAGAAAGTAATTTAGCCCTATACCACTTAAAAGCATCAGAATTTTGTGTCATAAAAGTGGTTCTGATAGGGCCCTGCGAACCGTTCGAGATTCAACTTGATTTGAAACCACAGCCAAGGTTCGGCTCAACTTGAAACCTTTGACATGGATTCAAGATTTTCCAACCTGTGTGTGTGGGGGAGGGCCCTTAGAAAGAAAATCCATAAGTTATTTCAACACATTAAAAAACAAATGCAGAGTAGCATAAGGTTATATGCTCATGTCCAAAGTCGGAATAAACTAAATTCGATTTGAATAACGTAACAACATGGCTTCAGTAGCTCCAGAATGGCTTAGTGGCAACTTGCTCACCTACTGGTAACACTGTTCATTCCATTAATGCAGGCTTTTTACTTCACACTAAGGTCTTGGATCATTCACTCTATTCATTTCTCTTGCCAAGTATTGTGACTCATCAATCTCATCTGCTCGGGGAAAGGTACCTGTGATCCCTTACCTGACCCCGAGTGACTCGTTGGTGAATTTTAATTTACTAACTTTGAATAATGTAAGGTGTATTGGTGAGTGAGATTCTCAACATAACACTGCGCGATATGTGTGATACATTACTCACAATAAGCGTTTGAACAATGCTGACTCAGTAAGCTTGGGTTGTTTATTAACCCTTTACCTAACATGAAAAGCAGACGACACTTGCAAACAAAATTCTTGATAACTCAATTTTTTCATTTTTTGTCTCAAAAACATAGGTTATCACCACTCATTGGAACGAGCTCAACGAGCTCGTTCCAAGGAGGGGTCATAACCTATGTTTTTGAGACAAATGAAAGTGTCAATGACACTGTAGCTAAACTTGTCAAGACAAAGACATGTACATGTATAGTATGTGTCACAGCAATGACAAACATCTAGGTAATGACCTGATAACAAAGGTACATATAAAGTATTGTAACGGTCTGTACATAAATACTGACCGTTGTTTGTAACAAATGTATAGGTAAAGTATTGTAAAGGTGGGTGACAGTCAGATGCTAAACTAGAAAAAAATCTTTGAGTCCCAGAGTGGGTCTGACTGAACCCCAAAATATTTGTTCTCATAGCACACTGATAACAAAGGCACCCCAAAACACAATCGTTCCTGTCCCAAGGTGAAAACAAAGGTACCCAAGAAGTTTTGTGAAGATCAGTTCATAAATACGAGCTGTATAGAACTTGTGACAAAAAACTGATTGGACCTAATTTCGGTACAAAATGGCCACTGGCAGCCATCTTGAATTTTGGACCGTACCCAGAAACACTCATTCTTGTCCCAAGGTGATAACAAAGGTACCCAATAAGTTTTGTGAAGATCGGTTCATAAATACAGCCTCTACCCTGAGCCGTATTGACATGTGTGCTTACATTGTGTAAGTAGCACTGAATAAATCAAAGTTCATCTAATTTGCATAATTTCTGCACGAAAAAAAAACCCCTTACAATATGTGATGTATTCCATGTTACTAAACATTCATACAAAAATTTATTCAAATCAGAACTTTCATACAGAAGTTCTGTACAAAAGACTGATTGCACTAATTTTGGTACAAAATGGCTGCTGGTGGCCATCTTGAATTTCGGACCACACCCCAAAACACTCGCTCTCATCCCACTGTTATAACGTAAAGATTGGTTCATAAATATGGCCTCTAGTCTGAGATGTTTAGAAGTTGTGTACAAAAACTGATTAGACCTAATTTCGGTACAAAATGGCCACTGGCAGCCATCTTGAATTTTAGACCGCACCCAGAAACACGCGTTCTCATCCCAAGGTGATAACAAAAGTACCCAAGACATTTTGTGAAGATCAGTTCATAAATACAGACTCTAGTCTGAGCCGTATTGACATGTGTACTTACTGTGTGTAAGTCTCACTGAAAAAATCAAAGTTCATCTAATTTGCATAATTTCTGCACGAGAAAAAAACCTGTATTACATGTGATGTATCCCATGGTACTAAACATTCACACAAAAAATTATTCAAATCAGCGCTTTCATATGGAAGTTCTGTGCAAAAATCTGATTGCACCTAATTTTGTACAAAATGGCTGCCATCGGCCATCTTGAATTTCGGACCGGACCCAAAACACTCGTTCTTGTCCCACGGTGATACTAAAGGTACTCAAGAAGTTTCGTAAAGATCGGTTCATAAATACGGCCTCTAGCCCGAGCCGTACTGGCATTTGCACTTATAGTGCTGAAAGTAACATCAAAAAACATCAAAATTAGTCTAATTTGCATAATTTACACACGAGAAAAATCCCCATATTATATGTGATGTATCCCATGGTACTAAACATTCATACAAAAAATTATTCAAATCAGAGCTTTCATATGGAAGTTCTGTACAAAAAAACAGATTTCTGCATCATCAGTACAAAATGGCGGCTGGCAGCCATCTTGAATTTCGGACCGCACCCAAAAACACTCGTTCTCGTCCCACGGTCATAACAAAGGTACTCAAGAAGTTTCGTAAAGATCGGTTCATAAATACGGCCTCTAGCCCGAGCCGTATCCAATTGTTGACATACGGACAGACGGCCGACGGGCCATGACAAAAGCTCAAATTTGGCTTCGCCAAAGTTGAGCTAAAAATGAAAATATGATAATAATTAATTGGTGATTTTTTAGAATAGCACTGGCCGGTTTTGGCCGTTATGTTGGGTAAAGGATTAATAACACTAAAAGTTCAGAATGTGCTTGTTTTACCGGTATCAAGGTTCGAGATTCGGCTCAATTTGATACCACAAAGGTGATTCAGCTCAAGATTCCATTCGATTCGAACTAAAATCCCAATTCGCAGAGCCCTAGGTTCTGAGCATAGCAGCTATCTCACATCTTGGAATTTTCCACCCTACACAATAATATTTGACCCTATACTATTATTAATTTTCAGAAGCTTTCCACCCTGTACAATTACTTTGCCCTGTACTATTATTAGGCACTCTTGAGTATGGCATACCTCTTCGCTCCTAAAATATTAGCAGTAGAGATATATTAAATAATTTCTACTTCACACATCAGGCCTACATATATGTATGCAATTAACCAGTCATACCATTACGAAGGTTGCCAGACAAGTTAGATGAGAATACAATGGAACCTTGTTACCTGAATAGCCACGTTACCAGAGAAAAATAATCAATTAACAGGGATTTTTTACTTTCCTATCCTCTACTCAGGGAGCTTTGTGAAACAAGACATCGTAGACTGAATGCCTGTATCAGATGTACCAGGATAAAATATCATTAAATATGTCCAGGGATTCTTTTGGGTGTCTATAGGGGCCGAATGTGGGACCCTTTCCCCATGGTATTTAGATATGATTTTTCCCAATTCAAACCAAATATTTCCCAATTCCAGTCCTCATTCAAATAAAAATGTAATTCTTCTTTAACTTTTGAAGCAGGCTTGGTATTCTTTAGGAGTGCAGGAGTGCTGCACACCTACTGCACGCCTAGAAAAAAATTGAGGGCAATTTTTTGCACACCTTGATTTTCTGGAATGCTAGGCCTGTTTAGGGCTGCCTTTAAAATCTATGATCATTTCATCCCCCGAGTTCTCAGTGGGACGATTTGTCAATGCTGCATTGATTCGCAATAATTCATGACACATTCTGTGTCGCATTCAATACATTTTGAGTGTAGAAGACAGCGACATAAGAATTGAATGCACCATTTTGAATAACGAGAAGATGTGTGTGTCAGTTTTTCCACTATGTAGCTGAATGTAGTATAATTTTTCAGTCACAATATTAATACCTTGAAGTGAATATAACCAAAATAGCATACAGGTTTTTGCATTGAAAATTTCAGGTGCAATTGCACTCCCAAGCAATCTGAGGAGGACAACTGTTTTGCACTCCT
Organism: Pictodentalium vernedei; assembly: GCA_031216915.1. Taxonomy (NCBI): domain Eukaryota; kingdom Metazoa; phylum Mollusca; class Scaphopoda; order Dentaliida; family Dentaliidae; genus Pictodentalium; species Pictodentalium vernedei. The sequence continues at coordinate 86,448,217 of CM062291.1, forward strand.
AGATTTTCTAGATTGCCAGGCCTCGGATACTGGAGTTGTTAAAGGATTAAGAATCTATGCAGTAGCCAGACTGATATCCTTTGTCCTAAGAATAATCTTAATAAATAATTAGTCTTTTATCTGACCATTGTCTTCATCATGAATCCATATCACTCCTGATCATCTGGTAAGAAACATTTCTTTAAAAGTTATGATAAAAAAGCTTTTATCAATCAGCCTGCTGCAGTTACAAATATTTTAACAGATATAAAAAAATAAATATATTCTATTATTAAATATTTTAATTTAATGTTTTCAAATTTTATTTTAATGTATTGAAAAACCAGGCATTTCAAATGTACTAATTTAATTTTTGACCATTCTCTGATATTGATAATCACAATTTTTGTTACAATACACTCTATATATTAATGAAACTGTCAATGACAATGTAGCTCAACTTGTTAAGACATGTACACGTATAGTATGTGACACAGCAATGACAAACATCTAGGTAATGACCTGATAACAGAAGTACATATAAAGTATTGTAACGGTCTGTACATAAATACTGACCGTAGCCTGTAACAAATATATAGGTAAAGTATTGTAAAGGTGGGCAACAGTCATATGCTAAACTAGAAAAGAAATCTTTGAGTCCCAGAGTGGGTCTGACTGAACCCAAAAATATTTGTTCTCATAGCACAGTGATAACAATGGCACCCCAAAACACTCGTTCCTGTCACAAGGTGATGACAAAGGTACCCCAAGATGTTTCATGAAGATCGGTTCATAAATACAGCCTCCAGCCCTAGCCGTATTGACATATGCACTTACAGTGTATAAGTAGTATGAATAAATCAAAGTTCATCTAATTTGCATAATTTCTGCACGAGAAAAAACCCCGTAATATATGTGATGTAATGTATTCCATGTTACTAAACATTCATACAAAAATTTATTCGAATCAGAACTTTCATACAGAGGTCTGAATGAAGGCGGGCGATGAAAAAAAAATGATATGCTATTGGGAACATCGGAAGGCTTATATAATTTTCGTTAGCTGTTTGATTCTGTTCCTGGATGCTTATCCCACCGAGGTGATTGTCTCATTAAAGGCTTAATGCCACTGCGGTCAGCGGGATGGTTCTTGAGTCGGGGAAAATAGTGGGTCGAAGTTACTGAAATTGGGTCGAAATTACTTTTTGGGGTCGAAATTATCGCATTACCGTCTTTTCGGCCTCGGGAACATTCGGCCTCCGTTTTCAACAACGGAGACTAAGAGAGATGTAGTTATATCATTCTCTTTATATTTCTCTGATGCTTCCTCTAACTTCTTGGATACCTTTGGACAAGCAAGTAAGCGAGCAAGATTGATATTGGACTCGAATGAATGAAAAGTTTCAGCGCGCCGAAGGCGCACAGGGATGATGTGGGATTTAAATCCCTTGTGCGGCCCGAATAACTTCGCTTTATAATTTTATTTCCCTGTGAATACTGAAATCGCAGTTTGTTGGTTGTTTTAGAAAAACAGAAAAAGAAACCCAAACAGTCGCTGGTTTGGGAGTAGTTCCAGCATGTTATCCATAACGGTTACAAAAACGAAAAAATCCACCGATATGTGTTTCTGAAAGCTGAAGCATTTAATGAAATGAAGGCGCACAGGGACGATGTGGGATTTAAATCCCTTGAGACCTGAACAACTTTATTTTCTTTATAACTTTATTTGCTTATGAATCCACGAGAGTTTTTTTTAAAGCTGGAAGTCATCCATCAACCTATAAGGGAGAGGGATAGTTACAGTCTACATAAAAAGGTTTAAGTGTTCAAAGAAACTGTAAAAACAGTATATATGATCGCCTAATCAAGTGCAATTAAATCAATCAAGCTTCAATCGTATTGTAAAAACACTGTATGCAGGCCCGTCGGAACGAAATTTAGATTGGGGGGGGGGGGGGCTGATATTGCTAATTTGTGTGAACTGGCTGATACCAAATGGGTATGGGGTATCCAGATGCCGAAGGAACAAGCTTTTTGAGGGGGGAGGGGGGGAGGGTTACTCTCCAGAAAATTTTTTGAAAAGGGCAATCAAAGGAAGCATTCTGGTAGCTTTTGAAGCAAAAACCTCTTGATTTTTTTAAACGGCAAAAGTTGTTTTTTTAACAAAATGTTTCAAAAATCCCAATAGAACCCCATAACATTTGGGGACGGCTCTCACACCAGGCTCACCTGCAGGCCGTGGCCGTATTCCGTCATGCTAAAAAACAGTCAGGCCTTATGGTGGATTCATTAGTTTTATCATTACGCCAACGGTTGTCGTGGTCTTCTGAGCTGCCAAAGGAATTGCTCAAAACGTTTGCACATCAACATATGCAGGTGCATGTTATACATTCAGTGATACGTTCATAATTCTAATCCACGGGCGTAGTAAGCTAATTTTATTGGGGGGGGGGGGGGGAGGGGTAGGACCTATATTCCCATGACGCGATGCGTCATCCGTGCGGCAAGTGGGGGTGAACACGAGAGGGGGTATCTTCTGTCTCGTTGGTGGGGGGGGGGGGGGGGGGGCTGGGGGCCTCCCCCCGGGAAAATTTTCGAATTTAAGATGTAAAAACATGCATTCTGGTTGATTCTGAGCAAATAAATCGTATATTCCTATGACGCAAAGCGTCATCCGAACCGCGAAAAGGCGAGTGGGGGTGAGCATGAGAGGGGATACCTCCTCGTCTCGTTGGTGGGTGTCCAGGGGGCCTCCCGCGGGAAATTTTTTTAATTTAAGATGTACAAATATGCATTCTGAGTGATTCTGAGCAAATACATCGTCAATAAGGAAATACGTCAGCTCTTTGATCAATTCAGCGTGATTTCCGAGCAGAATGACAGGAATAGTGAACATGCAATGAATTACCCTGTAGTTGGTTGGGGTTTAACATCGCTTTCCACAATTAGGCGAAAACACGACTGTCAGTTTTATTGGTGGAAGAAAGCCCACATGGAACCCACTCAATCCAGTAATCATTAACGGTAATGTCGGAATATGGTAACCAGTGGGCATCCCATGTGGAGAAACCACCAACCCAGCCCAGTAAAGCCTACTTTTGACAAATTTGTGGGGGTGGGGAAAATATCTCCTTTAACCCCCCCCCCCAACCGGTTCCTTCGCCACTGTTCTAATCTGAGTTCAATATTGTAATGTCCAGTTTTATTCAGATTACATCGGTTGCTCCCATCATGGATAAACTAACGACGAAATATGAGCAAATTATTGGGGGGGCTGTAGCCCCCCCCCCCCCCCCCCCCCCCGGTTCCGACGCGCCTGTGTATGAGTATCTCATCAGAGGCCAGAACTTTGATCACTACTTCACAAGAACTTATAAAAACAAACTTTTAAAGTTGAGTTGTGCCAAACAACACCGAAGAAGAAGTATATCATTTCGGGTTTGCATGTCAGCATTGGAGCACACATATTGTCATTCTGTTATTCAATACAATGGATTTTATATTTCATTATTCATTATGGATCGGTCTCATGCTTAATATATTTCGACTTTAGGAATAAAGGTAGGTCATATATATTATTCTTTAAAAAAATATTCTGGAAAAACACCTAATATAAAATAAAAACATGACAAAATGAACTAAAAAAATGCCGCTCAGGATCACAGATCCAATGTCGAGTTGTGACCTTGACCTTTGACCTGGCGAGTCCAAGGTCAATAGAGTTCTTCCTCACACCAAGGCCAACACACCTATGAAGTTTCATGACTCTAGGTTGAACCACTATCAAGTTCTCATCCGGAAACCAATTGTTGCGATATACTATGTTCAAGGTCACTGTGACCTTGACCTTTGACCTGGTGAGTCCAACATCAATAGGGTTCTTCCTCGCACCAAGGCCAACACGCCTGTAAAGTTTCATGGCTCTAGGTTGAACCACTATCAAGTTATCATCCGGAAACCAATTGTTGCGATATACTATGTTCAAGGTCACTGTGACCTTGACCTTTGACCTGGTGAGTCCAAGATCAATAGGGTTCTTCCTCGCACCAAGGCCAACACACCTATAAAGTTTCATGACTCTAGGTTGAACCACTATCAAGTTATCATCCGGAAACCAATTGTTGCGATATACTATGTTCAAGGTCACTGTGACCTTGACCTTTGACCTGGTGAGTCCAAGATCAATAGGGTTCTTCCTCGCACCAAGGCCAACACACCTATGAAGTTTCATGACTCTAGGTTGAACCACTATCAAGTTATCATCCGGAAACCAATTGTTGCGATATACTATGTTAAAGGTCACTGTGACCTTGACCTTTGACGTAGCGAGTCCAAGGTCAATAGGGTTCTTCCCCTCACCAAGGCCAATCTACCTATGAAGTTTCATGAATGTGAGTTGAACCATTATCAAGTTATCATCCGGAAACCAATTGTTTAAGATTTACTATGTTCAAGGTCACTGTGACCTTGACCTTCGACGTAGCATGTCCAAAATCAATAGGGTTCTTCCTCCCACCAAGACCAACCTACGTATGAAGTTTAATGAATGTGAGTTGAACCACTATCAAGTTATCATCCGGAAACCAATTGTTTACGCCCGCCCGCCCGCCCGCCATTCACCAAACTATAAGTCGAGTTTGACTTCGTCACAACTCGACTAAAAATATTTTTTAAAGTTATTTTTCAACTCCCAAACTCGGAAATGTTTTTCCAAAAGTGGGAACATTCGGCCTCAAAAGTGGGAACATTCGGCCTCGACTGAGGCCGAATGTTCCCGAGGCCGAAAACACCCGGACCCGAAATTACTGTGGGTCGAGTTACCGGCATTCCACGTTTTTCTATCCGATATCTATGGTGCAGTCAGGCCCCTTCTCATTTTCACATTACATACATACATGTATAACATAACCAAATGTAATTACCTCTAAAACCACTTTATGCATCGAATCTAAATTCTGTAGGTATTCCTGCGTGTTCGAGTCGGTGTAAAATAGGTGTAAAACGGCAGAGGAGGCATGACAGCCTTGCGCAACTAAAGCTCCTTTAGGCCATTTCAATACCTTCAAGAGATCACCTCTCAAAACAATATATTGCACAAGCGTGGACGACATTAGGTTTTTGATCCAAGGCTTTTTCTCTTCGACAGCTTCAAAACTTTCTAGTCTGGATTTCCTGACTGCGCGTTGTTTATTTACGTTTTGAAAACTGTGGGCGCTGACATGTTGAAAGATTCGCAGTGAATTGCTTCACTTCGCTGGATTGGTGACCATAAAAAGATTTATCCAATAAGATTCTAATCACACAAATAATGACGTAATACTCATAACCCCAAACCCAAACAATTTGTATGACTGCACATATGTTGTCAACGGTAAGTTATTTTATGTTTCAGTTAAAAAGATTGATGCGCTAAAGATCATCTCGTTCTAGGACTTTGTTTTATAAGATGTTTATCGCAGTGCATTTTGCAAAGTCGAGTGTGACATTGTTGATTGCAAAACACGTTGAACGATTTGGTGAAACAAGATCAGGGCTGAACTTGTCATGAGGATATTGACACATTTGTCGGTTTGATTTGGTGTTGCAATATTGACACCTCCTCAGTTCTCTGCCCCATAAATTGAAATGGTAAAACAGTTTCATTAGTTTCAGTATTTAATAAAAACATTATATGGAAATCTGAATAGGTAATTTCGAAGCTCAATTGATTTATACATTTGGGTTCTGATCAAAAAGCATTTGAAAGGTGTAGAAAATACACTGTTACTTAAGTTAAAGTTTACCCACCATACCGCTAATATTAACAATATTAATACTATTACCACATGTACTAGTATTCTTAGTAAAGACTAAAGTAAGGAAGTAAGGGGTGGGGGGGGGGGGGGAGTGACCGATCAGTATTTGAAAGAGAGAATCCTGGAACAAATCACAAAGTAACCCTATACTGACTATTGTTGTGCGTGTTGTAGCAAGGAAAAAAATCACATATTTATACATGTGTGTGTGTGTGGGGGGGGGGGGGGGGGGGGGGGGGGGGCGTGATGTGATGCATGAACATATGTGGAAATTTTGATTTTGCAGATTTTTTGACCCACCCACACTTTCCTTCTTTTTTTTTCCATGACATTTTGGGGGAGCCACCACCTTCTCATACATTTTATACAAAACTTTGGCACTCGAACACTAACTCAAAACTCAGTTATGCACACTGATTCAATGCATATTTTTATATGCCCACACATGTTTCCATTTACTCTTATCAGATGCATTTTTCAAGACTTACCAGATTCACATCAGTTCTCAAAGACACATTACTGTATAGCTTGAACCCTGTCCTGAAGTCGGGACGCCATGCCATTTGAAATGTTACTCATCAGTTTAATGAAAATTTGTTTTTGTTAAATTCGTTCAGTGAAACTACATCAAGGTAAACCTGTTTTGAGACAAAGTTTTGTTGATGTCGTTAAGTGTTTCATGCAGGTAATCACAGAGTCTATCAGCGGGTATCTTTATAATAAGCCTATAGAAAAGTTATAGTATTATAATTGAACAGCGTGCTGTCGATTAGCAGACTTCGACTCGATTTTCAGCCGGCGACCAGTCGACTCCAAAATTCAGAAGTCGTTTCAGCACTAATTTGACCCGGTGCGAACCATCATGTATGTACCTCCCTTTTCATTGCTTCTTTTGGTTTCAAGTACTACATGAGTTCTGTTAATAAATGTACATCAATAATTTAAAAAATCTGTGTTGTTTTTCTTTTTCCTTTTGCTAAAATTCTTGGAGGCCAGTTTGGGTAAAACTGTGGCATGGTAATCTGTTGTAAAACTTTGGAGGCCGTTGGGTAAAATGTGGGGACCAGTTTGGGTTGGTTGGAGGCCTGTTTGGGTAAAAATATTGGAGACTGGTTTGGGTGTAATCGGTTAGATAAGGCCTCAAAATTAAGACCCAGAGGTTGTAATATATTGTTTTGGTTTGGTACAGTCTATGGTACAGAACATACCACACCAAACACTTATGTTGCAGCTTCTGTGCCTAAGCGTGGACAAGCTAGGGCTTGGATAAAGATATATTTGTCTCCAGTTCTGGGATTCTGCCCTCATTGGGAAATGTGCTCCAGCCCATGCCATTGGGAAAATTCTCGTCATGAGAGCTCCAATTGGGAATTTGTTTTTGAGAAAAAAAACCAGAAACAATTGAAAGAGAAAGAGCTATTATTTTTGGATTGAACTGAGAACAGTCATGCAGAAGCTTCTAATGTAAAGTACAGTCGTCGTGGATTGGTCAGAATCCACATGTGGGCAGTGGTGTCCACATGCATTTAACAGGTAATAAAAATCTTCATCGGCCAGATTTTAATTATTGAAGCACCAGGTTGTACCCGGTGCGTCATTAATTAAATTTTTGATCATTACTCCTATAATTTGTGTTTGGAATCTGATATTATTACGTCCGTGGAAATATTGCCCACCTGTGGAAAGTGACCAGTCCATGGCAGCTGTATCATATACTATTTATTTATTTATTGGTGTTTAAGGTCACATACTTATGCACAATGGCTAATCGTGACCGGGACAGTTTTATGGGTGGAGGAAGCCGGAGTACCCGGAGAGAACCACCGAACAACGACGAGCAGCTGTCAGCTCTCCAACATCGTAACTCTGAACTCTGCACCGCAGCACAGGCAGGGTTAGATTGGTTGAAGACATGCTGGTTAGATTGGTTGAAGACATGCGCACCATCGACGTGCAATACGCCTCAGTACATAGGCAATCGGTATCGTATACTAAATGTAGGAAGTTTTACTACTCCAAACAAAAACACATTTGAATGTCATGGTAGAGTTATCCCTCAATTTACAAAAGTGACACACATGTACTCTGACACACAATTTCCAAAAACAATTTGCCATACCTTCAATACAAATTTGATCTGTTAATTACAAAAAAGCCTGGTTAAAGAATAAAGTCCTGTTGATTGAATCAAAAATTTTGTAGTATGCCATGAAATTACCATGACGATCACTGAATATTCCTTGTTTAACCCTTTACCTAACAAATCGCCGGCATCCGCTCGCATAATATGCAAATTTAGCAGTTGAAAAAGTTAAATTTTTCAAAATATTTCAACAAAACCATATCATGTGACCCCTCATTGGAACTAGCTCATTGAGCTCATTCCAATGAGTGGTCACATGATATGGTTTTGTTAAATTTTTTTGAAAAATTAAAAAAAATTATAATTTTGATATCGTCTGTGTTGGGTAAAGGCCTAAAGGGTTAAAGACCTGTTTGGTCTCAGTACATCCTATATGGGAATTTAATCAATTATATAATATCCCTGATCTGACAGAGCGCCAAGATGATGAAATAGAATAAATGCTCAGTTTATCATCAGAGTTTCTTTTGAGTGTCTACAGGGGCTGAATATAGGACCCTTTTCCAATGGCATTTGGGTTTGATTTTTCCCAATTCCCAACCCCAAATATCCCAATCTCAGTCCCCACTCAAACAAAATTTAATGTACACTTGGTGTTCTGAACTGGGTGATCATAAGGCCTCAGAAAACCATAGGTTTTCTGAGTCCTTATGACCACTCAATTCAGGACACCTGTCACCAAAATTTTGTGCATTAAACTTAAATTGCTTACCTAACAAAGCTTTGATAGTGTCTGTTTTCAAAGGCAAATTATAAGTTTTATAGAGACAACAGAGGCTGCATGGGGTGAACATGACTCCATGTGACTTTTTGTCACAAAACATACTTGTAGTATACTTGCATTTGTTCAGGTATCGGTCTTAATGTTCTGTGTTCAGTTGTAATGTAAAATTCTCTAGTCTTTGTATGATTCTTCCCCTCCAAAAGAAATTCCGAATTGGTGTTGTCAGGATGTACATTTTCCAGATGGAATGGGCCCCGGACCCATTCCCAAACAGGGCAGAAGAAACCCTGATCACTAGAATGCAGCAAAATGACCATTATCTCTGTTAAGTGAACACTCCTGTTGTATAATTGTCATTTGTAAAGGGGATATTCAGTTAACAAGGTTCCACTGTACTACTGCATACAGATTTTAACACTTTCAGGAGATAACCCTGAGACTTACATCATGTAGGCAGGGTGGCAGATCACTGAATTTGCTTAGCGAAATGCTATTCAAAAGTGTCCAATTGCCAACCATTTTCTGTCATTTAGGCCGTATGTTCCATATTGCTCCTCACTTTTTTGAAATCACATGAAGAAAGTTGCCACAGACAACCTGGTAGGGCAGTGCTTGTTTACTGTGGTACTTTTAAGTTTCTTTTAGACGTATGTGATGGTTGGTATTACGTACCACGTAAATACCATTCTGTATCAACATTAAGCCAATACTGATTTACCAGACAGAGGGAATCAAAATTTCGGTATTCAAAAATATTCCCATCAATTTCCCAACATTTGGTAAAAAATAAAAGGGCAAACAACAGTACATTACCCTAAATTCATGACAAGAGCCTGTGGACTGTGTATTTCGAAGGGCAGTCACTACGCTTTTTTTATGTAACCAAAAAAGCTGAGGGACAATACCCAAGGGATATTTTTTCTCAGCATTTTTGTTACATCAAATGGCCGATGACGAGTGCCTGTGTTACTTCCCACATTTTAACATTCGATATTGGTGTGAGTACATGTATGTTGTTGACACCAAAAAACATACTACTACACAGCCCTGGTAATTCACCCTCAGCAATCGGCAGTGCTGAGGAAATATCCACAGCACAAATACTGCAGAGGATGGCTTCTACAGAAAGCTTTGTGGTGGCAGAAATTGTACAACTTCCAAATTACACAAGGAATCAAACCACATGGGTTGCACTATGTTGTATTGCTAATCTTACACTTTACAGTACAAGTTGCAGCATAACTACAAGAAACTGTGTTCTGCTATGTTGAGAACACCAGAATCTGACATCAGTTTCTGGAAAGCTCTTACAGAGCTTTCCAGAAACTGATATCAGATTCTGGTGTTATCAGCATAGAAGCAGTGAGATACTTAGTTTGTGGTAATGCTTCATCTTATTTTCACTCATACTATACATATATAGCAAGTTGTTTGCTTACTTCCAAGATTTTTTCTCGGCATTCACATGGTTCATGATATTGGCATGATCTAATTGAGTGAAAGATTCTGCACATTGATTGTGATTATATACACATGTATCTCAAACTACTTTTAAAGTTACTTGAAAGTTTTCACTTCACCGCATACTACTAATACATGGCAATGGAGACTATGCCCTGCCTCCTGATGATTTTTACACAATCGAACAGGCTTCACAGCAATTGCCGTAGAAGCACCAGTTTTCCACAGCAATTTTTTTGCCGAGGAAAGTAGGATGAATTACCAGGACTGAATACAGAGGTAAATCAGTATGGAAATACTGATATCAACACCAAACTTGAACTTTCAATACCGCCCAGCTCTAGTATATAAACAGAGTGGAATACAAAATGTATACGTAAAGTACAGCTTGGAAAATCTCACAAAACTGTCTCATATATGTGTACTTCTCTGTCCCTCAGCAGAGTTACATATTTGTACTTCATACTCAGACTTATGACCAACTTTTGTAAAAATCCACAATGAAATGTACAAAATGTTGGGGGAATTAAGCAGACAATAATAATTTGTGATGGGCTTTTAACAATATAAAGGCCCATAACTCTGGAAAGAATAGCAGAACAAAAATTCTTTTCCACATGCACTTTACAGTTCATACAAATACTTTGTACCAACTTTCGTGAAAATGCATTGACAAATGTAGGAGGGGTTAAGCAGACATCATACATGTATGTGATAGACTGACAAACGAACACCATTTTAATTTACCCTTTCCAACTTAGTTAGCCGACAGGGGTAGAATTTCGTGAGAATCAGAGAATCTGATTCTTGCAAATTCATTTCTGAACTCTAGAATAGAACAGGCATCATGTCATTTTGATTCTTGTAAAATCTTTGGAAAATCTTACCCTGACAGGGGATAAAAATACACAGACTCAATTAAACTGCATGCACCACGAGCATAAACAAGTTTTTTCACGGGTGAAATGGGACCTGGTAACCATCGCTGGGATGGAAGTCCTCTATGGTAGAGATAGGTGTAAAATGATTGGCTGAACTTCACTTTATACATGCAGTTTTGTTAATTATTATATCGTGGTTATGATTTCATCACAGATGCTGAAAGTGACCTTAACTCTTTCCATGCTGCTGGTGGATATTCCTGCCCAGCACATGGTTTCTTTTGTCATTGAAATCAGTATAATTTGGGCATATTAATCATATATTTTTTCCTTGTAAATTGAATGGATTTTTTCACCAATGATTTCTTGTGTTATATTTAGATTAATTTTTCATCAAATCTGGTCATGGCTGCTTCATGGCAGCCATGACTAGATTTGATGAAAAATATCTTGAAAATACTCAGCAGGTTAAGAGTTAAATACTAATAAATATCCTTTTATAAGGCAAATAAAAAATTATTCTCAGGCACCTTCCTCATCATTGAAAATCTTTCTCATCATTCATTTTTTTTACCCAGAAATTCACTGATACTATTTTGCACTTGCAGGACTTAAAATTTAACCAACTATATACGTAATGAGTGAGCTCAACAAGATATGGTTGGTTAAATTAGCAACTGCAGTATGGGAAATTTTCACTGCCAAAAACATTTTTTCCAAATTCCGCAGAGTAATGTAAAAGGTTGGATAAGTAATTCAAACTATTTTCAAGACTGTTGTAAAAAAAAAGCCTCCCTCTCTCACCATAAAATTGAGGGAAAATTGCATGAAAAACAATTTTTTTTTTTAATATGCCTAATTGTTGTAGGTGTATTCTTGAAGTTATTTTGGGTATGGGATTAATTGTATATTCAAGGTATCTTGGGGTAATTAAGTGCACATTAAATATAATAAACAGTGTGTATGGAACATAGCTATTGACATGTTCTAAGGGGAGAAAAGTGGGCTGAGCATGTAATTATAAAATTACCCAATCATATTTCAGCCATGTAATTTGAAATCATCAGGTTCACTTGGGAGTTATAACAAACATATTGAAAACTATTGGGTTTTGAGTCATATTAATTGCATCCAGTCTAAAATACTTTAAATTGATCATAGAATTCTCCTCTTGACTTGGTAATTTCTTAAAGAGTGCTTTGTAAATAATCCATAAAAATCTAAGTTACAGTACAGAGAAAGTAGATTACTTTAAAGAACTCCGAGGATAGATAACAGCTAACAGCATTTCACAAAAACTCTTGTTATCCCTGCATTTTCGGGGGCGTTGCGGTAACCAGTTCTCATCAGATCACCGAAGTTAAGCAACGTCGAGCCCGGTTAGTCCTTGGACGGGTGACCGTCTGAGTGATCGATTCAGACTCCCGTTTTGTGTCCTTGGGCAAGGCACTTAACCCTGATTGTTCTCATGGGGACATGATGGTTCCGTGTACTAAGGCTTACTGTACGTCGATGGTGTGCATGTCTTCAACCAATCTAACCCTGCCTGTACTGCAGTGCGGAGTTACAATGTTGGGGTGCTGACATCTGCTTGTTGTTGCTCGGTGATTCTCTCTGGGTACTCCGGCTTCCTCCACCCATAAAACTATCACTGACACGATATGACCTTGGCTGTTAAAGTGTCATTAAACCCTAATAAATGAATAAATCCCTGCATTTTCAGAAATGCAAGGATATACATGTAGTGTTGATCTCCATCCATTCGTCTGTTTTATAGCTGTAATTATGAAACTTACCATACTTCTTTAGTATGGTATAGTGATGACAAAAATATGTTTAGTTTGAATTTTTGTCACCATGTCAGGTCATTGGTGCCACTTAACCCTTTACCTAACGAATCCACCTGCGTAATTTGCGCATTGAGCAGTTGAAAAAAATTAATTTTTCAAAATGTTTTAACAAAATCACATCATGTGGCCCCTCTTTGGAATGAGCTCATCACGCTCATTCCCTGGAAGGTTCACATGATATGGTTTTGTTGAAATATTTTTGAAAAATTTTAAAAAGTAGTAATTAAAATAATAAATTTTAATATTCTCTGGGGGGGGGGGGGGGGGTGGCTTAGTAGGTAGAGGTGCGGGCTGCAAGCCGAAAGGTCCTTTGTCCGAACCCCACATGCTGCAACTGCATTGTGCCCTTGGACAAGACACTTTACCCCATTGCCCATGTGGGGTCACGGTGGCGGTGTGTACTATGGCATACTGCATGTCGATGGTGCACCTGTCTCCAACCATTGCTAACCCTGCATGTGTGGAGTTAGTATGTTGGGAAGCTGACTGTTGCTAGGCGATTCTCTCCAGGTAGTCCAGCTTTCTCCACCCGTTAAACTGTCGTGGTCAACTGGTCATGATTAGCCATTGTGCAGAAATATGTGACCTTAAACGCCAATAAATGATTGAATATTCTGTGTGTTTTGTAAAGGGTTAGAGACTGAGTTAAAATACTGCTTTCTAATGAAAGGCTCTGAGGTTATGTAATTTTGGTTGTTTAAAGTGTGTTCATATGTTCTGTTAGAGTCTCTTGATGCATGTAAAGGTTTCAGATTTTTGATTCAGCCCCATGTGATGCCCATGGGCCCCACCTTTTGTCGTTAGAGAATTGGTTTCAATGAAAGGCTCCTAGTTGTTTTAATTCAAAATGTTGTAAGTGTGTCCTTATGTTCAGATAAGGTGTCTAGATGTGCATAAAGGTATTGAATTTTTTATTCAAGTCCATGTGCCACCTGTAGGTCCACTTTTGTCATTAGAGAATTGGTTTCGATGAAAGGCTCCTAGTTTTAATTAGAAACGTTGAAAGTGTGTCAATATGTTCAGATAAGGTGTCTAGATGTGCATAAAGGTATTCAATCTTTGATTCAGGCAGATGTGGCACCTGTAGCACCACTTTTGTAGTTAGAAAATTGGCTTCCTGTGAAAGGCTTCAAGGGGTTTTAATTCGAAATGCTGAAAGTGTGTTCATATGTTCAGGTAGGGTCTCCAGATGTGCATAAAGGTTTGGGCTTTTTGATTCAGCCCCATGTGGAGCCCATAGCACCAGTTTTCTTGCTAGGAGAATCAGTTTCCCACGAAAGGCTTCTAGGAGATAACACTTTGATTGTATGTGAAATGATTTGTGTCCATCGTGATGGCAATCATGATAGAAAACTGAAAATGTGGGGATACACAATTGTATGCTTTGCACACAATTGACACCATTCTAGTTTTGTTCTTGTGGTTATGTAAAACAAAAATCACGTGAACAGCCCAGGGACCAGCCATGAGGGCAACTAGGGTGATTATGTCGCCCTTCTAAGTCCAAAGTCGCCTAGAAAAATAATAATTACATGTTACCCTCTAAAAATTGGCCAAAATGAGGAAAGGCTGAACTGAGTGATCCGAGGTTTACATAAAAAAGATTATTTTCAAAAATCGAATGTGCTTGAGTGTGATAAATGGGCATTTTCATTTGTCAAATAAGCGACCATTTATTTGAGAATCAATTGTCGCTTTTTGCGGATTTTTTATTTTGTTCTGTTTCAATTGGAGCTTCAAGTGTCGAAGCGAAAATAGGTGATTTACGCGACTCAACAAAACAACCCTGTTTGAAAGTAGGTTACATCGTTTAGGATGCCGAAAATTCTCTGCTGAAAATGTATACACAACGGACATATTTTCTATCACTGTATTTTTATTTCGTTTTACTGACGACTGTTAACTGTTGGGCCGTCTATTCCCAGAAAAACATGAATGGAATTGAAACGTGTGAAAAAAAGCTTTAGTGATGACAAGAAAAGGTTTGTACAGGGCACAAACGTGCGTATGAAGGCTCTTGAAAAAGTACCTTTCAGGCAAACATCTAGTCCTGTTCACACTTTCAGACTTGGGAAATTATTAGCTTAGTAGACTTTGGTGAAAGGCAATCACAGGACGGTGCTGGGGGATTGGCACAAAGAAGAGGAGAGGAGTCATGAAGAAGAGGGTAGCAATGGGGGATTTTCAATCAATAATTACTTTGTGATTTTTTAACCTGGCATAGAATACATCATAGACAACTGGACCTGGATTAATCAGGCGTTAATGGAGGTCCGTGAGCTGACAATATGAAGGGGCGGCAGGGGGTGGTACTTAAATATTCTTAATTTTCCCCACTTGCCTTTGAAGTCTTCCCACTTGACTGCAGTCTCCCTATTTTTTCTGGAGGGAGACATGGAGTCTCCCTATTTTTTCTGGAAGGAGACATGGAGTCTCCCTAAAATTCCCTCGTAGGCTGGTCCCTGGAACAGCCAACCAGTAAGTTAACAAATAAAAATTTCTTCCAGTTGCCATTTCAGATAGCACTTTGACCCAAAGGTGTGCAGAATACATGTGCCTTTATGTAGTCTTGGATGAAACACAATGTCAATTCTTATCTAGAATGGTTAACCCAAAACATCCTGGGTCATGTGTGGTCACAGTGTGGAAATCCTTCCATTTAACTCTTAACTCTTTACCCAATGCAGATGATATCAAAATTTATTATTTTTAATTACTATATTTAAAAATTTAAAAATAAATATAAACAAAACCATATCATGTGACCCCTCATTGGAACGATCTCGATGAGCTCGTTCCAATGAGGGGTCATATGATATGGTTTGTTTAAATATTTTGAAAAATATATTTCTTTCAACTGCTGAATTTTCAAATTACGCGGGCAGATGCAGGCGATTTGTTAGGTAAAGGGTTAAGTCCCCATACATCCACAAACTGCCTCTTTCATATTGCTCTGAAAAAGTTGCTCCAAGTATGTTCTTCCTTGAGAAACTTGACTGATAGGAACCATTTATCTTGACAGTGTTTTCACATCATTGTTGGCTGACTGTACAGGTAGCCAACAATAATGTTGAAATAATGTAAAGTCATCAGCAGCTCTATACATGTATATACATACATGTACAGTACTTGTGAACGTATTCCAATAGGGCATGTTTTAACCCTTTACCTAACATGAAAAGCAGACGACACATGCAAACAAAATTCTTGAATAATTAATTTTTTTAATTTTTTGTCTCAAAAACATAGGTTATGACCCCTCATTGGAATGAGCTCATTCCAAAGAGGTGTCATGACCTATATTTTTGAGACAAAAAAGAATGGAAATTAGTTGGCGATTTTTGTGAATAGTGCTGGTCGGTTTTGGCAGTTATGTTGGATAAAGGGTTAACCAGTAGTGCATGGAGGTTGTTTTTCCAGATTCGGTTTGGGTTTTATTTTTTTTAAAACCTCTGTTTCGGTTCGGTTTTTCGGTATTATTCTAGGCCCTTCAATTAATCTAAACCACTATCATCTTACTAGAAAAGACCATAGAAATGTCACCTGAGAGCTATTTAAAAGTGTTCTTTGTCCTACTGGCAGTACTGGGACATAGATCACTTCACTAGTACTCAGTTGACGAAGTGTTAATATGAATTTGGGGTAGATTGTTTGTCTTTTGTTTATGTTCTTGCTGTATATGTTCTATACAGCAAGAACATAAACAATTTTGGCTCTCTAATGGGGTCCAGCAAACACCCTCCCCCCCCCCCCCCCCCCCCCACCCCCACTTTTCCTTGGGCCTCAAAACCAAACTTCAAATTGCTATCTGACACAGATATCGCTCCCATGGTGTCCAAGTTATCCAAATATGAAGCTTTTTTCCTGGGGCAGGGCCCCCAGATCCCAAACCAATGGGTGGGGGACACACCCTCCCATACCCATTCCATATAATTGCCTTTGGATTTGCCTGTACCTACTGCTGATGTTCGCTGCCATTTTCAAAATGAAATTACAAGAGGGTTGTTGTAAATTTCGAAGTTTAACATCAAAGTATGCAAAAACCGTGTGGCCGTTTTTTTTGCACCTGACAGTTCGGTTTGTGGCAAAAACCCGAAACCGAAACGAAAAACCTCCATGCTGTATTAACCAGTGTTATTATATGATGCATTGTTGGAAAGACCTCCCACAATAGCATTTATTCAGCACTGGTCCATGTGCATTCATGGATATACCGGTAACTAGTGAATGACCATTTAGGTCACATGGGGATTACTTTAGTTGTAAAATATGCGAATCAAGTACAGGTACAGACAGAATAATACAACATACATTAAATTCCTAAAAGTGCATGTTATTACAGTCAGATTTGCCAATCTTTAACGACAAACTTGACTCAAAGGTTGGCTATTGGTTAGAAAAACTGAGATGTTAGAAAAGCATCAAAGAACTTTTTTTCCTGCAGTCTACGACCATGTTTGATATACATATAGTAACCTGCTAACAGGTTACAATGTAAGCACTTTATTTCAGGCCTGATGTAGAAATACACAATACAGTCGAAACTTGTTAACTCGAAGTTCGCTGGATCGGCAGTATACTTTGAGTTATCCGGGTGTTCGAATTATCCATATTTGGCTGTTTTTGGGGTAATTGGGTGATTTTGTCCAGCAAGAATTGTGTGCAGTGTTTTCATGTAGTGTTCAACCGATTACAAAAAATGGTCGCTGACCGATTACCAGTTATTTGAGCTCACAATTGGCCAATTCTGATGCCGATTTTGATTGTAATACCGTGCCTTACTGGACAAGTCCAGACTCGAAAGAACTACATTAAACTGAACATTTTTCAGAGAGTTAAACTTCGTTGACTGGGGTCGCAGTAAAATTACCAGTCACTGAGTCACACACCTGATGATGACCTCCGCCATAAAAAAGTACTCCTAGTAGACCCATTTTGGACACTCGGGGTGGTGCCATATTCATTTCTATAGCGGACATACATACATACAGACATTATAAAATATAGTATTAAAAAAAAGAAGAAGAAGATACTCAGCATGTTAAGAGTCAATAACCCTTTACCTAACAAATTCGAAGTAACTGCCTGCGTAAGTTTCAGAGTGAACAATTGAAAAAAATTATTTAAAAGAAGTTTCAACAAAACTATATCATGTACCCCCACCCCCATATTGGAATGAGCTTGTTCCAGTGAGGGGGTTGCATGATATGGTTTTGCTGAAATCTTTTGAAAAAGTTGAAAAAATAATATTTAAAATATGAATTTTGATGAGGTGTGCATTGGGTGAAGGATAATCTTACTGTATGCTACAATCTTCCTTTCAGATGACCACAGCAATGTACCTGTTAATCCATAACCCCAGGGGGCACGGTGGCTCAGTTGGTAGAGGTGCAGGCTGCAAGCTGAGAGGTCCTCGGTTCGAATCCCACCTGCGGCAACCGCGTTGTGTCCTTGGGCAAGACACTTCACCCCGATTGCCTACATAGGGGCACGATGACGCTGTGTACTGAGGCGTACTGCACGTCGATGGTGCGCATATCTTCAACCAATCTAACCTTGCCTGTTCTGCGGTGCAGAGTTCAAAGTTACGATGTTGGGGGGCAGGACAGCTGCTCGTCGTTGCTCGGTGGTTCTCTCCGGGTACTCCGGCTTCCTCCACCCGTAAAACTGTCACGGTCACGATTAGCCATTGTGCACAAGTATGTCACCTTAAACACCAATAAATATAATAATCCATAACCCCAGAAAAGGCCTTATCCACCCAACACTTTCAAGCTCAAAGTGTAATGGAGGCCTTCTCATCTGAGAGTCATGGCAAATCACCAGATAACTGATGTTTTGTTTTAATTATACTATGCACAAAATATTTTTCTGTCTTTGCATGTATAATATGGCTTATGACCCTAGAATGAGATATCAGTGACAGCATTAATACATGTACATGTATCATGGAATAGATAAATTTCAGTAGAGATAATAGTAAACTTAGTTACAAGTAATCCCACTTGTGGATGCAAATCCACCAATTAATCCCAAGGTTGAGACTTTTGTCATGTTCATAAAGTGAAGGTTGTTATTATATCTTGGGAATATATACATGTATTAAAAAATAGGTACTTGAATATTTTCATATTTTTATACATTTGTATAATAAGACCCAGCAACCAGTGGTTGTGGTGACAGGTCCAGTGATGTTTTGGGAGTCCTCTAAATAGGGCTGCATAAATCCTGATATATGTGCATGTAAGTATTAGTGATTGGCTAAACTTGATTTATAATTCTATTGTGGTTATTATGTAGTCATAGATGCTGAAAATAACCTTAACTCAGGCCTGGTGGGGGCGCGGTGGCATCATTGCGGTAACCGGTTCTTGTCAGATCACCAAAGTTAAGCAACGTCAAGCCCGGTTAGTCCTTGGATGGGTGACCGTCTGAGCGATCGATTCGGACTCCCACGTTGTGTCCTTGGTCAAGGCACTTAACCCCGATTGCCCACATGGGGGCACGATGACGCCGTGTACTAAGGCGTATTGCACGTTGATGATACGCATGTCTTCAACCAATCTAACCCTGTCTGTACCGCAGTGCGGAGTTAAGATGTTGGGGAGCTGGCAGGTGCTGTCGTTGCTCAGTGGTTCTCTCCGGGTACTCTGGCTTCCTCAACCTGTAAAACTGTCACGGTCATGATTAGCCATTGTGCATAAGTATATGACCTTAAACACCAATAAATAAATAAATATACATGTAACTCAGGCCTGGCAATCTAGAAAATCAAGGAGTGCAAAACAGTTGCCCTCCTCAGATTGCTTGGGAGTGTAATTGCACCTGAAATTTTCAATGCAAAAACTTGTATGCTATCTTGGTTATATTCACTTCATGGTATTAATATTGTGACTGAAAAATTGTACTACATTCAGCTACATAGAGGAGAAATTGGCACACACATCTTCTCATTACTCAAAATGTTACATTCAATTCTTATGTAACCGTCATCTACACTCAAAATGTATCAAAATGCGACACAGAATGTGTCATGAATTATTGCGAATCAATGCAACATTGACAAATCGTCCCCGAGTTCCAATGTGTTCTCTGTACTTACTGGCACAGAGAATACATTGGAACTCAGGGGACGAAATGATAATAGATTTTAAAGGCAGTCATAAACAGGTCTGGCATTCCAGAAAATCAAGGGGTGCAAAAAATTGCCCTCCTCAATTTTTTCTAGGCGTGCAGCACTCCCAAAGAATGCCAGGCCTGTTAACCAGGCCTGTTGCCAGGTAGAGCGGTAGATTATTTTTGGTCATCAACATTTGATCACATGTCTTCCAGCACTCTACATATGTACCAGTCAAACACCAATAAATAAACAAACAAGACTACCAAAGTGGTTAAGAACTCTGCCAGTTGATTTCTGTGACCTGTCACTCAAAAACGTAAATGAAGTAAATGGTGACAGGTCAGTTCTATTTATAAGACCCGTGGCTGAGTGGATAAGTGCGCTGGTCTCTCATGCCAGAGGTCCCGGGATCAATCCTGGGCTGGGGAAAGTTCTCTAGGTGTCCGAACACTCTCTGTCAGAATCAATTGTGGGGTTGATGCTACCACAGTGTACCGCCCTATCGGGTGGGGACATAAAATGGCTGTCCTCTGTGCGGAGACACACTCTGTGCAGGCTAAAGAACCCTGCACAGTATTTGGGAAGAGCAAGGCTATGAAGTTGCTTTTACGAAAGTCATCCTGCACACCTGCACCATTGTGCCAAGGAGAGGCATTTATATGAGTTGCATAACTTGTTCGCCAATCCTTGTAAAACAAATAAGCTTATATAAGTTTGGTATTTTAAGGGGTATACCTCGGCATTATTTTGGTATTCAATATCCTACTGGGCTGAGATTTTTTGATGGTACCAAAGAGGAATTCACCTCAGGAAAATACAGAATAAGTTCTTGTGTCATTCTACCACAACCACATGTTCTCGGCACAATCGAAAGAAAAATGATATTTGATAGCATTTTTGAATCAATGCTGATGTGCCCCCATAATGGTATATAAATATTAACAAGGTACCAAACTCACTTTTCAAAAATGATAGCACTCATTTTCGTTATACCCCCTGACATAACGTATAGTGCCAGTGGAAAGGAGAATGAATAAGCTTTACAGTGGTGTATTACACGACCGTTGGATGTTCTTGGGTTGTTCATAATAACTGGGAGAAGTCACAGAAAAGGCAGAAAAACATTTAGTCGGACAAGATACTGTTCAGTGGAAAGTGGGTTACGAGCGACGATTCTCCGATTTATTATAAAAATTTGAGGTGCCATTGTCTATGGAGGGCAGATTCAAATATTCATTTCTGGAGTTCACATTTACCATTTATACACTTTTTAGCTGTCATTTGAAAACTCAGCAACTTGTTAGCGACCGTAGATACTGCGACTCGCTCAAAAATTTTCCTCATTCTCCCATTGGCTTGTTTTCATGTTTGATTTTCTCAGCATAAATAGTAGCCAATGGGATGTTTTTGTGAGAATATTTGCTTCTATGGAAGCTGGCAGCTTGACGGTTTTTAAAAATAAGGGTGAAAAATGTATAAAAGATAAATGTGAACACCAGAAATGAATAAATATGGATCCAAGATTAGTAATTGATAAAGGTACACGGTTAATATTTGAATCTGCCCTCTATAAACAATGGGACCTCACGTAATAAATTGGAGAATTGTCGCTCGTAACCCACTTTCCACTGAACAGCATCTTGTCCGACTAAATGTTTTACGGCCTTTTCTGTGACTTCTTCCAGTTATTATGAACAACCCAAGAACATCCAACAGTCGTGTAATACACTACTGTAAAGCTTATCCATTCCCATTTCCATTGACACCGGATACTGCTGGATACGTTATGTGAATCAAATTTGAGGGGGGTATAATGAAGATGAGTGCTATCATTTTCGAAAAGTGAGTTGGGTACCTTGTTAATATTTATATACCATTATTGGGGAACGTCAGCAGCGATTCAAAAATGCTATCAAATATAATTTTTCTTCGATTTCATAGCTGGTGCCGAGTACCTGTGACCACAGCTCCCCAAATGCCACTGCCAATGAGCTCAACGGTTGCATTCTTTTACAAGCACAAATCATATTTACAGGTACAGTAATTTTGTGATTTCTTCTGAACACACATTTATCTTTAAAGGCCTATTTGAGGTGTTTGGAATCGCAGAGCATGTGTTCTGACCATGCCATGTGCTCTGACCATGCCATGTTCAGGGGGTCCTGCTGGCATTGAATAAATCACCTGGGCAGTCATTTATAGTCAAGTCTTTTCTAGGGCTGCACGGTATTTGATTTCTTATCAACCTACTCACAATTGTTTACTTCAGGCTTGCACTACAGTGGAAGTCCTTAACTCGAATAAAATACTATCTATTTTTGTCTTTCCCAAGCAATTTGGGAAAGAAAAGTGGTGCAAAAGCACCAAGAAAAAATAAGCCAAAACTGGGTTGAGTACGGGACGCGCTCTCCCAATTACAACTCCACGACTTCCATTGCCAGTGCGCATATACCATCTCTAAAGACTCATTCTTTTTATAATCTGCTTTGTGTCGAGTTGTTTTTGCACGCTTGTCAGTGTTTATCCAGCTCGATGTTTGATGATTCCTGATTCATTGTGCATCAGTGTATCCTTTGTATTCTCAGGAACAGTGTTTATTATATTCTCTTCAATATTATATATCCATAATGTATATTTAATTGTTCTCTCTCGAGTCGCGCGCGAATTTCGTGTGCCATGCGGTTCGGACTTATAATTTTTCACAATTATTGTTAATGCTTTATTTGCTAAATTTTCTAATTGTGTTAGAGTTAGGTGTCAGCGGGGTACCACTCCTACAGTTTTTCTTCTTTCTTTTGAGAGTAGTCATCCTGTTGTGTGGTTCCCGGTCGACCGTCTGGGGTCTTTGTTTCTGTCACCTTTCTCTCTTCTTTGGGGGTGTTCTTCTATTTTCTGATTTCACCTTCTCTGCTCCTCTCACCTCTATCATGCCCAGGACAATTCCTTGTGAGCAATGTCTCCTGCCAAAGCATGTGGACGATTTACATTCATCTTGTTCCTCCTGTAATGGGTGTTCGGCCGAGCGGCCATGTGGTGTCTGTGGATCATGGTCATCCACTTTCTGGGTGTTAGTTAACCGTGTCGTTCGTTCTCGTGGCCGTGCCTCCCGCTCCCACGGGAAAGGAGAACGTGGTCGTTCGGGGGCTCCCGAGCCGACTTTGTCTGGTGAGAGTTATTCCTCCTCCGTGGGGGATGTGCAGTCTTTTCCTGTAGTGGATACTGCGGGAGCCGTTGAGTGTTCTGGTGAAGAGGTGTTCCGGGACTATGGTCCCCCTCCAGTCGACATCTGAGGCCGTCACTAGGGTTGTGACTCCTCCTTAGGAGCCGAGCAGGTGTGCTCTCTCCACTATTTCACCAGCCTCAACGACTCCCGACATATCTACTACTACTGCTGGTCCGTCTGCTTCGTAGTCAGTTTCAGCCGGCCTCGGCTTTTCGCTGCAGGGGACTGCAGGAATGTCCGGTACTGGAGACGTGGGATATCGGCCTCAGCCTTCCCTGACTTCAACTCAGCGAAGTCGGAAGTGGCTGCCGGCCGAACCCATCTCTGTGGTCTCTTCGCCGTCGAGCACCACAGTTGTGTCTTTGGATTCGGATGTTCTTAGTGGAGACACTATGAACTCCGTGGCGTTTCCGTCCACTCATTCTGGCCTCACGACCAGTTTTGAGGGACCAACGCCTTTTGTGCAGCCTGGACCTTCTGCCCTGCAGAGGTCCGCGGTGACTCTCATGAGTTCTCGCCATATTAATCCTCGGGGTGCCTCGTACCCTATACACGTCTGCCTTCAGATGTTTCGGCTGCCGCCCGTCGTCCCGCGTCTGGTGTTTTGGAGGATCATGACCCTTCGCTGGTTAAGAGGGTCAGAGGTGAAGCCACTTTGCCGGTTCGCTCCCCTGTCGAACCGGTCGGTACGGGCAGTGAGCTTAGGGAGGCCCTCTCCTTACTCACTCAGGTTCTATCTAAGAGCCTTCCTGTTGCTTCCAGCGAGGCAATGAGTGGTTTTCAGGCGCCTCCTATGGCGCCGCCTCCCGGGATTGGAAACAGGCCGGTTTCTGATTCCCCTGGTGTCCCGACACCATGGGAGGCGTCGGCTGGTTTGCCCACGATGGGCTATGTGTCTTCCGACTCTGGGGAGGAGTCCGACATGCTTGGTGTCGAGGGCCAGCAGTCTTCGGACTTGGGGGCAGCTCTTGACTTTGTGTTTGAGTTTCTGCCTGATCTCAAACCTACTAACCAGCCGACAGTGTCAGCCTGGCCGCGATCATCGGTCGCGCGCCAACAGCCTATGGAGCAACCTGCTTCTGGGCACCTTTGACCGTGCCAGTCGGTACAGGTGGTTGAAGCTTTTTCAGAATTGGACTCCAAGCTGAATTCTAAGGCTCTGAAGACTTCGTTCTTCACCAGGGTTGACACCTTTTTGCCTCCTGTGCGTTATCATTCCTACGATTCCGCCAATACGTCGGTCTGCCAGACTTTGACGGTTCTGGATCAGGACTCCACTTCCCTCGGGCTTTCCAAGCCCAAGTCAGCCGTCATTCCAATAACGACTCTGGAGTCCACGTTGGGCTTATCTAGAGAGATGCTTGGCATGCTTTCTCTCTCAGATCACGTCGTCTCAGCTTTGGCTGCTTATCTGCCTCCAGATAAGTTTGACGAGGTACAGGCTCCTTTGCGTGTGCTGTCCAAGGCACTTATGCATCTTACTCACACGCATGCCTGTAACACGGCTAATCTGGAATTAGTTCGAAGGGACGCTGTGCTGGACACAGGACGATCCCTTCCCGAGGAGCAGCGTGCTACTCTTCGATCTGCTTCTTTGGCAGGTCCGCAACTTTTCCATGGTTCCGTGTCGACGGTCCGGGATGGCGTCCTACGTCATTCCAAAGCTGCTGTTTCGTCAGCTTGATCAGCCTTCTAGGGGAGGCAAGGGCTGTTCCAAGCCTAACAAGTACCCTTCTGCTTCCTCTGTGAAGCAAAAGGCTGGTCCTTCTGCTGCCGCCTCTACTTCTTACTCAAGGGGTAAGGGTAAGGATCGGCAGAATCGAGGGAAGTCTCAGGATTCTTCATTTCGTAGAGGAGGTGGTTTCTCCTCTCGCAAGCCTCGTCGGGGCTCGAAATGAGGGTCCTCACCTCGACTCGTCCCAGGTTGGAGGAAGGATAGCAGAGTTCGCAGACCATTGGGCCACCATCACATCCGATCCGTGGGTGTTAGATGTTGTTCGGTCCGGGCTGCGAATATCCTTCCGACGGCACCCCACTCTGTCAAGGGTGCCTCTTCCAACCACAGTTCCTTCAGATGTTTTACCTCGAGAACTTTTGTCCACGGAGATTGGCAATCTCCTGGCAAAGGGGGCGATCAAGGTCGTCAAGAACATTCAGTCAGTGGGTTTCTATTCCCGCCTGTTCTTGGTGCCGAAGAAGGACGGCCGACTCCGACCGGTTATCGATCTGAGTATCCTGAACCAGTCTATCACTGCTCCCAAGTTCAGCATGGAGACTTTCAGGTCGGTCCGCCAATCAATTCACCAGGGAGATTTCGCAGCCAGCATCGACCTGCGAGACGCTTACTTCCACATTCCGATGCATCGGGCGTCACGGAAGTATATCAGGTTCGCTTTTCTGGGGCGAGTTTACCAGTTCAAGGCCATGCCTTTCGGCCTCAACCTGGCTGCTTGGGCATTCACCAGACTGATGTCACATGTGATAGCGTTCCATCGCACACAGTCCAGCAGGCCTGGCATTCTGAAAAATGCAGGAGGGCAAAAAATCGCTCTCCTCAATCAGCTTAGGAGAGCAATTAGCTTTACACAGCATTTTAAGTATCCAGTTGAACGAACTCATTGAAACTGAAACCAACAGACTACATCAATGATTTTATTAACTTTACTAAGGTAAAGCGGAATCTCTTAGACATCTAGATGTCTCACTCAACAACCGAACACACACTTGACAAGACCTGTGTGTGTACCCAGACCAGTTGTCCAAGAAAGTCATATGCCTACCACTACCACCTTCAACCCCCCTTGCAACTGTGTTTGGGTATGGTTGCAGCCATTAACTTTTAACACTAAACCACTTTCAAAATGAAATTACGTGATGTTATGTGACTTTGAAGTTAAATTACATTTTTGCTTTACAACAAAAATTTAATGTGAGCATAATACATGTAATCTCAGTCATCCCAGACCAGAATATTTAGGAGGGCAATTTTTCGCTCTCCTTAATTCTTTCAGGAGGGCAGTAAGGAAAGCTAAAAAATCGCTCTCCTGAAATTGCCAAGCCTGGTCCAGGGTGACTACTTCGGCATATCTGGACGATATCCTCCAGAGGCATTCCAATGCTGCCTTACTGGAGTCGGATGTCGCCACTCTGTTGAGCTTGCTCACGTCGCTAGGATTCAGCGTCAACGAGGAGAAGTCGGACCTTGTCCCTTCTCAGTCGTTTTGTCATCTGGGGATGTCTTTCCAAACCCAATTCAATTTGGTAGCGGTTCCCCAGTCCAAGGCTGTGATTCTCTCAGCTTTTGCTCTGACTCTGTCCCAGTCCACGTCCGCGACCGCTCGGAGTTTTCTCCAGCTGATCGGTCTCTGCGGTTCGGTGACAGATCTCATTCCTCTAGGTCGGCTGCGTGTCAGACCTCTCCAACACTTTCTGCTCAGTCGTTGGAGGCCGAATGTAGATTCTCTGGATCAGGTGCTTCCGTTTCCGGATTCTCTGTATCCTCACCTTCTTCCCTGGACAGATGTTCAGTGGATTACGCAGGTTGTTCCATTGGACTTACCCACGTCCGATCGTGTTCTGACGGCAGATGCCAGCGATCTCGGATGGGGTGCGACGTTGGATCCTCTCGGTCTTTCCCTACACAGGATGTGGGACCAGGATCAAGCAGCTCTACACGTCAACCAGAAGGAGCTTCTTGCTCTTCTTCTGAGTTTCAGGCAGTGGATCCCTCACCTGTCGAATCGCCAGGTCCTTCTGCTATCCGACAATTCGACAGTGGTTGCTTACATTCGGAACCAGGGCGGCACGCACTCGGTTCCGCTGTACGAATTAGCTCGGGATTTTCTACTGCTCGCTCAGGATGTTCATGCTGGAGTGGTTGTTCGTCACATTCCCGGTCGTCTGAACATCCTAGCCGACAGGGCAGGGTTATTTCCACCGAGTAGATGCTTCACAGGGCAGTGTTCCAGTCGCTTTGCGATCTCTGGGGACGTCCCCACATCGACCTCTTTGTGACTCGTTGGAACCATCAGGTGGACACTTTCGTGTCCCCGTGTCCAGATCCTCTGGCTTTTGCCGTGGACGCTCTGTCACTCGTTTGGAACGGTCTAGTTGTCTACGCCTTCCCGCCGGTTCCGATTCTTCCTCAGGTTCTCGCCAAAATTCGAACCTGCAGTTGTCGAATCATTCTGATCTCTCCTCAATCCATTTCTCGATGGATTTGTCTTGCTATTCGTACGGCTTATGGTCGTTTAGCAGCTGGCGATTGTATTACCAATCGTATTTCTGCCCACGAGGTGCGGGCACTATCCACCTCTTGGGCTTATTCTAACTGCGTCAAGTTGTCGGATGTTATGCAGGCAGCCTACTGGAGAAATGCTTCTACTTTCCTCACCTTTTATCGCGCCAGTTGCAGGAGCAGTCGGAGGACCTTTTTGCCCTGGGTCCTCATTCTTCTGCTCAGGCTGTTGTCTGCCCTAGCCATTAGGCTTCTTGAAGGTCAGTTTCAGCCTTGTGCTGTTACTGCCCTTTTTTCTGTCTGTGTGTCACACAGGCCCATATGTCTCTTTTCATTGTCCTTTACCAATGATTGCGACATTATGGTTGATAAGCCTCGGGACCTCTTCCTTCTGCTTCATGGTTCCAGTGCACTGGGGTTATGTGTGGGTTGGTTATGTGATTCCCTCCAGCCTTTTGTCTATTCAGCCTGAAGTAAACAATTGTGAGTAGGTTGATAAGAAATCTAAATTTTATAGTAAATTTCCTTTCTTATTATACCTACCACAATTGTTTACATGGAGGCCCTCCCGTCTTCTTTATGGGTAAAGAATCTTTCCTTCCCGTTGATCACATAACTCTTAACGTTGACGGATTCAAAAAGAATGAGTCTTTAGAGACGGTGTATGCGCACTGGCAACGGAAGTCGTGGAGTTGTACTTGGGAGAGAGCGTCCCGTAATGGGTCTGCGCCAGTTGCACTCGACCCAGTTTTGGCTTATTTTTTCTTGGTGCTTTTGCACCACTTTTCTTTCCCAAATTGCTTGGGAAAGACAAAAATAGAGAGTATTTTATCCGAGTTAGGGACTTCCACTGTAGTGCAAGCCTGAAGTAAACAATTGTGGTAGGTATAATAAGAAAGGAAATGTACTATAAAATTTAGTTTTTGCAATACCGAGTACGGTATAAAATAAAATACCGCGGTCTGACTAAATACCGTGAGCATCATCAGCTTTACATTTTCGGGACAACTGGACAGGGGAACTTCAATCACAGGCGTCTGGAAACCTGATCTAAAGAGATATATCACACACACTTCAAAATACTCTTTCTTATATAGATAATATACACGTGTATATCAAATATATAAGAGGGGGTATTTTGAAGTAGGGGTGATATATCTCTTTAGATCAAGTTTCCTGATGCCTGTGCTTCGATGAAGAACGAATGTTGTTTTTTCAACGAGCATTTTACAATGTATTTTTTAACTTTTTCGCTGTTATGAATTTCTTCACTCCAACAAAAGTGTTAAAAACCGATTGTCGGTGAAATGCTCATTACAAAAAAACTTCAGTCATTTAATCTCAATTAACTTTGCTTGAAGCTAATAAAGCACCAGTATGGCTTTTCTACTGTTGGTGGCAGAATGCTGATCGAGTTTATACAGAATACATTGAGACAGGATGTATTCGAATAAAGAAGCATTAAATTTATTGTTCTCTTAATTGTGCTATGGGCAATGGAACAGCATGTCCGATATGCATTGAATTTGCGAAGTTATCAATTACCAATTTCACATCATTCGATGGAAGCTTATATTGATGAATTATCGGGAGCACATTAGTCTAAAGTATGTAATTTTTCAGTCTTACTTTGATATGAGATGCAATTGGTTAGCCCCACATAATCTCATTTTGCATTTTCGTGGCACATACAGACTTTTTTATTTGATAATACCGTGAAAGACGGTATACTAATTAAGATGAAAATTGCTCGGTATTTACTCGGTATCCAAAAAATACCGAGTTTCGGTAAAATACCGAATTACCGTGCAGCCCTAGTCTTTTCTGCCTGTTAAGGCAGCCAAGACTTGGCTAGAAATCAATGTTAACCCTTTACCTAACATGAAAAGCAGACGACACTTGCAAACAAAATTCTTGAATAACTAATTTTTAGCTCAACTTGACAAAGTCAAGCTGAGCTATTGCCATCACTTCCCGTCCGTTGGCGTATGTACGTATGTACGTACATACATTAGTATGTTAGTACGTACGTCCACAATTTCCTTTGGCACACATCACAGGTCGCATTTATGATCAGATCACTTTTAAACTTGGTATGCTTGTTTGGGGTGACTTCTAGATGGGAGCTATCGATTTTCTTCAATTTCCGTCAAAAAATGTTGCCGCGGCCAACGTTCTTAGAACTTAGTTTAGTCAGGCCACAATATTTCCCTTTGGCACACCCTACAGGGCACATTTATGATTGGATTGCTTTAAGACCTTGCATGCTTGTTTGGGGTGACCTCTAGGTGGGAGCTATCAATGTTCTTCCATTTCCGTCAAAAAATGTTACCACGGCCAACGTTCTTAGAGCTTAGTTTAGTCAGACCCCAATATTTCCCTTTGGCACACCCTACAGGGCACATTTATGATTGGATTGCTTTAAGACCTCGCATGCTTGTTTGGGGTGACCTCTAGGTGGGAGCTATCGATGTTCTTCCATTTCCGTCAAAAAATGTTGCCACGGCCAACGTTCTTAGAGCTTAGTTTAGTCAGACCCCAATATTTCCCTTTGGCACACCCTACAGGGCACATTTATGATCGGATTGCTTTGAAACCTGGGATGCTTGTTTGGGGTGACCTCTAGATGGGAGCTATTGATTTTCTTCAATTTCTGTCAAAAAAAGTTGCCACGGCCAACGTTCTTAGAACTTAGTTTAGTCAGAAGACCTCAATATTTCCTTTTGGCACACCCTACAGGGCACATTTATGATTGGATTGCTTTGAAACCGGGCATGCTTGTTTGGGGTGACCTCTAGATGGAAGCTATCGATTTTCTTCGGTCGAGAAATGTTGCCACTGCCAACATTCTTAGAACTTAGTTTAGTCAGACCTCAATATTTCTCTTTGGCACACCCTATAGGGCACATTTATTAGCTCAACCTGACAAAGTCAAGCTGAGCTATTGCCATCACTTCTCGTCCATTGGTGTACGTACGTCCACAATTTCCTTTGGCACACATCACAGGTCGCATTTATTTTCATTTCCTTTTAAAACTTATTGTCGTTTTCACCAGCCTTTGAACTTACTGCATTTGTGTAGCAACTTATCCCTTTCACACTCTCTGCAGGGTATATTTATGAATTTCCATAAAAAAGAGAAAAAAATTTTGCCACAAGCAATGACATTCAAATTTGTGCATTAACATCTTCCTTTGGCATGCCTCAGAGGATGCATTCATTATCAGGTTGTTTTGAAACTTTGTATGCTTGTGCAGGATGACAAAGATAGGAGCTATCGATTTTCTTTTCATTTCCATCAAAAACTGTTGCTGTAGTAACAGTCTTTGAATTTATTGCATTTGTGCATCAACATTCCTCTTTGACATGGCCTACAGGCCACATTTATCAGGATTTCTTTTGAACTTGGTGTGCTCATTGGGCGAGACCTTTAGATAAGAGTTATTCATTAGCATTCATTCCTATGAAAAAAGTTGCCATTTACAATAACCTCTGAACTTAATACATTTGTGTATCAACATTCTTCCTTTAGCCAGTCTTACAGTTTACATTTATAAATTCAAGGATTACTCTTGACGTTGTGCACACACAATGCTGTTATGTTGAAATTTCACCAAATATCATTGGTACCAATGATCTTCAATTTTGCCATTTCACTTATAACTTACCAAGTTCAAGTTTGTCAAGTTGAGCTACAGTGTCATTGACACTTTCATTTTCATTTTTTGTCTCAAAAACATAGGTTATGACCCCTCTTGGGAACGAGCTCGTTGAGCTTGTTCCAAAGAGAGGTCATAACCTACTTTGTTGAGACAAAAAATGAAAAGTATAATGAAAATTAATTGGCGATTTTTGTGAATAGCACTGGATGGTTTTGGCCGTTACATTGGGTAAAGGGTTAAGCAGCTGGATATGTATTTGTACAGGTTGTAGTCAAGTGAGAATTCAGGAACAATTGCCCAGGCCCCTGAGGGTTAACAAAACTAAATATATAATCAGTCATTTTTTTTTCTTAAAAAGAAACACTTCAGCTGCTATCAAGCCTCAACATGGCCTTATAAATAGTGAATGTTGGAAATTTTGAAAATCCAGACGGTTTTGGTATTTGGTTCAGTTTGTTTTTTTCCATATCCCCATGATATCAGTATCAGTTTGGTTTTTCGGTATATTGCCCATCTCTAGTGCAGGCCTGGCCTTTTGAAAAATCCAGGGGAGCTGCTACGGCTCCCCTAAATCTGTTTCAGGGGAGCTATTCCACACTTATATTAATTATACATGGTTTTTATTAAGGGAATTGAAAGTTTGAGGAGAGCCATTACAGTTTAAGGAGGGCAATTATGGCCCTCCCCAATATGATTTGAGGGGAGCCAAGGAGAGCCGGAGCAATAGCTCTCCTCAAACGGCCAGGCCTGCTAGTGTGAAAGTTACATTATGCTGTTCTGGAAATTTCTTTTACTATTGAAGTTTGCATGTAATGTCGGTCTCACTCGTAGTCGATGAACTTAAAATTTCCGGGGAAGCCAGTAAAAGATATTCATTATAGATATTGAATAGAAATGTATATTACTCCGGTTTCTTGTTTAGTGTGAAGATCTAAAACAGTTTACATCACATATAAAAGGGGAACATTTAAATCCTCATTTTTTGTGGTGTGATTGTATTACAGAAAATGGGAAGTGGCTTGCAACCTATTGAAATATCCATATTAAAGTATTTCCTAACAGGAACTACTTTGTAACTTGAATTTGTTAAAAAATATACATGTAGTTGAAACACATAGTTTTAGTCAGTGGATATCTGTGTTGGACCCCAAGGCCTAGTTTATAAAACTTTGTTTTTATTTCTTACATCAAAATTACATGTGCATATATGCCTTTGGATGAAATTTAACTCATTGCCTGCTGAAGGTGTATTTTCTCAGTATTTGTATCAGTACAAAAATATTCTTACTTTGTAGCAGAAGTATAATGAATTGAATCTTTTTAAACCTTTACCTAACGAATTTACCGCGTAATTTTCAAATTTAGCAGTTGAAAAAAAAGAATATTTTTCAAAAAGTTTCAACAAAACCATATCATATGACCCCTCATTGGAAAGAGCTCTTTGAGATCGTTCCAATGAGGGGTCACATGATATAGTTTCATTGAAATGTTATTGAAAAATTGAAAAAAAAACAATAACAGAAATGATAAATTTTGATTTTCTGAATGTTGGCTAAAGGGTTAACCCTTTACCCAACAAATCGTCAACATCCGCTCCTGTAATTTATAAACTGAGCAGTTGAAAAATATTATTCTTCAAACTATGTCAACAAAACCATATTATGTGATCCATTCTTTGGAAGGTCAATGAGCTTGTCGAGCACGTTCCAGTGAGAGGTCACATGATATGGTTTTGTTGAAACTTTTTGAAAACGCAGTAATTTCAAGAATGGATTTTAATATCCTGTGCATTGGGTAAAAGATTAATTCTTGAAACAAGGCTAGCTAGCACTGTTCACAAAAATCGCTGTTCAAATTTTATTATTTTTTTTCACTTTTTGTCTCAAAAATATAGCTTATGGCCCCTTACTGGGCCAAGCTAATTTCAATGAGGGATCATAATCTATGATTTTGAGGCAAAAACAAAATTATTGAATCATTGAAGATATGTTTTTGTAAGTGTTGTCCACTCTTCACTTTTTGTCTCCACAATATAACTTATAACCCATTATTGGAATGAGCTTGTTGGGATCCTTCCAGTTGGGGGTCATTAGCTATGTGATGCACAAAAATGGCATTCAATTTTTATTATTTTTCCACCTTTTCCACTCCACCCACCTCTGTTCCAAAGAGCAGTCACATAAGCTATGTTTTTGAGATAAAAAATGAACTTTTTTAATTACGTAGCTTGTGACCGATCATTAGAATGAGCATGACAAGCTCATTCCAATAATGGATGATAAGCAATAGTCCACTTTTGAAAAAATGCACCTTTTATTGGCTAAAAACAGTCCAGACGACAGAACACTTTTCATTTGGGTTTAATGACACTTTTGACTAGGGCTGCACGGTATATCGATAAACCGATATATACTGGTATTCAAACCAATATCGATTGAATACCGGTGTGATTACAAAAATATCGGTTTATCGTCATTATTTATTTACCCACAGTTTAATTTTCAAGATGTCTTGCGTTTTTTAACCGTAGCCCCGAATGAATAATATTATCCCTTTATCCAAAGAATCATCTGCTTGTGCCATCATAATATACAAATTCAGCAGTTGAAAAAATAATTTAAAAATATTTCTACAGAACTATATCATGTGACCCCCTCATTGGAACGAGCTCATTGAGCTCGTTCCTATGAGGTGTCACATGATGTAGTTTTGTTGAAATCGTTGGGGAAAATCTGATAAACTAATTTTGAAAATAATAAATTTTGATATCGTCTGCGTTGGGTAAATGTTTTTTGAACCACATCATCAAGGCAAGCTAATTCTTAACGACTGTGATGCCTCGAGTCTCGATTGTGGTACTTGTGTTCATACATCTGAACAGTTTTCGATATACCGGTATACCGCGGTATTTTTTGGAGTACCGATATTGGTATTCAGTTTTGAATATCGTGCAGCCCTACTTTTGACAACCAGTGTCATCTCATGTTGGAAACAGAACACTAACTCAATATAACTAACATGGAGAGCATATTGACTGCTTATCCCAAAAGGCATCATCTACAGCTATTTTATGTAATAAAATGCTGAGAGCAAATACCCCATATATTCTCTTAGCTCCATTATTACATCAAATGACCAGGAGCAGATGGATGCCTGTATTATTTCCGACCTTTTGGCAGCTAATACATCCATTATTCATTAAAATTTTTCATTCCTTATCATCATCCGTGTACTAAGGCGCACTGCACGTCGATCGTGCAGATGTCTTCAACCAATCTAACCCTGCCTGTGCTGCAGTGCGGAGTTACGATGTTGGGAAGCTGGCAGCTGCTCGTCGTTGCTCGGTGGTTCTATCCGGGTACTCCGGTGGTTCTCTCTGCGTACTCCGGCTTCCTCCATCCATAAAACTGTCACCGACATGATATGAGCTTGGCTATTAATGTGTTGTTACACCCTAATAAATATCATCATCATGAGTTGATAATTGAATATGAGCATTCTGGACCTCCACAATAGAATGGTAACCCATAGCGGGAATGTATACTCAAAATACTGTTACAGTTTGGTATTGATTTTGGTATCGGCATCCAAGCCTGGAAATAAACAGATTGTCATTCACAGACTGAGGTCCCAAAAAGGTCAATTTAGTGATGCTACCCTGCACAGCAGGGTAGCGTCACTAAATTTACCCTCTCTGAACCTCAGTCTGAATCAAGGTCACAGGCCTAAACAGAAAGAGGTACCAAGAGAATAAATTGGGCCATTGTATGGGATGGCATCAGCAAATTCACCCTCTGGGGACCTCATTCTGCAAATGAGAGATTGCTTATTTTCAAGTTTATCAGCATCATGTTAATACCAAATACTGTACCAATGCTGAGGTAAATCACTCTAAAATACTGATACTGAATCTGAAACTTCAGTACCACCCAGCTCTTCTAAATGATGGACTTTAGGTGATATATAACTTAAGGGAAATCAGTTTATTTTGAATTTCTCACAATTGATATTCCATAAATTCAAATTAAATATACACA
The DNA here is from genome assembly GCA_031216915.1 of Pictodentalium vernedei. NCBI lineage: Eukaryota > Metazoa > Mollusca > Scaphopoda > Dentaliida > Dentaliidae > Pictodentalium > Pictodentalium vernedei. The sequence goes on from CM062291.1 coordinate 86,483,329, forward strand.
AATTATTCCTCAAAATGAAGGTTGTGATGTACAGAACACGAAAAATACAGTAGAATTCTCTTAATTGAATATCCATTTTGCCATTGAAAATTATTCAATTAACAGGAGTATACAATTAACAGGGATTTGGTCAGTTTCTGTGGTCTGGAGGTAAACTGAGCATTTATTCTATTATATCTTGTTTGACAGAGCTCATAGAGCTCTGTCAAACAAGATATAATAGAATAAATGCCTGTATTGGATGTAGTGAGGCCAAAAAGGTTGATAAATAAGAGGAATTTGGTGTGTGTCACAGTGATTTTTTCGACTTATTACAAAAATTTATATACAATTAACAGGAGTTTACTCTACAACCCATATGCAATTAACAGATCAAATTTGTACTGAAGGTATGGTAAATGGTTTTGTGTTTGAAAATTATATTCAATTAACAGGGATATACAATTAAAAGATATCCAATTAAGTGGGCTCCACTGTATAGCAGGTATCAGTGGTCCTTGGAAGTCTGCTACCGTATTCATATCAGACCTGATAATCAAATAATAATGTTTCATGAGAACAACTAATGATAAAATGTTCTTCAGATATCCAAGAAAAGAGATAGGCTTTCAAAACACTTCACGATGTAGTGACATAACTAGGTTTGGGGGAAATGCCAATATTGTCTGCATTTTTATTGAAGAAGAATTCTATGTTCCAATAAAAGTAAAATCCTCACCCTCTGATTAGATGAGAGCCGGCATAGTTTCTTTTATGTTTACGGCTCCAGTAGCAAATGTTACCGTCTGACGTCACAACACAAAATATTTGAAATGACGTCACCTGTTTCATAACTGCTTCATCAATGAGTAGCAAGCTGCTTCATTTCTCTGGTTTTTCACACATGCAGCGAATGGTGTTCCGGATGAAGTGTTGTTTAAATTGCAAACCTATTTATGATTTGAACTGAGATGGATTGAGTTTATCTGGTTTATTAAATACTTATCCAGTGCCGTCGTGGGATACACAAGAGGTTTATTTACTAAACCTGTGATCGCTAAAGGTTGCCTTGAACAAGGCACCTTTTAACGATCACAAGTTTAGTAAATAAGCCTCTTCTCTTTCACGATGTAGGTTTTGGGCTATGGGTAGTGTCTTATTGGAACATATAAGTTATTGTGATGGGTTGACGGTAACATGGTCTGAGGTTTGCGGCTCGGAGAGTATGTTCAACCGAGACGCTTCACATCTCGGTTGAACATACACCCCTAGCTGCAAACCTCAGACCATGTTACAGTCAATTCATCACAATGACTTAAAATGTATACATCATGTCATACTGCAGAATACATGTATAATCGAAGCATAATCACATAATTTTAGGAAATTAAAATGAGCGTTGCCTTGTAAATAATATGGCAACAACAGTCTGTAGAGCGAAGGCGAATATTAGTCTCATACTTTCATTATTTCATTTGAGACGGTATTGTATATCGGTCATAGTCAGTGCCTTTTTTACCCTTGACCCAAGTGTAAACAGATAGAAAACAAAACAAAGTCTTGAGTTTGGGATGTTACCACCATGCAGTGCTGTCAATTTCGAAGATTTTTTATTTCCTACATGTAGCTTTGTTCTGTGAAATCTGAAGCATATTCGGCCACAAGTTCTAATGAAATATTTGATTGAAATTATCTTATGACTGAGCAAAAGATCATGGGGGAAATCTCCAGGGCTTTAATGACATTACAAGCATTTGTTTACTTATTTTAACAACACTTTCAAAAACCAGGGTCACCTCACATCAGACCTGTTTTACAGGTGGAGGAAGCCAGAGTACCCGAAGAGAACCACCAAGCAACGGCGAGCAACTGTCAGCTTCCCAACATACTAACTCCACACAAGCAGGGTTAGCATTGGTTGAAGACAGGTGCACCATCAACATTCAGTACACCTTAGTACACAACCCACTGTGCCCCCATGTGGGCAATGGGGTGAAGTGTCTTGCCCAAGGACACAATGCGGTTGCTGTATGTGGGATTTGAAACGAGGACCTCTCAGCTTGCAGCCTGCACCTCTACCTACTGAGCCACCGCAACCCCTCGGACAAGAATCAAATGAACATTTTGCGAGAATTAAAAGTTGATTCTCATAATCCTCCTTGTGAGAATCAGTTGTGATTGTTGCGTGAATTTTAAGCCCTGATAATTCCTGCCCCCCCCCCCACCAATTTTCAGGGGACAATTAAAATAGCTGGTGTCTGTCTATCCATCCGTCCATCCCACTTTGGTTTCCCAATGATAATTTCAATTATAGATGGCCAAATCAAATGAAATTTGATACGTAGGTGTATTAATATAAAATACGAGATCAAGTTCGAATCGGTGAGTGATCCGACAATTTTGCCAGAGTTATGCCCCTTTTTCGGCTTCAAAAATTTTATTTTTTGGGGTTCCTGATGATAACTTTTGTATAGTTGGCCAAATCAGTTGAAATTTGGAATTTATGTGTAGCGATATAAAATACAGATCAAGATTGAATCGGGATGCGGTCCGACATTTTTGCCAGAATTATGCCCCTTTTTGACCTCGAAAATTCATTTTTTTTGGTGTCCTGATGATAACTTTAGTTGTTGTTTTGTTGACCGAATTAAATAAAATTTGGTTTATAGGTATATCAACATAAAACACAGGTCAAGTTCAAATTAGGGTTTGGTCTGACATTTTGTGCCAGAGTAATGCCCCTTTTTTGACTTCGAAAAAATTCAATTTTTTCAAATACCTCGAATTGCACACTTTTGTTTCGGGGGACGTGTGGCCGATTGATCTTTTATATTTGAACTCATTTGATATACTGAGTAGGTCTGTAATCTCATACTCATTGCTTGAACCTGGTCCACATTTAGTCAAGGGTACAACAAAATGTTTTATTACAATACATATAAATAAAAGCTAACCAACTGCATCAAGAAAGTAAATGAAACGCAAATGTTCATATACACCAAAAAGTTTCCTTCAAATCCCTTGACATATTAGTGGTTTACAAGTCAGGAAATAAACTTCCCCCATGGCGTGAAATTGCTAATTGATAGCACACCAAATTCAGTGATTCTTTTTACCTAAGTGACTGAAAGTCAGGATGAGCTATTGTGATAACTCACAATCCATTGTCCGTGAACATGGTGTTTGCACGTTCTCCTCCAAAATCATTGAACCGATTTAAGTTAAATTTGAGGTTATTGCTTGTTCTGTCATCACATTTTGTTCTTGTTCAAATCAACTTGCCCTGCCCCACAGGGATGGGGTGGGGGGGGGAGGGGTGGGGGGAATGCTAGCAAATTTTTAAAAACATCTTCTCATGAACCAGTGGGTACAATGTCTTGATATTTGGTATGGCACTTCCTTTTGAGATGTAGAAACAAGTTTGTTCAAATGAAGTTCATAGGGCAATATTTGCCTTTGTTGTCCTTGTGGGAGGGGCAAGATTTTTGGCCTTGCTCAAAATTTCTATTTTCTGAACCGACTTCCTCCACCTGTAAAACTGCTGACACGAGGTGACCCTGCCTGTCGAAATGGTCATTAAACCTTGATAAACAAATAAAAATCTTCAGAGAAACTAATCAGAATCTTTTAACATTTGGTATATACATCATTGTTACAAGGACCAGATTCAAGTTTGTTCAAATCAATTCCCTCAGTTAATATTCCTATGGGGGCCTGAATGTTAACTTAGTGCAGTATGGGAAATAATCTTTAAAATCTTCTTCAGATCCACGAGTCAGAATTTTATGATAGTTGGTGTACAGCATCCTTAAGGAGGTTAGATATAATTTTGCTCAAAACAAGTCCATGGGTTAATATTTGAGCTCCCTATTGGAGCCCAAATTTTAACCTACAGTTAAAACTAGAAGTCCTGTCACGAACTGTGTGCTTATCTAGACTTAATTGCACGCCATATCGAATGGCATCCAAATCACGGCAGGTTCTCCTGGTTACTCATGGCAAACACAGGCAATGTTTCTGCCCGTGGACCTCTGGGTTACCCGGAGGTCCATTGGCTGAAACATTGCTTGTGCACAGGTCATATGTACAGAATTGGATAGCCTTACTATGGTCACAACGCGTAGATTAATGCGCAGATCGACATGCTATTTGTGCACATTTCATGACAGGACTTCTAGTTTCAACTGTAGGCCAATATTAGGAATAATCTTTCCTATGGTTTTCCCACAATGCAGCTAGGAATTTAACCAATTCAGTCTTGTTTGCAGAGCTCAGTGAGCTCTGTCAAACAAGATTGGATTAGTTAAATTTTGAGATGTATTACAGGAAAAATTTACATGAAATTTAGTATTTTTAAATCATTTTCAAAACCTTGTTAATTCTTTTCAACTCAAGAAACTGTCAAGACATGGTGTTTCCCTGCTGGTTAAAAGGTAATTTGAATTTGTCATGGTGAATGTGTCACTTTTTTATTACCACTGATTACTCCAAGTGCGTGCATGGAATTCAGTATGTTATTTATTTTTCAGACACTTAGACATGACAAGGACACTCAGCATTTTAATACTCCTGTATCCAGACAGGAGACTGCATCTTTAAACTGCCATTACAACTGAAGCAGAATAGTGTTGGAGAAAACATTCCATTCCAGAGACTGAAAATGAAGATCTGGCATGGGAATGAACGGTCTCTGCAAAACAAGACTCAGCTGAAGAAAAGCCAATTTTCCACCGAATTTCACATTCCATTTTTATGGAGAAATATTATTATTGTGATATTTGTTACTGTTTTTATTAAAGGTAAGTAAATCTATATATAGAAACTGAATCTTTAACCCATTCAACCATGATGCCCTGAATAATAACATTCTTTGCACTTAACCCTTTACCCATCGCAGATGATTTCAAAATTTATTATTTTAAATATCATTTTTTAAATTTTTTGAAAAAATTTCAACAAAACCATATCATGTGACCCCTCTTTGGAACGAGCTCGTTCCAAAGAGGGGGTCACATGATATGCTTTTGTTGAAATATGTGCAAAAATAGTATTTTTTCAGCTGCTGAATTTGCATATTACGCAGGCGGATGCGGGTGATTCATTGGGCGAAGGGTTAACTGATTAACCCTCCGCATTCTGATTTCAAAATACCAAAGTTTTCAGCAGCAAATTTTTTCCCAAATGCAACTGAGAATTTCAAAAATGATATCTTGTCTGACAGAGCTCCTTGAGCTCTGTTAAAAAGATATAATTTGTTAAATTTTTCGTGCTACATGGGCAATATGGAGTCAGTGATGAAAAATTTGAAATAGCACCCAAGCCCAAAAATAAGCAACCTGCAATTTGCAGAAATAGGTCCCCATAGGGTGAATTTGCTGATGTTATCCCAAACAATGGGCTAGAATCTCCCATTTTATCCTCGGAGAACTTTTTTTCTGTTTAGGCCAGAGACATTGATTCAGAATGGGGTTCACGGAGGGCAAATTTGGTAATGCTATCCTGCTTTGAAGGGTAGAATCACCAAATTCACCCTCTGAGGACCTCATTCTGTAGATGACAGTCTGCTTATTTTCAGGCTTGATATATAGCACCAGAGTGTTAGGAGTTAGGTACAGGAAGCCAAAATTTGGGATCCTCTGAAAAATGCTGGTACCTTTTTAAAGAGGGTTCATAATATATGGATGTGCTTCAAATTCCACCAGAGGCTAAATTATTTTGGTCATTATTCATTATACACCGCAACAACATTGGGGGGTGGGGGAGAGTGTCACTGGAATCAGCTTGTCAGTCTGCCCATCTGTGGACACAATTTTGTCTGGAACTTTTTTTTGTCTTTTATGAATCAATTTTTTCTTAGTCCCATTGAGACAGACATCTCTGGTTGGGTTTCGTTTTGTTATAATTTATTGGAGAGTGCCCAAGGGTTCTTTCCAATTAATTGTATCAAAACAAATTATGTACAAAATCAGATCATAAAAATTAATTTTGGCTGCAGCAGGGAAATTGACAAGTCAGTCTATTTTATATTTGTGGGCTCTAATTTTTAATTTTCACCGACTTGGAATATCTGTGGATATTCTATTATCGGGTGATCCTTCCCCTCAGAAACACAGTGGAAGGGGTATCATATAAAGTTGATTGAGTGGCAACACTTTGGAACTTATTATTGTCTTGTTGGGGGTGCGGTGGCTCAGTTGGTAGAGGTGCAGGCTGCAAGCCGAGAGGTCCTCATTTCGAAAACCCACCGTCTTCACCCCCATTGCCCATGTGGGAGCATGGTGGCATCGTGTACTAAGGTGTACTGCATGTCGATGTTGCACTTGTCTTCAACCAATGCTAACCCTGCTTGTGTGGAGTTAGTATGTTGGGGAGCTGACAGTTGTTCACCATTGCTCGGTTGTTCTCTCTGGGTACTCTGACTTCCTCCACCTGTAAAACTGTCTTGGTCATGATTAGCCATTGTGCAGAAATATGTGACCTCAAAACACCCATAAATAAATCGTCTTGCTTTTTTTTGATAGAGCCCTGAAATTAATGGCTAAACCTATTATCTAATATAAGCTGCTGACAACAGAGTAATTGTCTTTTTCTCTCCTTGAAAATACTTTATGAGCTTCCTTCCTAACAAATGCATCAGTTAACCCTAGGTCTGCAAAATTATCAGTTAGTTGGGTCAGTTAGCGCAGGTTCCATAAGGCAATTAATTGCTGTTCTGAGCTGCCTGTAGTTGGATTCTAATGAATCGGTTAACTGACCCAATCTCGCCTTTACCGATTTCGGCTATTTCTTCAGCTAATACCACAGAACCGCACCGTGAAACCCGGCCTGCACCGGAAACTAATAAGGCAGTCATCCACAACAGAATCCTATCTCCAACGTTGTTCGAGAATTGCATTATCAATCCGGACTTTGGCAGCCCACACCCTCGGATCTACAGCCATGTGGGGAACACGCCACCTGACACCAACATCAAAGACCTGTACAACACTGCAAAAGTACTCGAATATGCAGAAGCCACACTTCACTACCAAACCTTCACTGCCAAGATCGCTCTGCGTATCATGAACTTAACTCCTTATAACTGAGGCTAAAGGAATAATTAAATGATAACACCAAACTTCCAAAGTCAGTATATTTGTTTATTTTATTCTATCTCCACCTCACATCCTCAGTTTCCTGTCACAAATGCTGATGTCCGTATCCCAACATACTGAATCGCTCCTTTCCTTTTTGTCAGTACCTATCCCTCTATTCACAGCTACTTCTGCTCCGACTACTTGAGCCTTAACATCACATTTCTCTGTCACTACCTGAAAAATTCAAATCATCGGTTGTTCAGATCTATTTCAGAGTGTTATTCCCACTATTGTTACCTCCCTTTACCCTACATTTGGTTTTTTCCACTCAACAATTGAAACAATGGGATGACATCATTCGATACGTCGACTTTGGATGTACCTCTCACCAAAATCAGTAAGTGCCAATACAAACACCCCCAGCATTTGTCAAACACGTCATCACTCTGCATCCGCCACATTGAGCCGAGATAGTATATAATGCTGAGCCACAAGTAGTTACCTTTGCCTCTGACGAGTTCTCCAATCAGAACGAAACCGGTTAGGCGTACCTATCAGACTCATTCATGGGATTTCTATGCACAGGTCCCCTTGAACTCTATTGAGTTGTTTTATTTGCGAACAAAGATACATATTAAATAGTGAGCAATGCATCGTATTTCCAGTGTATCACAATTAATCACTGCCACCCTAGTTAACCCTCTAACACCAATGTCAAAATAACAAAATTTCAAGTAGTACACCCGGCCTCGACAATTCAGGGGAACAATCATTCCGTTCCCTTAGAGGTTACACAAACAAAAAGTTAACCAACTTTGTAACGATCAGCATATTAGATGCCTCAACAGAAAGTAGTACACATACAAATATTAAATTTGTGCTTATTCAGATGTAAGCATAGTTCAAACATGGCCTGAAACTCCGTAATATAATCTTTTGGTTTGGTACGTCCTTTCAAGGATGTACCAAAACAAAAAATTTTATTACAGACTTTCAGGCCATTTTTGGACTACTGTAAGCATAATTATAAATTGAAATGCACTGCAGCCTGCCTGATGTATGATGGGGCCAGAGCTGAATAAATTCCGGCCTATTCACCACTATATGCAATGGTGTCAATAGAAGAGGCACAACTCTTATATGCAATGCTGCCAACAGAAGAGGCACGACTCTATATTTCTAGTGATTGTGTATTTCAATTTCGTTGATATTTTTATCGTTGGAAGTCATCACATGTTGTCAACAGAAGGGGCATAACTCTACATTTCCCTCCCAAACCCTCCGACCAGCGCAGGCCTCAGCTTTTGGGATATGCCTGCGGCATATTGTGTTTGGATTTTTGGATAACCAACAGGTTACTGAAACAAATTTACGTAATCTTCAGAATAGCTTAATGAACAACTAAATGGGTAACCTGTCAATGGGTTAATCAAAAATATGGATTTGTCAAGGCCTGGTACATTTTTTTCATAATGCAACTTGGAATTTTACCATTTCAGTCTTCTTTGACTGTAAGTAATATCTTTGAATTGGTTAACCCATTACCTAACGAATCGCCCGCATCCGCCCGCATAATTTGGAAATTGAGTAGTTGAAAAAATTAAATTTTTCCAAATATTTCAACAAATCCATATCATGTGACCCCTCATTGGAACGAGCTCATTGGGCTCGTTCCTATGAGGTGTCACATGTTATGATTTTGTTGAAGTTTTTGGAACAATTTATAAAAATAGTAATTAAAATAATAAAATTTCATTTTCTCAGCGTTGGGTAAAGGGTTAACCATCTGCAAACTTATCGGGGCTCGAACTGGATTCACATAGCGATTTTCAAATCAGTTTTCAACTATAGTTATTCAATCTCACATGACAAAAACATATAAAAAATAGGAAATGCTAATCAAAATTTTTTCAGGTTAGTAAACAGCAATTCAATTTTTTAAAATTAATTCAACCTTTGAAAGTTATGTCAAAACAATGAAATTTGAAGCAGCAAATTTTTCCCATCATGCAACTAGGATCTAACTAGGGATGGGTAATATACCAAAAAGCGAACAGATACCAGCATCATGGCAATACAAAAAAAACTAATCATCGAATATCAAAACTTTCTGTATTTTCTGTTTTCCTTCTTTTGCCATTTATAAGCCATTTATAAGGATTGACAGCAGTTTTGTTAATCCTTTACCTAACAAATCGGCCGCATCTGCCCGTGTAATATGCAAATTCAGTAGTTGAAAAAATATTATTTTTCAAAAAATTTCAATAAAACCATATCATGTGACCCCTCATTGGAACGAGCTTGTCGAGCTCGTTCCGAGGGGTCATATGATATGGTTTTGTTGAAATTTTTTGAAAAATTTGTAAAAATGATATTTAAAAAAATAAATTTTGATATCATCTGTGTTGGGTAAAGGGTTAACCCTTAACCCCATAACCAACACAGAGAATATCAAAATTTATTATTTTAATTACTATTTTTTTTAATTTTTCAAAAAATTTCAGCAAAACCATATCATGTGACACCTCACTGAAACGAGCTCAATGAGGACAGTCCTTTAGATCAGTGTAATTTGAGCACAAAGGCAAATATGGATGTGGCCTACATGGTAGGAGAAAAAGCACCGGTATTTCCTTCTTTTTGGCGTCTGTTTTAGGTTTTACGTACCCGTCTTAAATTGATAGTTTACAACCCCTTGTTATAGGTCTTCACCATTATCACTGGTTTCGACCACCCTTTGGCGTAAGTTTACTCGACTAACTCAAGAAGGCTTCTTAAGTTTTCCAGTGTCGAGCCAAAGGCCTATTACTGGAATATAAGCAAAATTACGCATGGCATTTACTGAGAAATGCCACAAACATGAATATAATTGATCTCGAGCTTTAAGTGCATGATCATATAGAATTCGCCACAGAAAAGCAATTGCCGTCGACAGTGTCGGTGGGTTTTTTATAACGTTATTATCTGTTGCATTGTTTGATTCGAAGGTAGGCTCTAAGCTATATTACAAGCATCAGGGAAACCTGGCCAAATGATATATTGCCAAAACACTGCAAAACTTTGGAAAAAGTTTCAAACTCCGCATAATTTGGGCGCTCTTATCTTATTTGGGCACAGCGTTTACCGTCGTTAGTTGGGAAGAATTTTAAGGCCTGAATGAGGGGTCATATGATATGGTTTTGTTGAAATATTTTAAAAAAATTATTTTTTTCAATTACTCAGTTTGCAGATTATGTGGGCAGATACGAGTGATTCGTAAGGTAAAGGGTTAAGGGTGTGGGCAGTTGTCCTGAATTCCCACTAGACTAAACCTGCATGTGAATGTCCAGCTACTCAGCAGTGATTTCTGGTCAAGTCTTGGCTGTCTCTTATGATGGTGAGTTGGGAAGAAGTGAAGAGCAATTACATGTAGGGGAGAAGCCATGTAAAATTAGACTCACTTGATATGTTGCCAACGAGTGGGCAGTGGCTTAGTAGGTAGAGTGTCAGACTTCAGATCGAGAAGTCCACGATTCAATCCCGACCAGGGGTAACTATGTTGTGTCCTCAGCCAAGTCACCCAATTCCAATTGCCCACATTGGGCACTGTGCATTCAGGTTTCTGCACGTCAATGGTGCACTTACTTCAGCAAACCAGTGCTAACCCTGTTAATACATTGGGGAGTCTGGCAGTTGTTTGCCCCAACTCAGTTGTTCTCTGCAGTTACTCTGGCTAGGCTTCCTCCACCCATAAAACTGTCCAACATGAGGTGATCCTTAGTGATGAACTGATTATCAAAACTTGCTATGTACTGATTACCGATTATTTCCCTGCCAAATATGCCGATTTTGATGCCAATTCTGATGGTTGAAATAGGACCCAGAAGAAAATCTGTTAGTGCAATTTATACTGCAGAATTTCGTTGATACATGTAAATCACCAATTACGAAAGCTTAATACCACATAAGTTCTCAAGAGTATGCATGTATACTGCTGGGCCCAAGTAATATTTGCTTCTTTGGGAGTTGGGGGTAGGGGAAGATTGTTATAAACGATACAATCACACGATATTGTTCTCTTGTGATGATTGTGTGTTATTCTGGTAAATAGTGTTAATACAGTTTTGTGTAAGAATACAATACACTTGGCTGTATTAACCAGGAAGATACTGAGCACACATACTTTTGTGTCTTAATTGAATAATAACTTTGATGATAATGCGTGTTGTGAAGTAGTATGGTGCATTGTTTACAGATCCACACGCGACATCAGAATATATCAACATTGGAGAGAAACCTCAAGGGACGTAACTGAAATAATAAATGAATTTGACGAAATGAAAACATGTTTGTGACAGTCATTAACTTACATGTTGCATAACTATCATCTACCATCGAAAAAAAGAGTGTTTATTAGTTTTTCTCCAATTCTAATTTCTTATTGTATTTTGATGTTTGCATCATGAAGTAGTACAGACTACCAGCTGAACACATTTTATTTATACATGTACCTAATGCAACATTGTACAGCACCATGATTGAAGACCAATGACTTCAATCGGCTGGTAATAGTGGCGATATCATACCGATTGCAGATGGTAAATTCCATAATATCTCGGCTCTTACAAAACCCTAAATATTCTGATATGCACTACACACGTTTTTAATGGGTAAACTTTATTGAAATGGCCAGATATCAAAGAGATTTTAATAGTCAGTGTTAAATATAGAATAACCGGAAACTGCTGGTTGTCATAATCATCCGATGACCCACAACCGGTCGGTTCTAATTGCCGATTCCGATTATTGGTTCATTACTAGTGATCCTTGCTGTCAAAAGTGTAAAACCCCAATCTATAAATCCATTAAATAAATATGTCACCACAGGAATAAGTTGATTAATATATGCATTTTTATACTAAATTTGGAGCGATTATCTAGGTTTTATTTCCATTTCTTTCAAATTCTGTGCAAAGTGGAGAATATTTTTTTAAATGTTTCGCTTCAGTCATCATACTTCATGAATCCAGATTATCTCTGCACAGTCGACATTTTGTAAAAGTTTTCAATTATATTCAATGTAATGCTATTTAGACTCATTCAGCAATGCAAAGTTCTGAGAATTGAATATTGATTAAATGTAGAATACTCTCCCAGTTATTACCTGATGTGAAAAGCAGACGACACTTGCCAAAAAAATTCTTGAACTAAATTTTTTCATTTTTTGTCTCAAAAATATAAGTTGTGAGCCTTCATTGGAACGAACTCGACAAGCTCGTTCCAGTGAGGGGTCATAACCTATGTTTTTGAGACAAAAATTGAAAAAATAATGAAAATTAATTGACAATGTTTTAGAATAGCACTGGCCAGTTTTGGCCGTTAGGTTGGGTAAGGGATTAACAAATGAATGGGTGAGGAAAACTCGAAATTATGTATAATGAATCAAGTATGTCTTGCTTGTTTTTCACATTATACATTGGGACCCTGTTAATTGAAAAGCCTCTTTGCCAAGGAAAATTATTCAATTAACTTGAGTATTCAATTAACAGCGATTGTGTCACTTTTCTGTATTCTAGAGATAAACTTAGCATTTATTTTATTATATCTTGTTTGATAGAGCTCTGTCAAACAAGATATAATGGATTAAATGCCTGTATTGGATTACTAAAGCCAAATAGGTCTATAAACAAAGGAAAACTGGGGAGAGTCAGAGTAATTTCTCGACAGGTTAAAAAAGGTTTTTATTCAATTAACAGGAGTTTACTCTATAATGCATATCCAGTTAACAGGTCAAATTTATACTGCAGGAATTGTAAATGGTTTTGTGTTGGGAAATTACATTCAATTAACAGGGTTATTCAATTACATGTAAGGGATATCCAATGAAGTGGGATCCACTGCATATCACCTAATTTTAAGGCAAACAAGCAAAATGAGTCAGATTGGATCAGAATTTTTTTTTTTAACATTACCAGTGTCCTTGTTAGCCCGACTGTTTACAGTCAGGGCTATAGTCATTACTTTCATCCATCCATGTGTCCGTCTGTTAACATTTAGAGTTTGGGTTTAAGTTTATGGTTAAAATTTTTTAGTCAATGTTAAAGTTTTTTTTCTTTTAAATTAATATTAATTACTATTGATTGTATCAGTCTGATTATGTTTCATGTTATTTGGGAAATATTTAACCCTTTTTTTGTATGGTAATTTAACTTAACACTTCCAGGTTAAAGTTTTGGGTTTATTTATTTTTATTTGTTTTTTTATTTACAAAGTTGCACCTTTAATTCTTCAAACAATTTAGTGCAATGTCACTGTTTCTCATTTGGGACAATGTTTACTGTCTACTGAACTTTTCTACAGTGATTTTCATTAATATTGGCATGATTTTAACCCCTTTTAAACATGTTTTCAGACTTAGTTTCTTTGTATTTGAAATTAGGCTTTGCCACATACTTTCTTACTTTAAGTAATAGATATATCACTATTTTGTGTACTATATGGGTAAATAATTGTACAGTTGTGCAGATGTCCGGAGATATTTTGGACGAGGCGAAGCCGAGTCCAAATATTGGAGGACGCCTGCACAACTGTACAATTATTTACCCATATAGTACACAAAATAGTGATATATGTGATTTAATCCACAGCCCCTCAATGTTAACAAAAGTCAAAAAAATTATATTTTAGAAAGTTTGACATGAGTAAAACCACATTTTAAAACACTTTTTTTTATCAGGAGTTCAGATATTGTGAACAGATCTGTCGCTTCGAAGTGAACTCACATCATGACATAATTTGTTCTCCCGCTAATATAATGTCTCAGCACAAGGGTGGAACACTTATTCAATCCCTCATTGAAAGTGCGGCAGATAAATTTAATAATCATTCATTTTTAAAGCATTTGGAAGAATAATTCTTTTTTTTATCTGAAGAAGAGGTTCACTTTCCCTCAGGGGTGGCAGGTGGTGGTGCCTGATTGCCGTCTTAATATTTGAAAAAGGGCGTTTTTTTTAGGTTATTTATTTATTTACTGGTGTTTAAGGTCACTTTTCTGCTGCTATCGCTAATTGTGACCGCAAAAAAAGGTGTAAAATCAAGTTTAGCCAATCGTTTACACCCATGCTGCCCATTTTAGGGGACTTCTACCCCGGGCACTGGTGACCAGGTCCTATTTTACCAGTAAAACTGAACTTGTTTACCACAGCAAACAAGCACAGCTTCACTTCTGAGGTTTCCACAGGAGTCCTTTTTAGGTTACCAGGGCTGTTGGTTATTAAAAGCAACAAAAAATTAAAAAGTACATTATAATTTGGACACGATGCACACTCAATTTAGTAGCTCTTTCGAGAAAAGCTTGTCGATAATTCATGTGTTAGAAAGTTTTTCACACCTCCTTTACAGCATCTTTACTTTTGAATGGTTATGATTACAGTACCGTGACAATCGTACAAATATCTAGTTATTGGGACTGTTTCAAAACCGTCCCAATATCCAGATATTGGTACTGTTTTACTGAGCTGTTCTCATCAAAACCGCACTTGGTGTGATTTTATAGGGCTTGTTTTCATGACAGAGAACAAAAGAAATATTAGGTAGCTGTGGATTAATTCTTGCGTAGTCAATACAACTTAATGATTGCATTTACATCAGTGATTTCTTTTATCAGTTTTAGGAAATATTTAACCCTTTTTTGGCAGTCAGTTTTACTTATTATTCCCAGCTTAAAGTTTTAGATTAAAGTTTTGCTTTTCAAGGTTGTACCTTTCATTCTTCAAACACTGTGTTACAATGTCATTGTTTTTCATTTGGGGCAATGTTTACTGAACCTGTATACAGTGGTTTCAAATAATATTGGCATTAATTTAACCCTTTTCAAAACGGTTTTCAAACTTAGTTTCTCTAAATTTCAAATTAGACTTCTACCACATACTTTGTTACTTTTTTCCCCCCACAAGGAAGGGATATAGCATAGAGCTCCGTCGTCTGTCAGTCTGTCTGTCCATCCATCTGTCTGTCAGAACTTTGTTTATGGCATAACTTGAACACAATAGTTAACAGATTTCAATTCTTTTCAATACATGCCTCTACAGCAGCAATGCCTATGTCAAGTTGATGACCACCATTATCCAATGAAAATTGTTGAAGTTATTGTCTTCATTGTCCCCCCCCCCCCCCCCCCCCCATTGCCAATTAGGAACTTTTTTCTTTGGTCCAAAATGCATTTTTAAGGATTTAGAGTGCTACATGCAGAAAAAAAAATTGACTCCTATACCCCTACCCCTCCTCCTCCCCCAGAGCCATTTAAGCAATATTTTTTCTTTGGTCCAAAATGCATTTTGAAGGATTTAGAGTGACTGCTGGCAGAAAAAATTTTGACTGCGATGTTTACAGGTCAATCCCTTTGAAACTTGGTTTGCATGTTCACCACTATCGGAACCTGTGCACCTGTGATTATATACTATTCAAAAAAAGTAGGGGACACCCAAACTGATGTTGATATTTTTGGAAAATGGTATCGGATACGCGTGATTGGACACATCAGTATGTTACCAAGTTTAGTGTGGATCATGAATGTCACCAGCCCCCGAAAACTTCATGCAGGTTTTTCGCACGAGTGCCACGTTAATGTCTGTGGGGTACGTTTTTAAATTTTCATTTGTACTGGACAGACTCTTTCGGAGGTCTCATCGTTCTTTCCTTGGTATAAACTCGTTCATTAATAGTTTCTGGTCGAAACGTAACTTTTGAGGTATGCGAAGACTGACGCGAGAGAACGTTTATGTGCCATTGGCATGTTGGAAGCTGGCAACAGACAGACTGCAGTGGCTCAAATTCTCAATGTTACTCAATCAGTGATTAGCTTGTTGTGATCACGCTACTGCCAATCAGGCAATGTTGATGACAGACGTCGGTCTGGTCATCCAAGCGTGACAACTGCTGACCAAGATCATTTCATCTGAACCACAGCATTACGTAACCGCCATCAAAATGCCTCAGAAATTGGACAGCAGCAGCACCTAGGGGCAGATGTGCGAGGCAGTGGTCAGATTATCAGAAATCGCCTGCACAGCTGGAATTTGTGTGCTCGATGACCTCGAATAATTCCATGTTTGACTGAACGTCACATTGCAGAATGGCATAATTGGTGTGGAGCACGACAGCGCTGGGACAATCGTCGGTGGAGCAACGTCATGTTTTCAGACGAATTGAGGTTCTCTCTCAACTTCCACAACAGGCGAAACAGAGTGTGGCGGCGGAAAGGACGATTCCATTGCGTAACTGTTAGGCAACACAATCGTTTTGGTGGTGGATCGGTTATGGTGTGGGGAGGCATAACCATGACAAGCAGAAAAGCATTACATGTCATCCAAGGGCGTGTCACAGGGCAGTACTACTGTGACATGTTAGCAGCTCATGCCGTGACATTTGTGCGATGTCACAGCCGTCGATTCAGTTTCCAAGATGACTGTGCAACAGCACACAGGGCCCATGTCGCCACAGAGTCCCTCCAGGAACAGAACATCACTACACTGCCTTGGCCAGCATTAAGTCCAGACCTTTCACCAATCGAGCACATCTGGGATATGCTTGGCAGGCGCCAACAACAATGCCAACAGCCCCCTACCAATGTCCAGGAACTTGCCGCTGCACTGCAGGAAGAATGGAATAACATCAGTCAAGCTGATATTGGACATTTGGTGAGGAGTATGCCACGTTGGATCCGCGCTTGTATCGGGAAGCAAGGAGGATTTACGAGGTATTGAGTTCTTGGACTGAATACGGTAAATTCTCTGACTGACTGTCCATATCTTCTACAGCTCAGTGTGTGGAATGTGTGCTTGTCTGGCACCCAACTATCACAGAAATCATTCACCAGATGTCACAGTGCAATGCCTCAACTGTCTTTTTGATGAAAATATAAATATATTTCTTCATATATCTCACTTTTACCAAATATCCCGTCCTTTTTTGGAATAGTATAGTTCCCGGCAAAGTGTTTTTGCCTTAATTATGCTTTTTCTGACTTAGAATAATTTGCTGCTAAGTCTAAATTTTCTCTGATGTTTATAGGCCAATCCCTTTCAGTACCATGGTATTTATTTTATAACTATTCCTTTAGCCGGGGAGTGGGAGGTGGGATTGATAGGCCCATCCAGGGACAGGCACACCTCTAGTATCATTAGACAATCTTGTGACAAAGAAAATAAGTTTTGAAACAAGCTTTTATCACAGGTATATTTTCCTAAACCACACTCAAACCTCGTGTTTTTATCAATAAGGTGGTAGAAATAGTGTTTGGACAAACTTTCAATGTTAACCCCGGCACTCTAATAGCGAAATATCAGAATTTCAAGCCACAGATTTTTCTCAAAATGCAACTGGGAATAGAGCTGGGCCAGTTTCGGTATTTTCTGTGTGGTTTCGGTTTTGGACCACCACCGAAAAACTGCATCGCATTAATTTGAAAACACCGACATTTTCGGTGGCAGGTAAAATCCATTCTCCATTTCGCATTTTTATAGTTTAGATATTTAATAATGGCGGAACAAGCGAACGGAAAGTTAAAACCCAACCTGAACTCTACAAATTTGTGGGTTATTTGAACTTTACAGTATACATCAATAAGCCAAACATTCTTTTCAATTCTATTAATTTATCTTTGTCAAGGAGTGACGACGTTTCGACGTTGTTCACACACTGCACTGGGTAAGCAAGTTTGCAAAATCAACTTAACCCTTTACCCAACGAATTGACTGCATCCGCCCGCGTAGTATGCAGATTCAGCAGTTGAAAAATATTATTTTTCAAAACATTTCAACAAAACCATATCATGTGACCCCTCGTTGGAACGGGCTCATTCCAACGAGGGGTCACATGATATGGTTTTGTTGAAATTTTTTGAAAAATTTGGAAAAATGATATTTAAAATAATAAATTTTGAAATCGTCTGCATTGGGTAAAGGGTTAAATTCGATGAATGAACTTGGCCTGTTCCACCACCGATAACCGCACCATAACCACGGTTTTAGTTCTTAAAAAACACCGACTTGAAAATTCACCACCGACCCACCTCTAACTGGGAATTTAATCAATTCAGTCTTGTTTGACAGAGCTCATTGAGATTCATTTGGTTTAGTTTTCAGTAGTTTAAGAGAAAAAATTGGTGTTTGAAATTTCATCATTTTGACATCTGAGTGCAGAAGGTTCAGTGAGTGCTAAGGAGGCATTATTTTTTCTTCAAAAGACATTGTAGGTTATCAACTTTTCAAAAGGAAGTATGTAATTAGATAAATACCACCGTGAGTGACTAGTTATATCATTATTTATTGGTGTTTAAGGTCACATACTTATGCACAATGGCTAATCATGACCGTGGCAGTTTTAGGGGTGGAGGAAGCTGGAGTACCCGGGGAGAACCACCGAGCAACGACGAGCAGCTGCCAACTCCTCAACATCGTAACTCCGCACTGCAGCGCAGACAGGGTTAGATTGATTGAAGACAGGCACACCATCGACGTGCAGTACACCTTAGTACACAGCATCATCGTGCCCCCATGTGGAAAATCATGGTTAAGTGTCTTGCCCATGGACACAATGCAGGAGTCTGAATCGATCGCTCAGACGGTCACCCATCCGAGGACTAACCAGGCTCGATGTTGCTTAACTTCGGTGATTTGACGAGAACCGGTTACCGCAATGCCACCTCGCCCCCACCGTGAGTGACTCATGACAATATGAAGTATTTATCATCTAATTAAATGCTGCTTTTTGCTAAGACTAGCGATCTGCTAAACCCAGTGGATTAACTGGGTAATTAGTTTATTTGATCTGTTATTACAGGGTTTAGTGGGTGTGGTAGGAGGGGAAAATCACAGATAACCTGGTGTGACCATTGTCTGCACCATGCAAAGAAAATTTTAGAATTGAACACTGCAGAAAGGCCATTTCCTTGCATCAGAGATGTCGATTCATGTTTTAGTGTGAACGATTTTGTGAGAATAATTATGTCGAATCTTCGGGGAAACACCCAAAGCTATTGCCCTTTCTTTGGTACAAACAGCATGTGACATCTTACCTTAGTAGCAGATGGTGGAAAATGGTGGAAAAAAGCAATAGTTTCCAAATGACACTCAATAGTCTTAAGTTGCAGATTGTCAATTCCGGAAATGGTGTTCCTAAAATATGTTGTTGGGAGAAGGACTGCGTCTTAACTAGAATTTTACGGTGCCATGTTGTTTGTGTTTTCAATCGAATTTTATGCTTTATCAGTAAATGATAGGCAGCGGGGGGGGGGGGGGGGGGGGGGGGAATGTGTCCAGTTGACAGATCCTTAGCCGTGGTAGCAAAAAACAGGTGTACGTACCAACAGAATTCAGCCTTACCATTAATTGAATCGGTGGCATGGACATAACTTAGGTCTGGTGACCACCCTTTTTGCATACCAAGAATTTTGTCAGATTTTTTCCATAACCAGTTGTCCTTTCATTCTTGAAATAATTGCCAGTTCAGTTTTCAAAACTCAATGATTCATGTGGATCAGACAGCAGAAAAAGCCATCCACTCCCCTATCAGGGTTTGAGCTCCAAAACAATTTGTTTAGCACAAAAATGTTCAGAATGGCTAAAACTTTGGTACCTGACACTTTCGAGGCAGTGTGAACACTGTCTCCTAGTCATTATTAGGCAAAGGGTTAAAAAATGTGATATTGTTTTGCATAGAAACTAAAATGTAGTGAATAAAGCGCAACTGAAAATCTGTTACTGGCAATTTGGCAAACCTGCAAATAAGCAGAGTACCATCTATTTTATTTTAATTTTGTTTTCAAGGATTGGTGAACAAGATATGCAACTTATATTAACACCTCTCCTTGCCCCAATGGCTCAGGTGTGTGGGATGACCTCGTTGTGACAACTTCGTGGCCCCACTCTTCTCGGAATACTGTGAAGGGATCTTTAGCCTGTACAGAGTGTGTCTCTTTCTACACAGAGGACAGCCATTTTACGTCCCCACCTGCTAGGACGGTACACTGTGACAGCATCAACCCCACTATTGATGCTGACAGAGAGTGTTCGGACACCCTGAGAACTTTCCCCAAACAAGAATCAATTCCGGGACCTCAGGCATGAGAGACCAGCACACTTATCCACTCGGCCACCACTCTCTGAAGACCCCATCTGCAGAATGGGGTCCCCAGACTGTGAATTTGGTGATGCTACCCAGCACATCGGGGTAGCATCACTAAATTTACCCTCTGTGAACCTCAATCTGAATCATGGTTCTCAAGCCTAATCAAAAAGGTTCTCAAGCCTAATCAAAAAAAAAAATTAGCCCACTGCATGGGACAACATATGCAAATTCACCCTCTAGGGGACCTCATTCTGCAAATGACAGATTGCTTATTTCCAGAAGTGGTTACTGGTAGTCTAAAGGATTGAATTGTATAAGGGAAGCTCGGAAGGGTTAAGTTGTGACTGCATGCAATTCTATGCTTTGATGAAGATAGATTGTTTCACTACTGCCTGGTAGAGTTTAATTCAATGATTAAACGACACCACTGCAGTATGTTGCCCTCACTTGTTTGCAGAAAGTATAGATTTTTATAATCGGACGTCTATTATTTGAAAAAAAAAACAGTGCTCCAAAGGAAAAGAGTATTAAATTATGAAGTAAATGACTCTCAGAGGGGAAAACTGAACTCTCTTCTGTAAACTATTTAATTAAGAAGCAACCACTATTCTGTTTTCAACTGAGGGTCAATAAGTGTTATGTCATCAATTTAAAATCACCCCAGCTTCCTAATGACAGTTATAGTCTTTACTCTTCCTCTGTTCCATTCAGCATTTCTTAACTCTTTTACTGCCAAGGCAGTAGTTTAATTTTATTTCTAACTGATGGTATGTTATATCAGGAACAGCCAAATCAGATTTTCATATTGGCAAAATTAGGGGACATTGAGATTGGCTGACTTTGGCATCAGTGAACATGATCATTGCAATATGTCGAATTGTTCTAATGTCAGTTTTTAGGCCGCAGAAAATCCTTGAATTACACCAATGACCTTGAAATTCCCTTGGTATTGGTTCAAAAATCCTTTTGGTTGGGTCTGAAATCGCTTGAATTCATTTTTAGCTCAACTTGACAAAGTCAAGCTGAGCTATTGCCATCACTTATCATCCGTCAGCGTACGTACGTACGTACGTACACATACGTCCACAATTTCCTTTGGCACGCCTCACAGGTCGCATTTATGATCAGATCACTTTGAAACTTGGCATGCTTGTTTGGGGTGACCTCTAGATGGGAGCTATCGATTTTCTTCAATTTCTGTCAAAAAATGTTGCCATGGCCAACGTTCTTAGAACTTTGTTTAGTCAGACCACAATATTTTCCTTTGGCACCCCCTACAGGACACATTTATGATCATATTGCTTTGAAACCTGGTATGCTTGTATGGGGAGACCTCTAGATGGGAGCTATCGATTTTCTTCAATTTCCGTCAAAAAATGTTGCCACGGCCAACGTTCTTAGAACTTAGTTCAGTCAGAAGACCTCAATATTTCCCTTTGGCACACCCTACAGGGCACAGTTATGGTCGAATTGCTTTGAAACCTGGCATGCCTGTTCAGGGTGACCTCTAGATGGGAGCTATCGATTTTCTTCAATTTCTGTCAAAAAATGTTGCCATGGCCAACGTTCTTAGAACTTTGTTTTGTCAGACCACAATATTTACCTTTGGCACACCCTACAGGGCACATTTATGATCAGATTGCTTTGAAACCTGGTATGCTTGTTTGGGGTGACCTCTAGATGGGAGCTATCAATTTTTAGCTCAACTTGACAAAGTCAAGCTGAGCTATTGCCATCACTTCTCGTCCG
The DNA here is from genome assembly GCA_031216915.1 of Pictodentalium vernedei. Lineage (NCBI taxonomy): Eukaryota > Metazoa > Mollusca > Scaphopoda > Dentaliida > Dentaliidae > Pictodentalium > Pictodentalium vernedei. Next base: position 86,505,240 of record CM062291.1, read on the forward strand.
TTGGCGTACGTACATACATACGTTAGTTAGTACGTTAGTACGTACGTCCACTATTTCCTTTGGCACACCTCACAGGTCGCATTTATGATCTGATCACTTTGAAACCTGATATGCTTGTTTGGGGTGATCTCTAGATGGGAGCTATCGATTTTCTTCAATTTCTTCAAAAAATGTTGCCGCGACCAACGTTCTTAGAACTTAGTTCAGTCAGAAGACCTCAATATTTCCCTTTGGCACACCCTACAGGGCACATTTATGGTCAGATTGCTTTGAAACTTGGTATGCTTGTTTGGGGAGACCTCTAGATGGGAGCTCTCGATTTTCTTCAATTTTCATCAAAAAATGTTGCCACAGCCAACATTCTCAGAACTTAGTTTAGTCAGAAGACCTCAATATTTCCCTTTGGCACACTCTACAGGGCACATTCATGATTGGATTGCTTTGAAACCTTGCATGCTTATTTGGGGTGACTTCTAGATGCGAGCTATCGATTTTCTTCAATTTGCGTCGAAAAATATGCCACAGCCAACATTCTTAGAACTTAGTTTAGTCAGACCACAATATTTCCCTTTGGCACACCCTACAGGGCACATTTATGATCATATTGCTTTGAAACCTGGTATGCTTGTTTGGGGAGACCTCGAGATGGGAGCTATCGATTTTCTTCAATTTCCGTCAAAAAACGTTGCCACGACCAACGTTCTTAGAACTTAGTTCAGTCAGAAGACCTCAATATTTCACTTTGGCACACCCTACAGGGCACATTTATGGTCGGATTGCTTTGAAATCTGGCATGCTTATTTGGGGTGACGTCTAGATGGGAGCAATCGATTTTCTTCAATTTCTGTCAAAAAATGTTGCCGGGGCCAACTTTCTTAGAACTTAGTTTAGTCAGACCACAATATTTCCCTTTGGCACACCTTACAGGGCACATTTATGACTGGATTGCTTTGAAACCTGGTATGCCTGTTTAGGGTGACCTCTAGATGGGAGCTATCGATTTTATTCAATTTCTGTCAAAAAATGTTGCCATGGCCAACGTTCTTAGAACTTAGTTTAGTCAGACCACAATATTTCCCTTTGGCACACCTTACACAGGGCACATTTATGATCGGATTGCTTTGAAACCTTGTATGCTTGTTTGGGGAGACCTCTAGATGGGAGCTATCGATTTTTTTCAATTTCCGTCGAAAAATGTTGCCCTGCCAACGTTCTTAGAATGAATTTCCATAAAAAAGAGAAAAAAACATTGCCACAAGCAATGACATTCAAACTTAGTGCATTAAAATCTTCCTTTGGCATGCCTCAGAGGATGCATTCATTATCAGGTCGTTTTGAAACTTTGTATGCTTATGCAGGATGACAAAGATAGGAGCTATCGATTTTCTTTTCATTTCCATCAAAAACTGTTGCTGTTTGCAACAGTCTTTGAATTTATTGCATTTGTGCATCAACATTCCTCTTTGACATGGCCTACAGGCCACATTTATCAGGATTTTTTTTTTAACTTGGTGTGCTCATTGGGCGAGACCTTTAGATAAGAGCTATTGGTTAGCATTCATTCCTATGAAAAAAGTTGCCATTTACAATAACCTCTGAACTTACTGCATTTGTGTATCAACATTCTTCCTTTAGCCAGTCTCACAGTTTACAATTATAAATTCAAGGATTACTCTTGACGTTGTGCACACCCAATGCTGTTATGTTGAAATTTCACCAAATAACTTTGGTACCAATGATCTTCAATTTTGCTATTTCATTTATAACTTACCAAGTTCAAGTTTGTCAAGTTGAGCTACAGTGTCACTGACACTTTCATTTTGTTCAATGTCACAATATATTGGCATGTCTCAATGAAGTTGCAGACATCAGAAGCAGGCCTTTAGAAAGTCTAATTTGGAACACATCGCAGACTTCCAAGTCAATGGCTGTTCAGACTCATTGAAGAAATATTTTTTTAAAATATAGACTGCCATTTTGGTGGTGGTGGTGATGGTGGTGGGATGGGGGAGGTGGGGGGCGGGGGGGCATTTGTTCTTGGGGCTGTTTTGTGCCTCAGTATATTTATTTCACGCATGGGACCTAATGTTATATTTACTCAATCCCAGGTCAACCGATTCATCAGGTGATGGGTTAACTGGTAGAGTGCTAAGTTTTTTAGATTGTCAGAATTTTTTTCACACTCGTCCATATATTCTAACAGGGCAAATCCACACAGACTAAATAATATCAAAGCAAAAATTATTTGAAGAACATCCACAGATTATATGAAGCCTTTAAGCTGTGATACCATCATACCCGAACTTTAGGATAAAGCCCCGAAATAGGCTTCCAGCACTCAACCAGTTAACAGTGTTTCTACATCATTGTTTGCTGCCCATACAGACAACTAAGTCAAAATAAAAGCATCCTACCAGTAGAAATCTTAACCCTTTGATACTTTTTAATTTTTTGGACATACGAAATACAAACAGCGCGTTGATACTTTGTGGTCATTTGTTTTGTTATTATTTTTCGATTTTTTGCTCATCTTGACAAAGTCAAGCTGAGCTAATCTCATCGCTTCCCGTCCGTCGTCCGTCAACACCATGTTTTGGTCTTCTCCTCCAAAGCCACTGGGCCAATTCAAGTGAAAGTTTGTGTGTGTGATGGTCCCAAAGGGGCATTTCATTTTTGTTCAACTCAGCATACCCAGCCCCATAGGGAGGGAGTGGGGGAAAATGCTCCAAAATATTTTAAAAATCTTCTTCTCAAGAACCAGTGTGTACAATGACTTGATATTTGCTATGGAGCTTCCATATGAGGTGTAGAATCAAGTTTGTTCAAACGAAGTTTGTGAAGTAATATTTGGCTTTGTAATAGGAGGGGTAAGAGTTTTGGCCCCGCCCAAAATTTCTATTTTCTGAACCGATGGTCCGGTACGAACCAAATTTGGTTTGTGGTAGTATTGGGTCATAAGTACTTGACCCATGAAAAAAAAAAAATTCCCGCATCCCCATGGGAACCCTGGGAGCTAAAAATAGAAATATTTTCAAACGCCCATATTTCCCAAACCCCATGGAACAGAGAGCTTTTATTTGGTATGAATTATCCTTATGACCAGTAGAATTGAATGGTAAAAAAAAAATTGCCATCGGTTATGTTAGGGTGTTCTGTAATGGGCATCGAAAAAATGCTGAGTCAGCATATTTGCAAAAATTTTAAAAAATCTTTTCTCCAGAACCAATCATCAGAATCTTTTGATATTTGGTATACAGCATTCATAGGGGGGTCAGATAAAAGTTTGTTGAAATAAAGCTCATTGGTTCATATTTGGGCTATCTACAGGAGCCCAAAGTTTTAACATAGGGTAATATGGGGAATATTCTTTAAAAATCTTCTTCTTCAGAACCACCAGTCAGAATCTTTTAATATTTGGTATACATCATTGTTATGAGGGTCAGATTCTAGATTGTTCAAACCAAGTCCCTAGGGTAATATTTGGGCTTCCTATGGAAGCCCAAATTTTATCTTTGTTCAATATGGAGGGTAATTTAAAAAAATCTTCTTCTTCAGATCCATCAGTCAGAATGCTTTGATATTTGGTATGCAACATCTCTATGGGGGTCAGATTCAAGTTTGTTCAAATCAGATCCCTAGGTATATATTTGGGCTCACTATGGTAGCCCAAATTTTTACTTAGAGCAATAAGAGAAAATTTCTTTAAAAATCTTCATCTTCAGATCCACCAGTCGGAATGCTTTTATATTTGGTATACAACATCTCTAGGGGGGGGGGGGGGGTCAGATTCCAGGTTGTTCAATTCGAGTGCCTAGGTAAATATTTGGGCTCCATATGGGAACATGAAATTTAACTTAGTACAATATGAAGGAATTTCTTCAAAAATCTTCTTCTTCAGATTCACTTGTCAGAATGCTTTCACATTTGGTATACAACATCTCTAGGGGGGTCAGATTCAAGTTTGTTCAAATCGGATCCATAGGTCAATATTTGGGCTCGCTATGGTAGCCCAAATTTGAACTTAGTGCAATTCGAAGAAATTTCTTTACAATTTCTCTTCTTCAGATCCAACGGTCAGAATGCTTTCATATTCGGTACACAACATCTCTAAGGAAGTCAGATTTAGCTGTGTTCAAATCAAGAGCCTGGGTTAATATTTGGGCTCTCTATGGGAGCCGGAATTGGCCATTTTGCTGAAGAATTGAAAATTTTGTATTCAGTACCCTCTAGAGGTACTAAGATTAATCCACATAGGTTGTATCAAGGGGCTTCATAGGGGAGCTCTACATTTTACTTATGATCAACTGAAGAAAAGGCATGATGCCTAGATTATTTTTGTCACTCCTGAGGGACTCAAGGATTGACAGTGTAGCCTATGGAGATGGCTTGCTTAATGTAGACTCATTCTTGGACTCTGTTTAAATTGTGTTCTGTACAAGATGAGCGCTTTAGGCCCCGTGGGACTCTTGTTTAAAGTTTTAACCTCAATTTCTATTTTCTCCTGAATTGTGCTCAGTGACAACCATTGAGCCAAATGTTATCGCAGCTTAAAATACTATTATAATCCTGCTGACAAGCCAGAAAATAAGCAGACTATCATCTGCAAAATGAGGTCCCCAGAGGGTGAATTTAGTCCGCAGCAGGGTAGCATCACTACATTTACCCTCTGTGAGCCTCAATCTGAATCAGGGTCTCAAAATTAAACAGAAAAAGATACCCAGAGGATAAACTGATCCACTGTATGGGATAGCGGCATCAAATTCACCCTCTGGGGACCTCATTCTGCAAATGTCAGACTGCTTATTAGCTCACCTGACTGAAAGTCAGGGTGAGCTATTCTGATCACTTTTCGTCCGTCATCCGTCTTCCGTCGTCCATCGTGAAGGTGGTGTTTGGGCCTTTTTCTCCCAAACCACTGGCCGCATATTAATGAAATTTCATGTGAGTAGGGGTTATATAAGGGCATTTTGATTTTTTGTCAAATTAGGTTTCGGCTCACATTGAGCAGAGGGATTGGGCAAAAATGCTCCAATTCTTAAAAAATCTTCTTCTCAAGAACCAGCAATAGCAGAGACTTGATATTTGGTATGCAGCTTCCTTTTGAGGTGTAGACTCAAGTTTGTTCAAGAGAAGTTGGAAGGGCTATATTTGACGATGTTAAAGGAGGGGCAAAAATTTTGGCCCCGCCCCAAATTTCTATTTTCCAAACCACGAGGCCGATTTGAATCAAATTTTACGTGAGTGCTTATTGGGTCATAAGTACCTAATTTATGCAGAAATTTTTTTCCCCGTAGCCCCGTGGGAACCACAGGAGCTAAAAATAGAAAAAAATGAAAACGCCCATATCTCCAAAACTACACGGAACTGAGAATTCTTATTTGTTGTGAAGCTTCCTTAGGACCAACAGAATGGAATGATAAAAAAAATTGCCATCGGTTTTATCATGGGGTACTTTTTGGGGACTTTGAAAAAGTGCTGAGTCAGCATTTTTTAACACTGTGGGTAATGGGAAAAACATAAGACTACTTTTCTGCGAAACCACTGCTCCAAAAGCTTTAAAATTTCACATATAACATCTTTGGAATATTGTTTCACATGTTTATTAAAATCAATTGCCGGGGTCGATATTTGGGCTCTCTATGGGAGCCCAAATGTTTAAATTAGTGCAGTATGAGGAGTATTTTTGAAAAATCTTCTTCAGATCTACCAATAAGAATCTTTTGATATTTGGTATGCAGCATCCTTAGGAGGGTGGTGAGATTCAAGTTTGTTGAAGCCAAATCCCTGGGTTCATATTTAGGCTGAAAATTTGGGGTCCCGTTGCAGACTTCGGAATTTTGGACCAAAATCCCAAAAAATTTTTTTTTGTTTTTTCTGCCTTTCGGTCAATTTTAAGACAAAAAAAAAAAAAATTTTTTCCCCTGAAAATTTGGGGTGCGGGTGGGACTTAAAAAATTTTGGACCAAAATCCGAAAAAAAATTTTTGTGTTTTTTCTGCGTTTCGGTCAATTTTAAGACAAAAAAAAAAAAAAAAAATTTTTCCCCTGAAAATTTGGGGTGTGGGTGGGACTTAGAAAATTTTGGACCAAAATCCGAAAAAAAAAAAAAAAAAAATATTCTGCGTTTCAGTCAATTTTAAGGCCCCCAAAATTTTTCTTTTTCCCCTGAAAATTTGGGGTGCGGGTGGGACTTTAAAAATTTTGGACCAAAATCCGAAAAAAATTTTTTTTGTTTTTTCTGCGTTTCGGTCAATTTTAAGACAAAAAAATTTTATTTTTTTTCCCTGAAAATTTGGGGTGCAGGTGGGACTTTGAAAATTTTGGACCAAAATCCGAAAAAATTTTTTTTGTTTTTTTCTGCATTTCGGTCAATTTTAAGACAAAAAAAAAAAAAAAAAATTTTCCCCTCAAAATTTGGGGTGCGGGTGGGACTTTTTTTTGTTTTTTCTGTGTTTCGGTCAATTTTAAGACAGAAAAAAAAAAAAAAATTTCCCCCTGAAAGTTTGGGGTCCAGGTGGGACTTAGATCAAAATCCGCAATTTTTTTTTTTTTTTTTTTGTTTTTTTCTGCATTTCGGTCAATTATAAGAGAAAATTTTTTTTTTTTTTTCCTCTGAAAATTTGGGGGTCGGGTGGGACTTAGAAAATTTTGGACCAAAATCCTAAAAAATTTTTTTTTTTGTTTTTTCTGCGTTTTGGTCAATTTTAAGACAAAAAAAAAAAAAAAAATTTCCCCTGAAAATTTGGGGTCCAGGTTGGACTTAGAAAATTTTGGACCAAAATCCTGAAATTAGTTTTATCGTTTTTATGTGTTTTAAGAAGAAGAAAAAAAATTTAGGCTGAAAGTATTTTGTTTGGGAAAAAAATCTGTTTTTTATGTGTTTATCTCAATTTTGAGACATAAAAGTGCAGGAACTGAAAATAGAAGGAAAATCCTGTGTATTGTGTGTATTGTGTGGGCACAATTGCTTCATCTAGTTGGTATATGCTTTTCTTAGGAGGGGCATATGCAGCTTATTCAAGTCAAGTCCCTGGTTTGATATTTAGACTACCATGTCAGGTGAGCGCCCTCAGGCCCCCTGGGGCCTCTTGTTTTCAGTCCTGCTTGCTGACAAGACTTCTTAACTGGTTGAGTGCTTGAAGCCACTATCAGGCCATTCAAAAAATGAGGATACCAGAGCAAAAGCCAACACGTTCCTTGCTTATATTTCATATTCAGTCACACACAAATAATATTTTGTTTATATAAATTTGTTTTATTACAAATTATTGGAGAGTGCCTTTGGGCACTCTCCAATAATTTGTAATAAAACAAGTTTTGAATAACAATTTCAGACCACCAAAAATAATCTGTCCCTCACTCAGATAATCACTAATGTGAAAAATATCTTGTTATTTGTACTTTCTGACGTTTGAGATTGCATTTTGAAAAACGTTGAAGAAACTGAATTCCCAGTGACGTTTGAACGTCAGGATAATTAAAGTCTCAAAGGGTTAAGAAAGAATACACTTGTGACAATTTTTTCGATGCAATATGAAAGGGGCTGTTTGTGGCTGTCTGAGGACTCATCGGTTAAACAGCGCGTATATATACATCTTATTTGACTGTTGCCTGATCACTCTAACAAAGAGTCTTTTATCGGAAAACAGTCTCTCAAATTCTTTTGGTTGACAGGTCAGAAAATTGATTACCTCAATCAATTCCAATTTTATGGAGACAGATCCATTTTCTTCAGATTCTTTTGAAATCAAAAGCCGCAATCTTATTGGAAAATAGGATACCTTGTAGTGTTATTGGTGTAATATCTCTTCCAGTTTACAGAACAAGTTTGTTAACCCCTCTGTAAACTGGTGTCGAAATCTCATCTGCCAATTTTTCCCATAATGCAAATAGAAATTTGACCAATTCAATCTTGTTTGAAGACTGAATTGGTTAAATTCCTAGTTGCATTATGGGAAAAAAATTGCTACCTGAAATTTTTGATGTTTTCACATCAGTATGCAAAGGGTTATATACAGTCCTGGAAATGAGACTGGTGCGAGTGCAATTGCTCCCATTAGCACCCGTGTTTTCTATTTTACAGGAGCTGAAAAATGCACTCTTTGAAAAATATTGTGGAGTACTAATAGACTGTGCGGGCATATACATGTTTTTTGAGAAAGCAGCTCTCTGTGGCCAGTTGCAAGTTACTGTTATAATTCAGCAATTCCTTATACATTTAACCCTTTGAACACCAGTGGTATCTGCCATGCCAGTTAAATGGCAGCAATTAGAAAAGTCCATATTCATTATTTGGGGTAGACCAATCAATATTTTCAACTTACAACCTCGGGGCTGCACGTTGAAAATACTGATTGGTCTACCCCACACATTTACTGAACAGCCATCCTATTTAATGACGTTATGATGTATCATGTTCCTGGCTGGAGAAGCAACTGCCCGTGTTCAGGGTTAAGATCTCAGGTGTTTGGTGACAGTATTCCCTCGAAAATTCATATACTAATGTATTACGGGTGCAGTTTACTCTCGTCTCAGATTTCGTGGGAGCTTAAAACTGCACCCGTCAATTTTGTTCATTTCCAGCACTGGTTATACAGGCCTGGCATTCTGAAAAATGCAGGAGGGCAAAAAATCGCTCTCCTCAATCAGCTTAGGAGAGCAATTAGCTTTACACAGCATTTTAAGTATCCAGTTGAACGAACTCATTGAAACTGAAACCAACAGACTACATCAGTGATTTTATTAACTTTACTAAGGTAAAACGAAATCTCTTAGACATCTAGATGCCTCACTCAACAACCGAACACACACTTGACAAGACCTGTGTGTGTACCCAGACCTGTTGTCCAAGAAAGTCATACGCCTACCACTACCACCTTCAACCCCCCAAGAGGGGTTGAAGGTGGTAGTGGTAGGCGTATGACTTTCTTGGACAACAGGTCTGCTTGAATCTACAGTCACATCCTGGTGCAAGTGCTTCAAGTGACAGGATAGTAGTAATGGTAGTATATTATAGTGTCAATATTCCTTGAATAATTACCCCTCAAACTGTGATGTCAGTTGTTGAACTTGAAACTGACAGAAAAAAAAAAAAAAAAAGCTGTGACCCATTTTGCTTCAAATGATTGCAACTGTGTTTGGGTATGGTTGCAGCCATTACCTTTTACCACTAAACCACTTTCAAAATGAAATTACGTGATGTTATGTGACTTCGAAGTTAAATTACATTTTTGCTTTACAACAAAAATTTAATGTGAGCATAATACATGTAATCTCAATCATCCCAGACCAAAATATTTAGGAGGGCAATTTTCCGCTCTCCCTAATTCTTTCAGGAGGGCAGTAAGGAGAGCTAAAAAATCGCTCTCCTGAAATTGCCAAGCCTGGTTATAGATTTAGATTTAGATTTATTTTATTTTGTGGTATAAATATGCATATATTACAGAATTGGTTACAGAATTGTTATAAATATACATAATGCAGATGTATATACCGCACGGACACGACATAGCCAGATTGGCTGTCTACCTGTCATCCCCTTAGAATAAGTAAATTATCCTCAACACTGCAAGTCGACTGTTACCTAAATATTATTAACCCTTTGTCTTCAAGCTAGTATAGCAGACAACAATTGTAAAAAAGCAAAGAATTCTGGAATAAATAAAGACAAATTGCACTCTTTGCCCCCAAACACACAGGCCATGACCCCTCGTTGGCACGAGCGCAACGCGTTCGCTCCAATGAAGGGTCAGAACCTGTGCCCCAGAGGCCAAAAACAGAAGACGTAAAAAATGAATAAGGATTTTCGTGTATAGCGTCGTTATGTTGAGTAAAGGGTTAAATGCACAGTCTCACCTTGGACATCCGATATGAATCAGTGCTATTGTGAATACTGTATTGCACACCTGATGGCTCATTGTGACGGCAACGGGACGAGATACTCAGAGGCACATCAAACTAATATACCATTTTGGAAAGAAGAAATTTCCCTGGTTAACCTTTCCATCGATGTAATGAGTGTTAAAAATTAATAAGCTATATTTTTGAGGCAAAAAATGAAATTTTTCAGTTATTCTAGAAAATTTGTTTTCCAAGTATAATCGGGGTCGAAATTCTCTTTCTACTATTGTGATCACAGTAATGTAATGAAAATTTTTGTTTGTTCAAAAACAATTTGTAAGTTTCGTCTGCTATTCATGTTGCAGGGGAGTGTGATAGCTCAGTGGCTACTGAATTTAACTTCGAACCAAAAAGTCCACGGTATGATGCCTGCCAGGGATAACTGCGTTGTGTCCTTGGGCCAGGCATTTAATTCCAGTTACCCATGTGGGGGCATGGTTTCGTTGTATACTGAAGCGTACTGAATGTCGATGGTGCACTTGTCTTCAACCATTGCTAACCCTGCCTGTATGGAGTTAGTAAGTTGGAGAGTCTGACAGTCCCTCGGTGATTCTCTCTGGGTACTCCAGCTTTCTCCACCTATAAAATTGTCTGACACGAGGTGGCCCTGGCAGTCAAAATTGTCGTTAAATCCTAATAAATTTGTGTCACATACACTGTATGCTAGTAAACCAGTAGTATGATTATGCATATCTTGAAATGGGATTTGCACATGTATGGTATCTTTATACCAAGCTCGTCTGTATTTCTACCTGTGAAAAGCCTGAATGTTAAATTTTAGCTTTTAACCCTACTACTGGTGTAAAATACCTACAATTAAATATTTAAAATAAAATATATGATTTGTTAAGAATAATTTGACTGATAAAGCAAGGTAAATTCAATCAACTTTGATGATGTGTCCAGTTGTCAATCAAGCATTCACGTACAGCTGATAATACTGCCCACCGGCACAGATGTAAACAAAACAAACCTGTGTGTTTGTGCTAGAAAGTGTCGTTTTTACTCCATTTTAATTGAAAAAGTCAATTATTTATTAAGAGCATGGTATAAATATAACATATAGGTACTGGAGCTGGTAATCAGGTTTAAACCACTTGAAGAATAAGGGTTTTAACCACTTGGTAAGCTGAGTGGTTAAAACCTTTATCCTACTCATGGTTTAAATCTGATTACCGGCCCTAGTACCTATTTATTCTTCGTATCTCTAGTCAGTTGAAATTTCAGAATTATGTCTTTCTTTTTTCACATGTCTGTGCTTTCAATCCTGAAATTTCTGTCTTTCAGTCCAGTTTGTTAACAAAGCATCAAGCCTAATGTCCTCAGTACACTGCATATTATTTTATCCTCCAGCAGTACATGTTTCATCCATCATACAGTTACATCATAATTTGACATCGTCATTAATTAACTTTCCTTTACATCAGACTAATGGATATAATTAATGCCTAAAAATCAATTACAGGCATTTGTGCTTGGCTGTGTTGAGGGCATGTTCCAGGTTATTTTTTAGCTGATTGAGTTCCAGAAGCCGACATCTATTAGTGATATACTGGTTGTGAGAAATGGCCCTAAACCGATTGTCTGAGACCACAATCACCCTATTTGGATTGTCTGCAAACAAGTAGCACTACTTGCATGTTTACAGGCACCAGTTCATTTGTACCTTACATAATGACCAGGACAGTTCCTCAAAACTGTAAGATAATGTAATTTTAGAAGGCTTAACTGGTAGAGTGCTAAATTATTTTTGACCATCAAATCTTGTCACTGTCTTTGCCTTGTTACAGTTTATGGGAGAGTGCCCATAGGCACTCTGCCATAAATTGTAACAAGGCAAACCCTTACAGACTAAATAATATCACTTCAAAGATAGTACAAAGTGCATGCACTGAATGTGTGCCTTCAAGCAGTGGTACCTGCACTTCAGAATAAAGCCCAAATATGGGCTTCCAGCATTCTATCAGTTAAGCAAAATCTTGACTTATTTCATTTATCTTCTCTGGTAGAGAGCTTTTCAATAAATGCTATGAGTTTTTGGTCAAATCTATGTATGCACATAAGGTATAGGTTGTTCAAAAGTAACATGCAGCTGTTGCCAGGTACATAGACTTGAGGCCTCTACGGACAAAAAATACACACAGGCTTGTCTGTCTAGTTATACACCGTACAATCGGATTGTAATCCTTGTGTCAGATACTAAGTGCAGGAGTACTGTCTCAGAGCTCTTAGTACCTGTCACCACGGTTTCCTGCCAGGGGTAACAGTGTTGGGTCCTTGGGTAAGACACTTAATCCCAATTGCCCACATGGGGGCATGGTGGCACTGTTTACCAAGACATAATGCACGTCGATGGTGAACCTGTCTTCAACCCATGCTAACCCTGTTTGTGAGGAGTTAGTTTGTTGGGGAGTCTGACAGTTGCTCTTTGGTTCTCTCTGGGTACTCCGGCTTCCTCCACCCATAAAACTGTCCGATATGAGGTGACCATGGCTGCCAAAAGTGTTGTTAAACTCAAATAAACAAAAACCTGTCATCATTGACAGACACCAAAAGAAAAATTATTTACAGGCATGTCTGCAAATCTCTACTAAAACCAAGAGAAAGACACTCACTTCATTTTCAAAACGGCCGATGCTGGAGGTACCTGGGAAGGTGGTTGACATATAATCATAGATTTGTTTCATCCAGCTTTGTCATTTTGAGAAAGGCAATATGCATGCCTAATTGTTGCATACAAACCTGGAAATAAGCAATCTGTCATTTGCAGAATGAGGTCCCCAGAGTTCTGAATTTGCTGATGCTATCCCATACAGAAGGCCAATTTATCTGGGTACCTCTTTCTGTTTAGGCCTCAGACATTGATTCAGATTGAGGTTCACAGAGGAGTAAATTTTATGGTGACCAAATTCATCCTCTGGGAACCTTATTCTGCAGATATTTATTATTTATTTATTTATTTATTGGTGTCTAAGGCCACATACGTATGCACAATGGCTAATCATGACTGTTGACAGTTTTACTGGTGGAAGAAGCTGGAGTACCAGGAGAGAACCACCGAGCATCGACGAGCAACTGTCAGCTCCTCAACATTCTACCTCTGTTCAAGCTCCGCTCAAGCAGGGTTGCAGCAGTTAAAGACATCATCGATATGCAGAACATCTTAATACACAGCATCATTGTGCCCCCATGTAGGCAACTGGGATAAAGTGCCTTGCCCAAGGACACAACACGGGTCGTCCCAGACGGGGATTGAACTCAGGACCTCTAGCATAGAAGTCCAACAGTCTGCCACTGAGTCTCCCTCATTCTGCAGATGACAGTCTGCTTATTTCCAGGCTTGGTTGCATAAGAAGTGTGATTGATCGCACACCTTACTCAAAATTCGTGATCGACTCCTGAAGCTGGAACTGGCCCGATGTCTTTTAAAAGTCAAAATGGATACAAGCATTTTGATGGATGGTCTACAAAAGAAGCAAGAGATTGATTGACTGGTCAGTTGGTCAATTAAATGGGTGTAAATTTTATCAACACATTACGGGTTATAACAGCCACAGAACTCTTGCAAATTTCCACATATGTATTGCTGTTACCTTAGTTCATGGGTTAACCCTTTACCTAACATGAAAAGCAGACAACACTTGCAAAATTAATTCTTGAATAACTAATTTTTTTCATTTTTTGTCTCAAAAACATAGGTTATGACCCCTCGTTGGAATGAGCTCGACGAGCTCGTTCCAACGAGGGGTCATAACCTATGTTTTTGAGACAAAAAATGAAAAAAATAATGAAAATTAATAGGCGATTTTTTAGAATAGCGCTGGCCGGTTTTGGCCGTTACGTTAGGTAAAGGGTTATCTCACCGATTTTGTGACTGATTTGCAATAAAATTTATATTGAGAAGTAATTGTATGCATATATTGTCAGGAATTTAAGACCCATGGATGCTTATTGGCTGTGGCACTTTATTGATTTTCCATCACACATCCTTGTCTTGAACATTTTTCAAGGGAATTCTGTTAAACTTGGTTATATGTATTGTAGTAGTATAAAGTGTACATGGTTGTATTACCAGGAATTCATTCTAGGCCATTTTTTTCTGTACATAATGTTCTTTACTGCATGATTTTTACCCCAAACATTCTATTCCATTTTATTATCTCTACCTGACAATGTCAAGTATGAGCTGTTTGGATGGGTTGCAGTCTGTTGTTTGTCTGTACGTCTGTCTGTACATCCATACTTTCCTCTGTCCAACCACAATTCCTTCAGCACACACTTCAGGCCACAGCTCCTACCCGATCAGTTCCAAATTTCATATGTGGGTTTGGGGTAATGTATTGATGGGAGCTATTGAATTTTTCCGAATTTCATTGAAAATCATGGCTGCCTGCCGCTGCCATCTTAGTTTTGGCATATAAATTGTCAACAATTCCATTGGCACACTCTGCAGTCTGCATCTCTCACCCGATTTTTAGCTTAACTTGACATAGTCAAGATAAGCTATTTCCATCACGCGTGCGGAAGTCTGTTAGTCTGCTAGTCTGTGAGTCTGTGACATCTGTTCACATTTTCCTTTAGCACGGGCTACACAACGCAGTTCTTGTCTGATCGTCACGAAATTTCATATGCAGGTTTGGGGTCATTTCTAGATGAGAACATCCCCTTTTGGTCGCGATCGGGCAACTGGTATGGCTGCCCGAGCCCAAAACCATTAGCACAGTCTACAGGTTGTATTTATAACGGGATTTCATTGTAACTTGGTAGGATGCCTCTGTATAATGCCTAGATGAGAACGTCCCCTTTTGGGCATGATCTATCAACCATTATGGCAGCCCAAGCCCGAAACCCAAAAACCTTTAGCACAGTCTGCAGGACATGTTTAATGTGGAGGGATTTCATTTGTAGGATGACTCTTTATGATGTCTAGATGAGAATTTCCCCATTTGGGCATGATCTGCCAACCGTGACGACTGCCCGAGCCCAAAACCCAAAAACCTTTAGCACAGTCTACAGGTCATATTTATTGAGGAATTTCATTGTAACTTGGTGGGTTGACTTCATACAATGTCTAGATGAGAAAGTCCCCTTTTGGACGTGATTGGGCAACTGTGACGGCTTCAGGGGCCCGAAGCCCGAAAACCTTTAGCACAGTCTAGAGGTCATATTTATGAAGGGATTTCATTGTAACTTGGTAGGATGACTCCAAATAATGTCTAGATGAGAATGTCCCATTTTGATCGCGATCATGCAGCCTTGATGGGTGCCCGAGCCCAAAAAACCTTTAGCATAGGCAAAAGGTCATATTTATGGAAGGATTTCATTGTAACCTGTTATGTTGACTCCATATAATGCCTAGATGATGACATCCCCTTTTGGTCGTGATTGGTCAGTTGTGATGGCTACAAGTGCCCGAAGCCAGAAAACCTTGAGCACAGTCTACAGGTCATATTTATGAAAGAATTTCATTGTAACTTCTCAGGATCACTCCAGATTATGCCCAGATGAGATTGTCCCCTATGGTTGCGATCATTCAGCCATGATGGCTGCCCGAGCCCGAAGCCCAAAAAACCTTTAGCCCAGTCTACAGGTCATATTTATGAAGGGATTTCATTGTAACTTGGTAGGTTAACTTCATATAATGTCTAGATGAGAACGTCCCCTTTTGGACATGATTGGGCAACTGTGACGGCTAAAGGTGCCCGAAACCTGAAAACCTTTAGCACAGTCTACAGGTCATATTTATGAAGGGATTTCATTGTAACTTGGTTGGATGACTCCAAATAATATCTAGATGAGAACGTTCCATTTTGGTCGTGATCATTCAGCCTTGATGGGTGCCCGAGCCCAAAAACCTTTAGCATAGGCAAAAGGTCATATTTATGGAAGGATTTCATTGTAACCTATTAGGTTGACTCCATATAATGCCTAGATGATGACATCCCCTTTTGGTCGTGATTGGTCAACTGTGATGGCTACTGGTGCCCAAAGCCCGAAAACCTTTAGAACAGTCTACAGGTCATAATTATGAAGGGATTTCATTGTACCTTGGTAGGATGACTCCAAATAGTGTCCAGATGAGAACGTCCCCTTTTGGTCACGATCATTCAGCCTTGATGGCTGCCCGAGCCCAAAAACCTTTAGCATGTCTGTAGGTCGTATTTATGGAAGGATTTCATTGTAACTTGTTAGGTTGACTCCATATAATGCCTAGATGATGACATCCCCTTTTGGTCGTGGTTGGTCAACTGTGATGGCTACAGGTGCCGAAGCCCGAGAATCTTGAGCACAGTCTACAGGTCATATTTATGAAGGGATTTCATTGTAACTTCATAGGATCACTCCAGATGATGTCCAGATGAGAATGTCCCCTTTTGGTTGCGATCATTCAACCATGATGGCTGCCCAAGCCTAAAGCCCGAAAACCTTTAGCACAGTCTTCAGATCATATTTATGAAGGGATTTCATTGTAACTTGGTAGGTTGACTTCATGTAATGTCTAGATGAGAATAGCCCCTTTTGGACACCATTAGGCAACTGTGTTGGCTACAGGGGCCCAAAGCCCGAAAATCTTAAGCACAGTCTACAGGTGATATTTATGAAGGGATTTCATTGTACCTTGGTAGGATGACTCTAAATAATGTCTAGATGAGAACGTCCCCTTTTGGTCGCGATCATTCAGCCTTGATGGCTGCCCGAACCCCAAACCCCAAAACCTTTAGCATAGTCTATTGGTCATATTTATGGAAGGACTTCATTGTAACCCGTAAGTTTGACTCCATATAATGCCTAGATGATGACATCCCCTTTTGGTCGTGATTGGTCAACTGTGACGGCTTCAGGGAGGGGCCCGAAGCCCAAAAACCTTGAGCACAGTCTACAGGTCATATTTATGAAGGGATTTCATTGTAACTTTGTAGGATCACTCCACATGATGCCCAGATGAGAATGTCCCCTTTTGGTTGCGATCATTCAACCATGATGGCTGCCCGAGCCCAAAGCCCAAAAACCTTTAGCACAGTCTACAGGTCATATTTATTAAGGGATTTCATTGTAACTTGGTAGGTTGACTTCATATAATGTCTTGATGAGAACGTCCCCTTTGGACGCAATTGGGAAACTGACGGCTACTGGGGCCCGAAGCCCGAAAACCTTTAGCACAGTCTACAGGCCATATTTATGAAGGGATTTTAATGTAACTTGATAGGATGACTCGTTTTGGAATAATTTCACTGTAACTTGGTAACTTTTATTGATATACGTTAACTGTGAGGGCCACATACATTAACTGTGAGGTCATATTAACCCACCCCTCAGCTCTTTAGTACAGTGTACACCTCATATTATTTTTATCATAAACATAGCATACAGGGAACAGAAATGAACATATTCCCAATTATCACAATTCTTGTCTTATTTCATAATCCTTTCATAAACATTGAACATTATCCTTTTCATCAAACACAACACACAAGTTAAGCTACAGTGTCATTGACACTTTCATTTTCTGATTTCATTTGTAACTTTGGTCTGATCTCTTTTCTGTAGAAACTTGAGTGAATGACTTGACATTACTGGAACTTTCTTTTTTAGTTCAGTCCCTTCTTGGTCAAGTTGAGCTGCAGTGTCATTGACACTTTTATTTCATTTCTAAAGTTATTCTTAACTGGTTGAGTGCCGGAAGCCCACATTTAGGCTCATTTCCAACATGCAGTTTTCACAAGTTGAAGGGTTCATATTCTGAAGATGGCTTTCATATTATCTCTGAAGTGAAATTATTTAGTTTGTATGATTTGCCTTGTTACAATCGATGGGAGAGTGCCTGTAAGACAAAAACATGTGAACAAACTTAAATGGCCAAAAATTATCGACCAGCTAAATTTCTGCACCTCTCCTAAAATTGGGAAGTGGTCAAGGGATAGGACCACTGTTCTGGTGAATGAGCAAGACAGAAATGTTCTTACTTTGCAACTATGAGTATACATGTATGCCAGTACAGTGGAACCCTGTTAACCTTTTACCCAATGCAGACAATATCAAAATTTATGATTTTAAGTATTATATTTTCAAAATATTTCAACAAAACCTTATCATGTAACCCTTCATTGGAATGAACTCAACAAGCTCGTTCCAATGATGGGTCACATGATATAGTTTTGTTGTAATTTTCTGAAAAGTAATATTTTTTCAACTGCTGAATTTGCATATTACACGGACGGATTCGGCCAATTCAGTAGGTAAAGGGTAAATTGAATAGCCTCTATACCAATGAAAATTATTTTGTTAACAGAAGGATTCAATTTACTGTGATTTGGTCACTTTCCTGTTTTCTAGAGATAAACTGAGCATTTGCTCTATTATATCATGTTTGACAGATTTATTATTATATAAAGATTCAAGGGAGAAGCTGACACTCACTTAAAACTCTTGATTTATGGTTTTCTAACTACATGTATTAACCCTTTACCTAACATGAAAAACAGATGACACTTTCAAACAAACTTCTTGAATAACTAATTCGATGAGCTCGTTCCAAAGAGGGGTCATAACCTATGTTTTTGAAACAAAAAATGAAAAAAATAATGAAAATTAATTGGCGATTTTTGTGAATAGGGCTGGCCAGTTTTGGTCGTTCTGTTGGGTAAAGGGTTAAACGTTTGCACTGATGTGACAATTCCATTTTTAGCTCAGCTTGACAATTTCGTATGGGTTGCATGCAATCCGTTGTTCATATGTACATCTGTACCTCTGTCTGTCTGCAATTCCTTTAACCCTTTACCCAACGTAACGACCAAAACCGGCCAGCGCTATTCTAAAAAATCGCCAATTAATTTTCATTATTTTTTCATTTTTTGTCTCAAAAACATAGGTTATGACCCCTTGTTGGAACGAGCTCGCCAAGCTCGTTCCAATGAGGGGTCATAACCTATGTTTTTGAGACAAAAAATGAAAAAATTTAGTTGTTCAAGAATTTTTTTTGCAAGTGTCTTCTGCTTTTCATGTTAGATAAAGGGTTAACACACCCTACAGGTGAATCTTTCACTTGATCAGTTTAAAATTTCATATTTGACTTTGGCATAATGTCTAGATAGGAGATCAAATGTCTCTGAATTTCGTTGAAAAACATGGCTGCCAGTAACCATCTTAGATTTGGCATATAAGAGCACACCCTACAGGGCGCATCTCTCACCCGATCTTTTTCAGATTTCATGTGCAGCTTTGGTGTGATGACCAGATAGGAGCTTTCAAAATTTTCTGAATATCGTTTTAAAACATGGCCGCCAGCGACCATCTTAGATTGGGCATGTAAAGTGTTAACAGTTCCACATTAGCACAGTCTACAGGCCACATCTCTCAAACAATCTTTTTCAAATTTCATATGTAGCTTTGGTGTGATGGCTAGATGGGTCCAATCTAATTTTTAGCTCAACTTGACAAAGTCAAGATAAGCTATTGCCATCAAGCATGCGGAAGTCTGTTGGTCTGTTAGTCTGTGAGTCTCTTAGTCTGTCGGTCTGTTCACATTTTCCTTTAGCACAGGCTACACCCCGTAGTTCTTGTCTGATCATCATAAAATTTCATATGCAGGTTTGGGGTCATGTCTAGATGAGAACGTCCCCTTTTGGTCCAAAAACCTGAAAACCATTAGCAGAGTCTACAGGTCATATTTATGAAGGGATTTCATTGTAACTTGGTAGGATGCCTCTGTATAATGTCTAGATGAGAACATCCCCTTTTGGTCATGATCTGTCAACTGTGATGGCTGCCCAAGCCCGAAACCCAAAAACTTTTAGCACAGTCTATAGGGCATATTTAATATGGAGGGATTTCATTGTAACTTGGTAGGATGACTCCAGATGATGTCTAGATGAGAACTTCCCCATTTGGTCGCAATCTGTCAACTGTGACTACTGCCCGAGCCCAAAACCCGAAAACCTTTAGCACAGTCTACAGGTCATATTTATGAAGGGATTCCATTGTAACTTGGTAGGATGACTGTAAATAATGTCTAGATGAGAACGCCCCCTTTTGGTCGCGATCATTCAGCCTTGATGGCTGCCCGAGCCCAAAAACCTTGAGCATAGTCTATAGGTCATATTCATGTAAGTATTTCATTGTAACTTGTTAGGTTGACTCCATATAATGCCTAGATGATGACATCTCCTTTGGTTGTGATTGGTCAACTGTGACGGCTACAGGTGCCCGAAGCCCGAAAACCTTGAGCACAGTCTACAGGTTATATTTATGAAGGGATTTCATTATAATTTCATAGGAGCACTCCAGATAAGAATTCCCCTTTTGGTTGCGATCATTCAACCATGATGGCTGCCCGAACCCGAAGCCCGAAAACCTTCAGCACAGTCTACAGATCATATTTATGAAGGGATTTCATTGTAACTTGGTAGGTTGACTTCATATAATGTCTAGATGAGAACGTCCCCTTTTGGACACGATTGGGCAACTGTGATGGCTACACGGGCCCAAAGCCAGAAAACCTTTTGCACAGTCCACAGGTCATATTTATGAAGGGATTTCATTGTAGCTTGGTGATGACTCCAAATAATGTCTAGATGAGAACGTCCCCTTTTGGTCACAATCATTCAGCCTTGATGGCTTTGTTACAGGGTTAAGAGCCTTAATTAATTTTTTTTCCGAATTTCTAAACTTATTACAATTATAATTTGAACAAAGGTTCCAGATTTATAACTGGCATATGATTGATAACCGGGTTATGGACAGGCAACACTCTTCGATTGCCACCTCAACTCGACGCCTGCATCTCCGACATGCATCTATTGTTCTGAATTTTGTTGGAAAACATTGCCACCAGTGGCCATCTTGGATTTGGCATATAAATTGTCAACAGTTCTATCAGCACATCCTACAGGCCGTATCCCTCACCTGATCTTTTTCAGATTATATATAGGAATTATGGTATGATGTCTTTTGTGTAGAAACTTGATTGAATGACTTGGCATTACTGGAAGTTTCTATTCAGTTCAGTCCCTTCTTGGACAAGTTGAACTGCAGTATCATTGACACAGTAAATCACACTTTCATTTTATTTAGCAAGGTGTTCTCATAATGCGACTGGGGATTTGACCCTCTGCACACTGTTTCGAAAGATAAAATACTTATGCCATAAATTTTTCTCATTTTACTACAAGGGTGGTAATGAGATCAGTCTTCCTTCACAGAGCTCAATGAGCTTTGTCAAATAAATTGGTTAGTTAAATTCTTACTTACTCTAGGGAAAGAATATGTTGCGTGAAATTTCGTTGTTTTGACATCAGTATACAGAGGGTTAATGAATTACATGACATGCATCTCCTTTAACCCTTTACCCAACATATCGGCCAAAATCGGCCAGCGCTATTCTAAAAAATCACCAATTAATTTTCATTATTTTTTCATTTTTTGTCTCAAAAACATAGGTTATGACCCCTCATTGGAACGAGCCCATCGAGGGTTAGCTTTGGTTGAAGATAAGTGCACCTTCAGTGTGCAGTATGCCTCAGTACACGGCGTCACCGTTCCCCCCTCCCCCTCGCCCCCCAACCCCCCCCCCCCCCCCACCCACATGGGCAATCGGGATTACATTGTAAGTGCCTTGCTTGTGGATACAATTCAGTTACCTCTGGTGATGATCAAACTGTGGACCTTAAGGTTTGAAATCCAATGCCATAACCACTGAGCCACCACACTCCCCGATATCAAATATAAATTGGCAATATCGAGTATGAACAACTGCATTCTACACGTACATGTAAGCCATGAAGTTTTATAACTTTGCCATTCTTGAAAATCCTTGAATTTCTTATCTCTAGCCCCTTTTCTGAAAACCCTTAAAAATATATTGGGGTAGTTCTTGAAACTCTTTGAATTGACTACTTGAGCTAAATGCACTGATGGGCACACTGGGTGTAATGATACACTATCACCCATCTATGGACTCTCTCCAGGGTCATACCTGTACTTGCTTGACCCTTTGCCCACCCATGTTAATATACTAGAATTTGAAGCCAAAAATTTTCCCATAATGCAACTTGGAATTTAACCAATTCAAGATTGTTTGAGACAGCTCATTGATCTCAGTCAAACAAGATTGAATTGGTTAAATTCTTAGTGTCATAATGCAGAAAATGTGCTTTTCGACATCCGTGTACAGAGGGTTAGGTTCCGAAGATACCCAGGAATAGAATGAGCAAATATTTAATATGAAAAATTACATGTAAATCACACTGGTACACTTGATACAGCAAGCTCAAGCATATGTTCCAGCTTTTATTATTTTCATATTGTAATATTTCCGATTTTGTGAATATTGATAAAATCACTAATGATTTATGAGGAAATGAACATTTGTGTCAGAACATAACAGCATACTCACAAGTGTGTAATTGATCACTGGAATACAGTAACACATGTTATTGCTATACTTAGTTCTCTAGTTTATTTTGGCTCCCTTGATATATTCAGTCTCCGTTTTCCTGCAGTTTATTTTTCTCACCTTGTACATTCAGTGTTCTAATGTGGCTTTAAAGTCTAGGACCCTGTATGAGTGGTTTTCACACCCAACAATTATTTACAGTTTCAGAAAAA
Organism: Pictodentalium vernedei; assembly: GCA_031216915.1. Classification (NCBI taxonomy): domain Eukaryota; kingdom Metazoa; phylum Mollusca; class Scaphopoda; order Dentaliida; family Dentaliidae; genus Pictodentalium; species Pictodentalium vernedei. The sequence continues at coordinate 86,527,742 of CM062291.1, forward strand.
AACCCTTGAAGCTCCAGAAACTTTTTAGCTAATTGACCACTGGGCAGACCCAAGTTTGATGCACCATAATTGCACTGGGAAAATTGTTCCTGGATGGATGTGGAATATAGCTGGACTCGATACCCTTTTTTGGATATATTATATCAGAACTGTAGATCTGGTTCAATAATAGGATTTTTCTTTAACCTTTTACCTAACATAGTGGTCAAAAAAGGCCAAAAAATTAACTAGAATAAGCCTACCACAGCTTTAAATATCTTGGAAGTTTCTCATTGAAACCATACGGATATAGATATCATTCGAACCAGCTAATTGAGCTGGTTCTAATGATATCCATATTTGTATGGTTTTATTGAAACATTGTTAAATTTGTTTTAGAAAAATTGGAAAGTTAATTTATTTTTAGCTCAACTTTGGCGAAGCCAAATTTGAGGTATTGTCGTGGCCCATCATCTGTCTGTCAATCTGTCCATCTGTCTGTCCGTCGCACCGTCAACATGGCTCAGGCTAGAAGCTGTATTTATGGACCGATCTTTTCGAAACTTCTTGGGTACCTTTGTAATCACCATGGGACGAGAACGAATGTTTTCGGGTCCGGTCCAAAATTTAAGATGGCTGCCATTTTGTACAAAATTAGGTGCAATCAGATTTTTGCGCAGAACTTCCATATGATAGCTCTGATTTGAATAATTTTTGTATGAATGTTTAGTACCATGGTATACATCACATATAAGATGGCTTTTTTTCTCGTGTTAATTATGCAAATTAGACTAACTTTGATTTATTTAGTGTTACTTTCAGCACTGTAAGTGCAAATGCCAATATGGCTCGGGCTAGAGCCCGTATTTATAAATCGATCTTTACAAAACTTCTTGAGTACCTTTGTTATCACCGTGGGATGAGATCGAGTGTTTTGGGGTCCGGTCTGAAATGCAAGATGGCCACTGGCAGCCATTTTGTACAAAATTTTGCGCAATCAGTTTTTTCTCAGAACTTCTTTTTGAAAGCTCTGATTTGAATAAATTTTTGTGTGAATGTTTACTAACATGGGATGCATCACATATAATACTTATGTTCTATTCTTTACACTATTGCAGCCACCTTGTAATTGATTTACTACGGTTGACTTGGTCACAACAAAACTCCTTTTTCTCTTGTTCATTATTGTTGACTTGGTCACAACAAATACTGATTCCTGCCATATTCATTATTGTTGACCTGGTCACAGCAAATGCTAATTCCTGTCATTTTCAAAGTTGAGCTACAGAGTCATTGACACTTTCGTTTAGGTAAAGGGTTAAACTGATATTTTTCAGCCCCTGCTTCATATAACACTTGAAAGGGAATGGCTTTAGGTAATCATGCATTCAGGACTTTTTCATTTGGGACAACACTTTGGTTTGCACTCTGATTTGTTTGAATTAAATCAACAGCATGAGTGGAATGAGAATGTGTATGCCACAATCCTTGATTTAACAATAGTTATGGACTGTCAGTTCCTATTGTTACTAAATGATATATGCGATTAGGGATATTAACAGGCTTGACACTGGACTGAAATCCTTTTTGCAATTTTTTTTTGTGAAAAGCAATTTTTTTTTTTGTGCAAAATACAAAACAATTTGCAAACACATATTTTGGTGTTTGAATTAATTGAGATGGGATTTTTTGTAAAAGTTTTTAATCCAACTTTGAAAAAACAACATTTGAAACAAGTAGAAATAAATCCTAACAACAAAGAACAATATGTACGATCATAAAACTTTATTGTGACAAAAAATCTCCCCATAGGAACACCTGGAAGTGAAGCAGTGCTTATCTGCTGTGGTAAACATGCTCTGTTTTACTTGTAAAATAGGACCCAGTTACCAATGCTTGGGGTGGAAGTCCTCTGAAATGGGCAACATGGTATAAAGCATTGACTAAACTTAACTTGATCTCCATGTTGCAGTGGGGAGCGTGGTGGCTCAGTGTTAGACTGTTGGACTTCTATGCTAGAGATCCCGAGTTCGATCCCCATCTGGGACGACCCGCATTGTGTCCTTCGACAAGGCACTTTATCCCAGTTGCCTACATGGGGGCATAATGACGAAGGCACTGAAGACATTGTTTAGCATGGCATAACTGAAAAATATCACATCAAGTAAACAAAAATAACATTTGTTGAAAAACGTGTGGTGCTGACAAAAAATTCCATTCTTCAGTCTTTGGTAATGCAAAACAATATTCAGTGATATCATTCAGGGGTAAAAACTCAGTCGAGAATCAGAATTGATACTCACAAATCATTCTCTCAAGCAAAACAATGAGAATCAGATTCTGTAAGTGTCCTTAACACCTTCTGGCAGATATTCCTGACCAGGACAAGGAATCTCTTGCCACTGAAATAAGTATAATTTGAGCACCTTTAACTAAATTTCCGCCAGTTAATTGACTGGACTTTTTGACCAATGATTTCTTGAATTATTATGCCCCCGACTTGGTCGGAGGGGGTATCTAGTGGAGAGCTGCGTACGTTCGTACATATGTTCGTGCTTAACGCAAACGTGTCCGTCCAACATAATTGCTGCTCTAGCACGGTCATTGTTTGTCGGATTCAAATAATTTTTCCCATGCTTGTCGGTCAACATGGTGGAATGGATCCTACAGCAAATTAACATCTTTGCATAAACATTTACAGAGTTATATTCCCTTGTTTAATTTAGGGGATTATTATTGAAAAATGTGTCCGTCCAACTTATTTGCTTCTCAAGCTCTATCATCATACGTTGAATTCAAATAATTGTTACCATGCTTGTTCCTCAGCATGGAGGAATGGATCCGACAGTAGAATTAATATCTTCGCATGAGCATTTACAGTGTTATTTGCCCTTGTTTAACTTAGGGGATGATTGAAAAATGTGTCCGTCCAATGTACGAATTGGCTCGGGATCTTCTACTGCTCGCTCAGGATGTCAACGCCGGGGTGGTTGTTCATCACATTTCCAGTCGTCTGAATGTCCTAGCCGACTCCCTGTCCCGACGGGGCAGGTTCTTTTCCACTGAGTGGATACTCCACATGGCGGTGTTCCATTGATCTCTTTGCGACTCGTTGGAACCATCAGGCGGACACTTTCGTGTCCCCGTGTCCAGATGCTCTGGCTTTCGCCGTGGACGTTCTGTCCCTCCTTTGGGATGGTCTTGTCGGCTACGCCTTCCTGCCGGTTCCGATTCTGCCTCAGGTTCTAGCCCAGATATGAACTTGCAGTCATCTAATCCTTTCGAGCACACCCCTGTCGTCTCGGTGGGTGTGGATCAATCTTCTCCGCTCTCTGTTAGCGGCGGTTCCAGCATGTCTCCCTCTTCGTCGCTACTTTGCCAAAGTCTCCCGAGGATGTTTCAAGTTGACCCGACTTCATTGTGCCTTCTCACATGTCTTTTATCGGGTTATGTCTCTTCCTTAGTGGTTTTTAGAGACAAGCAGTGCAGTTGCTTTTCTTCTTCAAGGAGGCACTCACTCCACTGGTTTAGCCTCTGGCTAAGTAGAAGGTTCTTCTGTCAATGGTGTGCGATCACTCTGTTGCTTCTGTCACTCCTTCGACCACACCGCTTGCAGTTTCTGGTATATGTTTGTTTCTGGGGGTCTCCAACAATGGGTACATGTCCATGCTTCGGAGACCTTTTTTCATATGTGGTACCGCATTGTTTCGACACTCATCCTTGCCTCTCCAAGCTTGTTCAGCTCTTTTCCTTGAAAAGGCCTAGGACTTTGCAGTTTACTCCAAGATGAACACTTTCTTGGGTGCTGCTTTGCTTGGTGGGGGGGGGGGGGGGGGAGCGTTCCCATCTTTATCCTGGATGGATATGCGTTTTCTCACATGCCAGATCTCTCCTGCATCCATTTCTCGATGGATTTGTCTTGCAATTCGTGCAGCTTCCGCTTGACTAACTACTGGTGATTGTATTACCAATTGTTTTTTCTGCCACGAGGTGCGTGCATTGTCTTCCTCTTTTACTAACTCCGTCATGTTGTCGGATGTTATACTGGAAGCCTACTGGAGAAATGCTATCTTCTTTTATCTGCAACAGTTGCAGGAGCCGACAGAGAACCTTTGTCCTACGGGCCCTCTTTCTTCGGCTCAGGCTGTTGTCTATCCCAGCCATTCAGCTTTTCTGTCTATGCGTCGCACTTCACCATACGCCTCATCTTTCATTGTCTTTTACTAATGTTTGTGATGCTATGGTTTGATAGGCCTAGGGATCTCTTCCTCTGTCCACAGTCCCAGTGCAATTGAGTTATGTGTTGGTTGGTTATGTGATTCCCTCCATCCTATTGTCTATTCAGCCTGTAGTAAACAATTATAAGGCAGTTTGATAAGAAGTATAAATTTTATAGTAAATTTCTTTTCTTATTATACCTACCACAATTGTTTACATGGAGGCCCTCCCTTCTTCTTATTCGGGTAAGAATCCTTCCTCCCGCTAATCACATAACTCCTATGTTGGCAGACTCAAAAGAATGATGAATTGATGATGCACTACGCATTGGTTAACGGAAGTTGTGGATTTGTACTAAGGGAAGAGCATCCCATACTGGGTGTGCGCCGGTGGCGCTTGGCCCAGTTTGGGCTTATTTTTTTGTGATGTTTTTTACACCACTTTTCTTTCCCACATCTCTTGGGAAAGATTAAAATAGAGAGTATTTTATCCGAGTTAGGGTCTTCCACTGTAGTGCAAGACTGTAGTAAACAATTGTGGTAGGTATAATAAGAAAGGAAATTTACTATAAAATTTATATATTAGTACAGATTGCTGCAGGCACATGTCATGCTTTTGATGGCATAATGCTATCCATGGTATTGCAGGAGGGCGCATATGCCACGCTTCGCGTTGCTCTTGTTATGAAATTATAAGAATTTATCATCAAATCTAGTCATTTGATGAAAAATATTTTGAAAATACTCAGCAAGTTAAGCATTAACCCTTTACCCAACATAACGGCCAAAACCGGCCAGCGCTATTCTAAAAAATCGCCTATTAATTTTAATTATTTTTTCATTTTTTGTCTCAAAAACATAGGTTATGACCCCTCATTGGAACGAGCTCGTTCCAATGAGGGGTCATAACCTATGTTTTTGAGACAAAAAATGAAAAGAAATAGTTATTCAAGAATTTTTTTTGAAGTGTCGTCTGCTTTTCATGTTAGGAAAAGGGTTAAAAGCCAGGCGAATCCTACCGATGTTTTGCTCCCACATACGTAACGCTTTCACCCAGAAGAGGTATCTAGTGAAGTCTTGGCTGCTATGCAGGCATTACTGATAAACTAAAAGTCCTTTCTGTTCAGTCCTAATGGTTAAAGTGTTCTAAGAGTGAACATCCATTCGATTTCTCACCTCTGGCATTGATCAACCATGTTGGGTTCCAGTCTGTTTGTTTGTTTGTTTGTTGGTGGTTAACGTCACATATTTATGCACCATGGCTAATCGTGACACAACATGGAGATGAAGTAAAGTTTAGTCAATCGTTGATCTACATGTTGCCCATTTTAGAGGACCCCAAGCATTGGTGACTGGATCCTATTTTACTAGTAAAGCAGAACTGGTTTACCACAGTAAACAAGTGCTGCTTACTTCCCGAGGTTCCCACGGGGAGGGTTCCAGTCAGAGTGTAGGATCTGTATTTATAATGTGGTAATCAAAGTTCGCTAAATTGTGATTGTTTTGGTTGAAGTGTATGGCCCAGAGATGATGTGGCTGGTGCATGATAAGCAGGTCAAGACGTTTAACCCTTTACCCAACGTAATGGCCAAAACCGACCAGCACTGTTCTGAATAATTGCCCATTAATTTTCATTGAGCCCGTTCCAATGAGAGGTCATAATCTATGTTTTTGAGACAAAAAATGAAAAAAATTTGTTATTCAATAATTGTTTTTGCAAGTGTTGTCTGCTTTCGTGTCCGGTAAAGGGTTAAGATCTTAATTGATTCTCACAGCAGGAGTTCACGAAAATCAAAACTGATTCTTGCAGATCAGGAACAAATGTTAAGGCCTATCATTCCATTATATTACCAGTCTATTCACCCCCTGTTAACATCGTCAGGTCATGTTAGGTAAACAGTTAACAACACGATATTTCATGACTGCAAATAACTCATTGATATTACGATGTCCCCTAAGAATAAATTCTCTAAGTCCAATTTTGTGCTTTGTCCCTGCAATTTCTTATAACTAATGACAAGAATACCAATATACAACAGTCTGCCTTATTAATGCAAGTTTTCCAGGGCACAGGAGAGCATGAAGTCAAGGTTATTGTATCCAAGAGACATTCCTGTGAAGAAAAACAAGGTCCACAAATCAACCATCTTGAAAAAAAATTACTTACTGTAGCAACAGAAACAGTTCTATTAACTGGTTGAGTGCTAGAAGCCACTATCAGGGCTTTAAAAAAAATTGAGGTACCGGAGCAAAAGCCAACAATTTCCTTGCTCATGTTTCATATTCTGTAAAATGTAAATAACATTTTGTTTATATAAAGCTGCTTTATTACAAATTATTGGAGAGTGCCTGCTGGCACTCTCCAATAATTTGTAATAAAACAAATTTTAAATAACAAATTCAGACCATCAAAAATAATCCATCCCTCAACCAGTTAACCCTTAAGAGCCCTGGAATTGTCCTGAATTCCCTTAAGCTACAACCAGTACATGTCCAGTTGCTCAGCAGTGATTTCTGGTCAAAGTCTTGGCTGCCTTAACTCTTTACCCAATGTAACGGCCAAAAACAGCCAGTGGGATTCATAAAAATCATTTAATTTTCATTATTTTTTCATTTTTAGTCACAAAAACATAGCTTATGACCCGTCTTTGGAATGCGCTTGTTATGCTTGTTCCAATGAGGGGTCATACATAAGCTATGTTTTGGGTGCAAAAATTGAAAAAAATAAGTTATTCAAGAATTTTTTTTGCAAGTGTTATCCCTCTTACCTAACACTTGCAAATAAAATTCTTGAATAACTAATTTTTTCATTTTTTGCATCAAAAACAAAGCTTATGACCCCTCATGGCAGGGATCATGAGCTATGTTTTTGAGACAAAAAATGAAAAAAAATAATTAAAATTGAATGGTGATTTTTCTAAATAGTGCTGGCCAGTTTCGGCTGTTACTCTGAGTAAAGGGTTAATAGGCAGCCAGAAAATAAGCAGACTGTCATCTGCAAAATGAGGTCCCCAGAGGGTGAATTTAGTGATGCTACCCTGCTGTCCAGCAACGGCGAGCAACTGTCAGCTCCCCAACATACTAACTCCACACAAGCAGGGTTAGCATTGGTTGAAGACAGGTGCACCATCTACGTGCAGTACGCCTTAGTACACAGCGTCACCGTGCCCCCACGTGGACAATGGGGGTGAAGTGAAAACTAAACAGAAGGAGGTACCCAGGGGGTAAATTGGCCTACTGTATGGGATAACATCTAATTCACCCTGTGGGGACCTCATTCTGCAAATGTCAGACTGCTTATTTTCAAGCCTGTTAATAGGCAACCAAATTTTGATAAAAAATCACTGCTCAGGTGATTTATCTATTGTCAGTAGGAACTCCTAGTGATGGCATGTTAATAGAATATGTTTTGAGATTGTAAAAGTCTGAAATAGGCTTTTGAGGGTTAAAAAACTGTGAACAAAAAAGCATTCTCTTTCTCTCAAGGATATAAATGAATAAAATAGTACAAAATCACAACTGACTGAAGAAAGAAATAGATGAATATAGCATCTGAGATGCAATGTTTTCACGTTTTGTTTTCGACAGGTGAGATTTTTCATTGTTGTGGGTAAAATTTCAGACAGAATTTTGCCCAGATCTTGACCAAGCTTTCAAGTAATTTAAAAATTGATGCTAAAGTTGTTCCTTGTGAAAATATACTTTGTGTTAGACACATACAATTACCAAAACATAATAGAAATATTTTTTTTGAAGAAAATAACTCCTTGTCATCACTAACATGCTATTACTTTTTCCCTGGATTACTTACCACCACAGTATGGAAGCTCTTTGTGATGAGCTAGAAGATAGACTTGGATCCACAAAATCCAATGAGTGAATGCAAATACATGTAGAATTAGTTTAATTTATAATTGCATTATGGGAAAAATTTGCAGTTTGAATTTATTTATTTATTAAGGTTTCACGACACTTGAACAGTCAAGGTCATATCGTGTCGGTGAAAGTTTTACGGGTGGAGGAAGCCGGAGTACCCAGAGAGAACCACCAAGCAACAACAAGCTGCTGCCATCTTCCCAACATTGTAACTCTGCTCTGCAGCACAAGCAGGGTTAGATTGGTGGAAGACATACTCTCCATCATTGGGAAGTACGCCTTAGTGCACGGCGTCATCCTGCTCCCATGTGGACAATCAAGGTTAAGTGCCTTGCCCAAGGACACAACACGTGAGTTCGAATCGATTGCTCAGACGGTCACCCATCCAAGGACTAACCAGACTTGACATTGCTTAACTTCAGTGATCTGACAAGAACTGGTTACCACAATGCCACCGCGCCCCCTTGCAGTTTGAAACAGATATTACAATGTTAGTGTGCTGAAGATTAAAGTGAAATTCAGGTGCAGAATTTCACCAGAATCAGATAATCTGATTCGCAGTAATACTAAACTTTACAAAATAATGTCTACCTAAAAGATAGAAGTACGAAATTTTGTTGGAGCTTGTATTCATAGTGACGTCTCCCTCATTTTACACCCCAGGCTGGTCACTGTTTTTGTGAGTGTCTACAGTTTTTTTTTCTCAGTTACATTGTAATTCAACATAAAGCAGGTAAAAACAGAATTTTGTTTATAAATTGGGAAAACTAATATTTGCAGAACAGTATTAATTTCATTCTGTTCATTCACAATTGATTGTAAATCACATTTATGTCATTAGCAATAAAAATTTGAACCTCTAACGATGATTGTCAAGTACTCCCTTGATATAAAATCAATTCTCTCTTTACTCATTACTTCATTACTACCTGAACTCTTCTAGAGTCGGCTAGTTTGATTTTAACTGGTTGACTACTAGAAGCCACCATCATGACTCTACTAAAAAATGCTGAAAGCCACTGTAGTGGCTTTGCACTGTATGTACCATAGCTCGTTCTCTTCTTAGCAAGTAGGAAAAAATCTTTACATGAAATTGTTTTATTACAATTTATTGGAGAATGCCTATTGGCATTCTCCAATAAATTGTAAGAAAACAATTATTTATGCACAAAATTTTGCTCAAGTAAGGTAACTCTACCTGGTAGCACGATATATTGGGAAAAAATTCTCGTGTTGTAAATCACCTTTGAAAAATAATATAGCACTTTACCAGTTAAGTGCTGAAATGAATATTTGATTTTCCATACTTGGAAGGCAGTATTCAAGTATGAAATTTCCTGAAGATTTGTCTCCGTTCCCCATCCCTCTCCTAACTTTCAACTATGACCATGTCTCCTCGAGGAAACAAATTACATGGACATTACTGACTTTATCAAAATGTGACCTAACAAATTTTGCAACAACATCTTAGGCTTTCAGCAAAATGATCAAACTCCTCTTGATCTTTTTGATTGACACAACAAGGATTCTTGTGAATTATAATCAACATATATTAAGTGCAGAATTGGTTGGAAAGGCAAGACTTAAATTTCATCGAAATTTGGGAGAATCCATTTGGATTCTCAGGAAAATGGTTGCGAGAATCCGTATCGGCTATGAGTGTCCCAAGACCCCATGAGGCCACCATGGTTGAGCCCCTATTGAAAACTGATAACATGATGTGTTTACCCTTTACCCAACACAGCTGTTTAATTTTTAAAACATCAACTGAATTTTTTAAAAATGAACAGTATTTACCAATAAAACCATGCAAATATGCCTATACTTGTACAATTTTATTAACAAAGTGTCAAGATATTACAGGTCATGTTAGCCTTGTTTTGGTTAATTTGCTGCCATTATGTTAGGGAAAAGGTTAAATATTGATCCAATTCTTTTCACTCGAATCCGAGCAGAAGTGCGGTGAGAATCTACATGGATTCTCACTGGTTTTGTTGCACAAATGTTTGCGTGAATCGATTCTTGGATTCTCATCAAAATATAAACACTGAATGGCTATACATTAATTGATGGGTATTGTATATGCTGTGGGGACGTATCACACCAATAATATAAGTTACCACAAGCCTGGAAATACGCAATCTGTCATTGCAGAATGATACCCCCAGAGAGTGAATTTGCTGATGCTATCTCATACAGTGGGCTGGACTCCTCCAATTTATCCTCTGGGTACCTCTTTCTGCTTAGGCCTGAGGCCTTGATTCAGATTTAGGTTCATAGAGGGTAAATGTAGTAATGCCATCATGCTATGCAGGGTAGCATCACCAAATTCACCCTCTGAGGACATTCGGCATTTGGCAGTTGACAGTCTGCTTATTTCCCGGCTTGGTTACCACGTCTCTAGCTGACTGGTATGGTATGGTTCAAGGTGAGGAGGAAACAGTACTACCCAATGCAAACGGAGGGTGGCATTGTTTTCTCTGAACCTTGTGCCCGCTGTACCATTCAACTAAAGATGCTGTAAGATATTTACCCTGTCAAAGTGTCTTGGTTCTCAGATAAAAGATTAAAAATTTTGAACAATTTGCATAAATGAGAATGTAATAATTTATTAACAACAAAATCTTAACATTTATCTTTGTATCCAGAAACTGGGTTTCTTTTGCTGGTTGTTACAAAGTATTGCGATCCTTGGGAAATAACTCTTCTGAGCTTAACTGGCTAGAAGCCACTACATGTTTCAGGGCTTTCAAAAAATGAGGATTCCAGAGGAAAAGCCAACATTTTCATTCCTTCTTATTCAATCAAGCACAAATAGTTTGTTTATATAAATTTGCTTTATCATATATTATTGAAGAGTGCCTATGGCCACTCTTCAAACCACTAAAGATAAGCACAGAGCTTATCAGACCACTTAAAAAGTGTATTCCTCAACCAGTTAAATAAAACTAACATGGCAAACTGAATTTGAAACAAGCAGTGTCAGTTTCTTGACTTTCATGTTTTGAGACCAATCATCAACCAAACCACGATAGGAATATTAGGAAATCCATTACAAAACCGCTGATTTACATATTTCGAAACCATTTGCAATCCATGATTTGTTTTAGATGATATGTTATACAAATTTTGACAACTCAAAGCAATGAAAAAATAAATGAAATTCAAAATATCAGTACTAACCTGGTTTTACAACACTTACTGGGCGATAGTCAGTTCAGGCCTGGCAATCTAGAAAATCAAGGAGTTCAAAACAGTTGCCCTCCTCAGATTGCTTGGGAGTGCAATTGCACCTGAAATTTTCAATGCAAAAACTTGTATGCTATTTCGGTTACATTCACTTCAAAGTATTAATATTGTGACTGAAAAATTGTGCTACATTCAGCTACACAGTGGAAAATTGGCACACACATCTTCTCATTATTCAAAATGTTGCATTCAATTCTTATGTGACTGTCTTCTACACTCAGAATGTATCGAAATGAAACTCAGAATGGGTCATGAATTATTGCGAATCAATGCAACATTGACAAATCGTCCCCTGAGTTCCAATGTGTTCTCTGTGCCAGTAGGCACAGAGAACACATTGGAACTCAGGGGACGAAATGATAATAGATTTTAAAGGCAGTCCCGAACAGGCCTGGCATTCCAAAAAATCAAGGGGTGCAAAAAATTACCCTCCTCAATTTTTTCTAGGCATGCAGTAGGCGTGCAGCACTCCTGCACTCCTAAACAATGCCCGGCCTGTCAGTTTGACTTGAAGGCATAGTAAATTAACTTACTGCCTTACCATGATTGTATAAGCATATTCATACGCTGATTGCTGTGTGTATTAATGTAACCCGATGCAATACAGACATTATAAGTTATTGTGAAGAATTGATGGTAACATGGTCTAAGCTTTGCAGCTCTGTGCTTATCTTCAACTGTTTTACTTTACGTCTCGGTTGAACATACGCTTCGATCCGCAAACTTCTTAGTTTGTTACCATCAATTTATCACAATAACATATAATATGTTCCAATAAGACCCTACCCATAGCCCAAAGCCACATCATGAAATGAACAGGGTAACTTTTAATAATAACAAGTTTACTAAATATAAACCTCTTGTGTACCCCCACGACATCACTGGACGAATAATAAATCAGATAAAGACAAACAAGGGTCACTCCATCTTAGTGCGAATTTTAAACTGATTTCTAAATTAACCCTTTACTCAACATAACGGTCAAAACCGGCCAATGCTATTCTAAAAAATCGCAGATTAATTTTCATTATTTTTTCATTTTTTGTCTCAAAAACACAGGTTATAGCTTGACCAGCTCGTTCCAATGAGTGATCATAACCTATGTTTTTGAAACAAAAAAATGAAAAAATTAGTTATTCAAGAATTTTTTTACAAGTGGCGTCTGCTTTTCATGTTAGGTAAAGGGTTAACCCTTTTCCCAACGAATCGCCCGCATCCACCCGCGTAATATGCAAATTCAGCAGTTGAAAAAATATTATTTTTCAAAACATTTCAACAAAACCATATCATGTGACCTCTCGTTGGAACGAGCTCATCGAGCTCATTCCAACGAGGGGTCACATGATATGGTTTTGTTGAAATTTTTTGAAAAAATGATATTTAAAATAATAAATTTTGATATTGTCTACGTTGGGTAAAGGGTTAAACAATGCTTCTTTTGGAACAGTCTTCTGCACGTGTGAAAAATCTATAAAAATGGAGTGTTTGCAAGTCACTTTGTTGATGGATAATTGTGAAACAAACAACCTCATTTCAAATATTTTGTGCGGTGACAGCAAACGGTAACATATGCTCCTGGAGCCATAAACATAGGAAAAACTATGTGAGCTCTTGTACAATCAGAGGGTCGAGGATTTAGTGTTATTGTAACATTGAGAAATGTGCTGGATACTCCACATATGGAATCTTGCCTTTATGTGAGAATGTCATGCAAGAACGCACCTGATTGGTCATCATGACGTGAATGAAATGCTTCAACACAAAAAATGTCAAGCAAGAAAGTTCGCAGACTGCCAAAGGTGATATTTTTAGTCGAGTTGTGACGAAGTCAAACTCGACTTATAGTTTGGTGAATGGCGGGCGGGCGGGCGGGTGGGCGGGCGGGCGGGCGTAAACAATTGGTTTCCGGATGATAACTTGATAGTGGTTGAACTCACATTCATTAAACTTCATACGTAGGTTGGTCTTGGTGGGAGGAAGAACCCTATTGATTTTGGACATGCTACGTCGAAGGTCAAGATCACAGTGACCTTGAAAGTAGTAAATCTTAAACAATTGGTTTCCGGATGATAACTTGATAATGGTTCAACTCACATTCATGAAACTTCATAGGTAGATTGGTCTTGGTGAGGGGAAGAACCCTATTGACTACGTGACCGTGAACATAGTAAATCGCAACAATTCCTTTCCGGATGATAACTTGATAGTAGTTCAACCTACATTCATGAAACTTCATAGGTGGGTTGGCCTTGGTGCGAGGAAGAATTCTATTGATCTTGGACTCACCAGATCAAAGGTCAAGGTCACAGTGACCTTTAACATAGTTTTTCGCAACAATTGGTTTCCGGATGATAACTTGATAGTGGTTCAACCTAGAGTCATGAAACTTCATAGGTGTGTTGGCCTTGGTGCGAGGAAGAACCCTATTGATCTTGGACTCACCAGGTCAAAGGTCAAGGTCACAGTGACCTTGAACATAGTATATCGCAACAATTGGTTTCCGGATGATAACTTGATAGTGGTTCAACCTAGAGTCATGAAACTTTACAGGCGTGTTGGCCTTGGTGCAAGGAAGAACCCTACTGATGTTGGACTCACCAGGTCAAAGGTCAAGGTCACAGTGACCTTGAACATAGTATATCGCAACAATTGGTTTCCGGATGAGAACTTGATAGTGGTTCAACCTAGAGTCATGAAACTTCATAGGTGTGTTAGCCTTGGTGCGAGGAACAGTTGTCACAACTCGACATTGGATCGGTGATCCTGAGCGGCATTTTTTTGATATATCAGCTCCATTCACTTAATTCAAGCTATGTTTTACTGGTGAAATAGGACCTGGTAATCAATGCCTGGGGTGGAAATCCTCTGGCATGGGCAACGTAAGTATAAACGATTTGCTAAACTTTGCTTCGTACCTATGTTGCCGTCATGATGTATTCTTAGTTCAGGAAAGTGACCTTAAAACACCAATAAATAATATGAAGTCCTTGTGGTCTGCTTGAAAAAACATCTTGTTTAACCCTTTGAACACTTGCGGCCGCTTTTCTGGCCAGGAATATGATATATCATAACATCATTAAATAGGATGGCTGTTCATTAAATGTGTGGGGCAAAACGATCAATATTTTCAATGTGCAGCCCCAAGGCTGCGAGTTGTAAATATTGATTGGTCTACCCCAAATAATGAATATGGACTCTTCTAATTGCTGCCATTGAACTGGCATGGAAGATACTACTAGAGTTTAACTCTTTACCCAATGCAGACGATATCAAAATTTATTATTAGTCGAGTTGTGACGAAGTCAAACTCGACTTATAGTTTGGTGAATGGCGGGCGGGCGGGCGGGCGGGCGGGCGGATGGGCGGGTGGGCGGGCAATCGGGCGTAAACAATTGGTTTCCGGATGATAACTTGATAGTGGTTCAACTCACATTCATTAAACTTCATACATAGGTTGGTCTTGGTGGGAGGAAGAACCCTATTGATTTTGGACATGCTACGTCGAAGGTCAAGGTCACAGTGACCTTGAACATAGTAAATCTTAAACAATTGGTTTCCGGATGATAACTTGATAATGGTTCAACTCACATTCATGAAACTTCATAGGTAGATTGGCCTTGGTGAGGGGAAGAACCCTATTGATTTTGGACTTGCTACGTCAAAGGTCAAGGTCACAGTGACCTTTAACATAGTATATCGCAACAATTGGTTTCCGGATGATAACTTGATAGTGGTTCAACCTAGAGTCATGAAACTTCATAGGTGTGTTGGCCTTGGTGCGAGGAAGAACCCTATTGATCTTGGACTCACCAGGTCAAAGGTCAAGGTCACAGTGACCTTGAACATAGTATATCGCAGCAATTGGTTTCCGGATGATAACTTGATAGTGGTTCAACCTAGAGTCATGAAACTTTATAGGTGTGTTGGCCTTGGTGCGAGGAAGAACCCTATTGATCTTGGACTCACCAGGTCAAAGGTCAAGGTCACAGTGACCTTGAACATAGTATATCGCAACAATTGGTTTCCGGATGATAACTTGATAGTGGTTCAACCTAGAGTCATGAAACTTCATAGGTATGTTGGCCTTCGTGCGAGGAAGAACCCTATTGATCTTGGACTCACCAGGTCAAAGGTCAAGGTCACAGTGACCTTGAACATAGTATATCGCAACAATTGGTTTCCGGATGATAACTTGATAGTGGTTCAACCTAGAGCCATGAAACTTTACAGGCGTGTTGGCCTTGGTGCGAGGAAGAACCCTATTGATGTTGGACTCACCAGGTCAAAGGTCAAGGTCACAGTGACCTTGAACATAGTATATCGCAACAATTGGTTTCCGGATGAGAACTTGATAGTGGTTCAACCTAGAGTCATGAAACTTCATAGGTGTGTTGGCCTTGGTGCGAGGAAGAACCCTATTGACCTTGGACTCGCCTGGTCAAAGGTCAAGGTCACAACTCGACATTGGATCTGTGATCCTGAGCGGCATTTTTTTAAATATATTTTTAAAAAATTTTTCAAAAAATTTCAACAAAACCATATCATGTGACCCCTTGTTGGAACGAGCTCGTTGAGCTCGTTCCAACAAGGGGTCACATGATATGGTTTTGTTGAAACGTTTTGAAAAACAGTATTTTTTCAACTGCTCAGTTTGCATATTACGTGGGCGGGTGCGACCGATTCGTTGGATAAAGGGTTAAAGGGTTAGTTATAGAGTACTCAAAAATTATTTGAATTTTATGTCAGATGGTTAGCACATGCATCCAGGGTTGTCACATCTCCTGGATTTCTTGGAAACATCTTGAATTTAAAGGGAAAAAACTTTCTGAGCCCTTGAAACACCTTGAATTTTGTGGCAGTGTCTAAACCTCCTTGAAATTACCTTGAATTTTATTGTTATTTATTATTGGGGGCGCGGTGGCGTCGTGGTAACCGGTTCTCGTCAGATCACCGAAGTTACGCAACGTCGAGCGTGGTTAGTAGTTGGATGGATGACCATTTCAGCGACTGATTCATGCTCCTGCGTTGTGTCCTTGGGCAAGGCACTTAACCCCGATTGCCTACATGGGAGCATGATGACGCTGTGTACTAAGGCGTACTGCACGTCGATGGTGCGCATGTCTTCAACCAATCTAACCCTGCCTGTGCCGCGGTGCAGAGTTCAGGGTTATGATGTTGGAGAGCTGACAGCTGCTCGTCGTTGCTCAGTGGTTCTCTCCGGGTACTCCGGCTTCCTCCATCCGTAAAACTGTCACCAACATGATATGACCCTGGCTGTTAATGTGCCATTAAACCCTAATAAAAAAAAAAAAAAAAAAAAATTGTTATTTGAGTTGACATTCTGTGTTACAAAGTTGTGTTGCAAGGTATGAAATATCAGCAAAAGTAACTGATGAATTTAGGAAACAAAATGCTATGAAAAAATTAATGTCTCATTGTTTTGGGGTTACATAATCGAAACAAAATTTGTATGAATGATTGACTGGTTAACCCCTTTCCTATTGAATCAGCCACACCTGTCCACATAATTTACAAGGTAAGCAGTTGAAAAAATTATTTTTCAAAACATTTCAGCACAACCATATCATGTGACTTCCCATTGGAGCAAGCTCATTAAACTCGTTCCAATGGTGGGGGACACGTAATATGGTTTTGAAAAAAATATTTAAAATAATAGATTTTAATATTGTCCATTGGTTGAAGGGTTAAGGAAACGTTTACTTCAATCGAATTTCCATCTAACGCCTTGGCCAAAAGTAATTGTGTTAAATAGTCTTGGAAAAAATACAATGGCAACTTCCCTCTGAGTGGCTGCATGTAAACTGTGTTGATCTGGAATATCTCAGGTTATGTATAGTTTCTTCATTAAACTAATGGCAGGTTATTGCGTGACGCATTGTTGGAAAATGTCTCTGAGAGTCCTTTCCAGCTGTGTGTCACATAACATTTCCTCAGCGATAGTGTTGGTACACAATGATGTTGATCTCTTACCAGAACAAATCATGTTATTGAAGAGTGTTTAACTCCTTGCATGCTTCTCTGGTGGATAGTCCTGGCAGAACAGGAAGTCTCTTGGCACGAAAATAAGTAAAACTTAAGCACATTTAACTCCTTACATGCTGCTGGCTGAATTTTCTGCCAGAACAAAAAATCTCCTACCACTAAAATAATTAAAATTTGAGCATGTTTAACTCCTTCCGTTCTGCTGGCAGATATTCCCATAACAGGAAATCTCTTGCCACTAGTTTCTTCATTAAACTAATGGCAGGTTATTGCGTGACGCATTGTTGGAAAAGGGCTCTGAGAGTCCTTTCCAGCTGTGTGTCACATAACATTTCCTCAGCGATAGTGTTGGTACACAATGATGTTGATCTCTTGCCAGAACAAATCATTTTATTAAGAGTGATCCTTGTTTAACTCCTTGCATGCTTCTCTGGCGGATAGTCCTGACAGAACAGGAAGTCTCTTGGCACGAAAATAAGTAAAACTTAAGAACATTTAACTCCTTCCATGCTGCTGTCTGATATTCCTGCCCAGAACAGGAAGTCTCTTGCCACTAAAATAAGTGGAATTTGAGCATGTTTATTACTCCTTGCATGCTGCTGGCTGAATTTCCTGCCAGAACAAAAAAATCTCCTACCACTAAAATAATTAAAATTTTAGCATGTTTAACTCCTTCCATTCTGCTGGCAGATATTCCCATAACAGGAAATCTCTTGCCACTAAAATGAGTAAAATTTGAGCATAACTCCTTGCATGCAGCTGGCAGAAATTCCTGCCAGAACAGGAATTCTATTGCCACAAAAATAAGTAAAATTTGAGGACATTTAACCCCTTCCATGCATGCTGCTGGTGGATATTCCTGCCCAGAACAGGAAATCTCTTGCCACAAAAATAAGTAAAATTGGAGCACATTTAGCAAAATTTCCCCATTATATTTTATCACATTTAACTCCTTCCATGCTGCTGGCTTATATTCCTGCCCAGAACAGGAAGTCTCTTGCCACTAAAATCAGTCAAATTTGAGCACATTTAACTCCTTGCATGCTGCTTGTGAATATTCCGTCCCAGAACAGGAATTCTCTTGCCACTAAAATAAGCAAAATTTGAGCACATTTAACTCCTTCCATGCTGCTGGCTGATATTCCTGCTGAGAACAGGAAGTCTCTTGCCACTAAAGTAAGTGAAATTTGAGCACATTTAACTCCTTGCATGCTGTTGGTGGATATTCCTGCACAGAACATGAAATTACTTCCCACAAAAATAAGCAAAATTTGAGCACATTTAACTGCTGCTGGCTGATATTCCGGTCCAAAACAGGAAGTCTCATGCCACTAAAATAAATAAAATTTGAGCACGTTTCAATTCCTTGCATGCTGCTGGCAGATATTCCTGCCCAGAACAGGAATTCTCTTACCACCAAAATAAGTAAAACTTGAGCACATTGAACTCCTTCCATGCTGCTGGCTAATATTCCTGCCCAAAACAAGAAGTCTCTTGCTTCTAAAATAAGTAAAATTTGAGCACATTTAACTCCTTGCATGCTGTTTGTGGATATTCCTTCCAGAACAGGAATTCTCTTACCACTAAAATAAGTAAAACTTAAGCATATTTAACTCCTTGCATGCTGCTGTTGATATTCCTGCCCAGAACAGGAACAGAAGTCTCTTGTCGCTAAAATAAGTCAAATTTGAGCACATTTAACTCTTTCCATGTTGCTGAGGGATAATCCTGCCCAGAACAGGAATTCTATTGCCACTAAAATAAGTAAAATTTGAGCACAACTCCTTCCATGCTTTTGGTGGATATTCCTGCCAGAACAGGAAGTCTCTTACCTCTAAAATAAGTAAAAATTTGAGCTCATTTAACTCTGTCCATGCTGCTGGTGGATACTCCTACCCAGAACAAAAAATCCCTTACCACAAAAATAAGTAAAATTTGAGCACACTTAACGCAATTTCTCCCAGCATATTCTCTCGACTTTTTGTTGCTGATTTCTTGCCTCAAAAGTTCACGTATTTTTCACCAAATTTAGTCATGACTGCTTCAAAAGCAGGTTAACATTGATTGAAGACAAGTTCACCATCGGCATGCAGAGTGCCTTACTATGCAGTCAGGTGGGCAGTTGGGACAAGAACACAACTTAGTTACCTCTAAAGTCCACTGCTGAAAGCTACTTTAGTGGCTCAACATTGTAGAGATTAGCTTGTTCTTTGCTCAGCTGTAGAAAAAAAAGGTATATCAGTTGTTTTGTTACAATTCATTGGAGAGTATCCGAACAAAACAAAATTTAGGAGCAAACTCAGTTTAGACTAAAGCTATCTTTGCTGATAGCATGGCATCTTTGAGGGAAAAAACACACTCTTGTTACAAATCACCTTTGGAAAAACAATGTTAAAAAGTATAAATAAAATTTTTATTTCTTGAAGAAAAATAGTGCTGTGTGCTAACAGGCCTGTCATTTTAACCCTTTACCAATGGCCAAAACCGACCAGTGCTATTCACAAAATCTCCAATTAATTTTCATTATTTTTCTCCTTTTTTGTCTCAAAAATATAGGTTATGACACCTCTTTGGAACAAGCTCGTTCCAATGAGGGGTCAAAACTTGTTTTTGAGACAAAAAAATGAAAAAAAAAAATAGTTATTCAAGAATTTTGTTTGCAAGTGTCGTCTGCTTTCCCTTTAGGTAAAGGGTTAAGGAGGCCAACTGCTTTAACTCTCAATGGCTCTCCTAAACTAAAATTTGTGAGGGTGATAAATGCTCTCCTTGCCATATTCAAGGAGAGCCACAAGAGTGAACTTTATTCAGTAGCGATGATAGGTATTGCTCACCTTAATATGTGATCCTGCACTTCGGAAAAGCTTACTGGTAGCTGGCTTATGTTATACCCCTTCGCCTGGCCTTTGGTTTGAGCTGGAGGCCAGGTGTAGGGATCTTGCAGAGACTAACTTAGTGGCCATTTTGCTTAATTATCAGATACTGACTATAATTGTCTAACTACGTACATAATTCATGTAGAAATCCTGACATGTTTCTCAAGAAATTATTGCATTTTTCAAACCTACATTAGATACTTTTTACACAACCCAAACAGTAAGGATGGAAAGATATGGCAAAATTACCAATCTCAAGAACAGACCCTAGTGGATCTCCTTGTGTCAAATTAAGGAGGGCCAAAAATGGCCCACCTAAGTTCATTTAACTGGTTGAATACTAAATAATTTTTCAAAGGTGATTTGAAAAATGGGTATTTTTTTTCAGGATGCTGCACTACCAGCAAGAGTAGCCTTATTTAGCAAGAATTTGTTCATAAATAATTGTTTTGTTACAATTTATTGGAGAGTGCCATATAGGCACTCTCCAGTAAATTGCAACCAAAAAATTTATATAAAAAAAATTCTTCCTCTGCTGAATAAAAGTCAAGCTTATACATAGAGTGTAAAGCCATGAAAGTGGCTTCCAGCACTTTTCAGTAGAGCCATGATAGTGGCTTCTAGCACTCCACCAGTTAAGGCAGGCCACCATTGCTCTCCCTCTATTTTGAAAATGACAGGCCTGTGCTAGTCCTATTTATGTAAATGGTTTAGAGTTTTGACTTCTGTAATGCCACACAGCTGGATTTGACAGAAACATAATTGAAGTAATTACGCAGCTATTCATCACGAATATAGATTTCCACCAAATCTTTATTGATCAGGTCGAAAGTAAATAGAGTAATCTGCAACAAGAATATTTGCTTTTCGATATTTTCAGCTGCTCATCCTGTAGACATGGTTGTTTTCTTTACTCCTTTACAGATGAGCAGATTACACTTGCAAAAAAATTTTATGAATAACTAATAAATTTCCCTTTTTGTCTCCAAAATATAGCTTATTGAGTTTCTTCCATTGAGGGGCTCATAATGTAATCTATGTTTTGAGAGAGATAAATTGAAAAAATTTATGAAATTTGAATGGTGATTTTTGTGAACACTGTTGACTGGATATGGTTGTTAACCTTTTAAAGACCTAGCATGAAAGACAGACAACGCTTGCAAACAAAATTCTTGAATAACTAATTTTTTTCAATTTGTTTGCATCAAAAACATAGCTTATGACCCCTCATTGGAACGAACTCAATGAGCTCTTTCCAATGAGGGGTCATAAGCTATGTTTTTGAAACAAAAAATGAAAACATAATAAAAATTGAATGGTAAGCTTATGTGAAGCGTGATGGCCGGCTTTGTCCATTACATTCGGTAAAGGGTTAAGTGAAATTAGGTGAAAGGTTAAATGGGTACCTCAAAAACTGGATTTCTTCAAATAAACAGTTGTGACATATTGGTGGGGTTAAGGTTTAGTTGGGTTGAGATTGGATGTGATTGGGTGGAGGGGGATTGGTGGAATCTTCTAATGTTTGGTATTCAGCATTGCTAAGATAATTTGAAACAGTTTATTAACTCTTAGCCCACTGAGTGTTTTCAAAATATCCTTTTTTATCAAATCTAGTCATGGTTGTTTTGAAGCAGACATTATTTCAAGATTTGATGAAAAATTCATGTACATTTAACTCAAGAAATCATTAGTCACAAAGTCCAATCAAATTATAAGGGGAAAAAATGTGGTTAACCCTTTACCCAATGCAGACGATATCAAAATTTATTATTTTAAATATTATTTTTTGAAATTTTTAAAAACATTTCCACAAAACCTTATCATGTGACCCCTCGTTGGAACAAGCTCGACGAGCTTGTTCCAACGAGGGGTCACATGATATGGTTTTGTGAAAATTTTTTGAAAAATAATATTTTTTCAACTGCTGAATTTGCATATTACACGGGTGGATGTGGCTGATTCGTGGGTAAAGGGTTAACTGGAAGCCCATATTTGGGCTTTATACTGGAATGCATGTGTGGTAACCTAAAGGCTTCATACTCTGTGGACATGCCTCAGATTATCTTTGAAGTTAAATTATTTTTTCTGTATAAATTTGCCGTGTTACAATTTATGAGAGTGCTTGGAGGCACACTCCTATAAATTGTAACAAGCGGAAAAATGTAGGGACTGATGGGAAAGGAGAGTGATCACTCTCACTCGCCATCACACTTGTAAACGTTTGACTAGGGGAGCAATAAATCACTCTCCTTCATGTTGTGTGTAGATATTATGTCTGAACATCAAGTTATATATTGCATTTCAATCACCCGTTACTTGACCCAACTAGGAGTCGATACTTGCAAAACATTATCTCGCATAACTAAAATCTTTCATTTTTTGCTTAAAACATAGCTTATGACACTTCATTGGAACAAGCTCAATGGGCTCTTTCCAATGAGGGATCATAAGCCATGTTTTTAGAGCAAAAATTAAAAAATAAAATTTGTCTGGTCATTTTCGTGTGCAGTGCTGGTCAGTTTGGGCTGTCATGTTAGGTAAGGGCTTAAAATCTCCTGAATTTTTCACTCGCGCAAAATCAAAATGAGGAGAGTGATTAATCACTCTCCTGCATTTTCTTCATGGCAGTCACTGAAAATGTGAACAAATTTTTAAGAGGAAAAAGAAATGAACACTTTAGAAGTTTACCAGTTAAAGGCACCCAAATTATACTTCAGTGGCAAATAAATTTCTTGGCCTGGGCAAGAATTTCTGCCAGCAGTGTGCAAGGAGTTAACTTTTAATATTTTTGGCTCCTAATAGGGTTGTGGAAAATATTGGTATGCATGTAAGTCTCTCTGACCACTTTCAGGCCTCTTGTTTTAAAAGTTTTGAATTAAAATGGTTGACTTTTATTGTTTGCACTACATTTAAGTTTGTGTAATCCCTTTGCTGCTTGCCACATCAACAGTTCTGTATGGTGAATGGAGTAAAATCCATTGGTTATAGATTGTGTGTGTCAAATGAATCTTGAGCATGAAATTCACTGTGTAATTGAACTGATCAGTCATGAGAAGACTGTTAAGCAAGTGATAAAAAAGTTAAGAACAGAATCAAATTATCAGTAATTTTGCATATCAGATACTCTGTAGAATATATGCACATGTAGGCCTATAACTTAGAATGTTTGAAGAGAATTCATTTATATCCTGAAATAAGCAGTTCTTCCCAATAGAACAGCAAAGCTTATAGTCTGCACAATTTTTATTTAATCTTCACATTTTATTTGATCTTTTCTAGATCTCCCCTATCTTTCCTCTTACTGATGGAATCCTGTTGTGCAATACACTCCCTGTGGGAACCCAAATGTATTTATTTATTGGGGGTTTAATGATGCTTTTGACAGCCAGGGTCACTCCGTGTTGGACAGTTGTATGGGTGCAGAAAATTGGACTACCAGGGGAGAGATCCACTAGGCAATGGCAAGCAACTGCCAGGCTCTCCAACATACTAACTCCACACAAGCAGGGTTAGCATTGTTGAAGACAAGAGCACCATGAACGTGCAGTATGCCTTAGTACACAGTGCCGCTGTGTCCCCACATGGGCAATCAGGATAAAGTGCCTCGCCCAGGGACACAACATAGTAATCCTGGCCGGGATTGAAGTGTTGTCCTTTTTGATTTGAAGCCCAAACTGTAACCACTGAGCCACTGCTTTCCCTAAATTGCCAGTTAATATCCCATGTGTTGGAACCCCTTAAAATGGGGCAGTGCTTCTCTATTATGACAAACAGGTTATTTTTTATTTGTAAAATATGACATGATGTGCCGCTACGTCTTCCCATCTTGAATATTTTCTTTCAGTTACCGGAATCACATGGGCTCAGTGGTTACGGCATTGGGCTTCAAACCAAAAGGTCTAGGGTTAACCAACACGAAAGGTACAGAAGACACGCAAACAAAATGTTTGAATACACTTAACTAATTTTTTAAATTTTTTGCATCAAAAACATAGCTTATCTCCTCATTGGAACAAGCTAAATGAGCTCATTTCAATGAGGGGTCATAAACTATGTTTTTGAGACAAAAAATGAAAAAAAATAATGAAAATTGAATGGAGAGTTGTGCAAATAGTGTTGCCTGATTTGGGCACTCATGTTGGGTAAAGGGTTAAAGAAAAATATTACCTTTGGTGGTCTGTTTACTTTTTTGCTTGTTTTCTGTGTCGAAGCATTTCATTCACGTTATAACGTCAAATGCATAATAACCAATCAGATGCATTCTTACACGTAGGCCAGATTCCCACATATCTAGCACATTTCACAATGTATTCTTTTGGGTATCATATGTTGAATACAAACAGCAGTCATGGTGTAATGTAAGCTTATATGGAAGCAGAGCGGTGCTTGCTTACCGTTTTAAACAAGTTCTGCTTTGTTGGTAAAACAAGACCTGACACTGAGTACCTTTGATGGAACTCGTCTGAAGTGGACAGCATAGGTATTATAGATTGGTGAAACTTGACATACTTGTATTGTGGTCGTGATGTAGCTACAGGTGCTGAAACTGAAATTAAACCCCATTAAATATATAAATAAGTATATTATACCTTTTTTCATATATTTTCAGCATATCGTCCTTTCAGGTGGTTATTTTATTTATTTATTTATTGGTGTTTAAGGTCACATACTTATGCACAATGGCTAATAATGACTGTGACAGTTTTACGGGTGGAGGAAACTGGAGTACCCGGAGAGAACCACCGAGCAACGACGAGCAGCTGCCAGCTCCCCAACATCGTAACTCTGCACTGCAGCACAGGCAGGGTTAGATTGGTTGAAGATATGCGTACCATCAACGTGCAGTACGCCTTAGTACACGGCAACATTGCGCCCTCATGTGGACAATCGGGGTTAAGTGCCATGCCCAAGGACACAACACGGGAGTCCGAATCGTTCGCGCAGATGGTCATCCATCCGAGGACTAACTCGGTGATCTGATGAGAACCGGTTACCGCGACGCCACCGCACCCTCTTTTAAGTGGTGAAACTTGACATACTTGTATTGTGGTCGTGATGTAGCCATAGGTGCTGAAACTGAAATTAAACCCCATTAAATATATAAATAAATATATTATACCTTTTTTCATATATTTTCAGCATATCATCCTTTCAAGCGTCTTGGGTATTCAAATCAGTCTTTTAACTAGTTGAGTGCTAGAAGCCACTACCAGGGCTCTACTGAAAAGTGGCTTTACACTGCATGCGTAACCCTGTTATTTATGCAGTATTAGGGTGAAAAATGTTCATATAAAATAGTTTTGTTACCATTTATTGGAGAGTACCAGCTGACACTCTCCAATAAATGGTAACAAAACAATCATTTATGACCAATATCTTGTAAATGAAGGCTCCTCTTGCAGGTAGCATTATATCTATTAGAGCTGGGAGGTTAACCCAAAAACAACTCGGTTTCAGTTATGAAAAAATAACCGACAACCAAGACCGACTATAAACTGAAAAACCAACTCTCGGTTATTTGACTGTCACATGAGAATTACGTTTTTACGTGTTTTTTTCTGAAACAATGGTGGCAATTACGGTCGAGAAGAGCCCTATATGAGCTGAAATTAGCTCAACTATTAACCCAATTTCCGCTAGTGACTCATTGTGTTAGCTACAAATTATTTTTAATTAACTTCGAGTCTTCGGCAGAGACCACGAGAGTTCGTCCTTAAAGTTCGTTTATATTATTTCCAAGTGTCAACGACTTGACAAAGTTTTTACACACTCAGGAAGAGTTTATTCAATCATTATTTAGTTCATACAACTTAATTTTTTTCTGTTATTTTGGTTTAGAATCTGTTTAATAAAAAAAACGAAAACGTAACCCGACTCTTTTATTAAAAACTGAGTTGTAACCGAAACCGACCCAAAATTCAATAACCTCCCACCTCTAATATCTGTGAAAAAAATACTCATGTTACAAATCACCTTTGAAAAATAATTTGGTATGCTACCATTTAACCCTTTACCCTACGAGGATATCAAAATTTATTTTTTCAAATATCATTTTTTTAAAATTTTTCAAAATAATTCAACCAAACCATATCATGTGACCTCCCTCATTGGAACGAGCTCAACGAGCTCGTTCCAAAGAGGGGTCACATGATATGGTTTTGTTGCATATTTTGGAAAAATAATATTTTTTCAGCTGCTGAATTTGCATATTACGTGGGTGGATGTGGCCATTTCGTTGGGTAAAGGGTTAAAAGAATAAATTGTCATAGAAACTAATGAAATTTTATTTTACAAGTCTGCAGTTGAAATCTATTAAATTGACTAATATTGTGTGAGAAAATCATTCAGTTTTTATAAAGGTTCTTGAGAACCTTGTTTATTTGAAATTTTAATTGTCGAACCTTGTGAAATAAAATAAGCTTGCCTGCAATAACTAAGATTAATGTGGCATTGGTGGCAGGTTGATCAAACCACAAGATAGGATCCAGACAGATTGATGTTCCTCCTGGGATATTGCTGGTTTTTAATCTTATCACCTAGTTCCATGTTAAGGTCCATATATATAGAGTATGCACAAAATCTATTGGTGTTTGGTTCTGGGTGGATGAAACTTGAAAAGTCATAGAAATTGACAAGTTTCAGTTCACAGGCCTAAAGCTTTGTGAGGTACAGTACGTGGAGAGTGTATTATCACTAAATCACCCACAGGGTGGAGTTTCCACCCAAGCAATAATTGCAAATTTGTTGCAAAGCATAACCAGCACAGGCAAAGTTTCAGCCAATGGACCTCCGGGTTAAACCCGGAGGTCCAATTTGGCTGAAACATTGCTTGTGTTTTTTGTCGATATGTACACAATTTGAAAGTTATAGCTTGGGTGACAACTCCACTGCGTGGGTGATTTAGTTACAATCCACTCTCCACTTACTGTATGTGTTTGCCCTTGTCCTCCATGGCCCTCCAAAATAAGGAGAGTGTCCGATGTCCACCAAAAAACTCCTTGATAGACTCATTCTAAAACCTTTGTTTACACAATGAATCTACCATTGGAAACATTTGGTCTTCGAGAATCAGAATAAATTCTCGTAAATGATTATCACTGGGAAAACAATGAGAATCATTTTTAATTCTCATAAAATGATCATTTGATTACCATTATAGATTCAAAAAGTGTTCTTAAGTCCAGGAAAATTCTACTTATTTTTGCTTTCTCGTAATAGGAAAGTATTTTGACCTAACTGGTGTCTATTGCAAGCCTGGAAATAAGCAGACTGCACATGTGATGTGCAAAATGAAGTTCTCATCACTAAATTTACCCTCTCTGAACCTCATTCTGAATCAAGGTCTGATGCCTAAACAGAAAGAGGTACCCAGAGGATAAATTGGCCTACTACTACACTTTGGGGACCTCATTCTGCAAATGACAGATAGCTTATGTCCAGGCATGGTCTAGTGAAGTTTGGGTGCTTATAGACTGCCAAGATACTATAAGTTCCATCAGCAAGACCCACCAAAAGGCTGTATATTAGAACGTGTTCTGCATGTAGATACAAGACAAGAAACTGAACATTGAAACTTGGCCCTTGTGGGTTAAACTTTTATAAATATGCAAATAAGGGTATATCCCTGTGGAAACCTTGGAAAATAAAGCAGTGCTTGTTTACTGTGGTAACCAGGTTCTGTTTTGCTGGTAAAATAGGACCAGGTAACCAGTGCCTTGGGTTGAAGTCCTTTAAATGATTTGCTGTACTTGACTTGATATCCATGTTGCGATCACTATCAGCCATGGTGCAGAAATATGTGACCTTAAGCACCAATGAATAAATAAAGAAAAATAAATAAATAAATAAATAAATAAGGTTATACAGCAGTAATCTCAAATTCTAAATTATTTAAGAATGGAAAATTGATTCTTGCAGTAGGTGTTCTTTTGAATCAAAACTGATTCTTGCAAATCAGGACAAATGTTGAGGCCTGAACACAATGAGTTTGTGGACCATGACCGGCCAGGCCATTTTTCAGACAGCTCACTTCACCAACCATAGCCTCTGAGTTCAATGGTTTAGTCATGAGATTTCTAGCAAAGATTTGGCTGCTTTTAGAGGCAGCCAAAACTTGGCTATCAACAGGCAGCCAAGAGTTGGCAAGAAATCACTGCCAAAGTAATTGACTAATGTATGCAGGATGTCTTGGTTGAATATTGAAGTTCCTATTTGTGAAATCTGAAAGTTTGTGAGTCAGATTTTAGCCATTAACCCATCAGTTCTCAGATTAATATCACATTAATATACATTTACCTTATAGGTATGTATACAGCTGCAGAAGAATTAATAGAGTTTCTACATCACTGTTGGCTGCCTGTACAGGCAGGCAACAATGATGTAAAAGCACTGTCAAAATAAATGCAGCCTACAAGATTTCTTACAGAAGAATACACTTGCGACATCTTTCTCAAAGCCAAAAAAAATTGTTTATTTATTGGAGTTTAACACAATCGACAGCCAGCGTCACCTCATGTCGGCCACTTCTACAGGGTGGAAGCAGTCAGAGTATAGAGAGAGAACCATCAAGCAATGGTGAGCAACTATCAGACTCCCCAACATAGTAACTCCACACAAGCAGGGTTAGCATTGGTTGAAGACAGGTGCACCACCAACATGCATTACGCCTTAGTAGACAGTACCACTGTGCCCCCACGTGGGCAATCAGGATTAAGTGCCTTGCCCAAGGACACAATGCAGTTATGCTGTAACCACTGAGCCACTGAGTGCCAGAGAGCAATGTAAAAGGGGCTGTTTATGGCTGGATGGTGACTTAAGGGGTAAAAGGTTAAGAACATTCTTGAATACCTTCAAGAAAGTCCTATGGTAGAACGTGTCCAATTATAGTGAAGTAACTGCTGAATTCTGGGTGATATTTCTGCTCTGAACCTTATTAACCCTTTACCTAGAATGAAAAGCCAACGACACTTACAAAAAAGATTCTTGAATAACTAATTTTTAGCTCATCTTGACAAAGTCAAGCTGAGCTAATCTAATCGCTTCCCGTCCGTCGTCCGTCAACACCATGTTTTGGTCTTCTCCTCCAAAGCCACTGGGCCAATTCAAGTGAAAGTTTGTGTGAGTGATGGTCCCAAAGGGGCATTTCATTTTTGTTCAACTCAGTATGCTCAGCCCCATAGGGAGGGAGTGGGGGAAAATGCTCCAAAATATTTTTAAAATCTTCTTCTCAAGAACCAGTGTGTACAATGACTTGATATTTTCTATGGAGCTTCCATATGAGGTGTAGAATCAAGTTTGTTCAAACAAAGTTCGTAAAGTAATATTTGGCTTTGTAATAGGAGGAGTAAGATTTTTGGCCCCGCCCAAAATTTCTATTTTCTGAACCGATGGTCCGGTATGAACCAAATTTGGTTTGTGGTAGTATTGGGTCATAAGTACTTGACCCATGCAAAAAAAAAAATTCCTGCATCCCCATGGGAACTCTGGGAGCTAAAAATAGAAATATTTTCAAACGCCCATATTTCCCAAACCCCACGGAACAGAGAGCTTTTATGTGGTATGAAGTATCCTTATGACCAGTAGAACTGAATGGTAAAAAAAAATTGCCATCTGTTATGTTAGGGTGTTCTGTAATGGGCATCGAAAAAATGCTGAGTCAGCATATTTGCAAAAATTTAAAAAAATCTTTTCTCCAGAACCAATCATCAGAATCTTTTGATATTTGGTATACAGCATTCATAGGGGGGTCAGATAAAAGTTTTTTGAAATAAAGCTCATTGGTTCATATTTGGGCTATCTACAGGAGCCTGAAGTTTTAACATAGGGTAATATGGGGAATATTCTTTAAAAATCTTCTTCTTCAGAACCACCAGTCAGAATCTTTTAATATTTGGTATACATCATTATTATGAGGGTCAGATTCTAGATTGTTCAAACCAAGTCCTTAGGTTAATATTTGGGCTTCCTACGGAAGCCTAAATTTTATCTTTGTTCAATATGGAGGGTAATTTAAAAAAATCTTCTTCTTCAGATCCATCAGTCACAGTGCTTTAATATTTGGTATGCAACATCTCTATGGGGGTCAGATTCAAGTTTCTTCAAATCAAATCCCTAGGTATATATTTGGGCTCACTATGGTAGCCCAAATTTTTACTTAGTGCAATATGAGAAAATTTCTTTAAAAATCTTCTTCTTCAGATCCACAAGTCGGAATGCTTTTATATTTGGTATACAACATCTCTAGGGGGGTCAGATTCCAGGTTGTTCAATCCGAGTGCCTAGGTTATTATTTGGGCTCCATATGGGAACATGAAATTTAACTTAGTACAATATGAGGGAATTTCTTCAAAAATCTTCTTCAGATTCACTTGTCAGAATGCTTTCACATTTGGTATACAACATCTCTAGGGGGGTCAGATTCAAGTTTGTTCAAATCGGATCCATAGGTCAATATTTGGGCTCTCTATGGTAGCCCAAATTTGAACTTAGTGCAATTCGAAGAAATTTCTTTACAATTTCTCTTCTTCAGATCCAACAGTTAGAATGCTTTCATATTCGGTACACAACATCTCTAGGGAAGTCAGATTTAACTGTGTTCAAATCAAGAGCCTGGGTTAATATTTGGGCTCTCTATGGGAGCCGGAATTGGCCATTTTGCTGAAGAATTGAAAATTTTGTATTCAGTACCCTCTAGAGGTACTAAGATTAATCCACATAGGTTGTATCAAGGGGCTTCATAGGGGAGCTCTACATTTTACTTATGATCAACTGAAGAAAAGGCATGATGCCCAGATTATTTTTGTCACTCCTGAGGGACTCAAGGATTGACAGTGTAGCTTTTGGAGATGGCTTGCTTAATGTAGACTCATTCTTGGACTCTGTTTAAATTGTGTTCTGTACAAGATGAGCGCTTCAGGCCCTGTGGAGGCCTCTTGTTTCATTTTTTGTTTCAAAAACATAGGTTATGACCCCTCGTTGGAACGAGCTCAACGAGCTCGTTCCAGTGAGGGGTCATAACCTGCGTTTCAGAGACAAAAAGTGAAAAAAATAGTGAAAATTAATTGGTGATCTTTTAGAATAGCGCTTGCCAGGTTTGGCCGTTACGTTAGGTAAAGGGTTAAAGGAGGTTGTTGGTTGCCTACTTGATTTTCAAAAGGAAGGACCAGAGTAGAGATTTTGTATAAGTCATGACATTTAATAAAAGTATCCTGTCATGTCATACAATGTGGCATGAAAATTGCCGACATACTTAAATGTCAGTGATGCACTGTCTTAGACACAGAGCATCCATATTTAGTTCAAGTTAATGTACAGGTTTACTTCATGATCAGCTACCACAGTATTTTGTGCAATGCAAATATATAAATAAATATTTTACCTACTACTGTGTGAACATAACATTTCCATTTCTGTCATGTCACAAAATGAGAAATAAAATGATCAAATATTTGTGATACAATGTCTCATTTTTGCTGCATCCATTTTGAGGTTAAGTTAACCCTCTGCGTATGTCATTAAAACTCCAAAATTAAATTTCAAAAAGCGAATCTCTGCAATTGTGTAATTGAGAATTTAACAATTTTAATCTTGTTTTAACAGAGTTTATTGAGCTCTGTGAAACACGATTCTATTGGTTAAATTCCTAGTTGCATTATGGGAAAAAATTGCAGTCTTGACATTTTTATATTTTGACATGGGTACACATGTAGAGGGTTACTGCATTCCACTTCCACAGTATTTTGCCACCATAAATTTATGAATTGGTGCTTATTTTCTTTGTTAAATTTGTACAGTTTTACTGGCAAAAAGGACCTGTTAAACCAGACCTGGTGTACAGTCCTCTAAAGATGACACCTTTGCTATAAACAAGTGGTTAAACTTGACTTCTAACTTGTGTTGCAGTTGTATTGCTAAACATCCTCAAAGTGACCTTAAATACCAGGGAATAAATAAATAATTATATTTATCAGGGCTTATACTTCAACGAGAATCCAAGAATCGATTCGCGCACAGATTTGCACAACAAATACAGTGAGAATCCATGTAGATTCTCGCTGCACTTCTGTGGAGATTCGCGTGAAAAGAATTGAGTCAATTTTTACCCTTTACCTAACCTAGCAGCAGCAAATTAACCAATAAAAGGCTAATATGACCTGAAATATGTTGACACTTCATCAATAAAATTGTAACAATATGGTTGTCATTGGAACCGGCTCAATGACATCCATATTTCTAAGGTTTTATTGGTAAAATTGTTTATTTTTTAAAAAATTGTCAAATTCAGTTTATGTTTTAAAAATTAAAAACTGTGTTGGGTAAAGGGTTAACATGTGTTATCAGTATACACCAGGGGTTCAACCATGGTGGCCTCATGGGATCCTCATATCAGGTACGGATTCTCGCAACCATTTTCACGAGAATCCAAATGGATTCTCCCAAATTTAGATGAAATATAAGTCCAGTTTATGAATTAAATCTTTAAGTAATACTTTTTTAACATAACATTTACAATATTATTTGACAGTTCATACATCTAACACGTCCGCAGAGTTCTAGGATCAAAAATTGAAAAAAATACCGAATTTCAGTGACATTTGTTTGTGAATGACACCGCACAGGTTTTGTTGATTTGTTATGTGAGGGGTCAGTCATAGCTTTTGGACAAGATTATCAAGTCATGAAGAAACAAGTTTGGAAAAGTCAATGAATTCTATCTTTAAAAATGTGTATAAACCCTGCAATCCCATCAAAAATAACCTATCACTTTTGTGTTGAAGGTTTAATAAATGGTTTAGTGTTTGAAAATTATATTCAGTAAACAGGGTATATAAATATATAAATAACTGGTCAATTTTGTGTTGAAGGCTTAATAAATGGTTTAGTGTTTGAAAATGATTTGCAGTTAATGTGGTTATTTGTTGAGGAAATATTCAATTAACCCTCTACCTAACACAAAAGGCAGACAACACTTGCAAACAAAATTCTTGAAAAACTAATTTTTTTTTCATTTTTCCGTCAAAAACATAGCTTATGACCCCACATTGGAACGAGCTCATTGATCCCATTCCAAAGAGGAGTTATAAGCTATGTTTTTGAGACAAAAAATTAAAATATAATGAAAATTGAATGACGATTTCCGTGAATAACACTGGTCAGTTTTGGCCATTACATTGGATAAAGGGTTAAGTGGGTTCTACTGTATTTATTTATATATTTATTTTTTTGGTATTTAAGGTCACATATTTCAGCACGAAATGGCTAATTGTGAGTGCAACATGGATATGAAATCAAGTTTATCCAATCATTTATACCCAAGATACCCATATTAGAGGACTTCCACCTAAATATTGGTTACTGTGTCCTATTGTAACAGTAAAACAAAACTTGTTTACCACAGTAAACAAGCATTACATTTCACTTCCAGGGGTTTCCAGGGTGGAGTGGGGGATCCACTGTATTGACTACCAACTGTATGTCACAAAGTGTTCTTAACTGAACATTCCACAAAATACCATACAAATTGTTGGATATATAAAAAAAGGACTTAGCAACAGACCACGTCTCAGGTGAACCATGGTGTACATGTGGGTGTATACTGGGAAGCGATTGTGTGTGTGTGGGTGAGTGAAAGGGTGTGTGTGTGAGGGTTTAGGCATGTGTAAGGGGCACCTGGTGTATGGGTGTGACAGGGTGTATGTGTGTACATGTGCTTTCTCTATCTCGTGGGTTCAGTTCACTACTTACAAGCTCAGAAGTTTTAATTCTTTTGTTATGTCAATATGTGTTTTTATTTTATACTAGTTTTTCAAGCCATACCATTTTGTATCGCATTTGGTTGTGCAATAAAGTATTATTATTATTATTAGCTCACCTGACTGAAAGTCAGGGTGAGCTATTCTAATCACTTTTCGTCTGTCGTCCGGCGTCCGGCGTGAAGGTGGTGTTTGGGCCTTTTTCTCCCAAACCACTGGCCACATATTAATGAAATTTCATGTGAGTAGGGGTTATATAAGGGCATTTTGATTTTTTGTCAAATTAGGTTTCAGCTCATATTGAGCAGAGGGATGGGGCAAAAATGCGCCAATTCTTAAAAAATCTTCTTCTCAAGAACCAGCAATAGCAGAGACTTGATATTTGGTATGCAGCTTCCTTTTGAGGTGTAGACTCAAGTTTGTTCAAGAGAAGTTTGTCGGGCATTATTTGCCGTCGTTACGGGAGGGGCAAAAGTTTTGGCCACGCCTAAAATTTCTATTTTCAGAACCGTCAGGTCGATTTGAACCAAATTTGACATGAGATGATAATGGGTCATAAGTAGTTGATTGATACAAAAAAAATTTTCTCATTGCCCCTTGGGAACCTCGGGAGCTAAAAATAGGAAAAACCTTAAAACTGCCATATCTCCAAAACTACACGGCACAGAGAATTCTTATTTTGTATAAAGCTTACTTTTATCCAGTAGAATAGAATGGTTAAAAAAAATCCCTATCGGTTTGATAACAAGGTACTTTTTTCAGGACTTTGAAAAAGTGCTGAGTCAGCACTTTTTAACACTGTAGGCAATGGGAAAAAGATTAAAAAATCTTCTTCTCCAGATCCAGTAGGCAGAATCTTTTGATATTTGGTATGCAACATTGTAGGGTGGATCTGATTCAAGTTTGTTCAAATCGGCCCCCTGGGTTCATATTTGGGCTCACTATAGAAGCCCGAATTCGAACTTAGTGCATTTCAGGCAAATTTCTTAAAAAATCTTCTTCTCCAGATCCAGCAGGCAGAATCTTTTGATATTCGGCATGCAATATTGTGGGGTGGATCTGATTCAAGTTTGTTCAAATCGGCCCCCTGGGTTTATATTTGGGCTCAGTATAGAAGCTCGAATTCGAACTTAGTGCATTTCAGGCAAATTTCTTCAAAAATCTTCTTCTCCAGATCCAGCAGGCAAAATCTTTTGATATTTGGTATGCAACATTGTGGGGTGGATCTGATTCAAGTTTGTTCAAACCGGCCCCCTGGGTTTATATTTGGGCTCAGTATAGAAGCTCGAATTCGAACTTAGTGCATTTCAGGCAAATTTCTTCAAAAATCTTCTTCTCCAGATCCAGCAGGCAGAATCTTTTGATATTTGGTTTGCAACATTGTGGGGTGGATCTGATTCAAATTTGTTCAAATCGGCCCCCTGGATTCATATTTGGCTCACTATAGAAGCCCGAATTCGAAC
Source organism: Pictodentalium vernedei (assembly GCA_031216915.1). Classification (NCBI taxonomy): domain Eukaryota; kingdom Metazoa; phylum Mollusca; class Scaphopoda; order Dentaliida; family Dentaliidae; genus Pictodentalium; species Pictodentalium vernedei. Next base: position 86,563,153 of record CM062291.1, read on the forward strand.
ATAGTGCATTTCAGGCAAATTTCTTAAAAAATCTTCTTCTCCAGATCCAGCAGGCAAAATCTTTTGATATTTGGTATGCAACATTGAGGGGTGGATCTGATTCAAGTTTGTTCAAAATGGCCCCCTGGATTCATATTTGGGCTCACTATAGAAGCTCGAATTCAGACTTAGTGCATTTCAGGCAAATTTCTTAAAAAATCTTCTTCTCCAGATTCAGCAGGCAGAATCTTTTGATATTTGGTGTGCAACATTGTGGAGGGGATCTGATTCAAGTTTGTTCAAATCGGCTCCCTAGGTTCATATTTGGGCTCACTATAGAAGCTTGAATTCGAACTTTGTGCATTTCAGGCAAATTTCTTTGAAAATCTTCTTCTCAAGATCCAGCAAGCAGAATCTTTTGACATTGGGTATGCACCATGCTTAGGGGGGTGAGATTCAAGTTTGTTCAAGCCAAGTCTCTAGGTCCATATTTGGACTCACTGTAGGAGCTTGAATTATAACTTAGTTCAAAATGAGGAATTTTCTTTAAAAATCTTCTTCTTCAGATCCAGCAGTCGGAATGTTTTGATATTTGGTGTGCAGCATCCTTAGGGGGGTGAGGTTCAAGTTTGTTAAAGCCAAGTCCCTGTGGGAGCCTGAATTATAATTTAGTCCAATATGAGGAATATTCTTTAAAAATCTTCTTTTTTTTTTAGATCCACTGGTCAGAATCTTTGGATATTTGGTATAAGCTTTTCTTAGGAGGAGCAGATGCAACTTGTTGAAATCAATTCTCTGGGTTGATATTTAGGCTACCATGTCAGGTGAGCGCCCTCAGGCCCCTTGGGGCCTCTTGTTATTATTATTATTATTATTATTATTATTATAAAACATCTTGAGCTTCACCTAACTCTTTGAACCCGAGAGGCCGCTTTTCCAGCCCGGGAACATTTTACGTCATAATTTCATAAAGTAGGATAGCTGCTGAGTGGATATATGGAGTAGACCAATTAATATTTTCAACGTTCAGCTCCACGGCTGCACATTGAAAATATTAATTGGTCTACTACCCCCAAATAAGGAATATGGACTCTTCCAATTCCTGCGATTGGACTGACCTGGAAGATACCTCAAGGGTTCAAAGGGTTAACATTTGTCTTTCTGCAGGAATAATTGAAAGAGATATAACAGTCATCAGTCGCAGGTGACAAAGTGCCTTTAATTCAAAATTAATTATCACAAAATGCTTTCCAAGTCATTTGATTTACAAAAACTTTGTATTACAAGTAAATCTGAGACTCAGCTTCACTTGATTTGACATATCTTTCTGTAAACCCAGTAGTTATGGAAAGAGATCTCAGACCCAATTTAGTTAATTGCATTATGAAAGCTTTTCAGTGTCAGTCTGATCATGTCTTAGATGTTAAGTTGTTAATAAGTAAGTTGGGTCTTCCACAATTTTTTTTTAACACACTCCTCATTGCATTTTTCATCAGCTCAATTGGATATATTGTAACAAATCCTTAATGCTAAGATATTAAAATTTTCATCAAGATTTTTTATACACTTTTTGGTCAGATTTTATCACGCAGTCTCCTGTAACCCATATATTGCTAACTCTGGCAGACAGATTTTGTGACCTTTAGAACACACATTCATATTTAACCCTTTATCTAACATGAAAAGCAGACGACACTTGCAAACAAAATTATTGAATAACTTTGTTTTTCATTTTTTGTGTAAAAAATATAGCTGATGACCCTCAATTGGAATGAGCTCAATGCTGGTAAAGGGTTAAAGATGTCACCAAGACAATTGTTGCATTTTTTTCTGGCAGTGATTTCTAGTCTCATATCAGCTGCCTGAACAACTGACCAATACTAGACTGAAAATTGTTGTTTAGCCTGAGCTGTGTTATAAATCTACAGCTCTGTGATCGCAAACTTAGTCTCATGATCTGATCTTAACACCCTTGTACCAGAGTGATGAGATTTTTGTAATAAAAAATTGTGTGAACGATTCAAGAAAAACGAACAAAATGACATCTGATTCAGGGGGTTAACTCTTCCCCCAACACGTGATATCAAAATTTTGTGATTTTAATTATTTTTTCTCAAATTTTTTATAGCATTTCAACAAAACCATATCATGTAACACCCCTCATGTGAATGAGCACATCGAGTTCATTCCAATGTGGGGGGGGGGGGGGGGGGGGTTACAATATATGTTTTAAAATTTATTGAAAAATAATCTTTTTTTTTCAACTGCTCAACTGCTATATTTTGCAGATGGATGCAACCGATTTGATAAGTTTGTTTGTTTATTGGAGTACAGAGACACTTTCAACAGCCAGGTTCTCATTTTACTGGACCTTCTACAGGGTGGAGGCAGCCAGAGTAACCAGGGAGAACTGCTGATTCAGGCATGGCATTTTCAGGAGAGCGATTTATTTTGCTCGCCTACTGCTCACCTTAAAAAAATTGAGGAGGGTGAAAACTAGCCCTCCTGGCTTTAGAAAATAATGATTACCATAACTGCCTATTCCAAAAACCCACATCTTTTCAGATCTCTGCTATGTTAGTGGTCTCAGTAAGATGGCCACACTACCCCTCCCACACCTCCAGGCCTTGCGGAGGCCTGGAGGAGTGGGAGGGGCAGTATAGCCGTCTCACAGAGACTACCTTATTAGCAGCACCAAATAAAATGTATAAAGCCCATAATGCAGAATTCATCAATAGTAAAACCTCATTTTGCCACGTTTAGCTTTTGTAAGCTTAAGGAGAGCTAATCGCTCTCCTAGGCCATGCGAGGGGAGTGATTTTTAGCCCTCCTGCTTTTTTTATGCCCCCCGACTTGGGTCGGGTGGCATATAGTGATTGAAGTGTGTGTGTGTCTGTGTGTCCGAACCAATAACTCGAAAGGGCCACAGTCATCAAACTGCACACAATTATAAAGGACCATGGGAGGATGTGTCACACACCGTAGCCGGGTTCGTACCTTCAAGGTCAAGGTCACATTTCGAGGTCACACTAAAAATCGGTCAATATTCGTGATTCAGCCATAACTCGGAAACGAATCATAGTACAATTGTTAAACTTTTTACAAATGTTAAGGACAGTCAGAAGGTGTGTCGCGTACAATAGTTTCCGCTGCATCTGCAAGATGAAGGTCACAAGGTGGGGGGGGGGCATGTGTTACCTTAGTAACATTCTTCTTGTTTAAGAATGCCAGGCCTGCCGATTAGTGGTGAACAACTGTCTGACTCCACAACCTACTAACACTGCACAAGCGGCATTAGCACCGGCTGAAGGCAAGTGCACCATCAGCATGCAGTACACCAAAGCAGGCCTGTTCATTTTAGGTGAATGGCCATTAGGGTCGCGTGGAGGTTACCTAAAATGAAAAACACACGTCACACCAAATTGTCACAGGGTCATGCAAAATGTTTGCCAAGTTGAATGCTCTAGTATGAATGAATGGTGGAATGATGTTGAGCATCAACCAATCATCAGCTGCATAGGTGTTTGCATCTGCCTAAAGTATAGCTGCACTGTTGGCCAATTATTGGTCAACAGAGCAGCTACACTTCAGGCAGATGCAAAGCCCTGTGCTGATGATTGGTTGATGCTCAACCTCATTTTAAACTGTTGATCATCTTAAGATGTAGCATGCATGTACATCCAAAAACAGGAAATGTCAATAATTTATGTTTCTGCCACAAATATTGATTATGGATGCCAACCTCTTCTGCAGCATGCTAGCCCATGCCATGATTAAGCTATACTTGCAACTAAGTTGTATCTGAATTGCTGCAATACAGCCTTATTATTGTCCCCAAGGATTCATTGCCTATAGGAGCAAAAACTTGACTATGATACAGTTCATATGTCAGCATAGTTGGGATATATATACATTTGGGTTACCTGAAACAAGTACAGGGGAACAAATAAGTTACCAAAGTTCAGACCAGGTGAAGGATAAATGGGTTATGCAAAATTTTGAAAACAGCAGGCCTGCCTTAGTGCCACCATGTCCCCACACAGGCAATCAGGATTTAGTGTCTTGCTCCCAAGGACACAATGCAGGTACTGCTGATTAGGATTGGACCATCAACCTTTTAGTTTAAAGTCCAATGCTCTAACCACTGAACAGCCACATTCCTGATTTGATAGGTAGAGGGTAAATCTAACAGTAAACAAGCTATTAATTCAAAATGGAATATGTTTTTATTTAGGCCACACAAAGTAGATCTTCTGTTTCTCAGGCCATTATTTGTGAAATTGCATGCGGGCGAGCGGTTTTTAGCTCACCTGACTGAAAGTCAGGGTGAGCTATTCTGATCACTTTTCGTCCGTCGTCCATCGTCCGTCGTGAAGGTGGTGTTTGGGCTTTTTCTCCCAAACCACTGGCTGCATATTAATGAAATTTCATGTGAGAAGGGGTTATGTATGCAGACTTTGATTTTTTGTCAAATTAGGTTTCGGCTCACATTGAGCAGAGGGATGGGGCAAAAATGCTCCAATTCTTAAAAAATCTTCTTCTCAAGAACCAGCAATAGCAGAGACTTGATATTTGGTATGCAGCTTCCTTTTGAGGTGTAGACTCAAGTTTGTTCAAGAGAAGTTGGAGGGGCTATATTTGACGATGTTAAAGGAGGGGCAAAAATTTTGGCCCCGCCCCAAATTTCTATTTTCCAAACCACGAGGCCGATTTGAACCAAATTTACATGAGTGCTCATTGGGTCATAAGTACCTAATTTATGCCGAATTTTTTTTTCCCATAGCCCTATGGGAACCACAGGAGCTAAAAATAGAAAAAAATGAAAACGCCCATATCTCCAAAACTACACGGCACTGAGAATTCTTATTTGTTGTGAAGCTTCCTTAGGACCAACAGAATGGAATGATAAAAAAAAATTGCCATCGGTTTTATGATGGGGTACTTTTTGGGGACTTTTGAAAAAGTGCTGAGTCAGCATTTTTTAACACTGTGGGTAATGGGAAAAACATAAGACTACTTTTCTCCGAAACCACTGCTCCAAAAGCTTTAAAATTTCACATATAACATCTTTGGAAGATTGTTTCACATGTTTATTGAAATCAATTGTTGGGCTCTCTATGGGAGCCCAAATGTTTAAATTAGTGCAGTATGAGGAGTATTTTTGAAAAATCTTCTTCAGATCCAGCAATAAGAATGTTTTGATATTTGGTATGCAGCATCCTTAGGGGGGTGAGATTCAAGTTTGTTGAAGCCAAATCCCTGGGTTCATATATAGGCTGAAAATTTGGGGTCCCGTTGCGGACTTCGAAATTTTGGACCAAAATTGGAAAAAAATTTTTTTGGGTTTTTTCTGCGTTTCGGTCAATTTTAAGACAAAAAAAAAAATGTTTTTTTCCCCTGAAAATTTGGGGTCCGGGTGGGACTTGGAAAATTTTGGACCAAAATCCGAAAAAAAATTTGTTTGTTTTTTATGCATTTCTGTCAATTTTAAGACAAAAAATAAAAAAATTTTCCCCCCCGAAAATTTGGGGTCCAGGTGGGACTTAGAAAATTTTGGACCAAAATCCGGAAATTTTTTTTTTTTGTTTTTTATGCATTTCTGTCAATTTTAAGACAAAAAAAAAAAAAAATTTTTTTACCCTGAAAATTTGGGGTCTGGTGGGACTTAGAAAATTTTGGACCAAAATCCGTAATTTTTTTTTTTGTGTTTTTTATGCGTTTCTGTCAATTCTAAGACAAAAAGAAATTTTTTTTTTTACACCGAAAATTTTGGGTTCGGGTGGGACTTCGAAAATTTTGGACCAAAATCCGGAAATTTTTGTTTTTGTTTTTTATGCATTTCGGTCAGTTTTAAGACAAAAAAAATTTTTTTTTTACCCTGAATATTTGGGGTCCGGGTGGGACTTCGAAAATTTCGGACCAAAATCCATAATTTTTTTGTTTTTTGTTTTTATGCGTTTCTGTCAATTTTAAGACAAAAAAAAACATTTTTTTTTTACACCAAAAATTTGGGGTCCGGGGGGACTTAGAAAATTTTGGACCAAAATCCGAAAAAAATTTTTTTGGTTTTTTATGCATTTCTGTCAATTTTAAGACAAAAAAAAAAAAAAAAATTTTTCCCCCCGAAAATTTGGTGTCCGGGTGGGACCAAAATCCGGAAATTAGTTTTAGCGATTTTTATGCGTTTTAAGAAGAAGAAAAAAATTTAGGCTGAAAGTATTTTGTTTGGGAAAAAAATCTGTTTTTTATGTGTTTATCTCAATTTTGGGACGTTAAAGTGCAGGAACTGAAAATAGAAGGAAAATCCTGTGTATTGTGTGGGCACAATCGCTTCATCTAGTTGGTATATGCTTTTCTTAGGAGGGGCATATGCAGCTTATTCAAGTCAAGTCCCTGGTTTGATATTTAGACTACCATGTCAGGTGAGCGCCCTCAGGCCCCCTGGGGCCTCTTGTTTATTTTATTTTTTATTTCAGTAATTACTTTTTTGCCATCAAAAGTTCATGTTCTTGGTTCAAGTTTTAGGCCTCATAATCTACAGAATAGCATGGGTGGTGGTGTATTTCATCCCTTGAGTGCAAGAAGACTTTGCAATGCTAAAGTATTGCAAAGCCTTCTTGTACTCAAGGGACAAATTCATCAATTTTTTTAACTTGGGTAAAATATCAGACATAAACCATTTAATTTTTATTTTTTTTAAGTTTAAATTGGTTATAAAAAGAGAGCATGCGGCAGCCAAAATGACCATGCGGGAGGGCCTGAGAAACAGATTTTTTTATTTTTTTAGGCCTTATAGCTCAACTTTGACGTAGTCAAATATGATGTTATGTCACAGCCCGTCGTCCATCTGTCCGTCCATCAACAACTCAATACGGCTCAGACTAGAGGCTGTTTTTATGAACTGATCTTTACGAAACTTCTTGGGTAACTTTGTTATCACTGTTGGACGAGAATGGGTGTTTTTGGGTGCAGTCCAAAATTCAAGATGGCTACCAGCAGCCATTTTGTGCCGAAATTAGGTGCAAGATATTTCTCCTTTTTTTTGTACAGAATTTCTACATTTATTGATGACTTTTCCTTTGGAAGGAGGTGATGTCAGTTTATTTTTAGCTCAACTTTGACATAGTCAAATTTGAGGTTTTGTTATGGCCTGTTGTCTGTCTGTCCATCTGAACGACTGTCCATCCATTAACACGGCTCTGGCAACAGGCCGTATTTATCAACCAAACTTTATGAAACTTCTTGGGTACCTTTGTTATCACCGTGGGACGAGAATGGGTGTTTTTGGGTGCGGTCCAAAATTCAAGATGGCCTCCAGTGGCTATTTTGTACCGAGATTAGGTGCAATCAGTTTTTTTGTACAAACTTCTATATGAATGTTCTGAGTTGAATAAATTTTTGTATGATGTGCATATTCAAATTTGTTGAAGCCAAGTTCCTGTGTTAATATTTGGTGTTGTTTGGGGAGGGTAAACATTATTAGCACAACCCGATTTTCTATTTTCAATGAAAAAAATAAAACCTTCTCACCCGTGGGAACCCTATGAGCTAAAGATAAAAAATTCAAATACCTATATTTTAAGAAGGACTGAACAAATATTTATTACTTAGTATGAATCAACCTTAGAAAGGTTTCCATCAGACAAGCTAAAACAGTTGCTAAACATTTGGCTTATCGTGCACCATACAAGGATTTCTTTTCTAGTTTAGCATCTAACTATCGCCCACCTTTACAATACTTTACCTGTACATTTATTACAGGCTACGGTCAGTATTTATGTACAGAACTTTACAATACTTTACATGTACCATTGTTATCAGGTCATTACCTAGATGTGTGTCATTGCTGTGTCACATACTATACATGTACAGGTCTTACACAAGTTGAGCTACAGTGTCATTGACACTTTCATTTTTAGCTCAACTTGACAAAGTCAAGATAAGCTATTGCCATCACACGTACGGAAGTCTGCCAATGTTCTTATTCGATCGTCACAAAATTTCATAGGCAGGTTTGAGGTCATGTCTAGTTGAGAACGTCCCCTTTTGGTCACGATCTGTCAACCGTGATGGCTGCTCGAGCCCAAAACCTGAAAACCTTTAGCACAGTCAGCAGGTTGTATTTATGAAGGGATTTCATTGTAACTTGGTAGGATGCCTCTGTATAATATCTAGATGAGAACGTCCTCTTTTGGTCATGATTGTCAACTGTGACGGCTGCCCAAGCCCGAAACCCAAAAACTTTTAGCACAGTCTGCATATTTAATATGGAGGGATTTCATTGCAACTTGGTAGGATGACTCCTTATGATGTCTAGATGAGAACTTCCCCATTTGGTCGTGATCTGTCGGTCATGATGCCTGCCCAAGCCCAAAAACTTTAGCACAGTCTGCAGGTTATATTTATAGAGGGATTTTATTGTGTCTTGGTAGGTTGACTCCATATAATGTCTATATGAGAACGTCTCCTTTTTGTCGTGATTGGTCAACTGTAACGTCTACAGGGGCCGAAGCCCAAAAACCTTTAGCACAGTCTATAGGTCATATTTATGAAGGGAAGATAATGTCTGGATGAGAACATCCCTTTATTGTCACGATCATTCAGCTGTGACAGCTGCCCAAGCCCAAAACCCGAAAACCTTTATCACATATTTATGGAAGGATTTCATTGTAACTTGGTAGGTTGATTCCATATAATGTCTAGATGAGGATGTCCCCATTTGGTCGCGATAGGTCAGCTGTGATGGCTACAGGGGCCCGAAGCCTGAAAACCTTTAGCACGGTCTACAGGTCATATTTATGAAGAGATTTCATTGTAACTTGGTAGGATGATTCCAGATAATGCCTAGATGAGAACGTCCCCTTTTGTTCTCAATCATTCAACCATGACGGCTACCCGAGCCCAAAACCCGAAAAGCTTTAGCACAGACTACAGGTCATATTTATGAAGGGATTTCATTGTAACTTGGTAGGATGACTCAGTATAATGTCTAGATGAGGGTGTCCCCTTTTGGTTGCGATCGTTCAGCCTTGATGGCTACACAGGCCCAAAGCCCAAAAACCTTTAGCACAGTCTACAGGCTGTATTTATGAAGGGATTTCCTTGTAACTTGATAGGATGACTCGTTTTGGAATAATTTCACTGTAAATTGGTAATTTTCATTGATATACATAATTGTGAGGGACACATACATTAACTGTAAGGGCCACATTAATCCACCCCTCAGTTCTTTTGTACAGTCTACACCTCATATTATTTAACATAGCATACAGGGAACAGAAATTAACATATTCCCAATTATCACAATTCTTGTCTTATTATTTCATAATCCTTTCATAAACATTGAGCATTATCCTTTTCATCAAACATAACACACTGACAACTTAAGCTACAGTGTCATTGACACTTTCATTTAGTAAATACCAAAAAGGAAACCTCTTCTATTTTTAATTAATAGCTTATCAGTAGTTGAAATGGAAGTATCATTGTTAAAAGCTTGTGGATCACTGTCAAATCTGTAGGCACAAATATTAACCCTTTACCCATTGCAGACGATTTTAAAATTTATTATTTTAAATATCATTTTTTAAATTTTAAAAAAAAATTTCAACAAAATCATATCATGTGACCCCCCTTTGGAACGAGCTCGATGAGCTCGTTCCAAAGAGGGGTCACATGATATGGTTTTGTTGAAATTTTTCGAAAAATAATATTTTTTCAACTGCTGAATTTGCATATTACGCAGGTGGATACGGGCGATTCGTTGGGTAAAGGGTTAAGTTCTTGACTTGTAGTTCATAATAAATATAAAATGAATACAATTTTTCTCAATATTTTCAGGTGTCAGCACTAATATATGTTCAGAGTATGTCACTCATGATGAAATCGCTGATGCAATTTTTAAAAAATCTCTGCCCAAAGCTGGAAAACATGCCGGTAAATATACCACCGACCACGGGGTACCTGACCTGTCAATGTGTATGTTGAGCTGTTGCACAGATGTCAAGTGCAATGTTTTGATCTACCACAACAGAACCTGCTTTTTACTTGCTTGTGATATTGAAAATCCAGCTGGCTGTAAACCTTCTCTTAACTCTGATCCCAAATATAGTGAAACAGTTATGATGGTTATAAGAAGCGTAGGTAAGTCTATTAATTATTGTTTGATAAAACATTGAGCAGGGATTCTGTTATGGAGGCAGAAGGTACTCTTTAGTAGTCTCATTGCCTTAACTAACTTTTTCCTTATTACATAGTTACCTCTTACAACAAGACAGGATTTGAATTTAGTAGTGGCTATTGTTTTTTGGGGCGACACAGAGAAATTGCACATTAACTGGTAGAGTGCTGGAAGCCTATATTTGGGCTTTATTCTGAAACGCAGGTACCACAGCTTGAAGGCTCATATTCAGTGGATGTGCTTTGTATTATCTTTGAAGTGACATTATTTAGTCTGTAAGGGTTTGCCTTGTTACAATTTATGGGAGAGTGCCAGCTGGCACTCTCCCATAAATTGTAACAAGGCAATGACATGTGTACAAGATTTGATGGCCAAAAATAATTCAGCGCGCTACCAGTTAATATGCCTTCCCAAAGGCAATGTTTTGCTGATCCAAAGCATTGCATGTGGGAAGATGTATTAATACCTAGTGGTTCTGCAAGAGAAAGCTCAAGATTTGCTGATATGGTAGCCACTGAAGTATACAGAGAGATGATTTTATTCTGTGAGAGCAGCTAACTCAGAAACAAACTCTCAAGAAAGATGAGGCCCTCTGTTGATGCACAGTTTAAACATGCCCCCACATGTGAGAAAACGGAGTTATCCTGGGTGCATTCCATAATAGTACTCTCTTTTGTGAGGCATGGTAATGAAGATGCTCAGGGTGCAGTGGCTCTGTAGGTAGAGGTGCAGGCTGCAAGCCGAGAGGCCCTCAATTCGAATCCCATCTGCGACAACCGCATTGTGTCCTTGGGCAAAATACTTCACCCCCATTGCCCACGTGGGGGTGGGGGGGGGGGAGCACAGTGGCATTGTGCACTAAGGTCGATGGTGCACTTGTCCTCAAACAATGCTAACCCTGCTTGTGTTGAGTTAGAATGTTGGGCAGCTGACAGTTGCTCGCCACTGCTCGGTGGTTCTCTCTGGGTACTCGGGCTTCCTCCAATGGTCAAACTGTCGTGGTCATGATTAGCCATTGTGCAGAAATATGTGACCTTAAACACCAATGAATAAATAAATAATATGGAGATGCTCTTGTGTGTTCATCTCCAAAACAGCCTCATTGTTTTTGACATGGTGGAAACACTGACTGAGTGAACATTTTGGGTTAACATGATTAAAAGTGTTGCTAAAAATGAATTGGTTTCAACAGATGAAATCTCAGAATACAGAACCAGTTGGAATGTGTTGTAGGATATGCTCATGTGTTTATTCTGGATTAAAATTGTCTGGTCAAACTCTCAAGCCACCAGGCAAATTCTTAACCCTTTACCAACATGAAAAGCAGATGACACTTGCAAACAAAATTACTCAATAACTATTTTTTTTCATTTTTTGTTGTCAAAAACATAGCTTATGACCCCTCATTAGAACGTGCTCAATGAGCTTGTTCCAAGGAATGGTCATAAGCTATGTTTTTGATGCAAAAATGAAAAAATAATGAAAATGGCAATTTTTGTGAATAACACTGGCCGGTTTTGGCCATTACGTTGTGTAATGGGTTAAAAGATTCTGGCACTGTTAAGGCCTGGAACACCAGTTTACCTCTTAACCCTTTGAACTCGGTCCAAGGCATAATTTCGTCTCATTTTAAGCTTAACTTGACAAAGTCAAGATAAGCTATTGCCATCATGTATGCGGAAGTCTGTTAGTCTCTGAGTCTGTTCACATTTTCCTTTAGCACAGGCTACAACCGGTAGTTCTTGTCTGATTGTCACAAAATTTCATAATGCAGGTTTGGGGCTATGTCTAGATAAGAACGTCCCCTTTTGGTTGCGATCGGTCAACCGGTGTGGCTACCCGAGCCCAAAACCCCGAAACCATTAGCACAGTCTACAGGTCGTATTTACGAAGGGATTTCATTGTAATTTGGTAGGATGCCTCTGTATAATGTCTAGATGAGAACGATCCCTTTTGGTCATGATCTGTCAACCGTGATGGCTGCCCAAGCTCGAAACACAAAAACTTTTAGCACAGTCTGCAGGTCATATTTAATATGGAGGGATTCATTGTAACTTGGTAGGATGACTCTGCATGATGTCTACATGAGAACTTCCCATTTGGTCGCGATCTGTCAACCGTGACGACTGGGTGGTGCTTCCATGGTGTGGCCCAAAAAATTGAGCTGTAAGCTAGAAGCGATTAATCTTTACTCCTCAGTATTAAAGCCAGGCAATTAATTATCACTGATACCAATGCATACCTAGTGTGGTAGCACAATGGCTCATTGGTTAGGCCTCATAAAGTAGATCTTCTGTTTCTCAGTCCATTTTTTGTAAATTTGCATGTGGTTTCGCACTTTATTTTATTTTTGTCATTATTTCTTTGCCATCAAAAGTTTATGTTCTTGGTTTGTTTTATGTTTTAGGCCTCATAATCTACAAAATAGCATAGTTGGTGAGTGCAAGAAGGCTTTGAAATGCTGTTGCACTCACTGAACAAATTTATCAATTTTATTAACATGGGTAAAATATCGGACATAAACCATTTAATTTTTATGTTTTTAAGTTTGCATTGGTTATAAAAAGAGAGCATACAGTATCCAAAAGAGGGGGCATGGTGGCTCAGTTGGTAGAGGTGCAGGCTGCAAACCGAGAGATCCTCGGTTTGAGTTTCACCTGCGGCAACCAAGTTGTGTCCTTGGGCAAGACACTTCACCCCCATTGCCCCTGTGGGGGCACAGTGAGATTGTGTGCTAAGGCCAACTGCACATCGATGGTGCACTTGTCTTCAATCAATGCTAACCCTGCTTATGTGGAGTTAGTATGTTGGGGAGCCTTCCAGTTTCTCACTGTTGCTTGCCTGTGGTTCTCTCCAGGTACTCTGGCTTCCGTAAACTGTCAAGACATGAGTGACCCTGTCTGTCAAAAGTGTTGTTAAATCCCAATAAATAAATAAATAAATAAATAAATTAATAAATAAATAAATAAATAGTAGCCAAAAGAACCATTTGGGAGGGCCTGAGAAACAGATTTTTAACTTTTTAGGCCTTAATCTTTAATCAATTGTTGCTTATAGAAATGTGCAACCAATAACACCAGTACATCCAGGACAGCACAGCCAAAGGTACCCATTCTTCCACTGTCATGTGGATTCATTGAAGGTAGTATGTTTGTAAATTGCCACACTGTTTATCTATAGAGCGTATAGGTACTTCTAAGGTCAAGATTAAGAAGGCCTTTAAATTGCACCAAACTCTCAATGGTAACCAACATAAAGGGCTTATATTTTGTAACCCATTGGCAGGTTATGCTAAGCATGGGGGTAACCAGGTCTGGCATTCTTTAGCAGTGCAGGAGTGCTGCATGCCTACTGCATGCCTAGAAAAAATTGAGGAGGGCAGTTTTTTGCACCCCTTGATTTTCTGGAAATGCCAGACCTGTTTGGGACTGCCTTTAAAATCTATTATCATTTCGTCCCCTGAGTTCCAATGTGTTCTAAGTGCCTACTGGCACATAGAACATATTGGGACTCCGGGGACAATTTGTCAATGTTGCATTGATTCGCAATAATTCATGACCCATTCTGTGACGCATTTCGAGTGTAGGAGGCAGTCACATAAGAATTGAAAGCAACATTTTGAATAATTAGATGTGTGTGCCAATTTTTAGCTCAACTTTGGCAAAGCCAAATTTGAGCTTTTGTCATGGTCCGTCGTCTGTCTGTCCGTCTGTCCGTACGTCAACAATTGGATACGGCTCGGGCTAGAGGCCGTATTTATGAACCGATCTTTACGAAACTTCTTGGGTACCTTTGTTATGACCGTGGGATCAGAACAAGTGTTTTTGGGTGCGGTCCGAAATTCAAGATGGCTGCCAGCCGCCATTTTGTACCGACGATGCAGAAATCTGTTTTTTGTACAGAACTTCCATATGAAAGCTCTGATTTGAATAATTTTTTGTATGAATGTTTAGTACCATGGGATACATCACATATAATACGTTTTTTTTTCTCGTGCGTAAATTGTGCAAATTAGACTAATTTTGATGTTTTTTGGTGTTACTTTCAGCACTGTAAGTGCAAATGCCAATATGGCTCGGGCTAGAGGCCGTATTTATGAACCGATCTTTACAAAACTTCTTGGGTACCTTTGGTATCACCGTGGGATGAGAACGAGTGTTTTGGGGTCCGGTCCAAAATTCAAGATGGCCGATGGCAGCCATTTTGTACAAAATTAGGTGCAATCAGATTTTTGCACAGAACTTCCATATGAAAGCGCTGATTTGAATAATTTTTTGTGTGAATGTTCAGTACCATGGGATACATCACATATAATACAGGTTTTTTTCTCGTGCAGAAATTATGCAAATTAGATGAACTTTGATTTTTTCAGTGCGACTTACACACAGTAAGTACACATGTCAATACGGCTCAGACTTGAGTCTGTATTTATGAACTGATCTTCACGAAATGTCTTGGGTACCTTTGTTATCACCTTGGGATGAGTACGAGTGTTTCTGGGTGCGGTCTAAAATTCAAGATGGCTGCCAGTGGCCATTTTGTACCGAAATTAGGTCTAATCAGTTTTTTGTACACAACTTCTATACAGCTCAGACTAGAGGCCATATTTATGAACCAATCTTTACAAAACTTCTTGGGTACCTTTGTTATCACCGTGGGATGAGAGCGAGTGTTTTTGGGTGTGGTCCGACATTCACCAGCAGCCATTTTGTACCAGAATTAGTGCAATCAGTCTTTTGTACAGAACTTCTGTATGAAAGTTCTGATCTGAATAAATTTTTGTATGAATGTTTAGTAACATGGAATACATCACATATTGTAAGGGGTTTTTTTTTCGTGCAGAAATTATGCAAATTAGATGAACTTTGATTTATTCAGTGCTACTTACACAATGTAAGCACACATGTCAATACGGTTCAGGGTAGAGGCTGTATTTATGAACTGATCTTCACAAAACTTCTTGGGTACCTTTGTTATCACCTTGGGACGAGAATGAGTGTTTCTGGGTCCAAAATTCAAGATGGCTGCCAGTGGCCATTTTGTACCGAAATTAGGTCCAATCAGTTTTTTTGTCACAAGTTCTATACAGCTCGTATTTATGAACTGATCTTCACAAAAACTTCTTGGGTACCTTTGTTTTCACCTTGGGACAGGAACGAGTGTGTTTTGGAGTGCCTTTGTTATCACTGTGCTATGAGAACAAATATTTTGGGGTTCAGTCAGACCCACTCTGGGACTCAAAGATTTTTTTCTAGCTTAGCATCTGACTGTCACCCACCTTTACAATACTTTACCTATACATTTGTTACAGGCAACGGTCAGTATTTATGTACAGACTTTTACATTACTTTATATGTACCTTTGTTATCAGGTCATTACCTAGATGTTTGTCATTGCTGTGTCACATACTATACATGTCTTTGTCTTGACAAGTTGAGCTACAGTGTCATTGACACTTTCATTCCACTGTGTAGCTGAATGTAGTACAATTTTTCAGTCACAAAATTAATACTTAGAAGTGAATATAACCAAAATATCATTCTAGTTTTTGCATTGAAAATTTCAGGTGCAATTGCACTCCCAAGCAATCTGAGGAGGGCAATTGTTTTGCACTCCTTGATTTTCTAGATTGCCAGGCCTGGGTAACCAATGGGAAAAGGTTGTAGTGATGCCTCTCTACCTTCTGTGTTTCACTATGCCTGTCATGCTTTTTGTGTCTTAATGGGATTTCCACCTCTATAAATATCAACAACTAACATGCAATCTTTCCGAAGTGAGATCACACGTTAATTGTTGCTATTTATTTTGGTGGAAATTCTTTTAAGATGAAACTATCAATCTTTTCTGTTCATATGTGGATGCAGCATGCGACCTTTGAATTGAGATAGTTCTGAAAGATTGTCAAGTCTTTCTGGTAAAACATACAAGATAAGTAATTTAAGAAAGTTATGTTGAATTATTTTCTTGTAACCTGTAGTTCGCTTACGTATTTTACAATTAATGTAACCCACACATAACATAAATGGACATATGTGGAGTATTTCCAGACCTGAACTGGGTGGATATCATTAATCTTGATAAAACTGATTGCTGGAATGCTCATTAGTCACACACAGAGAAGTATCTCAACCACCATATTGTTATTGTGAAAGTTGTTGCATGATGTCTAAAGTGTCATCATAATAGCTTTCATGTCATCAAGCATAGTTGCTGGGAGGAGTTATTGCTTTGATTTACCTGATGTTACCTTAGGGGTGGAAGAAGATTTTTGCCAACATTCCGCAATAGTGTTGAAAATTTCCAAAATGACTCTAACCAACTGACCGTTCACATGGTTTGGAGATAGCTCGGCTATATAAACATTCTTGGGAAACTGCCTTTTTATCATTAAAAAGTATTCATATATTGCGTGGAATTATATATATATCGCTTCTCAATTCAAAAGTCTAAAAATCTATCAAGACACAAGAAAGGCCAGTTAACTGGTAGAGTGCTGGAAGCCCATTTTTATACCCCCACAAAACGAAGTTTATGTGGTGGGGGGAGGGTGTATAGGAATCCGCTTGTCCGTCGGTGGGTCTGTCGTCGTTGTTGGACCGTTACACATGTAAACTTGTGGAGCGAACTACTTCCACAGTTCTAGTCGCATTTTCATGAAACTTCACAAAAATGATCAACATGATGAGGGAAAGAGTGTGACATAATTTTTTTCCAGATCAGATTCAAGACTGGTGGCCATATTGGATTTTGCAAAATAATTGTGGAGTGAACTACTTCTACAGTTTTTTGCTGCGTTTTCATGAAATTCAATATAAATTGATTGACATGCTGAGGAGCAGTGCGTGACAAACTTTTTCCAGATCGGATTCAAGATGGCCGACTGGAGGCCACATTGGATTTTGCAGAATAAAAGACAAAAATGTGTGAACAAATCTTGAGACTGAGAAAAAATTTAACACTCTACCAGTAAAGTTACTCAGACTTTACCATTCAAGATGAAACTTTTCTAACAAGTCATCTGTTCGCATAGATTTAAATTTGCGAAATTACCATGCAAACGAACGGAGCGTTCTCGTCAAATTTTGCACACTGCCGCAATCCAATTGGCTTGGGATCAACAGAGGATATAGTCATTGCGCAAGGTAAAGAGCTAACTATTCAAATGGAGAATGAGTCCATTTTAATATTTCTGGGTCTCTTTAACACAACAAAAATGTTAAAATTTTTGGAAAAAATATTATTTTTTGCAGGGCTGGAAATGAACAAAATTGACGGGTGCAGTTTTAAGCTCCCGTAAAATCAGAGACGGGAGTAAATTGCACCCGTAAAATATTAGTTTTTGAATTTTGAGGGAATACTGTCACCAAACATCAGAAACTTCATCCCTTTTACTGCCACGCCCACTTTAGCCATATATGGAGGATCTGTATGCCAGGAAGTTTATTAAAATTTATAACATACTTTAAACTCTATCATCTGATTAATTGTTGGAAAGGGCTCTCTGAGCTCTTTCCAACAAGTAATCAGATGGTAGATTTGATCTGCGCATATCAGAATGTACATATAATCATCATAAAATAGGCTGAACTATTACAGTAACTTGCCACTGGCCACAGAGTGCAGTTTTTTCAAAACAACACACATTTATATGCCCTCACGATATATTAGTGCTCCACAATATTTTTCAACAAGTGTATTTTTTAGCTCCCACAAAACAGAAAACGTGGGTGCTGACGGGAGCAATTACACTCGCACCCGTCTCATTTCCAGGACTGTTTTTGTTTGCAGCAAGTTATTATCCCCCTGCAAGGGAGGGTTATACCATACAGCTCTGTGTCCGGATTTCAATTCTTTTTTGTATATGTCTCTATAACAACAATGTCTACATCAAGTTTATGACCAGTGATATCCAATGAAAGTTATGAGAGTTATTGCCATTTGTTTAATAAAAAATATTGTGTAATGCTCATTTTTGGCATAACTTGAACAATAGTTAACGAATTTCAATTCTTTTTGGTACATGTCTCTCTCACTAGCAACAATGTCCATGTCAAGTTTGTTGACCAGCGATATCCCATGAAATTTATGGGAGTTATTGCTCTTTATTTAATAAAAAATATTGTGTAATGCTTGTTTATGGCATAACTTGAACAACATTTAACGAATTTCAATTCTTTTTGGTATATGTCTCTATAGCAACAATATCTATGTTCAGTTCGATGACCAGTGATATCCGATGAAAATTATGCATTTTGAAGGATTTAGAGTGATTACATGCAGAAAAAAAATGACTCCCAGAACCTCCACTCCCACCCCTGTCCAGTCAGGCCACAAATTTGATTTTTTTGCTCCAAGTTGAGTTTGGCCAGATTTAGAGTGATTTTATGAGGTGAAAAAACCCACCTATGCTCCCCCTCCCCAATTAAGGGGGGGGGAGGGGGAGATTAGCAGCGGTTGGTGATGCAGGCCTCTTGTTATTAATAATGTTAATTTTACATCTGAGCAAAAAAGTATTCACTTGTCTTTGTGTTGGTCAAAGTTCCACAACTGCTGCACACATTTTCACTTAAAAATTATTTTAGGGAGAAGATAAAACTTTTTTTAAGGTTTTTATTTGACAGATGTATTGTTGTTCATGGTGACAGTTATTCTAGTACCGATTCATTTTCTATCTGTTTTTTTTTTTTTCTCATCTAGACCAGACCAAACCATTATATGATGATGATTGGGCTGGCTTTGATTATCACACTAAGGCTCATTGCAATAGAGACGGAGATTGTAATGATCATGAAGTCTGTGAAGTCAGCTGGGATCTTTCAACGAGATGTGAATGTGACGAATACTATGTAAGACATTCAAAAACTGGAGCATGCATAGGTAATTAGTTGCTAGGTTTGTTTTTTTTTTTCAGGAAAACTTGAGTTTAGTGGAGTATTGGGCAGCCCTGTAGTCATTAGTATTCTGCTTTCTAGTATCCACTAATGACTGTCAACCCTGGAAATAAGCAGATTGTAATCTGCAGAATGAGGTTCCCAGAGGGTCAATTTGGTGATGCTACCCTGCATAGCAGGGTAGCATCACCAGATTTATCCACTGTGAACCTCAATCTGAATCAGGGTCTCAGGCCTAAACAAAAAGAGGTATCCAGAGGATAAATTGGGGGGATTCTAGCCCAATGTGTGGATTCGATTCAACAAATTTACCCTCTGGGGACCTCATGCTGCAAATTACAGATTGCTTATTTCCAGACTGCTAGTCTGCTAATCACTGACGGATGTCCCTTAATAAAGTTTCACACACCCAAGGAAATTGTGTTGTTTCTTTTGCTATCAAACCCAGGTTAAAGTGTATAACATTTCCCAAGTGGAGTATGGTAGTGCATATCTACAGAGAGACAAATAAATAATCTACTGTATAGTTTGATTAAACACTAATTACATTTTATTTTACAAGATTACGACTTTTGTGACCTTTCAAAATTATTATTCCCCAACTTTGGAGATGTGGGGGCTATATTCTCAACGCCCTCTACATCCGTATGCCCATCCATCCATCCATCCATCCATCCATCCATCCATCCATCCATCCATCCACACCTTCTTGTCCATGCAACTACTCCTATTTTTTTAACCGATTTATTTATTTATTTATTGGTGTTTTAGGTCACATACTTTTGAACAATGGCTAATCATGACCACAACATGGAGATAAAGTCAAGGTCAGTCAGTTGTTTATATCCCATGCTGCCTATTTTAGAGGACTCACACCCCAAATATACGTTGAGCAGACAGACGGATGGATGGTCAATGGACTGCAACCCATCCCAATAGCTCATACTCACTTTGGAGATGTGGAGGTTATATTGTCGATGCCCTCTACATCCGTATGCCTGTCCATCCGTCCGCCCATCCATACATTCTTGTGCATGCAACTACTCCTACATTTTTTAACAGATTTTGATCAAATGTCTCAAATATTATGACTAACAAGTGAAGATGTGCATATTCTAACATGTTTCATCTGCAACAATTTTAACATGTTATCTCCCAAGGAACTTAGATTTATTATGGATTTTTAAATGAGATTCTTGTGGGCTCCTCCTACATTATTGAACTGAGTTCGATGAAACTTCTCAAACACTATGACCAACAAGTGGACATGCACATCTTCTAAAATTTTTCATCTGCAACAATTTTAACATGTTATCTCCCATGAACTTAGATTTATAAATGATTTTCAAATGAGATTCTTGTGTGCACAACTCCTACATTATTGAACCGATGTCGATGAAACTTTTTAAACATGGCCACTAATGAGTGAACATGTGCATATTTCCAAATTTTCCATATGTGATGATTTTTTACCAAGTTATCTCCCCCTCAACTTAGAAGATTTAATATAGATGTGTATATAGGATTTTTGTGTGTTGAACACTTTCTCCATTAATGAACCATTTTTGATCAAATTTCTCAAACATTATGATTATCAAGTGTACATGTGCATAATCCAAATTTTTAGCTCACCTGACTGAAAGTCAGGGTGAGCTTTTCTTATCACTCTTCGTCCGTCGTCCGTCCATCCGTCATCCTGTTTGAAGGTGGTGTTTGAGCCACTTTCTCCTAAACCACTGGCCACATTTTAATTAAATTTCATGTAAGTAGTGGTTATATAGGGGCATTTTGATTTTTATCCAAATTAGGTTTCGGCTCATTTTGAGCAGAGGTGTGGGGAAAAAATGGCCAAATTTTTTGAAAATCTTCTTCTAAATGAACCACCAGTAGCAGAGACTTGATATGTGGTATACAGAGTCCTTTTGAGGTTTAGAATCAAGTTTGTTCAAGAGAAGTTTGTCGGGCATTATTTGCCTTCGTTATGGGAGGGGCAAAAATTTTGGCCACGCCTAAAATTTCTATTTTCTGAACCGTGAGGTCGATTTGAACCGGATTTGATATGAGATGATAATGGATCAAAGTGGTTGATTGATGCAAAAAAAATTTTTCTCATTGCCCCGCGGGAACCCCAGGAGCTAAAAATAGGAAAAACCTTAAAACTGCCATATCTCCAAAACTGCACGGCAAAGAGAATTTTTATTTTGTATTAAGCTTACTTTTATCCAGTAGAATAGAATGGTTAAAAAAATCCCTGTCGGTTTGATCACAAGGTACTTTTTTCAGGACTTTGAAAAAGTGCTGAGTCAGCACTTTTTAACGCTGTAGGCAATGGGGAAAAGATCAAAAAATCTTCTTCTCCTAGATCCAGCAGGCAGAATCTTTTGATATTTGGTATGCAACATTGTAGGGCGGATCTGATTCAAGTTTGTTCAAATCGGCTCCCTTGATTCATATTTGGGCTCACTATAGAAGCTCGAATTCGAACTTAGTGCATTTCAGGCAAATTTCTTCAAAAATCTTCTTCTCCAGATCCAGCAGGCAGACTCTTTTGATATTTGGTATGCAACATTGTGGGGTGGATCTGATTCAAGTTTGTTCAAATCGGCCTCCTGGGTTTATATTTGGGCTCAGTATAGGAGCCCAAATTTGAACTTAGTGCATTTCAGGCAAATTTCTTCAAAAATCTTCTCCAGATCCAGCAGGCAGAATCTTTTGATATTTGGTATGCAACATTGTGGGGTGGATCTGATTCAAGTTTGTTCAAATTGGCCTCCTGGGTTCATATTTGGGCTCAGTATAGGAGCCCAAATTTGAACTTAGTGCATTTCAGGCAAATTTCTTCAAAAATCTTCTTCTCCAGATCCAGCAGGCAGAATCTTTTCATATTTGGTATGCAACATTGTGGGGTGGATCTGATTCAAGTTTGTTCAAATCGCCCCCCTGGATTCATATTTGGGCTCACTATAGAAGCCCGAATTCAAACTTAGTGCATTTCAGGCAAATTTCTTCAAAAATCTTCTCCAGATCCAGCAGGCAGAATCTTTTGATATTTGGTATGCAACATTGTGGGGTGGATCTGATTCAAGTTTGTTCAAATC
Organism: Pictodentalium vernedei; assembly: GCA_031216915.1. Taxonomy (NCBI): domain Eukaryota; kingdom Metazoa; phylum Mollusca; class Scaphopoda; order Dentaliida; family Dentaliidae; genus Pictodentalium; species Pictodentalium vernedei. Next base: position 86,585,301 of record CM062291.1, read on the forward strand.
GGCCTCCTGGGTTTATATTTGGGCTCAGTATAGGAGCCCAAATTTGAACTTAGTGCATTTCAGGCAAATTTCTTCAAAAATCTTCTTCTCCAGATCCAGCAGGCAGAATCTTTTCATATTTGGTATGCAACATTGTGGGGTGGATCTGATTCAAGTTTGTTCAAATCGGCTCCCTGGATTTATATATGGACTCGGTATAGGAGCCCAAATTTGAACTTAGTGCATTTCAGGCAAATTATTTTGAAAATCTTCTTCCCAAGATCCAGCAGGCAGAATCTTTTGATATTGGGTATGCACCATGCTTAGGGGGGGGGGGGGGGGGGGGGGGGGGGGGGGGGGGAGATTCAAGTTTGTTCAAGCCAAGTCCCTGGGTTGATATTTGGACTCACTGTGGGGGCCCGAATTATATAGTTCAAAATGAGGAATTTTCTGTAAAAATCTTCTTCAGATCCAGCAGTCGGAATGTTTTGATATTTGGTATGCAGCATCCTTAGGGCGTGAGATTCAAGTTTGTTCAGCCATGTCCCTAGGTCCATATTTGGACTCACTGTGGGAGCTCGAATTGTAACTTAGTCCAAAATGGGGGAATTTTCTTTAAAAATCTTCTTCTTCAGATCCAGCATTTGGAATATTTTGATATTTGGTGTGCAGCATCCTTAGGGGGTGAGATTCAAGTTTGTTAAAGCCAAGTCCCTGGGTTCATATATGGGCTCCCTGTGGGAGCCCGAATTATAACTTAGTTCAATATGAGGAATATTCTTTAAAAATCTTCTTTTTTTTTAGATCCACTGGTCAGAATCTTTGGATATTTGGTATAAGCTTTTCTTAGGAGGAGCAGATGCAACTTGTTGAAATCAATTCTCTGGGTTGATATTTAGGCTACCATGTCAGGTGAGCGCCCTCAGGCCCCTTGGGGCCTCTTGTTTTTATTTGTGACAATTTTAACCAGGTTATCTCCCATGAACTTAGATTTATTATTGGTTTTTCAAGCTCAGCATTCAGAGGTTCATTCAAGTAAACCGGAAGTGGAAGTATTAATCACCTTCAGTGATAGTTCTAGTTTTGTTTGCTTTTTGCAGATGATATTTACTATTGTATACACTGTCAAATGGTTTATATGTGACATAATGATGTAAAAAAAAGTATATGTATGGCTGCAGTGGGATTATTATTATCCCTGTTGGGTGAGGGTGTGGGATGGGGATGGGGAAATTTCACCCGAGGACAAGATATTTGGGCCAGACACAAGGCTTGCCTACAGCTCTCGCAAAATATGACTATGCCATCAAGCCAGAAAATAAGCAGACTGACATCTGCGAAATGAGGTCCCCAGAGGGTGAATTTAGTGATGCTACCCTGCAGAGCAGGGTAGCATCACTAAATTTACCCTCTGTGAACCTCAATTTGAATCAGGGTTTCAAAATTAAACAGAAAGAGGTACCCAGAGGATAAATTAGCCCACTGTATGGGATAGCATCATCACATTCACCCTCTGGGGACCTCTTTCTGCAAATGTCAGACTGCTTATTTTCAGGCCTGTACGCCATTCCAACTCATTATGTAAAACACCCACCGATTCAAACATCGCATTCTGTCTATTTAGATAACACCCTGTGACTCGATAATAAATGCTTTTGTAAGGCTTTATTCATGAAGCTGATTTTATATTTGTGGGATCTCTTTCTTTCAAGAACAATCAAGTATAATCCCTTTTCAACTGTTTTATTGTCATCTCCTATTCTGGAATTGGTACAACCTTTTTGAGTATTTTTGCATTCGCCAATAAAATACTTCTTAGTGATGCATTGCCCAGCGTGACTCTGAGCGCCCTTTGGACAGTAGGTCATCTATCAGCCCATTTTCAACTTATCCTGTTATCCAAAATCACTTGGAGATGGCACGACCACCATTTGTTTTATAAATATCCAAGAATTTTGCTTCGAAAACATATATTTTGGAAGCAAAAATTTAGAAAACAATGAGATTTGATCCATTGCTTTAATCCTTTACCTTAGTTGACTCTTAAAACAGGCATACAGGTTTCATGGAAACGATCATTCCATTCCTGTGCTGGTTCCGTCATGGCAAAATCACGAAAATGGAAAACAGGTTCCCAATCCCACAAACTTTTTAGAATTTCAGTTTACTGAAGTGTAGGTAAAGATAATATGAAGCACATCCACAGAATATGAAGCCTTTAAATTGTGGTACTGCACTTCAAAATAAAGCCCAAATATGGGCTTCCAGCACTCTACCAGTTACCTAAAAAATGTTATGATAAAAAAATTAGGGTCGCCCATAAATGTGTTGTGTTCAGTTTCAATTTGTCCTGGCCTGAAGTGTGAAAGTTCTGGTTATTCAAGAAATTTTTTTTGGAGTCTCGTCCCATAATCACTTTGGATAAAGGGATAATATGAATTTGATCATTTTCTGTATTCTAGTACTAGATTAAGCCTGGCACTGTGTCAAACAAGATATTATTAAATGTTTATAATGGATGGACTGAGGCCAGATAGGCCTATAAATGTGATTGTGAGAGCAATTCTTTGATAGATCACAAGATTTTGATTCATTTAACCCTTAACCCTTTACCCAACGAATCGCCCGCATCCGCCCACGTAATATGCAAATTCAGCAACTGACAAAATATTATTTTTTGAAATTTTTCAACAAAACCATATAATGTGACCCGTCTTTGGAATGAGCTCGTCGAGCTCGTTCCAAAGAGGGGTCACATGATATGGTTTTGTTGAAAGTTTTTGAAAAAATTTAAAAAATGATATTTAAAATAATGAATTTTGAAATCGTCTGCATTGGGTAAAGGGTTGAGGAAATGGAGATTTTTTATACATTTTTGCTTTACTTTGACACATCTTTACTCCACATCATATGTCTTCGCAGTTGTTTCTTGGCAGCTTATATAGGCAGCAAAGACTTTCTTACAAACAACTGCCATGACCAAGGCTTGAAATAAGTGGTCAGGCAAGAACAATGACAGACACCAAATTTCCTTTGGCAGACACACTTTGAAACCCATGGGACAGTTTGACTGAAGCAAAATTCTGCTCAATTTTTTAGAATTCCAGGTTAAAAAACACTGATATAAACTTAAATTCCATTGCGAATCAACTACGAAATGGCTGAAAGTGGACATTACTAATCATCGGTTTTCCCTTGACAGAATCACATTACTAAAAATATAACATGCAATTAAAAAGTGTAACTTGTTACATTTTAGTATACGGACATGTTTTATTTTTGAAGCAATCCTTTTTGAAAAACATACAGACGATCTTGTCAAAACAGCAAGACTCGCATTGTTTATGGGATCACAATGAGAAAAGAACACATTTCATTCACTAATATAAAATTAGTAACTTGTTACCTGTTCAGTGTCATGTGCTTAACGCACACAATCAGAGACATTGGCTGTCTTCGCAAAGTCTCTGACAGTCCAAGGGGAAAAATCTATCCTGCTTTTGGTTCTCAAAATACACCAACAAACATAAGTAACACAATTATTTGTGTGTTTCTTCAACCGTGGCAGAAACACCATATACTTGTACACTTTGCGGGGAATTTGTTATCTGCTATCCCCGTAGGCCTATTAAACATTATCTCAATTTGCAGAATATATAGGAAAATAAAATATTTTATATAACGTACACCCATGTTTTGTTTCTTCTTGACTCTAGTCTAATTCTCAATTTGCTTGGTAAGCAGAACGGAAGTTTACCTTGAATTTTACATTGTGTAAAGCAATATGTTGAAAATGACCCACACCAAATTAAGATGACCTGCACCAGCTACTTGGGGAATGCCGGAAAATCCCGAAATTTCAGTGTTGTTCCTGGCCTCCTGGACGGGAATCAGCTTTGGACCCAAAATCCCGGAAAACAACAGTAGAATATTTCTTTCCTGTTGTAACTGATGTAAAACGTTTGGAGTCAAATCACATGCATTTCAAACTCTGGTAAAAACTCACGAAGCAGTAAAATATGGATTTAAGTTAAATTTATTTAAGAAAAGGGTATTTTATGATATACATTTGAACTGTCTTCGTATTTATTTCTGTTTTTTTTTCTTCGTAATCAGAGATTCGTGATCAATGTGCGAGTGTCGAAGTGAAAATAGGTGACTTACTTTCAAAAATTTGAAAACTCCACCTTCAGTGCAGTTTTTTTGGTAAATAAAATATATGAAAAGGAATTAAATAATACATATTTATTTATTCATAGAATAGCTTTAATCCTCATCCCTTTTCCAAATCAAAACGTAAACAATACCTTGACCTCAACTATTTAACACAGTTTAAAAATAGGTTAAAGTCACTTTGGATGCCGAAAAATTATGATTGCATGTTTATTCACAATGGGCTTTTTTTCTAACACTACATTTATTCTATTGTGCTGGCTACAGAACTTTTAACTGTTGGCCGTCTGTACCCAGAAAATATTGAATGGAACTAAAAAAAAAAAATGCTTCAATGATGAAAAGAATAGTTTGTGAAAGGCACAAGCATCCACACATGCAAGAAGGATTTTGATAAAAAATACTTTCCAAGTACTAATCTTTTTGCAGTAACTGAACATTAGGTAATCTTTTCCTGTTAACATTTCCAGACTTGGGAAATTATTAGCTCAGTAGACTTTGATAAAAGCAAACCACAGGTGTGCTCTGTGGGTGGGGTGTGTGGGGTCATGATGAAGTGGAGGGGGGTGGGGGGAAGGCAAATCAACAATTATTTTATGATTTTTTTAACATAGCATAAATGCATCAGCATAATTGACAACTAGATCTGGATATAACCTGGTGTTGATGGTGGTCCTTGAGCTGAAAATTCGCAAGGTTTTAGCTGCGATGAGCAGCTCTATATGTGGCAATGTCGGTCTGTCTGTCTGTCTGTGTGTCGGTCGGTCTGTCACCAACAAGTTTAAAAAACACCATACCTCCTAAAATACTTGATGGAATGACACCATACTTGGTATGCAAGTGTATTTTCATGATGTCTTCACCCTCAAAATAGTGCATGTCATTTGGATAATTTCTGTCACATTTATGGACTTGTCACCAACAATTTTTTTTGTCACCAATGAGTTTTTTTTGTCACCAACGGGTTTTAAAACATCATTGGCGATGCACAAATCATTGCAGCTTTGGCTCTGTGACAGTGCACTCTAGTTTCTTTTGTTTTGTCCCCGAGCGAACGTTTCCCTGAACTCCATCCCATTTCCCTGAAAATCACCCTCAGGCTCCCTGAAAAAATATTGTTTATGATATGACCCCCTTATTGGAATGAGTTCACCAACCTAGTTTCAGTAAAGGAGTCACATGATATGGTTTTGTTGAAATGTTTTAAAAAAAAAAAAACTGTTCTACTGCTCAATATATATAAGACACTGGCAAGTGCGGCCAGTTTATTAGGAAAAGGGTTAAGTTGGGAATTTTGAATCTGAACTCACCTTGTCTGTTCATCCATCTGTCCGTCTGTCTCCATCGTCCATCCATCCATATACATAATTTTGTCCGCAGATTTTCTCAAACGTTTATGGGTCGATTCCTTTGAAACTTGGTATGGATGTTCACCACCCTGGGAACCTGTGCACTTGCAATTATAGTTTCGAATGGGCTTTTGTTTTGCTCCTTTTCGTCCTAGAATATGATGTTGGAGGGTATCGACAGGCGCATCTGGGACAGTCACATCTCTAGTTAGGGTAGACATTTGTGAATTACAACACCACCGTGCTGATTGCTAGAAGTTATGATCCAGCCATAGTTGTTGAAAATATCTTGTATTCTGAATAGATGGACAACTAACTAGTGTACAGAATAAGAGAATGAAATTTCTACTCTCTTCCTGCATGCCTCCTGTTGTTAGTGTTTTTTTGTAGCATGGTTCTTTTCATAACAAACAGTGTTTCAAAATGAGTTGCAGAATAACCACAACGAAAAATTCATCTTGTTTTTATTTTTACCTTGTTCAACATTGAAGTAGAGATGATAGAAATTCCTCTTAGCAAGCTTTTGAAGTAATGATGTCGTGAATGTTACAGTCTGTGATGGAAGAAATAAAAAAAATTGTTGTGATTATCTTGCAACTTAATTCATCTGATACTGGAAATGTCTTGTTGGTCGTGTATATTAATTGAAATGCATGAGTTTGTTTTTATTTTCAAATCTAGGTTTCTGGCATTGTAAAAAAATAATGTTTTTTGTAATATTAAATTATTTCATAGTTTTTCACATTTTATTGAGATCACTAAATGTTTGCACCAGGTACCGGGATATCTGGATACTTGGCTGACAGTGTAAGTACCCACTTCCAAAATTGCTACTTGAACCGAAATATAGTTTTTTAAGGAGTTCTGAATTTCTGAAAAACCTTTTTTCCTTACCAGGCCTGAAAATAAGCAGTCTGTCATTTGCAGAATGAGGTTCCCATAGGGTGAATTTGATGATGCTTTCCTATGCAGTGGGCCTATTTATCCTCTGGGTACTTCTTTCTGGTTAGTTTTGAGACCCTGATTCAGATTGAGGTTTACAGAGGGTGAATTTAGTGATGCTACACTGCTGTGCAGAAAAATTTTCCCATAATGCAACTAGGAATTTTACAAATTCAGTGCTATTTGACAGAGCTCAGTGTGCTCAGTCAAAAAAGGTTTAATTGGCGAAATTCCTAGTTGCATTGACACAACAATTTGCAAGTTGAAATTTCAATCTTTTGACATCAGTGTGGAGGAAGACTAGACAGTGTGTTCCCATACAAAATTCCCAACTAACTCGTCAAGGTCACGGAGGTCAACACGTGGAATCAGCATCCACATCAACTTCTTTTTGTCTGTTCTACAACTCTTTAATGGAAAGAGATTCCACAATGTATGTACCACCACTAGACGGTGTGTTACATACAAAATGTGCCATCACACTACCAAGGTTACGGTAACAGATAGAGGTCAACCAATGGAATCAGTATGCAAATCAGCTTTTTTGTGTCTGGCCCCAAACTTTTCAGTGAAAGAAATATAGCATTGCAGGGTTTACACTAAGGTGAAAATAATGTGTCCATTGATCCTGGGCTCCAATGGGGTGACCATGGTTTGCCCCTCCGGATGAAAGTTTTGAATTTTGACACCCGAAAAAATGCAATTTCCTTTTATCTCAGTGAATTATTGTGCCCCTAAAAGATAGAAATTTTTCTAAATTTATATTCGATCCCGCACATTGAAATTTTGTGAAAAAAGTGTGGCAGTCCACAGTTCCAAGTTGGGTATTGACAAAGTGAAGATAGATCATAGATAGAGGATATCTAGTGTTTTTGAGTAGATACCGAAATTTATCCCGTTGAGTGACTGAGACAAATGTTTATTTTTAGCATGCGCTTGTGCGAGTGAAAATGCCAATTTATCTCAGTCACAAGTGAGATAATTTTAGGTATCCACTCAAAAACACTAGATTTTCTTTTTATTATACGCTTTTTATAAGAATCTGATAATTCCACTCATTTCAACCTTGAATTGATGCATGAAAGTAAACAGCACATTGAATCATTGATATGCGGAAGTGATTTGATCGATACTTGGAACAGATAACGTCTTGCAATCTGATTTAGCTGGCGGGTTTCTAGTCCAAACATGGCTTGAAAGTCTGTAATTTTAGTTTTTGGTTTGGTATGTCCTATGTCCTTTGAAAGGACTTACCAAACCAAAAACTTATATTACAGACTTTCAGGCCATGTTTGGACTAGCGAGTTTCATGCATCAATTCAAGGTGAATACGTGTTGAATTATTGCTGGAAATGATCAGTATCCACTCAAAAACACTAGATTTACTTTTCATTGTGCATTTTAAGAACAAATTGCTCATTTCCAGTGATAATTTGACTTGTGTTCACTTTGAAGTGATGCTTTCAAAGCCACCATTTTGAGTGATATCGTGAAAGGGAAAATTACTATATCGTTCAGCAATTTCTAATATAATCTATCGTTTAGCATATAATAAAAGTTCATATCTTACCTGTGAATCTCATAAACTGGTGTTGTAATGTGAGTTTAGTTCGTCAAACAGAATAATGAAGTGTTTTCGGTAAGGTAACAGTTCATAGTTTTCAATTCTCGTTGTGTCATGTAGCATCTAGCGATTTCAGCCACACTGCACACAAGAGATATTGCATCAATATGGTTCAAGCTTTGATCTTTACAGTCCCTGTGATAATGACCAGTCACCATTACTGGTTTGATTTCTTTGTTGTTGAAAAACACTTTGAAATTAATCAACTATTCTTCTTCTGATGTGACAGAACAGTAACTCATGCACATACACATTTTTTTCCATGAAATTTGTGTACATAAATCATCAAAAGAAGTCTAGAAATGGCATCTGTCAGTCAATTATTTCTCAGGGAATGGACAGGTCAGGGTGAATTTTAATATTTTGATTAATGTCTGGAAGGTGGCCTGGTGGGGGAATGCGACTGGTTGACGGCTGCTGTGCTGGTGTAGTGGAAACCCTGCATTGAACCTTCCCTAACATAAAGATGGTGTGTCACATACAAAATCTCCGCTGACCCACCAAGGTCAAGATGACGATCTATAGATATTAACAGATTGAATTGGCATGGACATTAACTTTTTCGGGACCAGGCCTAACTTTTTAATGGAAAGCAACATCACAATGAAACTTACACAACAAACATAGACTAGAAGGTGTGTCACATACTGAATTCACAACCAACCTACCAGGGTGAGGACACGAGGTCATCCAGTGAAATCAGCAACACATCCAGTGCCCCCTCCACCACCAAATGATAAATAATGGTCGCATGATGCCCTGTTAGTCAGTGCTCTTGTTAACAATTCAGGGTAGCCGTGGGTCCTTGAAATCCTTGAAAGTCCTTGAATTCCAAACTTGCTTACCAAGGCCTTGAAAATCACCCATAAACCCCAAAGGTCCTTGAATGTGCTTGAATAAAAAAAGCTGCAACACTGTGCTTATAGTGGTATATATTCTCCAGTAAGTGAAACATTCTCCAGTAAGCTGCTAAGCCAAACACATTTTTACGCAGTGATACAAATATGGATGCCATTGGAACCAGCTCTCTGAGCTGGTTCCAATGACATCCATATTTGTATCATTGCATCGAAACTTATGCTCGACTTACATGTACTGGAGAATGTGTATCTACATTTGGAGAGAGGTGGTGAGCAGGAAGTATATCTCTTTCTCCTCCACTGATAGTACCTGTCTCAGTCGTCTGAAAGCCCTTGAATATCCTTGATTTTTAGTTGAAAAGGTACTTGAAAGTCCTTGAATTTGTTTCTACGTGAGTAGGGGAGACCATGCAATTGGAAGGTGGAGTAAAACTTGCTTGTTTTGTAGATTTGTGTTACACTGCAGCTGTGCAAGTGCTAACCGTTTAGCCTCAAAATATAAAACTAAAAACACTGAATAAAAATAGAATTCAAAATTTTTAAAAAATATGAATTATATTTCTAGGCAACAATAAACTATTTGTAATAGCTTGAAATTTTCAGTGATATTGATTCTCGCACAACGGCAGACAGAACTTACTGTTGCTACTAAACATTTTGTTTTACAATGCTTTGTATCATTTATTTGCAGAAATAGAATTCCTCATAACCCTTTACCTAACGTAACGGCCAAAACCGGCCAGTGCTATTCTCAAAAATCGCCAATTAATTTTAATTTTTGTCTCAAAAACATAGGGTATGGCCCATCATTGAAACGAGCTCGTCAAGCTCGTTCCAATGAGGGGTCATGACCTATGTTTTTGAGACAAAAAATGAAAATAATATTTATTCAAGAATTTTTTTTGCAAGTGACGAGCTCGTTCCAATGAGGGGTCATAACTTATGTTTTTGAGACAAAAAATGAAAATAATAGTTATTCAAGAATTTTTTTTGCAAGTGTCGTCTGCTTTTCATGTTAGATAAAGGGTTAAATGCCAGTGCTTAGAATTGTATGTTTTGTTGTATGTGTTATTCTGTTTCTTTCAATTTCTTGTATTTTTATTTTCTGTTTAACCCCTTTTATTCTATTTTATCTCAGATCCATCTTTGTCTACTGTTAACGAAGAGGTGTCTCCTCCCAAGTCTCCTGATGATTCCTCAGTGCCCAAATCAATCGACATCACCTTAGATAAAAGGGTGTCAAATTCATCTAACAAACCAGACATTTCAAATAATAAGGCGGATCAGCTTTTAACTTCTAATAAATCAGTTGAGTTGTTGACTACTGACAGAACATGTGAGTACGGTATAGAATCTTGTGCTGACCATGAAGAGTGTGTGGTAAGAGAAAATTCCAAGAGAAAACAAGGACTGTGTAAATGTATCAAGGGTTACTCCAGAGATGCAAAGAACAATAAATGTGTGCAAATCAAGGTTACAACCACAGGTTTGTAAAATCCCACTTTTTCTCAGGGTTCATTGTGATCCTTGAAAGTCATTGAATTGAAAAATGTGTTTTCAAGACATTGAAATTTGTGCATATGCCATGAAAGTCCTTGATATTTTAAAATGAAGGCCTAAAAAAGTTAAAAATCTGTTTCTCAGTCCCTCCCACATGGTCCTTTTGGCTGCTGCATGCTCTCTGTTTATAATCAATGCAAACTTACAAGAAAAAAAAATTAAATGGTTTATGTCTGATATTTTACCCAAGTTAATAAAATTGGGGCCTGAGTCCTCTAAAATGGGCATCTTGATTGACTGGACTTGACTTGATATCCATGCTGCAGTCACGATTAGCCATTGTGCAGAAATATGTGACCTTAAACAATAAATAAATAAATAAATAAATGAATAACTTTCAAGTATCCCCAGAGACAGCATGTTAGGATTAAGGCCCTTGAGGGAGTTCTCGATATGCCGGCTTCTTTTGTTATCTAAATAGGAGTCTGTGATGCATGTTAGTTGATAAAACAACATTTGTTGTGGAAGTTAACCCTTTACCCAATGCAGACGATTTCATAATTTATTATTTTAAGTATCATTTTTTTAAATTTTTTCAAAAAATTTCAACAAAACCATATGTGACCCCTCTTTGGAACAACCCCGACGAGCTCGTTCCAAAGAGGGGTCACATGATATGGTTTTGTTGAAATTTTCTGAAAAATAATATTTTTTCAGCTGCTGAATTTGCATATTACGCAGGCGGGTGCGAGCGATTCATTGGGTAAAGGGTTGAAGACAGATTACTGTTACAGTCTCGTTCTAATAAGTACCAAAAATTATATGAAGAAACTTCATTGGTAAAGATTTCATTAAAATATACAGATAGAAAGCCATAAAGAATCAATATGTATATTATCATCAGAAGACGGATGGGAGGATTTTATTTGTATGCCTCAGAGTAGGGGGCATTATGTTATCATCTGTCGTCTTTCGTCGTCCGTCCGTTAACTTTTTGCATTCCATCAATTAACTGAAGTTCTACCAACCAGATCTTTACCAAACTTCATATTTGCGTTAGGTATGATGATTGGAAGAAACCTATTTATTTTGACCATGATGTGCCGAAGGTCAAGGTCACAGTGACCTCCAATGTTAAATACACGTGAAATTGGTTTCTGCTCTATAAGTAAAGTTCTGCAATACTGATCTAGTTATTTTTGAATGTTGGACCAGTCAGCTGAACCAAGATATTTCATTCATTATGGCTTCCAAGTGGCCATCTTGAATTTGGTTTTCATCCCATAACAAATAAATACCGACTTGAATCAGTTGGTTATGCATTATTGGTGTCTAGAGGGAGCTTCCAATCAATTTTAGGTCAGATAACCACTTCAATATGACTGCCATGGTGGCCATCTTGAATTTGGTTTCCATCTAATTACTTATAAATGATTCAAATCAATTTGATTTTTTTCTGATACATTGTTGGTGTCTAGAGGAAGCCTCCTTTTGATTTTGGTTATGACCCCGAGAGACTTACCTATCTTTTTATGACACCGCTTGGGGGCATAAGCCACGCTTCGCGTTGCTCTTGTTTATTATTTATTTTCTGTGAAAGAAACAGTGAGCAAAACCAGTCCCTCTGTGTGTGTGTATATGCATGCATTAACTGGCAGGGTGCTAAATTATTCTCGATTGTCAAAATTTGTTGATTTGGTTTAAAAGCAAAAAGCCTTGTTTCAATATATGGGAGAGTGCCTGTAGGCACTCTCCCATAAATTGTAACAAGTCAGATCCATACATACGAAATACATAAATAATATGAAGCAAATGGAAAGAATGTGAATCCTTTAAGTTGTGTTACCTGCACTCCAGAATATAACACAAACTACCTTCACACGTTCATGAAGTAATAGCATTAATGAATAGAAATGAACCCTTTACCTAATGAATTGTCCACACCCACCCACATAATATGCAAATTTAGCAGTTGAAAAAATTCTTTTTTCCAAAAGTTTCATGAAACCATATCATATGACTCCTCATTGGAACGAGCTTGTCGAGCTCGTTCCAATGAGGGGGTCACATGATATGGTTTTGTTGATATTTAAAAAAAAAAAGATATTTAAAATAATAAATTCTGATATCGCCTGCATTGGTTTAAGGGTTAATGATAGTATTACACTGTTCACTTATTTAAAACAAACTATAGTTACACTTTTCTATCCGCTGTGAGCAAACCAAGAAAATATTTAGCTTGCGGGTAGATTGAGAATTTTTAAAAGGAGGGCAGCCGGCAAATCGAGACATAACCATTAAAATTAAATGAGATAATTTATACAATTATGCATTTTCTGTATATTCTGTATGTTAACCCTTTACCCAACGAATCGCCCGCATCCGCCCGCGTAATATGCAAATTCAGCAGTTGAAAAAATATTATTTTTTCAAAACATTTCAACAAAACCATATCATGTGACCCCTCTTTGGAACGAGCTCGTCGAGCTCGTTCCAAAGAGGGGTCACATGATATGGTTTTGTTGAAATTTGTTGAAAAATTTGAAAAAAATGATATTTAAAATAATAAATTTTGATATCGTCTGCGTTGGGTAAAGGGTTAAAAAATAGTGGAATGCCTCTCAATCCATGCTCATTGTATTGAAGAAAAAAAATTAAAAATAAACCCTCAACCCTCACTGATTTGAAAAAGAAAATGCCGAGAATTAGTTAATTCATGTTATGTGGCCTTATGGAATAAATTTGCAGGTCGAAATTTTGTTATTTTGATATCAATGTGCAAAGGGTTAAAAAAAAAAAATGGAAAATTTGAAAACCGACCAGGAAATGAAAGGAACTTAACTGTTGTACAGATAAATTTACATTACATGCAAGTGGTTTTGGAAGTTGTGTGTTGAATATTGGTATTTTTATAGAAATATGGTATTGATTGGTAAATATGGACTTCTTTATTCTTATTTGAAAGGAAGAAAGCTCTTGATCTAAAGTATGGATTAATTCTTTGTTTTACCAACAGTATCAGTTTGTGTCATGAATTTTTAACCATTTTGCAGGATAAAATCGAATCATTGCCAACTCAGACTTTACACTTTGAATTTCAGATAGCTTGTATGAGTGTTTCTTTAACCCTTAAAGCCATATTTCCAACTTTTACAACGGCAGAATCAGTGCTCTTCACATCATGAAGAGATCTTGCTGACAATAGACCAATTACTTTGCCAGTGGATTTTTCTCAAGTGTTTGCTGACTTTTAAGGCAGCCAAGACTTGACCAGAAATCACTGCTTTGTAACTGGATGTGTACAGGCTGTGAACTGGTGAGAATTCAGGACAGTTGTCCAGCCCCACCCCCAAGGGTTAATTGTTTACATGCTGGAAGACCACAGTATAGTTTTATTGTAAAGAGGTGTATGATAGTATTGCCTTCAATGTGTCACTCATGATATTTATATGGTATAAATAATTAATTATCTGTTCATTTTTGTCAAATGTCTTCATTCATCTACTGTACCTTAACCTCTAACAGAGTTTGAATTTAAACCCATTCTACAGTATGTGGAGAGTGGATTGTAACTAAATCATCTGTGGAGTGGATTTACAGTTAAAACTAGAAGTCCTGTCATGAAATGCGCACAAATAGCACGTTGATCTGCACGTTAATGTACGCGTTATGACCATGGTAAAGCTATAAAATTCTGTACATATGGCCTGTGCACAAGCAGTGTTTCAGCCAATGGAGCTCCGGGTTACCCGGAGGTCCATTGGCAGAAACATTGCCTGTGTTTGCTATGAGTAATCAGTAGAACCTGCCATGCTTTGGATGCCATTCGATATGGCAATTGCGCACAATTCCTACATGCAATAAAGCCTAGATAAGTGCACAGTTCGTGACAGGACTTCTAGTTTTAACTGTATAACCCAAAGTATCACTTTCAAATTCTGTACATATTGACAAAAAACACACTGTTTCAGCCAATGGACCTCTGGGTTTAACCTATTGACTAGAACTTTGCTTGTGCTTGTTATGCTTTGCAACAAATTTGCAATTATTGCTTGTGTGGAATCTCCATTTTATGGGTGATTTAGTGATAGTACACTCTCCATGTACTGTACCTTATTTTACAGAGCTGTAGAAGCTCAGTCGGAAGCGCGGTGGCTCAGTGGTAGACTGTTGGACTTTTATGCTGGAGGTCCCGAGTTTGATCCCCGTCTGTGACGACCCTCGTTGTGTCCTTGGGTAAGGCTGGTTGCCTACATGGGGGCATGATGACGCTGTCTACTAAGGTGTACTGCACATTGATGGTGTACATGTCTTCAACCGCTGTAATCCTGCTTGGGCGGAACGTGAACAGAGTTTGAATGTTGAGGAGCTGACAGTTGCTCGTCGATGCTCAGTGGTTCTCTCCAGGTACTCCGGCTTTCTCCACCCATAAAACTGTCATGGTCACGATTAGCTATTGTGCGTAAGTCTGTGACCTTAAACACCAATACATAAATAAATAAATAGAAGCTCTGTCACACAAAATTTTATGTGTTTACCCTTTACCTAGCATAATGGAAAAAACTTACCTGTGCAATTCCCAGAAATCGCAATTAAAATTTTAGCTTATTACCCTACATTGCAATGAGCTCAGTGAAGTCATTCGAATGATGAGTCATTAGCCATGTTTTTGAGACCAAAGATGAAAATTCTTGTCAGGCCTTTAAATTCTTCCCAACTAACGACGGTAAGCGCTGTGCCCAAATAAGATAATTGCACCCAAAATTTGCGGAGCTTGAAACTTCTTCCAAAATTTTTCAGTGTTTCGGCAATATATAGTTTGGCCAGGTTTCCCTGATGCTTGCAGTATAGCTTAGATCTTACCATCGAAGCAAACAATATTTTTTTTAAAAACCCTCAGAGTTCGCCATAGAAAAGCAATCGGCGTCGACAGTGTCAAATACAACACTGTCGACGGCGTTTGCTTTTCTGTGGCGAATTCCATATGATGATGCACTTAAAGCTTGAGATCTATTATATTCATGTTTGTGGCATTTCTCAGTAAATGCCATGTGTAACTTACTTTCAAGTAGACCTTTGGCTCGACACTAGGAAACTAAGAAGCCTTCACAAGTTAGTCGAGTAAACTTACGTCAAAGGGTGGTGGGAAGGAATCAGTGATAATGGTGTCGACCTATAAAAAGGGATTGTAAACTAGCATTTTAAGATGGGGGACCTAAAACCTCAAACAGACCCCAAGAAGGAGAAAATACCAGTACTTTTTCTCCAACGATGCAGGCCACATCCATATTTGCCAGTGTGCCCAAATTAGACTGATCTAAAGGTCTAATTCTTGTATTCTTGGCTTTGGATGCAATAGAAAATTTAAAAAATGAAGTTGTAATTTATTTCCATCACATGCTCTATTTTACAGCCATGCTCTGATTTACAGAAGGTGAAGCTTATTGTACTCTTTTTGATGAAATACTTCAATGTGCCGCTTTGCTGAAAAGGACTCAGAGGGTTGGTTCAATAAGTTTGTTTGAAATTGGCGTACAGCTGAACCCTATGAATTGGATAGCTAGCTTGTCCAGTGATAAATACTGAATCCGTTTCGTGATGTAAGAACCCTGACTGGCTAGTGCTATACACAAAAATTGGCTTTCAGTTTTTATTTTTTCATTTTTTGTTTCAAAAACATAGCTTATGACTCCTGAGGGGAAGTCATTGCAGTTAGGGGTTAGAAGTTGTGGTTTTTGAGCGGAAAATGAAAATTTGTAGGGTCGTTGGTTGTTTATGTTCATTGAAGGATTTACAGGAGAATGCAGTTGGCAAAAATTTGTAATTTTTCTGTCTTCTGATGTAGGGCTGTCACGATTTTTAAATTTAGGAATCGATTAATCATCGCAAATAATCGATAATAATCGATTAATCATACCTAGATGACCCCCACCCCTCTCCCTCTCTTTGAAGTCGATAAAAATGAAGTTCAAGTCAGCTGACCTACCTCAAGTAAACAATGAAGACGATCAACTTTTAGGTACATTCAAAGCTTTGATGTTCTGAACTTTTGAACCATCAGTGTAATAATCAAGATCTTCGCAACTGCCGATCGGTCTTGATTATTACACTGACGGTTCAAAGATTCAGAACATCAAAGCTTTGATGAATGTACCTGGAAGACAAATGCTACCAACAGCTTCTTGGGGTTTAACATCGATGTTCTTAACTGAATACCTTTAGAAACAATAGTTTTTTCATCAAATTTTCTTTTAATTATTAAACATCTAAAACGGGATACAATTTACCGATTATTCGACAACGAAAAATACTAATCGATTTCACCGTGACCGATCAACAATCGATTAATCGATTGATCGTGACAGCCCTATTCTGGTGATGAACTTAGCATATCTTCTGTTATATTTTGTTTGACAGAGCTCATTGAACACTGTCAATCAAAATATAACAGATAAAGCACCATAAAGTAGATTTCATTGTAACTTGGTAGGATAACTCTGTATAATGTTTAGATGAGAACTTCACCATTTGGTCATGATGTGGTCACATCGGGATGGCTGCCCGAGCCCAAAACATAAAATCTTTAGCACAGTCTACAGGTCATATTTATGGAGGAGTTTCATTGTATCTTGGTAGGATGACTCCATATAATGTCGAGATGAGAACGTCCCCTTTTGGTCGCGATCGGTCCACTGTGATGGCTACAGAAGCGTGAAGCCCGAAAATCTTTAGCACAGTCTGCAGGTCGTATTTATGAAGGAATTTCATTGTTTATTTTTGTAATTATTTCTTTGTCATCAAAAGTTCATGTTCTTGTTTTTTTTATGTTTTAGGCCTCATAATCTACAGAATAGCATGGGTAGTGGTGTATTTCATCCCTTGAGTGCAAGAAGGCTTTGCAATGCTAAAGTATTGCAAAGCCTTGTGGCACACATGAGACAAATTTATCAATTTTATTAACTTTGGTAAAATATTTTTATTTTCTTAAGTTTGATTTGGTTATAAAAAGAGACCATGCGGCAGCCAAAAGGACCACTTAGGATGGCCTGAGAAACAGATTTTTAACTTTTTTAGGCCTAAATATGAAATTAACTAATACTTTTCTCTTGTTTCAGTTTCGCCGAAAATAATTAATGAAATTCTGAAACAAACTGAAAAAGTAAGTGATATTTTTGTATGTTATTTGTTATTGTGTAATTAACATGTTTGATAGTTGAAGGCAAAGTTTTTTTTTAAATAGCGATTTTATGCATCCCTTTCTCTCAGAACACCTGTGGTGTTATTAACTCAGGTATTTTTTAGCTCACCTGACTGAAAGTCAGGATGAGCTATAGTGATCACTCACCGTCAGGTGTCCGTGAACAAGGTGTTTGCACCTGCCCCTCCTAAACTGCTGAACCAATTTTAGTTAAATTTGAGGTGATTGCTTGTTCTGATATCGAATTTTGGGTTTTTTTTCAAATCAACGTGTCCAGCACCAAAGGGAGGGGCTGGGGGAAATGTGCCACAATTCTTTATAAATTTTCCTCTCATGAACCAGTGGGTACAATGACTTGATATTTGATATGGAGCTTCCTTTTGAGGGGTAAAATCAAGAATTTGCCTTTGCAATGGGAGGGTCAAGATTTTTGGCCCCTCTCAAAATTTCTATTTTCAGAACCAGTGGTCTGATTGGAACCAAATTTAATATGTGGTATTATCGAGTCATAAGTACTTGATTCATGCAAAAAAATATAAAAAAATAGCCATCGGTTGTGTCAGGGTGTTCTATGGGGGAGGGGGAGGATCGAAAAAAATGCAGAGTCGGCATTTTTGCAAAAATTTTTAAAAATTTGTTCTACAGAATCACTGATCAGAATCTTTTGTTATTTGGTATACAGTATCCATAGAGGGGGCAGATACAAGTGTGTTAAAATGAAGCCCCTTGGTTCATATTTGGGCTCAATATAAGAGCCCAATTTTTTTTATCTTGGGGGGGGGGGGGGGGGGGGGGGCAATATGGGGAATGGGCTATAAAAATCTTCTTCTTCTTATCCACCAGGCAGAATGCTTTCATATTTGGTATGCAACTTCTTTAGGTGGGGGGGGGGGGGGGGGGGGGGGGGGGGGGGCAGATTCAAGTTTGTTCAATTCGGGTCTCTGGGTTAATATTTGGGCTCCCAGTGGTAGCGAGAATTTCAACTTAGTGCAATATGAGGACATTTCTTTAAAAATCTTCTTCAGATCCACCAGTTAGAATGCTTTCATATTTGGTATACAGCATCTTTAGGGGGTCCGATTCAGGTTTGTTCAAATCGAATGCCTTGGTTAATATTTGGGCTTCCCATGGGAGCCTAAATATTTACTTAGTGCAGTATGCGGAAATTTCTTTCAAAATCTTCTTCTTCAGATCCACCAGTCAGAATGCTTTCATATTTGGTTTTGGTATACAACATCTCTGGGGAGGGGCGGGGGGGGGGGGGGTTGGGGGAGAGATTAAAGTGTGTTCAAATCGAGTGCCTGGGTTAATATTTGGGTTCCCTATGGTTGCAATTTGAGGAGTTTAAAAATCTTCTTCATCAGAACCACTAGTTAGAAAATTTTCATATTTAGTATACATCTTTAAGGGGGTCAGATTCTAGTTTGTTCAAATCGATAGCCTGGGTTAATATTTGGGCTCCTGATGAGAGCCCAAATTTTAACTTAGTGCAACATGAGGGAATTTTTTTAAAAATCTTCTTCTTCAGATCCACCAGTCAGAATGCTTTCATATTTGGTATAGAACGTCTCTAGGGGAGTGAGATTCAAGTTTGTTCAAATCGAGTGTCTGGGTTAATATTTGGGCTCCCCATGGGAGCCTGAATTTTAACTTAGTGCAATATGAGTGAATTTCTTTAAAAATCTTCATCAGATCCACTAGCCAGAATACTTTAATATTTGGTTTTCAACATCTCTAAGGGTGAGATTCAAGTTTGTTCAAATCGAGTGCCTAGTTATATAATATTTGGGCTTCCTATGTGAGCGCAAATTTTAACTTAGAGCAATATAAGAAAATTTCTTAAAAAATATTCTTCTGATTCACCAGTTAGAATCCTTTCATATTTGGTATACAGCATCTCTAAGGGAGGTCAGATTCAAGTTTGTCCAAATCGGATCCCTGGGTTGATATTTGGACTCCCTATGGGGGGGGGGGGGGGGGGGGGGGGCAGGGAGATGGGGCGGGTTAGGTTCAAGGTTGTTCAAATCCATTCCTTAGTGTTTTTCCATAAAATTTGACTTTCAAACTGCAGTGACATAACAACCCTTGGAAGTTTGGCAGTGCTTGTCTACAGCTGATAGAATTGGAAGAAGTCAGGAAGATGTGATAATAATCATCTGACATGGACACCTGAGTTATGATTAATTTCATGACTTCACTCCTCTGTAGTGTTGATGGACTCTAAATACTTCTTTGAACTACTTTGTCAGGTGAGCGTGAGCGATTAAGGCTCCTTGGGGGCCTCTTGTTTAAACTGTTACAGAATTCTAACTAAGTAGTACAAAATGAGGAATGTATGTATCTTTGCATTTGCTTTACTCAACTTAAATAAAAGATTACACTTGTAAAATTAGAAATTTCAATATTTTGTCTCCAAAATATAGCTTATGATCCCTCATTGGACTGAGCAATGAATGAGGTCATTCCATTGAGAAGTCATATTTTGCCATAAAAACTAGTGAATTTTGAGTATTGATTTTTGTGAATAGTGCTGATGGGTTTTGGTCATCATATTAAAATGTTAACTTCTTTTATCCAACACACTTTCAGAATTGTTTTCTTGAATATGATTTGTTGCCAAGCCAGAAAATAAGCAGACTGTCATCTGCAAAATGAGGTCCCCAGGGGGTGAATTTAGTTATGCTACCCTGCACAGCAGGGTAGCATCACTAAATTTACCCTCTGTGAACCTCAATCTGAATCAGGGTCTCAAAACTAAACAGAAAGAGGTACTGAGAGGATAAATTGGCCCACTATATGGGGACGCATCATCAAATTCACCCTCAGGGGACCTCATTCTGCAAATGTCAGACTGCTTATTTTCAGGCCTGTTTGTTGCATGAAATTTGAGATTTTTTTTCACTTTTAGAAAAATGGACATTCAAAGTCTATTACAACAGAGAAAACTACTACAAAAATGCAGTCAACAACAACTACACCAGCAAAAGGTTAGTATGTTCTAAAAGCAATTTATAATATTTCAGGTAACATACTGTCCAAAACAAGCAAGCTAGCAAGCAAGATTAATGCTTTCATGCACCAAGGGCGCACAGGGACGTTTTGGGGCAAGTCCCTTTTGGCCCCACTCTAATATTTTGGGATTTTGTTGTCCTGCAGATCATCATCATTATGGTAGGTCACAGCAGAGGAGGAAGAGTCGTTTTCTGATGGTCTATTCTTGGTTGGTCGGCTTTTATTATTATTTTCTTCCTCGGGTGTGAGAGTGTGACCTCTCGACAAAGGTGCTACCTCTCCCAGAGGGTGGTGATGTTGTATTTAAGGTGTCTTCATGCAAGTATAATCTGCCACTGGCTGTATTCTCGTAATGGCCATCATCAGCAAGTATAGTCTGCCTTAGGCTGATGTCAGTGAAGGCAAACTCTCTAGGATTCGGTGGTTAGATAAATTGACTTCCAGACGAAAACAACAGCCCATCGCCACCCAAAGAAGACCCAAACTTCCCTGGTTGGAGGGGGGGGGGGGCAGGCCTGCATTTTTAACCTCTTTTCCTGGAACTTGAATGCACATAAGTGGCGTTCACAAAAAAGGGGGCACGAAGAGGGATTCAGGACCAATGCTTGCCTCCCCTGTGATTGACCCACCTCTGGGGATGGAGTGACGGATGATTAGACTCTGTAACTGTCCAAATCCTGTGGTGTGCAGTGGTACAGAGCACCATTTACCCATGTGACAAATCTCACACCATGCTTCTGATTGGTTAATACATATATATTGAATAGTCTCGCAATTGTTCACTGCGGTTAACAGGTTTACTTCATGTGCTCAGACATCCTCAGCTTCCCAAAACTGTCCATGTAAAAATGAAAAATATTTCCAGAGATAATAAATTGAAACACAAATAAATATGAATAGCAATGTTTGGGAGAGAATGGATCAAATCTGACCATTACATTAGGTGGTTAACTGGTTGAGTGCAAGCCAGAAAATAAGCAGACTGACATCTGCAAAATGAGGTCCCCAGAGGGTGAATTGAGTGATCCTACCCTGCACTGCAGGGCAGCATCACTAAATTTACCCTCTGTGAACCTCAATCTGAATCATGGTCTCAAAACTAAAGAGAAGGTACCCAGAGGATAAATTGACCCAGTGTATGGGATATCATCATCAAATTCACCCTCTGGGGACCTCATTCTGCAAATGTCAGACTACTTATTTTCTGGCCTGGTTGAGTGCGAAAAGCCACTATCATGGCTTTGTTGAAAAAAGCTGATAGCCACATGAGTGGCTTTGTACTGTATGCACCATCACTTGCTTTCTTCTCAGCAGTAGGAAAAAGTCTTTACATAAAACTATTTTATTACAATTTATTGGAGAGTGCCTATTGGCACTCTCCAATAAATTGTAACAAAAAATCTTGCACAAGTAAAGTTCCCCTTGCTGGTAGCTGGGCATCTTTGGAGAAAAAAATATTACAAATCCCCTTTGAAAAATGATTTAGCTCTTTGCTAGTTAAATGTATCATGATCTGCAATTGTCTTCTGATCCATAGTGTAAACTCTTCCTGCATACTATTCAGGGCATAATTGAACACAGGTTGGTGAAAAGAAATGTATTATATTCAAAAATGTTTTTCATAAACTGAATTTGTGCCAAACTTAACTGTCCAGCCTCTTGGATGTTTCTATGCATGCTGTTTCAGTTAACATTATTTTCAGTGGTTGAAACTGAAAATCTTTGTACTAAATATGTTTGAGTTTTCTCTCTTGATGCGTTTAAAATGAAATTAGTTTCTCCCAGCTATCTTGTTCTCACAGGTGTGACTGAATGGTGTCTTGATTATAAAATGATCTTCCCTGTGTCGGTCAAAATCCCTGTTCAGGGTTCATGAACGTGAGTCATGTTATATCATTCACCCTTGATATGTTTAAAATGAAAGTAGATTCTCCCAGTTATCTTGCTCATACAGGTGTGACTGAATGCTGTCTTGAGCATAAAATGATTTTCCCTGTGTTGGTCAAAATCCCTGTTCAGGGTTCATGAAACTTTTGTTGCCCAAGTAAGAACTAAAAAAAGTTAAAAATCTGTTTCTCAGGCTCTGCCGCATGGTCCTTTTGGCTGCCGCTTGCTCTCTTTTTATAAACAATGCAAACTTAGAAAACTAAAAATTAAATGGTTTATGTTTGATATTTTACCCAAGTAAAAAAAATTGATAAATTTGTCCCTTGAGTGCAACAAGACTTTGCCATGGTTTAGCATCACAAATCCTTCTTTTACTCAAGGAACGAAATACACCACCACCCATGCTATTCTGTAGATTATGAGGCCTAATACATAAAACAAACCAAGAACATGAGCTTTTGATGGCAAAGAAATAATTATAAAAATAATAAATAAAATAAAATACGCCTGCCTACATGTAGTTTTACAAAAAATTGTCTGAGAAACAAGATCTACGTTGTGGGGCCTTAAACTTTTCTTTTTAAATGTTTGTTGGGTATAGCTCATGACCGAAGAGATAAAAAATTCTGTGTTGTCAGTGCCAATAATAAAATACTTGTCAAGAAGAGATCACAACATCATATTTAAGAGTTTTTTTCAACCCTTAACTGGTAGAGTGCTGGAAGCCAATATTTGGGCTTTATTCTGAAGTGCTGTACCACAACTTGAAGGCTCCTATTCGGTGGATGTGTTTTGTATTATCTTTGAAGTGATATTATTTAGAATGCAAGCATTTGCCTTGTTACAATTTATGGGAGAGTGCCCATAGGCACTCTCTCATAAATTGTAACAAGGTAAAGACATGTACAAGATTTTCAATGACCAAAAATAATTTAGCACTCTACCAGTTAACTAACAAAACAGAAAAACCCATCCAGATCTGTGACAAGACAATTTGCCAATCTTACAATGTTAATCTTTGAAAAATATAATATTTGAATACAGTTACCTCCCTTTGATCATTGTTGCTGGAAATTCATAATTTATGTCTGTTATGTTGCACATAAGCAGATGTTTGATTTCTTATCTGCAAATCTCTTTCATATGATGGCATATGAATATCATTATTGCTCCTCCTTACGGAAATTACTGGCCAGTGGAGCAGTGCTTGTTCACTATGGTAGACAGGTTCTGCTTTCAACACAGATATAATTTACTGTGATCAAACATGATCTTGGCAAGTATACATTTAAGTTATTTAGGTATCTGGGATGGTGTGCTGAAGTCAAGACTCGTCTCTGAGCGTATATCATCAAGTCCATTAGGATGAGTCAATATATGACCCAGAGATGAAGTCAAGAAGTCAAGTACAGCATCTTGGAAACAGGCATGTCAAAGTACTGCTAGTACCAACATAACCGGTACTGGGACGGGAGTGAGCCTGTCTCGTCGAAACTGGTACCAGGACAAGTCAGCAATTGGGTGACATCACAATCAGATGGAAGAAATTCGCATTTAAACTGACCCAGTCCCTAAGATCGCATAGACAAACATGGCATCATTCCAATTATTCTGCAGCGACATCTAAGTAATCATAAAGCACGAAAATCGTGCTTTATGATTACTTTGATGTCGCCACAAGATTATTTCTTTGAAGTAGCCGATGATGGTGCATTCATTATCTTTGATGCCACATTTGGAAAGTTAAAATGATCGGCCTTATCGAGGTAGTGGTGCAGACAGAACATGCCCTTTTAGAGTGTTTTGATACTTTCAGCTTATTTGTGAATGAACATATGTCGTGTAAGTGTGCCTTACACAATTACTAGCCCCATTATACTCGTTCAGTTAGGAGTTTCACCATAAAATAATTTTGTCCCGCACCAGCCGGACAAAAGCTTCAGTACTGGTGCTGGTTGGAGCATGAGGGAACCGGTACCGGTACAGGTACTAGTTGACATGCCTGCTTGGAAACCCACATGGTGTATTAACTAATTTGTCTCACAATATTACTCCCTTTCTTGATTTAGTGGCATAGTGAAAGGATTGGGTGCAGTTTTTAACTGTGTCTGTTTTGACACTCATTCAGCATCTATGAATTGATTTTTTATGAACGAACATCATGATGTCAAGGTATTGAGTTCCTGCATTGTGCATGGCATAATCCCCATTCATTGTTCTGCTTGTACTGTTACTGCTGAAGTTTATAGTAGTGTTACAGCTGTGTGTTTCTTTGTTTTATTTTTTATGTTTAACCCTTTGAACCCTAGCAGCCGTTTTTCCAGCCAGGAACATGATACGCCATAACGTTATTAAATAGGATGGCTGTTCAGTAAACATGTGAGGTAGACCAATCAATATTTTCAGCGTGCAGCCTCTGTGCTGCACGCTGAAAATATTGATTGGTCTACCCCAAATAATAAGTATGGACTCTTCTAATTGTTGCTATTGAACTGGTATGGAAGATACCACCAGAGTTCAAAGGGTTAATGCATGGTAGGTCTATATAAAAAATATCATCTTGGCAAAAAACCATCTAGTCTATTTTGTTGAGCTGGTGATTTATTTATCATTAATTACTGTCATCAAAAATGGTGCCTCAACATGTGTAATAACATGATGCCAACTGAGTGCAGGTAAAAAGCATTCTCTTTCAGAATCATATGATGGCACATGTATGTCTTTTGTCAATATTTTTACTTGTATTGGGGGAAATACGTTCTTTTAAGATATATGTGCATACTCCCAAATTTTCAAGTTGCGAGGGTTGTTAACTGAATTATCTCTTCTTGAACACATAGTTATTATTGATTCCTATATATAATTCTTGTGTGTGCAACCTCTGCTAGGTTTATGAATGATACTTTTCATAAATGATCCCTCAGCAAGTAGATATATGCAAACTTCTCAAATTTTTAACAACTATCTCCTCTTCAACTTAGGTTTGTTGATTGATTTCTATGGTATATGAAGTTCTCATGTATACAACTTCTCTTTGGTTGATGAACCTAGCTTCATTGAACTTCTGAAAAGTGATCACTAGCAGTTAGGCCTGTGCATAGTCCCAAATATTGAAGTTGTGACTGTTTAACCCTTTACCCAACACAGACGATATCAAAATTTATTATTTTAAATACCATTTTTTCAAATTTTTCAAAAAATTTCAACAAAACCATATCATGTGACCTCTCGTTGGAACGAGCTCATGATATGGTTTTGTTGAAATTTTTTGAAAAATAATATTTTTTCAGCTGCTGAATTTGTATATTACACGGGCGGATGCGGGTGATTCGTTAGGTAAAGGGTTAACTGACTTATCTCCTCTTGATCTTAGATTCTATATTGATTTCTGTATGAAATACTTGTGTGTGCAATTGCCTCTAGATTTATGAACCAGTGATGAAATGATTCCAGATAAGTAGACTTCTTTCTAACCCTTTATCTGATGAACACAGTATCAAAATTTGTTCTTTTTTTTTTAAAAAATTTCTATAAAACCATGTGACCTTTCATTGGAACAAGTTCAGTGAGCTTGTTCCAGTGAGGAGTCGCATGGTTTGGTTTTGTTAACAAATTGTTTGTGAAGGTATCCAATTCGTTAGGTAAAAGCTTAACCCTCTGAATCTTCATTTCCTGGAATGGTATTGCCTTTGTGTACAGTTACTGTGAGATGGGTCAGTCCAATACTTTCTACAGGGAGGATAAAATAATAACTGTAGTTTGCAGCTGTCTGGCTGCAGACTGCAGTTATTATTTTATCACAATGTCCCTTGGATAGACCTCTTATTAAAAGACAAAAATGGGCTGAATTTATGACTTGGACCCAAAAATCAGTGTTACGAGTTCAAAGGGTTAAACCCTTCATTGGCAGTTTCCTTTTCACACCCTACCACCTGTATCATCATCTGATCGATGCAGCTTGGGAAACTTCTAGATTTGAATTTCATCATCAAAGCTAAAAAATACATTGCTGCTGGTTGTCATCTTGAATTTTGCAGTTAAATCATTTGGCACACCCCACAGCTCACATCCCTAAATAAATGAGTTTTAAATTTCATATGAGTGTTTGGGGCAACATCTAGTTGTGAGCTTTTGAGATTTGTCGCCATTTTCATTTGATGCAATTCCTTTAGCATTCCATACAGCCCATATCACTTATTCAGATCAATGTGGAATTTCACATGCAGGTTTCTTCAGTCCTGAAAGAAGAAAACAGAATTTTGACTGGGTTGCAAGTATGGATGGGCGGTATACCTTAAATACCATTTGGTGTCGGTATCGAGTCAATACCGATTTGAGGGAGTCTGAAACTACCGAAATTTCGGTATTGAAAAAATATTCCCAACATTTGTTAAAATATAAAAGGGCAAACAACAGAACATTTTGTAAAATTAACGTCAAAAAGAGCCCATGGTCTGTGTATTTCTAAAGGCAGTCACCACTGGTCATTTAATGTAACAAAAAAGATGAGAGAAAATACCCCAGTGGGTATTTTCTCTCAGCTTTTTTGTTATATCAAATGACCGATGGCCCGTGCCTGTATTATTTCCAACATTTTGACAATTCGATCGCTTTGTCTGCTGTAAAACAAGGATTTACAGCCGGGCAGTATATAAATTTATTTATTTATTGGTGTTTTATGACACATCAGCAACTTAGTCTATATCGTGGTGAGAAAAAACGTTAAAAAGTAAACATGTCAATAATGAAGTAAAAAGATTGCATAAAACCACAAAATAATTACAATAAAAGTGACAAAGACAGTTTGGTATGAACAATAGCAGTAATGAGAGTGAGTTTAGTTTGAGACTTGAAGAATCTAGTTTAAAAAAATAAAAACAATTTAAAATTTGTTAAAAAGGTTGATTGCTTTCAAATATGAGACAATCTTGTGCAGGCTCGTATGATAAAAGAGATCTCTTAGAGATCCTACATAGAAGTACTGCCCTCTGACGTGATTAAAATCAGTACAATGTAAAAGAATGTGCTCCATTGACAGCACTTGTTGACAAGGAACACATTCTGTTCGCATATTTACCCTCTAACAAAAAGGAATGTGTAAGTCTTGTATGACCAATATGACATTGTGTCAAAATTACATGATCTTTCGTGCAAAGGTTACATGGCGAGTAATGGTCGAAAATTAGTGGACGAAAGCAATGGAGCTTGTTATTGGTTGCCCCATCCCACTCTGCCTGCCACAGAGATTTGATGTAACTACTGATATGTGGCTTGAAATCACTGAACGGAATCTTAAAATCAGTGATAAACTTGTTTAAAGCATGTTTTGCAGAACTGTCTGCCCTGGTGTTACCGGAAATACCAACATGTCAGGTAACCAGCAAAACACGATATCATATCGGTCAGGCATGATAGAATTCAACTTCTCAGGAAGTTCTAAAACAAGAGGGTTTTTCAATCTGGGGTTGAGTAAAGCTAGCACTGAGGAAAGAGAGTCAAAAAATATAATCAACTTCTTTTTTCTGCACATTCAAATTCCTAAAGGAGGAATTTGTTTCTGGTGTCTTTTGAAAATTTCAACATTTTGAGGGTCCAAAACACAATTATAATCAGGATTTGATGGATTAGCCAAAAGTTTAGATACATACTGGAGAGACAGTTTAATTTGGCGCTTCTCAAGAGAAGGCTTCTCCGTCTCAACAAGCATCAAATCTGTTGGTGATGTTCTAAAAGCATCAAGGCTGATTCTAATGCCACTATTATAAATGGCATCAAGAGATTTGAGATATGACTTTCTTGTAGAATCGTAAACCACACACACACAACCATAATCTAATTTAGATCTAATAAGGGATCTATACAGAAGCAGTAAGCTTTTTTGGTCAGCAGTAAAAAAAAATACCATTCATTATTGGTGTTGGTATGAGTACATGTATGTTGTTGACACTGAATACCGTACCAATACTGCAGTAAATCAGTCTTACAATAAAGATACCGAACTTGAAATTTCAATACTGCCCAGCTCTAGTTGCAACCTGGATATGATCCATTTGAAATTCTCTGCTTTTGTGATAACAGTACTGTACTTGTGTTGCAGTCATGATATAACCAGAGATGATATTATTAGTTACACAGTTTGTTTGGTGGCCTAATATGGTATATATGGTGTCAGTTAATTTCATATTGGACGAGAGCGAATAACGAATATATCTTACCGACTGCTGCATTGATGCACAGAACTAATAACAAAAGCGATCAAAATTAAATGAGAGAATTCTCACAATGTGTTCACGTGTCTTTGCCTTGTTACAATTTATGGGAGAGTGCCTACAGGCACTCTCCCATAAATTGTAACAAGGCAAATTCATACGTACCAAACAGTTTCATTTCGAAGGTAACATGACATACATCCACAGAATATGAAGCCTTTTAAGTTGCCTAACCTGCACTTCATACCAAATATGGGCTTCCAACACTCAATCTTTCAACTTGAAGGATTTATCGCCTGCCACCATTTTGAATAATCAATGAACAAAGGGGAGATTACCCATAGCTGTCAGCGTATATTGATATTGACAGGCAGTATATGGTTTTATATGTAGTCTGCATGTGACGTCTTTTGAACCAATGAAATTCCCAGATACTTGTAGGAGGTAAGATATAGCTATAGATGCTAAAAGTGACCTTAAACATCAGTAAATTACATAAATTATAAATAGATAAATAGATAGTATTAAATAGATCCCAAATCAACATGTATTGGCAAGGGTGCCGGAAGCAAGCATCCAAGGGCAATGGGGGAGGGGGGGCAGGGGTATCAAAAAGGGCAATTGACTATAGGTATGTGTTAAAGCTTGAGTGTTTACATCGTATCGTGAAAAAACACTCTATAGCATTGGTAGTATTAACACTATATATATTTCGTCCCTTGAGAGGAACAAGGTGCCAGATATAAAGTTATGAAATTCCCCCCCTCCCCCCCCCCTCCCCCCCCCCCCCCACACACACACACACACTGATTTTATAGCTTCTTTGTTTTTGTATTTATCAACCAAACTCCCATCATTTTATCTGATGCATCTCCTCCCCCAGTGGCATTTGCAAAAAAGGGCACTTCTGGCAAAAAAGGGCACACTCTGCCCTCCCTAGCCTCAATGGGCTGACACAATAGGATAACTGAAGTAGGAGATGAAACTTTGTACTTTATAAAAAGAATGAGAATCAGTAACACCATCAGAAAACTGTAACAGCGCTGAGAACATTTTATTAGCTTAACTTGACAGAGTCAAGATAAGCTATTGCTGTCATGTTTGTGGAAGTTTGTTTGGTCTGTGAGTCTGTTAGTCTGTTCACATTTTCTCTAGCACAGGCTACACCCTGTAGTTCTTGTCCGATCATAACAAAATTTCATATACAGGTTCAAGGTCAAGTCTAGATGAGAGTGTCCCATTTTGGTCATGAGTGATCAAACATGATGGCACACTGGCCCGAAACTCGAACAACTTTAGCACAGTCTACAGGTCGTATTTATGAAGGGATTTCATTGTAACTTGGTAGGATGACTGTGTAATGTCTAGATGAGAACGTTCTATTTTGGTCAGGTTCAGTCAACAGGGGCAGGGGCACATTACCTAGATTCCTTTAGTACAGTCTACATTATGAAGGCATTTCATTGTAAATTGGTAGGATGACTTCATGTAATATCTAGATGAGAACGTCGTATTTTGGCCATGATTGATCAGCCGTAAAGGCCACACAGGCATGTGACCAAGATTTGTTTAACACAGTCTACAGTTCATATTTACGAAGCGATTTCATTTTAACTTGGTAGGAAAACTCGATACGATGTCTAGATGAGACTGTCGTATTTTGGTCATGATCGGTCAGCGGTTACCAACTCAATTCTTTTGTGCAGTCTATACCTTAAATTATTCTTGTTGAAAACATAGCATGTAGGGTACAGAACTTAACATATTCTCATTTATCACAATTCTTGTCTTGATCTTTTTCATCAAACACTACACACAGTCAAGTTAATCATACGTTTTGGATTAATAAATAAAGAGGTTATTACTTTGTTATTTATTTATTATACCCCCACGAGCGTAGTTCTGGAGAGTATATAGGAGTCACTGTCTGTCTGTCCTTCTGTCCATCCATCTGTATATCTGTCCATCTGTGTGTGCAAATCGTGTCCAGCTCGAAACTTTTGATCACCTTGAAGGATGATACTTGTTATTAATGTTGCCCACCACCAGAGGGTGTGTCACGAATAAGGTTGGAATGCCTGTCTACAAGGTCAAGGTCACAGACTTAGTTCAAGTTCACTTACCCATATCCAAATATACACAAGTTGTGTCCGGCTCAGAACTTTTGCTAGCTCTAAATGATATTAATGATACCTGATATTAATGTTGCCCATCACTAGAGGGTGTTTCACAAATAGGGTTGGTTGGAATGCCTGTCTACAAAGTCAAGGTCACAGACTCGGTTCATGTTTACATACCCCACATCCAAATCCAACTATAACAAGTTGTGTCCGGCTCAGAACTTTTGATGGCCTTGAAGGATATTAATGATACTTGGTATTATTGTTGCCCACTATCAGAGAGTATATCATGGAAGTACCTTGGTCCCAAGTTGGGACAGGGCTGATCTAGTTTATTTATTGGTGTTTAAGGTCACATACTTCTGCACAATTGCTAATTGTGACCACAGCATGAAGATAAAGTCAAGTTCAGTCAATCGTTTATACCCATGTTGCCCATTTTAGAGGACTTCCACCCATAGCATTGGTGACTGGGTCCTATTTTACCAGTAAAACAGAGCTTGTTTACCATAGTGAAAAAAACAATGTTTCACTTCCTGGTAAATTATTTACCAAAATGTTTGGAAATTGAAATTTGGTATGAAACTGCTGCTCGGTGGTTGGAAGCTCAGAAGCTCTGCCTGAAAGTCTACTATGGCATAAGTAAGAGACCAAAATTCTGACAATAAACTACCTTAAAATGATTTAGGCCAAAAAAAGTTAAAAATCTGTTTCTCAGACCCTCCAGTGTGGTATTTTTGGCTGCTGTATGCTCTCTTTTTATTACCAATGCAAACTTGAAAAAATAAAAATTAAGTGGGTTATGTCAGATATTTTACCCAAGTTAATAAAATTGATAAATTTGTCCCTTGAGTACAACAGGGCTTTGCAATGCTTTAGCATTGCAAAGCCCTCTTGCACTCAAGGGATGAAATACACCACCACTCATGCTATTTTGCAGATCATGGGGCCTAAAACATAAAAGAAACCAAGAATATGAACTTTTGGTGACAAATAAATAACTACAAAGATATAAAATCAAAAAACCGCCCGCATGCAATTTTACAAAAAATGGCCTGAGAAACAGAAGATCTACTTTGTGGGGCCTTAATAGTTGTATTTTGCAATCCTTCTAGTACAGACTTGGAGAAATCCTTTTGTTATTCATGAAAAGAATGAGCAGTGACACTAATTCCAATTCATTGTATCCACAATTCCCAAATGCTACCATATTGTTTTGTTTTTTGTTTTGGTGAAGAAAGTTCAGCAAGGGTCAACTCCATACAGTTCAGAGCAACAGAATGAAAAATGAAGAATGCATAAGGCCTAAAAAAGTTAAAACTCTGTTTCTCAGACCTTCCTGCAAGGTCATTTTGGCTGCTGCATGCTCTCTTTTTATAACCAAAGCAAACTTAAAAATATAAAAATTGAAAGGCTTGTATCTATCTATTTTACCCAAACTCATAAAATTGATAAATTTGTCCCTTGAATGCAAGAAGGTTTTGCAGTGCTTTAGCATTGCAAAGCCTTCATGTACTCAAGGGGCAAAATACAGCACCACCCATGCTGTTCTCCAAATTATGAGGCCTAAAACATATAACAAACCAAGAACATGAACTTTGGGTGGCAAAGAAATAATTACAAAAATAAAAAATAAAATAAAAAAACACCCGACCACTTGCAATTTTACAAAAAAATGTCCTGAGAAACAAGATTTATTTTGTGGGGCCTAATGTGAACATCACTGTTAACAGTCCCACATTCAACAAATTTGTCTCAACCAACTGATTTGGTCTAGAGGGTGTGATTGTTCATTCTATGCTTTATTTGCATAATTTGTTTTGAAACTATTGTCCTCCTGTAGTACATTTCTGGGAAGTTGGACTGTTATCTTAACCTGCCAATTTTACAACAATAATAGCTTATACGTTGATTGAATCCAATTTGATAGGCAATCAATCAGTCATGGAATTCTGATGCAAGCGATTTTTAGCTTGCCTCAACTGCTCACGCAATTTAATCTGGCATAAGCCTTTTTTTGCTCACCTACTTTCAGCTATTTTGGACAGTGACGGACCATGGAACATGTGTACAGAATATGCTGGGTACATGTGTGTTTTGGCCACTACATGTACCAGTCCCCCTGAACTTCTTGATCGATCTAACCACATTGGGGTGGAGGGGATAGTAAAGAATGAATACAGGTTCATTCATTAATATTTTATTAATTCATTTAAAATTGATTGGCTTGAATGCACTCGAAGGAGAAATTACCCAACCCGGTATTAACTTAGTCTTCAGAAGATCTTTGTGAAGTAAAAAAGTGAAAAAGATTTCAGGAGAGCAATTTGCTCGCCTTAGCAGGTTCCAGGTGAGCGTTTTATTGCCACCCTGGATTTTTCAGAAATCGATGCCTGATCAATGAAAGGCATGAACAAAACCACTATTATTAGCTTAACTTGACATAGTCAAGATAAGCTATTGCCATCACGCGTGCGGAAGTCTGTTAGTCTGTTCACATTTTCCTTTAGCACGGGCTACACCCCGCAGTTCTTGTCTGATTGTCACGAAATTTCATATGCAGGTTTGGGGTCATGTCTAGATGAGAACGTCCCCTTTTGGTCGCGATCGGGCAACCGGAATGGCTGCCCAAGCCCAAAACCTGAAAACCATTAACACAGTCTACAGGTCGTATTTATGAAGGGATTTCATTGTAACTTGGTAGGATGCCTCTGTATAATGCCTAGATGAGAACGTCCCCTTTTGGGCATGATCTATCAACCGTGATGGCTGCCCAAGCCCGAAACCCAAAAACTTTTAGCACAGTCTGCAGGTCATGTTTAATGTGGAGGGATTTCACTGTTACTTGGTAGGATGACTCCTTATGATGTCTAGATGAGAATTTCCCCATTTGGGCATGATCTGCCAACCGTGACGACTGCCCGAGCCCAAAACCCGAAAACCTTTACCACAGTCTACAGGTCATATTTATTGAGGAATTTCATTGTAACCTGGTGGGTTGACTTCATGCAATGTCTAGATGAGAAAGTCACCTTTTGGGTGTGATTGGGCAACTGAGACGGCTACAGGGGCCCAAAGCCCGAAAACCTTTAGCACAGTCTAGAGGTCATATTTATGAAGGGATTTCATTGTAACTTGGTAGGATGACTCCAAATAATGTCTAGATGAGAACGCCCCATTTTGATCGCGATCATGCAGCCTTGATGGGTGCCCGAGCCCAAAAACCTTTAGCATAGGCAAAAGGTCATATTTATGGAAGGATTTCATTGTAACCTGTTAGGTTGACTCCATGTAATGCCTAGATGATGACATCCCCTTTTGGTCGTGATTGGTCAGTTGTGATGGCTACTAGTGCCCGAAACCTGAAAACCTTGAGCACAGTCTACAGGTCATATTTATGAAGGGATTTCATTGTAACCTGGTAGGTTAACTTCATATAATGTCTAGATGAGAACGTCCCTTTTTGGACATGATTGGGCTACTGTGACGGCTAAAGGTGCCCCTTTTGGTCGTGATTGGTCAACTGTGATGGCTACAGGTGCCCGAAGCCCAAAAACCTTGAGCACAGTCTACAGGTCATATTTATGAAGGGATTTCATTGTAACTTCGCAGGATCACTCCAGATGATGCCCAGATGAGATTGTCCACTTTGGTTGCGATCATTCAACCATGATGGCTGCCCGAGCCCAAAGCCCGAAAACCTTAAGCACAGTCTTCTGGTCATATTTATGAAGAGATTTCATTGTAACTTGGTAGGTTAACTTCATATAATGTCTAGATGAGAACGTCCCCTTTTGGACATGATTGGGCAACTTTGACGGCTAAAGGTGCCCGAAGCCCGAAAACCTTTTGCACTGTCTACAGGTCATATTTATGAAGGGATTTCATTGTACCTTGGTAGGATGACTCCAAATAATGTCTAGATGAGAAAGTCCCATTTTGGCCGTGATCATTCAGCCTTGATGGGTGCCCGAGCCCAAAAACCTTTAGCATAGGCAAAAGGTTATATTTATAGAAGGATTTCATTGTAACCTGTTAGGTTGACTCCATATAATGCCTAGGTGATGACATCCCCTTTTGGTCATGATTGGTCAACTGTGATGGCTACAGGTGTCCGAAGCCCGAAAACCTTGAGCACAGTCTACAGGTCATATTTATGAAGGGATTTCATTGTAACTTCGCAGGATCACTCCAGATGATGCCCAGATGAGATTGTCCCCTTTGGTTGCGATCATTCAACCATGATGGCTGCCCGAGCCCGAAGCCCGAAAATCTTTAGCACAGTCTACAGGTCATATTTATGAAGGGATTTCATTGTAACTTGGTAGGTTAACTTCATATAATGTCTAGATGAGAACGTCCCCTTTTGGACACGATTGGGCAACTGTGACGGCTTCAGGGGCCCAAAGCCCGAAAACCTTTAGAACAGTCTACAGGTCATAATTATGAAGGGATTTCATTGTAGCTTGGTAAGATGACTCCAAATAGTGTCCAGATGAGAATGTCCCCTTTTGGTTGCGATCATTCAACCATGATGGTTGCCAGAGCCCAAAGACCAAAAACCTTTAGCACAGTCTACAGGTCATATTTATTAAGGGATTTCATTGTAACTTGGTAGATTGACTTCATATAATGTTTAGATGAGAACGTCCCCTTTGGACGCAATTGGGAAACTGACAGCTACAGGGGCCCGAAGCCTGAAAACCTTTAGCACAGTCTACAGGCCATATTTATGAGGGGATTTTAATGTAACTTGATAGGATGACTCGTTTTGGAATAATTTCACTGTAACTTGGTAAGTTTTGTTGATATACGTTAACTGTGAGGGCCACATACATTAACTGTGAGGTCATATTAACCCACCCCTCAGCTCTTTAGTACAGTGTACACCTCATATTATTTTTATCATAAACATAGCACACAGGGAACAGAAATGAACATATTCCCAATTATCACAATTCTTGTCTTATTTCATAATCCTTTCATAAACATTGAACATTATCCTTTTCATCAAACACAACACACAAGTTAAGCTACAGTGTCATTGACACTTTCATTTTGATTTATGATTTCAGGCCTCATTAGCTTAACTTGACATAGTGAAGATAAGCTATTGCCATCACGCGTGCGGAAGTCTGTTAGTCTGTGAGTCTGTTCACATTTTCCTTTAGCACGGGCTACACCCCGCAGTTCTTGTCTGATCGTCACAAAATTTCATATGCAGGTTTGGGGTCATGTCTAGATGAGAACGTCCCCTTTTGGTCGCGATCGGGCAACCGGAATGGCTGCCCGAGCCCAAAACCTGAAAACCATTAGCACAGTCTACAGGTCGTATTTATGAAGGGATTTCATTGTAACTTGGTAGGATGCCTCTGTATAATGCCTAGATGAGAACGTCCCCTTTTGGGCATGATCTATCAACTGTGATGGCTGCCCAAGCCCGAAACCCAAAAACTTTTAGCACAGTCTGCAGGTCATGTTTAATGTGGAGGGATTTCATTGTAACTTGGTAGGATGACTCCTTATGATGTCTAGATGAGAATTTCCCCATTTGGGCATGATCTGCCAAATGTGACGACTACCCGAGCCCAAAACCCGAGAACCTTTAGCACAGTCTACAGGTCATATTTATTGAGGAATTTCATTGTAATTTGGTGGGTTGACTTCATATAATGTTTAGATGAGAAAGTCCCCTTTTGGACGTGATTGGGCAACTGTGACGGCTACAGGGGCCCGAAGCCCAAAAACCTTTAGCACAGTCTAGAGGTCATATTTATGAAGGGATTTTATTGTAACTTGGTAGGATGACTCCAAATAATGTCTAGATGAGAATGACCCATTTTGATCGCGATCATTCAGCCTTGATGGGTGCCCGAGCCCAAAAACCTTTAGCATAGGCAAAAGGTCATATTTATGGAAGGATTTCCTTGTAACCTGTTAGGTTGACCCCATATAATGCCTAGATGATGACATCCCCTTTTGGTTGTGATTGGTCAGCTGTGATGGCTACAAGTGCCCGAAGCCTGAAAACCTTGAGCGCAGTCTACAGGTCATATTTATGAAGGGATTTCATTGTAACTTCGTAGGATCACTCCAGATGATGCCCAGATGAGATTGTCCCCTTTGGTTGCGATCATTCAACCATGATGGCTGCCCGAGCCCGAAGCCCGAAAACCTTTAGCACAGTCTACAGATCATATTTATGAAGGGATTTCATTGTAACTTGGTATGTTGACTTCATATAATATCTAGATGAGAACGTCCCCTTTCGACGCAATTGGGAAACTGACGGCTACAGGGGCCCAAAGCCTGAAAACCTTTAGCACAGTCTGCAGGCCATATTTATGAAGGGATTTTAATGTAACTTGACAGGATGACTCGTTTTGGAATAATTTCACTGTAACTTGTAACTTT
Source organism: Pictodentalium vernedei (assembly GCA_031216915.1). Classification (NCBI taxonomy): domain Eukaryota; kingdom Metazoa; phylum Mollusca; class Scaphopoda; order Dentaliida; family Dentaliidae; genus Pictodentalium; species Pictodentalium vernedei. The sequence continues at coordinate 86,622,568 of CM062291.1, forward strand.
TGTTGATATACGTTAACTGTGAGGGCCACATACATTAACTGTGAGGTCATATTAACCCACCCCTCAGCTCTTTAGTACAGTGTACACCTCATATTATTTTTATCAAAAACATAGCATACAGGGAACAGAAATGAACATATTCCCAATTATCACAATTCTTATCTTATTTCATAATCCTTTCATAAACATTGAACATTATCCTTTTCATCAAACACAACACACAAGTTAAGCTACAGTGTCACTGACACTTTCATTTTGGTAATCTAATGGTTCTAACCACGAGGGACTGTGGATATTGTGGATACACATAAAAAAAGAAAATCTAGTGTTTTTTAAGTGGATACTGAAAATTATCTCTTGAGTGGCTGATACAAATGTTTATTTTTCATGAGCGCTTGCGTGAGTGAAAATAACCATTTGTCTCAGTCACAAGTGAGATAATTTTAGGTATCCACTCAAAAACACTAGATTTTCTTTTTATATTATGCTTTTTATAGGAATCTGATAATTCCACTCATTTCAACCATGAATTGATGCATAAAAGTTAACAGCACATTGAATCATTGATATGCGGAAGTGATTTGCTCGATACTGGGAACAGATAACATCTTGCGATATGATTCAGTTGGCAGGTTTCTAGTCCAACCATGGCCTGAAAGTCTGTAATATAAGTTTTTGTTTGGTATGTCAGATCTACCAATCAGAATGCTTCGATATTTGTTATGCAGCATCCTTGGGGGGGGGGGGGAGGATTCAAGTCTATTCAAGCCAAGTCCCTGGGTTGATATTTGCGCTCACTGTGGGAGCCCGAATTATAACTTAGTTCAAAATGAGGAATTTTCTTTAAAATCTTCTTCAGATCCAGAGGTCAGAATGCTTTGATATTTGGTATACAGCCTCCTTAGGGGGTGAGATTCAAGTCTGTTCAAGCCAAGTCCCTGGGTTGATATTTTGGCTCCCTGTGGGAGCCCAAATTATAACTTAGTTCAATATGAGGAATATTCTTCAAAAATCTTCTTCTTCACATCCACCAGTCAGAATCTTTTGATATTTGGTATACATCATCCCACTGGAGGTGAGATTCAAGTTTGTTCAAGCCTCATCCCTGGGTTAATATTTGGGCTCTCTGTGGAAGACCGAATTATTGTTTAGTTCAATATGAGGAATATTCTTTAAAAATCTTTCTTTTTAGATCCACTGATCAGAATCTTTGGATATTTGGTATAAGCTTTTCTTAGGAGGGGCAGATGCAACTTGTTAAAATCAATTCCCTGGGTTGATTTGTGCTACCATGTCAGGTGAGCGCCCTCAGGGCCCCTAGGGCCTCTTGCTTATTGTTTTATTTTCATCCAAACATGGGCTGAAATTACCCTAAACCATTTAAATGTATTTCATTGGGATCTCGTTTTTTTTTTTGATTTATTAAAAGAGGCAGGAACATAGCAGCTCTGTGTACGAAGGCGTACTGCACATTGATGATGCACTTGTATTCAGCCAATGCTAACCCTGCTTGCACAGAGTTAGTACATTGGGGAGTCAGACAGTTAATTGCTTGCCATTGTTCATTTGTTCTCACCAGGTACTCCGGCTTCCCCCACCCGTAAACTGTCCAACAGAAGGTGGCTGTTGAAAGTATTGTTAAACCCCAGTAAATAAATTTTAAGGAGTATTTCAGTGTTTAGGATGACTCGACACATAGCACGTGGTTCCAGCATCGAGTTACAACATTTTGGACTAATTGTGATTTGATTTATCCTGAGTCGCCATCGTGTTTGATCTGGACATGAAAAGTGTGGAATTTTCTTTTTTCCATTTGTTTGGTTTTTTTGGTCAATACAGGATATCTGTATGTTGAATATATGCTTGAAGCAAAAATTGTCTGGTTATCAGCTAGTCGATGAAAAGCCTGACAGGGAATGTCCATATGATATCACTGTTTATCTAAAAAATACTTTATGCAGGAATTTCCACATTTTTTTCGTTAATTTCTTGAAAAATTGAAATCAATGATCCCCGAAACTTGTTGATAATGTTGGTTCAAAATGAATATCAAGATTCAGTCTGGCATATATGCTGTTAGAAAAGCGAAAAATAGCCCACAAAAAAAAATGTCTATTCTTTTAGTATATAAGAAATGTCTATTATAATTTTTTGTCTTCTTTACTCCTCCCACACTGTTGGTGTGATTATTAGCTCAACTTTGGCGAAGCCAAATTTGCGCTTTTGTCATGGCCCGTCATCCGTCTGTTAGGGCTGGGCGGTTTATCGGTTTTTCAGTTCGGTTCGTTTTTTTTTTTTTTAAACCGAAACCGAACTGCCGCCTTAACAAAAAACCGCAACTTTCGGTTTCAATAAATTTCCCAGAATTGGTTAAGTTTATGACCACTCATCCACACGCCAACGGCTTAAATGTCGGGCAAAGGTAAATGCTGTGCCATTTATGCTTACTTCGAGAGGACTGACAACAAATCCCCCTCCCCCCACAAATAGTGGTAGCAAATGTCTTGTATCTTAAACAATATCTACTGAACCACCAGCAGATGGAATATGAAAAATTGAAAAGTCTTACGTAAAAATCCACACATGCAATTCAAGAATCGTTAAGTAAATTTAATGAACCGGGCACATTCGACCAAAGAGACAAATTACCTGACAATATATGGTGTAAAAGTATTATAAATTACCTTTGACCCAAAATCATCTGCGTACGGCACGTTGTAAATTTATTAGATTGGAGGTAAACATAAAATTTATTGAGTTTTAAAACCTCAAAGTTCACATGGGAAAAATGGTGAGTAAATTATGTTAATTAACCGACTACTGGCACGTTCTCTGAAGTCACATGCTCATAGATAACGCTGCGCATTGGCAGTTATGTTTTTTGTCAACAATAAAATGGTTAAATTAAAATAGAACACATCCTATTAAATGGATGGCAGGTAACTATTGAAAGTTTTTTTTTAAACTTATTGGGAATTGTTTGTATAATATTTGAACTTACTTTAAGGAATCGCGCAGTACTGCAGGTCTGTCAGGTACGCTGCATTCCCAATACGAAGATGTTATAATCAACACGTGTCATGACCATGTGTATTTTGTAAACACAACAAATCCCAAGATTCAATATTGCAAACTTTCTTTCAAATCCCATTATGCAGCAGTCTCCCTTCAAAAACATTAATCGCCTGTCTTGACTGAGATAAAATCAACGAAGGGATCAGCCAAGAGGGCAAAGTAAAGTTGGTAATATCTTCGTCTTGGCACCGCTCATTTCGCCCAATTTCTATGTTTGGGCAGAATCAAAGTAAAAAACGAACCTCTGCAGTCGAAATTAGGAGATATATTGTGAAAGCATTGGAGTGAGTTGCCAATAAAAGTGATTCGTATATCACGACTTGCTTCAACAATAGTTATCAAAATCAGAAGAAATATGATTTGTGTTCCTCTTATTCCACTGTCATTTGAAGCAGGAACCATCAAGAAACACGGGGCACGTCTGTTTTCAAGCGATGTGATAATTACCGAAATAAGCACAACAATTGCACATTAGCCACCAAAACCAGGGTGAAAGCTTAGCGACTCCATAAAAATTAAGGAAATGTTGATTTTTGCTAAAATGTAACTTTTCTTGTGAATTTCTGCATCTTGTCTTGACAAGGCCCCAAATCTCACTGTTAGAACAAGGCAGCTCTCACCAGTGGTGGAGCCATGGTTTGAAATCCTGTGGACCATGCTGGTGAAGATTTTTTTTTTTTTTTGGGGGGGGGGGGGGGGGGGGGGATCTCAGGACTGAGGGTACTGTACTTGTACTGAGGGCAGGGAATCAAAAAGAATCTTTTCAAATTTGGGGATGGGAGAAGCAAGTGGGATTTTGAGTGTGTGTGTGTGTGTGTGTGTGTGTGGGGGCGGGGGGGGGGGGGGGGGTGCTGGTCTCCCTAGATACCTCATGGCTCCACCACTGTTGCCCAGTACAGTAGCCCAACACAATATGTCCATTAGCTGAGAAGAGTGGTAAACACTGATTAACCCGAATGACTCCACACGCTATATGAGCCTCACGACTTGGATGACAAATACAGACAGATTTTATGTGTACATTATCCTCTAAAATGTGGATTTCTACAATATATTTTGAAAAACCGAAAACCGAACCGAAAACCGAGTTTTTGTACAAAACCGAAACCGAAACTGAACTGAAATGCAAATTTCAAAACCGTCCAGCCCTACCATCTGTCCGTCTGTCCGAACGTCAACAATTGGATACGGCTCGGGCTAGAGGCCGTATTTATGAACCGATCTTTACGAAACTTCTTGGGTACCTTTGTTATGACTGTGGAACGTGAACAAGTGTTTTTGGGTGCGGTTCAAAATTCAAGATGGCTACCAGCCGCGATTTTGTACTGATGATGCAGAAGTCTGTTTTTTGTACAGAACTTCCATATGAAAGCTCTGATTTGAATAATTTTTTGTATGAATGTTTAGTACCATGAGATACATCACATATCATACGGGTTTTTTTCTCGTGCTTAAATTATGCAAATTAGACTAACTTTGATTTATTTAGTGTTACTTTCAGCACTGTCAGTGCAAATGCCAATACGGCTCGGGCTGGAGGCCGCATTTATGAACCGATCTTTATGAAACTTCTTGGGTACCTTTGTTATCACCGTGGGACGAGAACAAGTGTTTTTGGGTGCGGTCCAAAATTCAAGATGGCCACTGGCAGCCATTTTGTTCAAAATTAGGGGCAATCAGATTTTTGCGCAGAACTTCCACATGAAAGCTCTGATTTGAATAATTTTTTGTATGAATGTTTAGTGCCATGGGATACATCACATATAATACGGGTTTTTTTCTCGTGCAGAAATTATGCAAATTAGACGAACTTTGCTTTTTTCAGTGCTATTTACACACAGTAAGTGCACATGTCAATACGGCTTGGGCTAGAGGCTGTATTTATCAACCGATCTTCACGAAACTTCTTGGGTACCTCTGTTATCACCTTGGGACGAGAATGACTGTTTCTGAGGTGCGGTCCAAAATTCAAGATGGCTGCCAGTGGCCATTTTGTACCGAAATTAGGTCTAATCAGTTTTTTGTACACAACTTCTATATGGCTCAGGCTAGAGGCCGTATTTATGAACCGATCTTTATGAAACTTTTTGGGTACCTTTGTTATCACCGTGGGATGAGAACGAGTGTTTTTGGGTGTGGTCCGAAATTCAAGATGGCCACCAGCAGCCATTTTGTACCAAAATTAGTCTTTGTACAGAACTTCTGTATGAAAGTTCTGATTTGAATAAATTTTTGTATGAATGTTTAGTAAAATGGAATACATCACATACAGTACGGGTTTTTTTCTCGTGCAGAAATTATGCAAATTAGATGAATTTTGATTTATTTAGTGCTACTTATACACTGTAAGTGCACATGTCAATACGTCTCGGGCTAGAAGCTGTATTTATCAACCGATCTTCACGAAATTTCTTGGGTACCTTTGTTATCACCTTGGGACGAGAACGAGTGTTTCTGAGTGCGGTCCAAAATTCAGGATGGCTGCCAGTGGCCATTTTGTACCGAAATTAGGTCCAATCAGTTTTTTGTCACAATTTCTATACAGCTCGTATTTATGAACTGATCTTCACAAAACTTCTTGGATACCTTTGTTTTTCACCTTTGGACAGGAAAGAGTGTGTTTTGGGGTTCCTTTGTTATCACTGTACTATGAGAACAAATATTTTGGGGTTCAGTCAGACCCACTCTGGGACTCAAAAGATTTCTTTTCTAGTTTAGCATCTAACTGTTGCCCACCTTTACAATACTTTACCTGTACATTTGTTACAGGCTAGTCAGTATTTATGTACAGACCGTTACAATACTTTACATGTACCTTTCTTATCAGGTCATTACCTGGATGTTTGTCATTGCTGTGTCACATACTATACATGTACATGTCTTGACAAGTTGAGCTACAGTGTCATTGACACTTTCATTCTAAAATGTGCTGTGAATTATGAGTATTAACAAGCCTGAAAATAAGCTGACTGTCATCTGCAAAATGAGTTCCCCAGAGGGTGGATTTGTTGATGCTACCCTACTCAGAAGGGTAGCATCACAAAATTTACCCTCTGTGAACCTCATTCTGAATCAAACTCTCAAGCCAAAACGGAAAGATGTACCCAGAGGATAAATTGGCCCACTGTATGGCATCTGCAAATTCACTCTCTGGGGACCCCATTTTGCAAATGACAGGTTGCTTATATTCAGGCTTGGGTATAAACCCTCTAAGTTAAATTGAAAAACAGACGTCACTTGCAAACAAAATTATTGAATATCTTCTTTTTTTGCATCTAAAACATAGCTTATCAATCCTCACTGGAACAGTCTCAATGAGCTTGTTCCAATGAGGGGTCATAAGCTATGTTGTTCATAGTTTATCAAAATTTCAAAATGTAAATTTTCCTGTAATGCAACAATGAATTTAACATATTCAGTCTTGCTTGACAGAGCTCAGACAATACAAATGGTTAAATTCCTAGTTGCATTATGGGATAAACGTGGCATTTGAAACATGGCAATTATGACTTTAGTGAGAAGAGGGGTCAACTAATATAAAATACAATTGAATGATAATATTCTTTCGATCTTCCTGTCCCTGCTGTTTTCTCTCAGTTAATTTTTTTTTTTATTATTTTTCTATGATTTTTATGAATTCTTCAAGGAGGTATGACAGTCAGAACCTGTCAGCATTTTCTTTTTTCATCGATTACTTTTTTCCCTCATGTGCTCATGACCCATTTAGAAATTATTAACATTTGGGGCATAGCATTGTCTACATGTTGCAGCTCCCTCTGGTAACCCCAAGAAGTGGAGGAGTGCTTGGAGCCAAAAAAAAAACGAAAAAAAACCCTCAAAACTTTCAATGGCGATTTTTGTGATGGCCATTATGTTACTCTCCTCTGCCAAATAATAGTGGTAGCCAAATTATAGTGATGCTGGAATTTTGAGGTTCAATAAATTAAAGTGATGGTGCCAAATAATAGTGATGCCCGGCCTACAAAATTACAGGAGTGATAACTACAGTATCTTGTACTGGTAATTCTCTCTCTTGGTTTTTGATAAACTAGAGTGAGATTGTTGATGGAATTACCTCTCAGATCCAAGCCAGAAAATAAGCAGACTGTCATCTGCAAAATGAGGTCCCCAGAGGGTGAATTTAGTTATGCTACCCTGCATAGCAGGGTAGCATCACTAAATTTACCCTCTGTGAACCTCAATCTAAATCAGGGTCTCAAAACTAAACAGAAAGTGATACCCAGAGGATAAATTGGCCCACTGTATGGGATAGCATCATCAAATTCACCCTCTGGGGACCTCATTCTGCAAATGCCAGACTGCTTATTTTCAGACCTGCTCAGATCATATTCTCACCCTATGCTTGTAGATTTTACTCTTAGTTTAATTTTTCCAAAGTTTATTGTTAGATTCCCCAGCAAGCAGCAATTCATTCATAGGAAGAAATGTGGAAAAAAACTCATCGAGCATAACTAGGTATGGTAACTCCACTCAGATAAATTGAATGCGCGACAGATAGACTTCTGTGGGAGTCCTCCTTCAGGCAGCATTTCCACTAGTGATGAGCTGATAAGATAAATGACTCGTCATCCGAATGCCGATGTTTTGGACAGGAAATCGGCTGATTGTCGATGCAGATGTCAGATGATCAGTGTTTTAGGGTTCAGTTGATGGTAACCGCCCGCCAATGCACCGTGTAAACCCCCAATACTGGCAAAGTTTTAGTGGTGTTTGTTATCAGTGTTGAGGACATTAATTAATGATTTAATTATTGATGAGGAACACATTTATTTTACTAATTTTACTAAACATAATATTTGATAAACTGGAATCAGGACAGAATAAAACGAAACGAAACAAACATGAACCCAAACACTACAGTTTTAACGTTTAAACCAGTCACCATAAGACATAATAAAAAAAATATGCTAGATTTTCATCCCCCAACCCCCACCCTGAATTTTTAAAAAAAAATTTTTGTACCTTTATGCCTCCGAAATAAGCTCAAAAAGTTTACCCGGAGGAGTAACACAGAATGAAGTTGGCAGATGAATTTGGTTCTATTGCGGTTATTAGTGTTCCAATAATTCGATAATTTATTTTCTTATTTTTTACAAATAAACAGTTGAGACTTACATATCTGTAATCCATAAAACACTGACTAACTTTTGAGGAATAAAATTGGGTTTTATTGTTTGTTTAACCCTTTACTCAACGCAGATGATATCAAAGATATAACCAGACTTCCACTCGGCGAAATCAGATGGGGCTGCTGACTGAACCCCCTACTGTGTCCTCTCAGCCGTTGAGCACAGTAGTTTTATACCTGCAGTGGTCTGCTGCGGTGTCTGGTTGTGTAGACGTGGGGGTATCGGCCTCAGCCTTCCCTGACTTCAACTCGGCGAAGTTGGAAAAGGCTGCCGACCGTACCCTCTCCTGTGGTCTCTGCGCCGTCGAGCATCACAGTTGTCATTGGATTCGGTTGTTCTTAGTGGGACACTATGAACTCCGTGGCGTTTCCGTCCACTCATTCTGGCCACACTACCAGTTTTGGGGGACCAACGTCTTTTGTGCAGCCTGGACCTTCTGCCCTGCAGAGGTCCGCGGTGACTCTCATGAGTTCCCGCTATGTTGATCCTCGGGGTGTGTCACACCCCTATACACATCTGCCTTCAGACGTTTCGGCTGCCGCCCATCGTCCCACGTCGGGTGTTTTAGAGTATCGTTACCCTTCGCTGGTTAAGAGCGTCAGAGGTGAAGCCACTTTGCTGGTTCGTTTCCCCGTCGAACCGGCCAGTACGGGCAGTGAGCTTAGGGAGGCCCTCTCCTTACTCACTCAGGTTCTGTCAAAGAGCCTTCCTGTTGCTTCCAGCGAGGCAGCGAGTGGTTTCCAGGCGCCCCCTATGGCGCCGCCTCCCGGGATTGGAAACAGGCCGCTTTCTGATCCCCCTGGTGTTCCGACACCATGGGAGGCGTCGGCTGGTTTGCCCACGATGGGCTATGTGTCTTCCGACTCAGGAGAAGAGTCAGACATGCTTGATGTCGAGAGCCAGCAGTCTTCGGACTTGGGGGCAGCTCTTGATTTCGTGTTTGGGTTCTTTCTGGATCTCAAACCATCTAACCAGTCGACAGTGTCAGCCAGGCTGCGATCATCGGTCGCACGCCAACAGCCTATGGAGCAACCCGCTTCTGGGCGTCTTCGACCGTGCCCGTTGGTACAGTTGGTTGAAGCATTTTCAGCCTTGGACTCTAAGCTAAGTTCCAAGGCTATGAAGGCTCCGTTCTTCACCAGGGTTGCCACCTTTTTGCCTCCGGCGCGTTATCGTTCCTACGATTCCACCAATCCTTCGGTCTACCAGACTTTGACGGTTTTGGATCAGGACTCCAATTCCTTCGGGCTTTCCAAGTCCAAGTCTGCCGTCTTTCCGATGACGGCTCTGGAGTCCACATTGGGCTTATCGAGAGAGATGCTTGGTATGCTTTCTCTCTCCGATCACGTCGTCTCAGCTTTAGCTGCTTATCTGCCTCCAGATAAGTTTGACGAGGTACAGTCTCCTTTGCGTGTGCTGTCCAGGCGCTCATGCATCTTACTCACACGCATGCCTGTAACATGGCTAATCTGGAATTAGTTCGAAGGGACTCCGTGCTGGACACAGGCCGATCCCTTCGTGAGGAGCAGTGCAATACTCTTCGATCTGCTTTTTTGGCAGGTCCACAACTTTTCCATGGTTCTGTGTTGACGGTCCGGGATGACGTCCTATGTCATTCCAACGATCAGCTGCTGTTTCTTCAGCTTGATCAGCCTTCTAGGGTAGGCACGGGCCGTTCCAAGCCTAACAAGTACCCTCTGCTTCCTCTGCGAAGCAAAGGGGCTGATCCTTCTGCCACCGCTTCTACTTCTTACTCAAGGGGTAAGGGTAAGCGTCGGCAGTCTTGAGGGAAGTCCCCGGATTCTTCATTCAGTTGAGGAGGTGTTTTCTCCTCTCGCGAACCTCGTCGGGGTTCGAAATGAAGGTCCTCACCTCGACTCGTCCCAGGTTGGAAGAAGGATAGCAGAGTTCGCAGACCGTTGGGCCACCATCACTTCCGATCCTTGGCTGTTAGATGTTGTTTGGTCCGGGCTGCGAATATCCTTCCGACGGCACCCCACTCTGTCCAGGGTGCCTCTTCCAACCACAGTTCCTTCAGACATTTTACTTCGGGAACTTTTGTCCACGGAGATAGACAATCTCCTGACAAAGGGGCGTTCGAGGTCATCAAGAACATTAGGTCAGTGGGTTTCTATTCCCGCCTGTTCTTGATGCCAAAGCAGGACGGCCGACTCCGACCGGTTATCGATCTGAGTTTCCTGAACCAGTCTATCATTGCTCCCAAGTTCAGCATGGAGACTTTCAGGTCGGTCCTCCGTTCAATTCACCAGGGAGATTTCGCTTCCAGCTTCGACCTGCGAGACGCTTACTTTCACGTTCCGATTCATTGGGCGTTACGGAAGTATCTCAGGTTTGTTTTTCTGGGGCGAGTTTACCAGTTCAAGGCCATGCCTTTCGGCCTCAACCTGGTTCCTTGGGCCTTCACCAGACTGATGTTGCATGTGATAGTTTTCCATCGCACACAGTCCAGGGTGACTACTTCGGCATATCTGGACGATATCCTCCAGGGGCATTCCAATGCTGCCTTACTGGAGTAGGATGTCGCCACTTTGTTGAGCTTGCTCACGTCGCTAGGTTTCAGAGTCAACGAGGAGAAGTCGGACCTGGTCCTTTCTCAGTCGTTTTATCATCTGGGGATGGCTTTCCGCACACAATTCAATTTGGTGGCGGTTCCCCAGGCCAAGGCTGTGATTCTCTCAGCTTTTGCTCCGACTCTCTCCCAGTCCACATCCGCGACGGCTCGGAGTATTCTCCGGCTAATCGGTCTCTGCTGTTCGGTGACGGATCTCATTCCTCTAGGTCGGCTGCGTGTCAGACCTCTCCAACACTTTCTGCTCAGTCGTTGGAGGCCGAATGTAGATTTTCTGGATCTGGTGCTTCAGTTTCCAGATATCTTTATCCTCACCTTCTCCTCTGGGCGGATGTCCAGTGGCTTTTGCAGGGTGTTCTGTTGAACTTACCCACGTCCGATCGCGTCCTGACGGCAGATGCCAGCGATCTCGGATTGGGGTGCGACGTTGGATCCTCTAGGTCTTTCCATTCACAGGATGTGGGACCAGGATCATGCAGCTCTACACATCAACCAGATGGAGCTTCTTGCTCTTCTTCTGCGTTTCAGGCAGTGGATCCCTCACCTGTCGAATCGCCAGGTCCTTCTGTTGTCCGACCATTCGACGGTGGTTGCTTACATTTGGAACCAGGGTGGCACGCACTCTGTTCCAATGTACGAATTGGCTTGGGATCTTATACTGCTTACTCAGAATGTCCACGCCGGGGTGGCTGTTCGTCACATTCCCGGTCGCCTGAATTCCTAGCCGACTCCCTGTCCCGTCGGGGCAGGGTCATTTCCATCAGGTGGATGCTCCACATGGCGGGTTCCATCGATCTCTTGTGACTCGTTGGTACCATCCGGTGGACACTTTCGTGTCCCCGTGTCCAGGTGCTCTGGCTTTCGCCGTGGACGCTCTGGCCCTCCTTTGGGATGGTCTTGTCGGCTACGCCTTCCTACCCATTCCAATTCCGCCTCAGGTTCTCACCCAGATATGAACCTGCAGTCGTCGAATCCTTTTGATCACACCCGTCGCCTCGGTGGGTGTGGATCAATCTGCTCCGCTCTCTGTTAGCGGCGGTTCCGGCATGTCTCCCTCTACCTCGCGACTTTCTTTGCCAAAGTCGCCCGAGGAGGTTTTCAGGTTGACCCGACTTCATTGTGCCTTCGCACATGTCTTTTGTCAGGTCCTGTCTCCTCCGTAGTGGTTTTTTGAGACACGCAGTGGAGTTGCTTTACTTCTTCAAGGAGGCACTTACTCCACTGGTTTAGCCTCTGTGGCTAAGTGGAAGGTTCTTCTGTCGATGGTGTGCGATCACTCTGTTGCTTCTGTCACTCCTTCGATCACACCGCTTGCGGAGTTTCTGGTATATGTTTGTTTCTGGGGGTCTCCAGCAATGGGTACATGTCCATGCTTCGGAGACATTTTTTCCTATGTGATACCGCATTGTTTCGACACTCACCCTTGCCTCTCCAAGCTTGTTCAGCTCTTTTCCTTGAAAAGGCCTAGGACTTTGCAGTTTACTCCAAGAAGGTCACTTTCTTGGGCGCTGCTCTGCTTGGGGGTGGGGGGCGTTCACACCTTTATCCTGGATGAATATGCGTTTTCCCATATACCAGATCTCTCCTACACCCATTTCTTGATGGACTTGTCTTGCTATTCGTGCAGCTTCCGCTCGTCTAGCTACTTGTGATTGTATTACCAATTGTTTTTTCTGCCACGAGGTGCGTGCATTGTCTTCCTCTTTTAATAACTCTGTCATATTGTTGGATGACTGATGTTATACTGGCAGCCTTCTGGAGAACTGCTACATTCTCCTTTTATCTGCGACAGTTGCAGGAGCCGACAGAGAACCTTGGGGCCCTCTTTCTTCGGCTCAGGCTGTTGTCTATCCCAGCCTTTCAGCTTTTTTCAGGGTCAGTTCCAGCTTTGTGCTGTTACTGCCCTTTCTGTGTGTGCGTCGCACTTCACCATACGCCTCATCTTTCATTGTCTTTTCTGATGTTTGTGATACTATGGTTTGATAGGCCTAGGGATCTCTTCCTCTGTCCTCGGTCCCAGTGCTATTGAGTTATGTGTGGGTTGGCTATGTGATTCCCTCCAGCCTTTTGTCTATTCAGCCTGTAGTAAACAATTGAGGTAGGTTGATAAGAAGTATAAATTTTGTAGTAAATTTCCTTTCTTATTATACCTACCAAAATTGTTTACATGGAGTCCCTCCCGTCTTCTTATTCGGGTAAGAATCCTTCCTCCCCGCTGATCACATAACTCCTGTGTTGTTCGGAATCAAAAGAATGACGAATTGATGCATTGCGCACTGTTTTACGGAAGTCGTGGATTTGTACTATGGAAGAGCATCCCATACTGGGTGTGTGCCGATGGCGCTCGACCCAGTTTTGGCTTATTTTTTCGTGGTGTTTTTACACCACTTTTCTTTCCCAAATCTTGGGAAAGATTAAAATAGACAGTATTTTATCTGAGTTAGGTTCTTCCACTGTAGTGCAAGCCTGTAGTAAACAATTTCGTTAGGTATAATAAGAAAGGAAATTTACTATAAAATTTATACTTTCTTTGAAGCGTAATGTGAACAATATCTCACAATTCTCATTTGTGACCTTACATCATGAATATTAATTACCTGGGTTGGGTAAAGGGTTAACATTCAAAACAAATAAAGAACCACATGGTTATTTTCTTTGAAGCGTAATGTCAACAATATCTCACAATTCCCATTTGTGACCTTACATCATGAATATTAATTACCTGGGTTGGGTAAAGGGTTAACATCCAAAACAAATAAAGAACCACATGGTTATTTTCTTTGAAGCGTAATGTCAACAATATCTCACAATTCTCATTTGTGACCTTACATCATGAATATTAATTACCTGGGTTGGGTAAAGGGTTAACATCCAAAACAAATAAAGAACCACATGGTTATTTTCTTTGAAGCGTAATGTCAACAATATCTCACAATTCCCATTTGTGACCTTACATCATGAATATTAATTACCTGGGTTGGGTAAAGGGTTAACATCCAAAACAAATAAAGAACCACATGGTTATTTTCTTTGAAGCGTAATGTCAACAATATCTCACAATTCTCATTTGTGACCTTACATCATGAATATTAATTACCTGGGGTCAGAAAGACATGTTTTCTCTCACAGACTCAGTAAGTTAGCTTTGAAAATTCATTTGTGAACTGTTTGTTGACTTGAACATTGGGGCATTTTCATTTCTTTCCTCTGTTTTGGGTGAAGTTGTTGGTTAAATAAAACACACACAGAAACAACATATAAATTTTGAATATGATTAAATTCATAGAAAATAAAAATGAGAACTGCAACAGTGACCACAATGTTTGCTCAATATTGCGCAATGTCGCAAGCAAGTTCTTGCAATTTCTTGCTGTTATTTCTTAGATTTATTTATTTATTTATGGCTGTGCTGGAAAGTGCTGAAAGCCACTTCAGTGGCTTTACATTGTATGCATTAACTAGTTGTTTGCTCAGTAGTAGAAAAAAGAACTTTTATGATAAATTTGTTTTGTTCCAATTTATTGGAGAATACCAACAGGCTCCATCCAGTAAATTGGTACTAAAATAATTATTTATCAATAATATTTCTCTAAGCTAAGGCTCCCCTTGCTGGTAGTATGGTATCTTTAAAAAAATAATGTTGCAAACCACTTTTGAAAGATAATATAGCAATAACATTGTTTTGGAGGGCATTATGGTTCATTAGTTGCCCTGCAGCAATGATGAACAGCCCGAGGGTTTATTAAAGGCCTGAGACGAAGCCCGAGAATTCATCTCGGGCCATTAATAAGCCCATGGGCTGTTCATCATTGCTGCAGGGCCGCTAATGAATCATGATGCCTGACAACAATCATGTTATTCTAAAAATAGCTGGGCCGTGGGCTGCTAATGGCTATTTATACCATTATCGCCCACGGCCTTGCTCCGTCGAATGACATCATTGAAATTATGAGTTTTAACGGCCTCCAATCGACTAGTAACTTATAGATTGAGTGGTAATAATATAGCACGCTACCAGTTAAATACTCTTGAACACTACATGAATAAAAACATAGACAATGTGTTTCATCTCATAAATCAGCCACATTGTGTAGTTGTACTATCTGACACTTGTACCATGTTGTATAATTATTATTGTCAGTGGACACCAACAAACACTCATCTACACTATTCTCTAAAGTGGACTTAAATTTTTTACAGTGGAACCCCGTTAATTGAATATCGACTTTGCCAGAGAAAAATATTCAATTAACCCTTTACCCAACGCAGACAATATCAAAATTTATTATTTTAAATATATTTTTTTTTAATTTTTCAGAAAATTTCAACAAAACCATATCATGTGGCCCCCTCATTGGAACGAGCTCATTGAGCTCGTTCCAATGAGGGGGTCACATCATATGGTTTTGTTGAAATATTTTGAAAAATTTAATTTTTTTCGACTGCTCAATTTGCATATTATGTGGGCGGATGCGGGGGATTCATTAGGTAAAGGGTAAAAAGGAGTGTGCAATTAATGGGAGTTTGTTCATTTTCTTATCTTCAAGTTATTTCTTTATTGTTAGCTCACCTAACTGAAAGGGGGCACTGTGGCGTCGCGGTAACCGGTACTCGTCAGATCACCAAAGTTAAGCAACGTCAAGTGCGGTGAGTAGTTGGATGGGTGGCCATTTCAGCGACTGATTCGTGCTCCTGCATTGTGTCCTTGGGCAAGGCACTTAACCCCAATTGCCTACATGGGGGCACGATGACGCTGTGTACTAAGGCGTATTGCACGTCGATGATGTGCATGTCTTCAACCAATCTAACCCTGCCTGTGCCACGGTGCAGAGTTACGATGTTGGAGAGCTGACAGCTGCTCGTCGTTGCTCGGTGGTTCTCTCCAGGTACTCTGGCTTCCTGCACCCATAAAACTGTCACCGATATGGTATGACCCTGTCTGTTAATGTGTCGTTAGACCCTAATAAATAATAACCTGACTGAAATTCAAGGTGATCACTTTTCGTCCGTCGTGAAGGTGGTGTTTGGGTCTTTTTCTCCCATTCCACTGGCCACATTTTAATGAAATTTCACACGAGCAGTGGTTATATAGGGGCATTTGGGTTTTTCTTCAAATTGGGTTTCTGCATATATTGAGGAGGGGGTGGGGTCAAAATGCCCCATTTTTAAAAAAAAAATTCTCATGAACCAGCTGTAGCAGAGACTTGATATTTGGTATACAGCTTCCTTTTGAGGTGTAGACTCAAGTTTGTTCAAGAGAAGTTCGAGGGGCAATATTTGTCGTCGTTACAGGAGGGGCAAGAATTTTTGCCTCGTCCAAAATTTCTATTTTCCAAACCGAGAGGCTGATTTGAACCAAATTTGATATGAAGTATTAATGGGTCATAAGTAATTGATTTATGCAAACATTTTTTTAAAAAATGACCTGTGGAAACAACAGGAACTAAAAATAGAAACCATTTCAAATGCCCATATCTCCAAAACTACATGGCACTGAGAATTCTTATTTGGTGTGAAGCTTCCTAATTAGGACCAACAGAACAGAATAGTCAAAAAAAATTGCTAGCGGTTTTATCATAGGGTACTTTTTCGGGACTTTGAAAAAATGACTCTTCTCCCAAACCACTACTCCAAAAGCTTTCAAATTTCATATATAACATCTTTGGAAGATTGTTTCACATGTTTGTTGAAATCAAATCGCCGGGTTCATATTTGGACTCTCTACGGGAGCCCAAATGTTTAAATTAGTGCAGGATGAGGAATATTCTTTAAAAATCTTCTTCTTCAGATCCACCAATCAGAATCTTTTGATATTTGGTATGCAGCATCCTAAGGAGGGTGAGGTTCAGGTTTGTTCAAGCCAAGTCCCTGGGTTCATATTTGAGCTCTCTGTGGGAACCCGAATTATGACTTCGTTCAATATGAGGAATTTTCTTTAAAAATCTTTTTGTTCAGATCCAGCAGTCGGAATGTTTTGATATTTGGTATACAGCATCCTTAGGGAGGTGTGATTCAAGTTTATTCAAGCCAAGTCTCTGCGTCCATATTTGGGCTTCCTGTGGGAGCCTGAATTATAACTTAGTTCAGTATGAGGAACATTCTTTAAAAATCTTCTTCTTCACATCCACCAGTCAGTAGCTATTGATATTTGGTATACAGTATCCTTAGGGAGGTGAGATTCAAATTTGTCAAAGCCAAGGACCTGGGTTCATATTTGGGTTTATAACTTAGTTCAGTATGAGGAATATTTTTTAAAAGTAGTCAGAATTTTGTGATATTTGGTATACAACATCCATGGGGAGGTGAGATTCAAGTTTGTTCAAGACAACTTCCTGGGTTTGTATTTCAGCTCCTGTGGGAGCCCAAATTTTAACGTAAGTTCAATGTGAGGAATATTTTTTGAAAATCTTGTTTTTTCAGATCCACTGGTCAGAATGTTTTGATATTTGGTATATGGTTTTCTTCATGGGGCAGATGCAAGTTTGTTCAAATCAGGACCCTCAGTTGATAGTCATCGGTGCCAGGTGAGTGCTCTCAAGCCCCTTGTGTCCTCTTGTTTATTTATTTATTGGGGTTTTAACAACACTTTTGACAGCCAGGGTCACCTCGTGTCAGACAGTTTTATGGGTGGAGGAAGCAGGAGTACCTGGAGAGATCCACTGAGCAATGGCGAGCAACTATCTGACTCCCAAACATACTAACTCCGCACAAGCAGGGTTAGAATTGGTTGAAGACAAGTGCACCATATGATGTGCAGTACACCTCAGTACACAGCGCCATCATGCCCCCACGTGGGCAATCGTGATTAAGTGCCTTGCCCAAGGAAACAACACAGTTACCCCTGGCTGGGATCAAACCATGGACCTTTCGGTTTGAAGTTCAATGCTGTAACCACTGAGTCACCACGCTTCCATCCTCTAGTTATAAACCTAGCATTTATTCTATTATATCTTGTTTGACAGAGCTCATTGAGCTCTGTCAAACAATTTATTATAGATTAAATGCTTATATTGGATCATTGAGGCCAAAAATGTTGATAAATGTGGGGAGGTTAACTGGTAGAGTGCTGAAAGCCCGTATTTTGGCGGATTTTCCTCACCCGCAAGAGAGTTTCTCTTGTCACTGAAATAGGTATAATTTGGGCACAGTTAATCAAATTTTCCCACTGAAAAATGAATGGATTTTTTTCCCAATAATTTCATTAGATAAATTCAAATGTATTTTTCATCAAATTAGTCATGGCTGCTTCACCGCAGCCATGACTAGACTTGTTGAAAAATATCTTGAAAATACTCAGTGGGTTAAGAGTTCTCAACAGATTGCCTGCATTTTAACTTTCACTTACACACACTTTTTTCACTCACTGGGTCATAACACCCACAGGTAGTGCTTAAATTTACAGGTACTGCCCATTGCTGGTTGCACTGACAAACAATATTTTGACCCTGTCTCCTGATCAATCATGACCACCATGACTGGGTCATCCTGGGATCACCAGGAGGGGTATAAAGAGGAGTGAGTAACAGAGACCTTTTGGCTTATGCCTCTGTACAAGAACAAATAAGTTTGAAACTAGTTTGCCTACAGAAACCCAACATCTAGCCACCTTATATTCTTTGAATTGTGGATAACCTCTGATTATATTATGTTATATACCTATCATTGGTACAGATCATCAAATCTCTCCTGCAGTATCTGATGGAGTGTGATACTGCTGATACTGGCAAAATGCATAATAATAATAATAATAATAATTTTAAAGCCTAGAATCCACACACGGTGCTCAATGGCTGTACAATAATTGCATACATTCATATACACACATACACATACATTCTCTTACAGATACATTGATACATGGATCACTATTATCATTTATTGGTGCCCAATGCCACATCAGCAACCGAGGCTATATTGTGGAGATAAGCGACAGAACCTAAAAGAAAAAGGGTATTGATTTAAAACAAAATAAAAAACAAAACAAACTAAAACTTTGCCAAAACAAGTATGCATGCAGTGTGATACTGCAAAATTGAAAAAGAGAATTGCATCATTATCTTTGAAGTGAAATTATTTAGTCTGTTACTATTTATTGGAGAGTGCAAAGACATATGAACAGATTTTGGTGATCAAAAATAATATAGCACTTTACCAGTTAACTGGTAGAGTGCTGGAAGCCCATATTTGGGCTTTATTCTGAAGTGCTGCTTCTGCAACTGAAAGGCTTCAAATTCAGTGGCTGTGCATCATATTATCTTTGAAGTGATATTATTTAGTCTGTTAAGATTTGCCTTGTTACAATTTATAGGAGAGTGCCTGTGGGCACTCTCCTATAAATTGTAACAAGGCAAAGACAAGTGAAAAAAGTTTGGTGGCCAAATAAAATTTAGCACTCTACCAGTTAAATGTGCTCTAAATCCACAAACCATCAATTTATTAAGATATTTAACATCCTCGCTCTTGTACTAATGCATCAGTTCATTTTTCAACGATTGTTGTCGAACCTACATGAGATTTGCAGTGGATTAGCTGAGATGATGAGGAGGATCAAGGCCACCCAGTCCTGAATTGAGATAAAGAACATGCCGTAGCAACAACTAAAGTCTCCTGATTTTGTCCAAAATGGATTTCCTTCTTTCACTGTTCTCTCCCCTTGGGCAAACTAAATAACCCTTTACCTAACGTAACAGCCAAAACCGGCCAGCCCTATTCTCAAAAATCGCCAATTAATTTTCATTATTTTTTCTATTTTTTGTCTCAAAAACATAGGTTATGACCCCTCGTTGGAACGAGATCGTCGAGCTCGTTCCAACGAGGGGTCATAACCTATGTTTTTGAGACAAAAAATTAAAAAAATTAGTTATTCAAGAATTATTTTTGCAAGTGTCGTCTGCTTTTCAGGTTAGGTAAAGGGTTAACTCTTATCTAAGGGCAAATATATGATAAAAAGATCATCATTACAATAAAGTTTTCTGATGTGCTGTATCGCATTCCCCGTGCGAAGTGAAGCAGTGCTTGTTTACTGTGGTAAATATGCTATGTTTTACTGGTAAAATAGGGACTGGCCATCAATGCTTTGGGTTCAGGTCATCTAAAATGGGTAACACTGGTATATATACAATTGGCTGAACATCACTTTATATTCATGTTGCAGTTGCAGTTAGCCATTATTCAGAATTATGTGACTTTAAACACCAGTAAATAAATAATTGTTATGTAGCATCTCATTGAGGATCATTAATCAAGTTGTATTGCACTTGTCAGTGCAATCTCTGTTTTGCTGGTAAAATAGGACTCAATCACCAATGCTTGGGGTTGAAGTCCTCTAAAATTGGCAACACGGGTATAAACAATTGACTCAGGCCTTAAAAAGTTAAAAACATGTTTCTCATTCCCTCCCACATGGTCCTTTTGGCTTCCGCATGCTCTGTTTTTAGAACCAATGCAAACTTGAAAAAATAAAAATTAAATGGTTTGATATTTTACCCAAGTTAATAAAATTGATAAATTTCTCCCTTGAGTGCAACAAGGCTTAGCATTGATTTAGCAGTGCAAAGCCTTCTCGCACTCAAGGGACGAAATACACCACCACCCATGCTGTTCTATAGATTATGAGGCCTAAAACATAAAACAAACCAAGAATATGAACTTGAGATGGCAAAGAAATAATTGCAAAAATAAAAAATAAAATAAAAAACCTCTTGCGTGCATTTTTACAAAACCTGGCCTGAGAAACAGATGTACTTTGTGTGGCCTAAACTTGACATTATCTCCATGTTGCAGTCCTGATTCTTCATTGTGCAAAAATATGTGACCTTAAACACCAATAAATCAATAAGAACCTGAAAATTGATTCTTGCAGCAGGCATTCACAGTGTCAGGTGAAAGACAGTGTTAACCCTTCGAGTTGACCAGGCCTGTCCCCCGAGACTTGCATTGCTTATCACAGGGTAGAGCGTGGACAACTAAAAGGGGTGGTTGGGTCTTGGTCTCTTCGGTTTCTATGAATTTATTCTGGCAAATCAAGAAAAGACTTGTTTTACATATATAAATGATATGATGAGTATATTGCTATAGAGTAAATGATACATACAAAATATGGAATAATACGTTGTGTTACCCGCTCCGCAGAAGTCATTTGTTTTCTATGCAGCGCTGCATACTCCTCCCGATTACGGGATTGTTACGGTATTTCCACTCGGTTTGTCGATGATTTGAAGAATTGTTTGTCGTCATATGCTGGTCCTGAAGCCTTGGTTCGATTGCGGCATTTTGACACCGATCAAGAAAACGTCCTCACTGTTTACTTAACACATCATAGACCACGTCCCTTGCACTTCCGGAGATTTATTAACTGGTAGTTTTGAGCGAAGTCTATATCACTATTCATGATTCGGATCTAACACTATACTGAGTCTTCTGAATTGTACTTCACCATTGCGTAACGTGTACCATCGAGTCTCATTCGTAGATCACTTTATCCTGTCACAAAACGTATAGCACAGAGTCTGTGATCGGTTCTGACTTAACAAGCCTGAAGGTGAAGGGTTCTGAGACGTAAGTGCTGGTCGTGATTCGCTCGTAATTCAGTTATTTCCATCACACTTAACACATTATTCCAGCTAACTGTCCTCTACCAACTACACGCCGTGCGACTGGACGACAACAGGGCTGATCTAATCTTATTTGGTGCCTTCATGGCGTTTCTCTCCCTTCCAACCCTTCAATAGCACCTATCTTCGCAATTCTCCGACACTTTCCCACGGCCAGGAGAGCTGAACTACTCAATAGCTTACATTACTGAACACTGACCAGGATTATTTCAGAATCATAGTTAAATCTAAAACGGTGTCATGTTCGCATTTCAACACTGGCTTTCGATAAGGTACCAGAACAGAGCAGTGACCCGAATTGTATTAAAATTCCTAGTTAGAGTTAATTTATGTTTCCTGTACCTTCATGTATTTTAGCTTGCTACTCACACCATCCACCTGCCAACTACACAAACTATCCTGCAAGTCCAGTTACACATTTTCAAACAAAAGTGGCCAATTTCTGACACACAGGAAACCTGACTGATTCTCACAAATTGGGACCAAATTTCAAGGCCTGCAGTATTTTTGATTCTTTAACATTTTACTCACTGATAAAAGCCCTTTATAGTTAACCCTTTACCTAATGAAATCGGCCACATCCGCCCATGTAATATGCAACTTTAGCAGCTGAAAAAATATTATTTTTCAAAAAATTTCAACAAACCATATCATGTGACCCCTTTTTGGAACGAGCTCGTCAAACTCATTCCAATGAGAGGTCACATGATATGGTTTTGTTGAAATTTTTTGAAAAATTTAAAAATATGATGTTTAAAATAATAAATTTTGTTATTGTCTGCATTGGGTAAAGGGTTAAAGTATTCTGTAAAATAGTTTTTAGCAATTTCTGGGGCCAAATTTTCTCAGTCCCAAACATGTAGGCCTGTGCTGAAATGAAAACAAAGTGTGATGTATTGTGAAAGGGTTATGAATTAAAATGTGATCATGTTCAAATTATTCACTTAAGTAAATGAAATTTCAATAAATTCATTTATAAATACCACCTGGGACTGGCTTCCACAACATATATTACTTTCAGCTGGGAAGTTGTCAATTACATTTCAAACTGATTTACAGGGGATCCTAGCTTGTAGGTATATATTGTTTTAAAACGTACGAATAATCATTGGACCACATTTGAAGGATGACAGCTGCTGGTGATATCATCTAAAGTCAGTTTATTTAATTCACTGAGTTGAATGTGGAATAAATACTTCACAAACGCTTCATATTGTTCAGTTGCCTGGAGAGATATATTTCATTGGAATTTTCTTGATTCGTACCATTCCATTGAGTTTCAGCTTCCAACATATGGACTTAACATGTCAAGTAGTATTTCTATAATTGTTGTACTCTTCCAGTCGTCCTCTGGAAACTCTGGAAGTGAAGCAGTGCTTGTTTACTGTTAAGCTTTTACTAGTAAGATAGGGCCTGGTAACCAGTGCCTGTGGTATAAATCCTCAAAGTGGGCAGCATAAGTATAAACATTTGGCTAAACTTGACCTCTTACCTATGTATTAGAGATGGGCGGTATTGGAATTTTGAGTTCGGTTTCAGTTTCGATATTTTTAAGGGGGTATTTATTTATTTATTGGTGTTTAAGGTCACATACTTATGCACAATGGCTAATCATGACCTCAACAGTTTTATGGGTGGAGGAAGCCAGAGTAGGCTGAGAGAACCATCGAGCATCGATGAGCAGCTATCAGCTCCTCAACATTCTAACTCTGTTCAAGCTATGCTCAAGCAGGGTTACAGCGATTGAAGACATGTGCACCATCGGCATGCAGTCTGCCTTAGTCACGGCATCATCGTGCCTCCGTGTAGGCAACTGGGATAAAGTGTCTTGCCCAAGGACACAACGCAGGTCAGCCCAGATGAGGATCGAACTCAGGATCTCTAGCATAGAAGTCCAACAGTCCACCACTAAGCCGCAGCGCACCCTTTAAGGTGGTATACATTATATCGGTCAGGTATTCGTTATCTGACATAACTGAGATTTGCTGATGGTACCAAAGAGGAGTTCACATCAGGAAAAATGGAATAAGTTGTTGTTGTAGTATCATTCTACCACAACACTATAAATGACACTGCCAATGAGCTCTACAGTGGCATTCTTTTACGACCACAAATCATATCTACAGTAATTTTGTGACTTGTTTTAAACTCACCTTAATGTTTAAAGACCTATTTCAGGTTTTTGCGATCTCAGAACATGTGCCCTGACCATAGCATCTTTAGGAGGTTCAGCCAAGACTTGACTAGAAATCACCACTAAGCAACTGGGCATGTCAGGTTGTAGTCTAGTGGGAATTCAGGGCAGTTGCCCAGTCCATTGAGGGTTAACAACACTGAAAAGCGAATTGCGCATTTTTTTCATGAAATGAACATTTCAACTATTATCAATCATCAACTTAGCCTTATAAATGGCAAATGTCTGAAAATTCGGATGGTATCAGTATTCAACTATTGGTTCGGTTCAGTCTTTTAGGTACACCATAATATTGGTATCAATTCAGTTTTTCAGTATATTGCCCATCTCCACTGTGCAGTAGTCATGCTGTAGCAATAGATGCTGAAGACTGTAAACACCAATAAATAAATGATAAATACATACCCTTGTAGGTTTTTTGGGGGGTCTGTATCTTGAGGCACATGTTCAAAACGAGACGGCCACGGGACTGGGTTAATGTTCTGGTTGGAAATGATTGAGTTTTTTAAAAATATTTTCTCATTTTTGGCTGACTAATTTTTTGTGAACCGACTTTATTTTGTGTTGGACATTTTCATTTTCACACTATGCGACAGACTTGATAACTGTATAACGAAATTTGGAAACTTTTTCAAAGCATAACTAATGATTCGATGGGAAAGCAACTAGTATGAACGGTGATGGGAAAAAAGTTCAGGCTTGTACATCACCCATTGAATACAGAATCATTTATGTCATTGTAGCTATTCTGTTAAATACAAGGGTTTAAAGTTGAATGGATGTGTTATAAAAAAATTTCTTCTACTGTTGAGCAATCATCAGGCTAATATATACAGTGCAAAGCCACTAAAGTAGCTTCCAGTACTTTTCAGTAGACCCATGATAGTGGCTTCCAGAGCTCAACCAGTTAAAAATAGTAGCCAGAATAAATCACCAATTACAGAACTGTAAAATTTGAAAAAAAGATAATTTTCTGGCTGATCATTTGCTATAAAAGAAATAGGACAACCTATTTTTGTTCACCTACATTACTACGCCTCAGGCAAGCAAATGTTAAAAAAAGTTTATCTGAATTGACCCATTAATGAATTCATTTGTTTAACTTTTCCAGAACAATTAACTATTTACCTTTTATTACACATCCATTAAACTTTAAACCCTTTTATTCAACGGAATCGCCGCTGTGATATAAATGATTTACATAACGAGTTGGAATGGCAAAGTCATATTTCACAAGAGCCGTAGACTCAAGTGAAATATGATTACTCAATTCCAACGAGTTATGTGAAACACCCACCGATTCAAACACACCTTTTTGCGTCTTTTTATATAAAATTGTTTGGGTTCAATTTATTGGAGAGTGCCTGTTGGCACTCTCCAATAAATTGTAACAAGCAATTATTTATGAACAAAATGTTGCTAAACTAAGGCTACTCTTGTTGGTAGAAGGATATCTTTGACAAAATATACCCTAGTTTCAAATCATCTTTGAAAAATAATTTAGCACTCAACCAGTTAATATATGAACTCCTAGTCTGGTGTTTATATTAGATAAAAAATAGAAAGTACTCAACAGAAGATGCAGGCTTTGAAGGCGTAAATTTATAGGACTGAAAACTGGTCTTAAAGTTTTAAATTTGGTCAAATCTTTAAAATTTGTAATTTTTTATATCTTTAACCCACTACACACTAATGTCAAAATCTGCAGAAAATTTTCCCTTATTATGACTTGAAATTTGACCAATTTATTCTTGTTTGACAGAGCTCATTGAGCTCTGTCAAAAAAGAGTGAATTCTTAAATACCAAGCTGCAATATGGCAGAATGTTAGTAGCTTGAAATTTTGAAATTGGTACGTAGAGGGTTGATTATTGGCTTATTTGAAGTGGAATTCAGTTAATTGAATACATGTAGCAAGATTATCAACAGAAACTTGTCTGATAACGTAAATATTCTTATATAATTTTGTTCCGTACCTACTTTTTAGAATATAAATTTAAGAATTGAATTGTATCTTGTTCGACAACCTCAAAGAGTTTTTAGCTATCTTTTGGAAGAAAACAAACAAAGAAG
Source organism: Pictodentalium vernedei (assembly GCA_031216915.1). Lineage (NCBI taxonomy): Eukaryota > Metazoa > Mollusca > Scaphopoda > Dentaliida > Dentaliidae > Pictodentalium > Pictodentalium vernedei. Next base: position 86,648,262 of record CM062291.1, read on the forward strand.
TGCTTCCTCTTTCAAAAAAATGCTACCGTCTATGATTTGTTGTTAGCTTAACTTGACAAAGTCAAGATAAGCTATTGCCATCACTTGTGCGGAAATCTGTTGGTCTGTGATTCTGTTCACATTTTCCTTTAGCACAGGCTACACCCTGTAGTTCTTGTCCGATCGTCACAAAATTTCATATGCAGGTTTGAGGTCATGTTTAGATTGATGTCTGCCCAAGCCCAAAACCCCAAAACCTTTAGCACAGTCTACAGGTCATATTTATGAAGGGATTTCATTGTAACTTGGTAGGATGACTCTGTATAATGTCTAGATGAGAACATCCCCTTTTGGTCATGATCTGTCAACCATTACAGCTGCCCAAGCCTGATAACCCCAAAACTACAGGTCATATTTAATATGGAGGGATTTCATTGTAACTTGGTAGGATGACTCCGTATGATGTCTAGATGAGAACTTCCCCATTTGTCTGCGATGTGTCAATTGTGACTGCTGCCCGAGCCCCCAAATCTGAAAACACAGTCTACAGGTTGTATTTATGGAGGGATTTCATTGTAACTTGGTAGGATATCTAGATGAGAATGTCTCCTTTTGATCATGTGTGATCAACTCTGACGGCTACAGGGGCCCGAAGCCCGAAAACCTTAGCACAGTCTACAGGTCACATTTATGAAGGAATTTCAAAGTAACTTGGTAGGATGAATCCAGATAATGTCTAAATGAGAACGTCCCCTTTTGGTAGCGATCATTCAACCGTGATGGCTACCCGAGCCCAAAACCTTTAACATACACTACTGGTCGTATTTGTGAAGGGATTTCATTGTAACTTGGTAGGATGACTCCATATAATATCTACATGAGAACGTCCCCTTTTGGTCAAGATTGGTCAACTGTGATGGCTACAGGGGCCTGAAGCCCAAAAACCTTTAGTATAGTCTACAGGTCGTATTTATGAAGGGATTTCATTGTAACTTGGTAGGATGATTCCAGATAATGTCTATGAGAATGTCCCTTTTGGTAGCGATCATTCAACCATGGCGGCTGCCCAAGCCCGAAACCCAAAAACCTTTAGCATAGACTACAGGTCATATTTATGAAGGGATTTCATTTATCTTGGTAAGATGATTCAGTATAATGTTTAGATGAGGACGTCCCCTTTTGGTTGCGATCGATCAACCGTGATGCCATGGCTATGCAGGCCGGAAGCCCGAAAACTTTTAACACTGTATACAGGCCATATTTATGAAGGGATTTTATTTTAACTTAATAGGATGACTCATTTTGGAATAATTTCACTGTAAAGTGCTAACTTTGGTTGACATACGTTAACTGTGAGGGCCACATTACCTACACCTCAGTTCTTTTGTACAGTCTTCACCTCAAATTATTTTTATTGAAAACATCGCAGGGAACAGAAATTAACATATTCTTAATTATTACAATTCTTGTCGTATTTTTCATAATCCTTTCATAAACATTGAACATTATCCTTTTCATAAAACACAACACACGTTCCAGTTAAGCTACAGTGACACTGACACTTTCCTTTTTTTCTGTTTTCTATCCTTATACAAAATATTGTTTAACCCTTTACCCAACGTAACGGCCAAAACCGGCCAGCGCTATTCTCAAAAATCGCCAATTAATTTTCACTATTTTTTTCATTTTTTCATTTTTCAGCTCGTCAAGCTCGTTCCAACGAGGGGTCATAACCTATGTTTTTGAGACAAAAAATGAAAAAAATTAGTTATTCAAGAATTTTTTTTGCAAGTGTCGTCTGCTTTTCACGTTAGGTAAAGGGTTAACACTCTGCACACTAATATCAAGTTGCAAAGTTTTCAGCAGCAAATATTTCCCATAATGCTGTTTGATATTTAACCAAATATACCGTGTTTGACAGAGCTCAATGAGCTCTGTCAAACAGGATATAATTGATTAAATTCATAGGTAAACAAGAGAATAACGGAATGCTCGGAGAAAATTATGTTGTCCTTCCAGAGTGCTAGGGGTTAAGATTTGTAATTCGAGCAAGCTTAAAAATTTCATTCCACTGAAAGGTCAAAAAGCGATGTTGTGCTTTGAACTTGATTGAAAACATGCTCATTCTATTGAGGGATTAATGAATTATGTCTTGGGAGCCAAAATTGAAAAATTTAACAAAATTTGGAGGGTAATTTTTGAAGATATCGCTTTGCACATTTTGCCAGTATGGTAGATAGAGGTTGGTGAACAAGTGTGTTGTAAACCCATAATCTGTCATAACATCCCTATCTGGGAAGCACAGTTCACAAAAATTGCCATTTAAATTTTATTATTTTTTCTATTTTTTCTCAAAAACATAGCTTATGACCCCTGATTGGAATGTGCTCATTGAGGTTGCATAAGGTGAAGGGTTAACCTATTGTGGGGGCGTGGGGAACTTTGTACTAAGGCGTACAGGTCGATGGTGTACTTGTCTTCAACCAGTGCTATCCTTCTTGTGTGGAGTTAGTACTAGTACATTGGGGAGTCAGACAGTTGTTCTCTGCTGCTTGACAGTTCTATCCAGATACTCAGGCTTCCTCCACTTGTAAAACTGTCCGACATGAGGTAATCCTGGCTGTCGAAAATCTCCTTTAACCCTTTACCCAATGAATCGGCCACATCTGCCCGCGTAATATGCAAATTCATCAGTTGAAAAAATATTTTTAAAAAAATTTCAACAAAACCATATCTTGTGACACCTCTTTTGAATGAACTTGCCAAGCTCGTTCCAGTGAGGTGTCGCATGATATGGTTTTGTTCAAATTTTTTTAAAAATTAAAAAAAAATGTTATTCAAAATAATAAATTTTGATATCATCGGCGTTGGAGAAAGGGTTAATTAACCCCAATAATAAAAAAAAAAAACAAGTGCAAAACTATTTTTCTGTAATTTTTTTCAGACCTGTTGTACTGAAATCTGTTTTAAGAAGAACACATTGCAATTTTGAAATTGAACTCGTGAGCAAAGCTTGAAATTTCTGATTAATAAAGTGAACCGCTGGCAGACGTTACATTAAACATATTTAAACTTGAAATGTTTATGGACACATAAAATAAGTTTTAATTGCATTTAATGAGAAATAAGCATATGAATAGCTCACTACCTACAGCTGATCGTAATATTTGAAGTTTAATGAATTGTTATACACCTACATGTATGAATATAATAACAAGACACTTGTGCCTGGTGGAAGATTTTCATGTGACATTTTAACATCAGTGGGAATTATGTGTCTCATCTTCAGTTGTATCAGTGACATTAATGCTGGACATGCATCTGTGATATTATCAGCCATCATGTTTCATCTTTTTCCTACTACAGTATTCTTGGAATCTATTGGAAATCCACACGACAGTTCAGGTATTAAAGTATTCTGTAATTTTTCATGTCATTTTAACAATCTCTACAGTTTACATGCAGTGATTTTGAACTTGCAATTGGACAGGAGCGTGGTGGCTCAGTGGTTACGGCTTGAACTTCAAACCGTAAGGGGTAACTGCATTGTGTCCTTTGCCAAGGCACTTCATCCCGATTGACCACCTGGGGGCACGGCAGCGCTGAGTACTAAGGCGGACTGCACCTCGATGGTGCATGAGTCTTTAACCAATGCTAAACCTGCTCGCACGGAGTTAGTACATTGGGGCGTCTGACAGTTGCTCGCCATTGCTCGGTGATTCTCTCCAGGTACTCCGACTTCCTCCACCCATAAAACTGTCCAACATGAGGAGACTCTAGCTGTCAAAAGTGCCATTAAACCCCAGTAAATAAATAAATTTGCTCTTGAACATTAACCCTTTACACAAAGCACAGGATCTCTAAATTTCTGATTTTAAATATTACTTTTTTTCATGTTTTAAAAAAATTTCAACAAAACCATATCATGTGATCCCTCATTGGGATGAGCTCAATGAGCTCGTTCCAATGAGGGGGTCACATGATATTGTTTTGTTGAAATTTTTTAAAAAATAATATTTTTTCAACTGCTCATTTGGTAAATTACCCGGGCAGATGCGTCCAATTTGTTAGGTGAAGGGTTAAAAGAGTTGAATGTCTATTTTTAGTTGTAAATGCGGTGGCTCACTGGTTAGAGCATTGGACTTTAGATCAAAAGGTTGTTGTTCGATCCTAACCCACATCATCTATGTTGGGTCCTTGGGCAACCTACTAAATCTTATTCGCCCAAATGGGGACACGGTGACTCGGCATCCTAAATCGAACAGCACATCAGTGGTGCACACACCGTCATCCAATGCTAATCCTGTTTGTGCAGGGTAAGTTGGAGAGTTAGAGAATTACTTGGCACTACTCAATGGTTCTGTCGGGGTAATCCAGCTCTATCCACCCATTAAACTGTCTGATATAATGTGACCTTGGTTATTGAATGTGTTGTTAAACTCTAAAAAATGAATAAACTATTTTTCCTTGCCAGTCTGCCCGAAACTTGATTCAACATGCAAATCTTTACGGTTTAGATAGCTTATTGCCAGTGAGGGCTAGCGTAATATTTACCGACAGACAAAAAATTCTCTACAGATTGTGATGGGGTTACCATATTTCTATCTTTTTACAACCGAAAACAGGTTTGTTATTGAAAAGGTCAGTCTAAAAACATATATTTTACAAAAATGTTAATAATTTCCCTTCCATGTTGTAAAATTTTTCCAAAAACAGCTCAAAATTTTTCCTGGCGAGTCACAACAAGCCAAAAATTCTCTAAAAATATTTTGGGGTTAGGGACCATGTCCTGGTATATGGAACTCTGTTAATTGAATAGCCACTTTTCCAGTGAAATTTTTTCAATTAACAGAAGAATTCAGTTAACAGGAAAATTGTCTGTATTCTCATGATGAAGAGAGCATTTATTCTATTATATCTTTCTCGACAGAGCTCATGAAGCTCTGTCAAACAAGATATAATAGATTAAATGATTACATTATATACTGAGATTAAATCTGTGTGTGAACAATGAGGGATTCAGTGTAATTCCTTTGGAACTTACAAGATTTTATTTTCAATTCACAGGAGTTTCCTCGATAACCGAAATGCCATTATTAGGGTATGGTAAATGGTTTTGTGTTTGGAAATTATATTCACTTAAACTATAATTCATTAAAGAGATGTCTAATTAAGTGTCATAAGCTGTAGAACAGCTCTAAAGTCCTAGTTGAGGAGTGAATTATATATGTCAGTTTTGTCTTCTGAATCTGCATGATGTTTGACATACATCCAAAACTTTTTTTTGTGGCAACAGATATATATGTTCATTATGTGCTCCATAATGCTGTCTAAAAATTATATTTTGTTGGGCCAGGTGTTACAGTTTCCACTTGTCTGGCACTGTAGGTCTCTATATAATACTGAATGAAGAATGTGGCATTACTTTAATTTTCATTCGTTTTCCTTTCCCCCAAACAAATCGTATTCCCACTCCCACTCGCCAAAAATGGTATTGCACTCCCAGGCCTGAACATAAGCAGTCTGACATTTGCAGAATGAGGTCCCCAGAGGGTGAATTTGATGATACTATCCTATACAGTGGGCCAATTCATCCTCTGGGTACCTCTTTCTGTTTAGTTTTGAGACCTTTATTCAGATTGAGGTTCACAGAGGGTAAATTTAGTGATGCTACCCTGCCATGCAGGGTAGCATCACTAAATTCACCCACTGGGGACCTCATTTTGCAGATGATAGTCTTTGTTTTTTTGTGGCTTGTGCACTCCCAGCATAGTATTCCCCTCTCAGTGATGACAGACTATTTTTAGCTCCGCTGACAAAGTCAGCAGAGCTTTTCTTATACTGATTCGTCCGTCGTCCGTCCGTCCGTCCATCCGTCATCAACATTTGATTTGTCCGAGCCATAATTTCTAAACCGCTGAATATTTTTCAACTAAACTTTATAACAATATGTATTATCAATGGATGGTGTGTCATCAACCATTATAAAGTCTGTAACCCCACAGGGTCAAGGTCACAGGCCACATGAGCAAGAAAAAAATATTTTGTTTGTCCGAGCCATAATTTCTAAACTACTGAATATTTTTGGACCAAACTTTATAACGTCATGTAATGTCAATAGGCGGTGTGTAATCGATCCAAGCCATAATTTTCGTGACAACTGAAAATTTTTCGGCTTAAGTTTGTAACAATATTAGTATTAGAAAACATGCCCATGCGATCAGTGGCCCTCAGCGGAGCTCTCTAGGCGTGACAGGCCTCTTGTTTTTTTATTGTTTATAAATCAGTTTTCATTCTCGAATCCAAGCAGTGAACTTTTGTATTTATTTTATTTTCTCATTTGTCCCAAAACAACCCTTTATAATTGACTCAACTGAATTTGAATCAATTATAAAGGTTTGTTTTGGGAAAAAAAATAAGGAGGAAATAAATTAAATACAAAAGTTCACTGCTTGGATTCAAGAATGAGTTTATCCTCTTGTGGGCTGCATGGATTATTTCACTCAGCTAATGCCTCATTAAATAATCCTCCCTGTGCCTCAGTCGAGGATAAAAATCATACTCGAATTCGCAGAGTGAACTATTGTCAATTTAGCTATTGAAAGGTAACCCTCCACATCCATACAAATATCAGACAGCAAAGATTTTTGCAAAAAAAACCCAACTTATGACCTCTGATTGGAATGAGCTTGTCAAGCTGATTCTAGTGAGGTGTATAATGAGGTGTCATAAGCTTTGTTTTTGAGGCAAAAACTGGAAAAATAATATTTGAATGGCAGTTTTGAGGAATTGTACTGATTATTTTGGCCTGTTACTATGGTTCTGCTCTACAGTTTCGCACTAGTACACAGGGGTAAAATTCTAAATTAACCCTTTACCCAACGTAACGGCCAAAACCGGCCAGCGCTATTCTCAAAAATTGCCAATTAATTTTCATTATTTTTTTCATTTTTTGTCTCAAAAACATAGGTTATGACCCCTCATTGGAACGAGCTCGTTGAGCTCGTTCCAATGAGGGGTCATAACCTATGTTTTTGAGACAAAAAATGAGTTATTCGAGAACTTTTTTTGCATGTGTCGTCTGCTTTTCATGTTAGGTAAAGGGTTAAGAGTATATGTTGCAACTAATGCCATGTAAATTGGAGATGTCTTTTTGGTTTCAGATATATGATCACATTAGGCTATTTGTTGGACAAGAGAATTTGAAGTGTTGGTCATAGAGTTGGGGTCTGATGCATAAATTACCAGAGGAAGTATGAGAAACAGTGACTTAAAAAAATTGACCATTTCTTAAAATTTCATTTTTACACAGAGTTATTGCCAAGCATAACATAACTAAAAAATGAGACAGAAACATTTTTTTTAATTTCTTTTTAAAATATATTTTTTCACATTTTAGAAACAGGGGATGATATGCTCCATGGGTAGGCAAGTGAGGGTAGTGGGAAAATTTTGGTTTTGAGGTTGCTGGGTGGCTGAAAATGACAAAGCCTTGTGTTCGACAGGAAATTATTTCACCCAGATTCAGCTTGTTTATTTCTACCTTGTCAGATAGTGTTGTATGTTTTTAGTGGATTTGGAAAATTTAATACATGTTATAGGTTAGATAGATAACTAAGCTAACTCTTAGTAAGGCTTCAACATTTAGGAATTTTCGTAAACGGTAAAACGACTATGTAAATGAAATGCAAACTTAACTCGTACAAACTTGCTACTACTACCAGTACGAGTGAAAGTAGTCCTGGGAAATGGTATTTGGTAGATTTTCGTGACGGCACAACTTTGCCGTTGGAAATATCTTTTGCGGCAAAGCAAACTTTGCGACAACATTTTTATTTAATCACCATCAAAATATCTTGGCAACAAGAACGTTCAACCCGCTGAAGCATTTATTGAAGTTCACTAAAAATCATACTGGCAGTCAGTGGCGGACAACTCATGCAGTCATTAGCAACGTTATAACTGCTGCCGTAAACTAGGTGGGAAGTCACTGACTCGTTTCAATTGAGCAGATTTTTATGATAATGTTTGCGAAGGTTGCCCACTCAAACAACCCTATTCTATCTTTTCTATGAAGTTTTTATTCTATCATTTCTATGGAGTTTTTAGTTTTATAGCAGAATATAGCTTAGGCCTACTCTGCACAGTATGCATACACAGAAGAGCAGGGTATAATATTTAAGAGGAACGATTTTATTGTTCGTCTGGCGCTTATCTAAATAAAAAGGCAGATGTCTGACAAATCGTTTGTCTGCAATTACAAACAGTTCATCTAGAAATGGCCTCTTATCTACCTTTCAAGTCCCGAGAGGGACAAGGAGCCAACTACCGTGCTTTACGATGCTTAAACCATAAAGCACAGCAGTTGGCTCCTTCTCACTCCCAGGCCTTGATTTAGAGTTTACATAACCCCTTGCCATCCCAGTCACTTAACTTGTGCCTGCAGTACATGCACAAGATATCTTCTAAAGGTATCTGATCCGGGAAAATCGTTCCTCTGCACAGTAATGACACTTGACAGTAGTGAGATGAACGGAAAATAGGTTACCTCAAAATTGAAAGTCCATGCCCTGGAAGAGAATAGTTAAGCCCGCCATTCAATATTTCTGTGGTGCGTGGTTCGTACGGTGTGTGTGTGTTTCTGTGCAGGGTATTTTTTGTTTTTAAAAATTTGATTAGCAGTTTCCATCTTGGTTTCAAAAAGTGATGATAAATAGTGAATATAAGGCCAATATGAAAGAAAAATGGTTAGCATTTGGCCATTTTTGACTAGCATTTTGCGATGCGAATCCAGTCATCAAATACCATGCTGTGTTTGTTGAGGGGAAATCACTCTAGCTAAAGTCCATCCTGTGTAAACTTTTATGAAAATCGTAAACGTTTATCACCGTGAAACAAAATGTTTCCGTTTACACACTTAAACGCAGAAGCCTTAACTCTTAGCATGCTGCAAGTGAATATTCCTGCCCAACACTGGGTTCCTCTTGTCACTGATATAAGTATAATTTGGACACATTTAAACATATTTTCCCCCTGTAAATGGAATAGATTTTTTCATCAGTGATTTTTTGTGGTTCATTTCAATTAATTTTTCATCAAATCTTGTCAAGGCTGCTCTTACCGCTGCCATGACTAGATTTGATAAAAAAAATATCTAGAAAATACTCAACAGGTTAAGACTGAAAGGATAATCGCTTTTGAGGAGAGTGCATGACAAGTCATTTTTGGAAAACCGTGGAGAGGAACCTTTCATTAAAGGGTTAATATACAAGTGTATTTTATTTCCATTCCTCTTTTGCCCAATACATTTTCAAAAATTATTCATGAAGTGGACTTTGCCGTTTTATGTCTTCATGCAAGCAGATTCAAGTACTTCACAGTTCGACTTCACAGTCAGCATATCACAAGGTACCTTCAGGGACTAGAAACCCTTCAATATCATTGAATTTTAAAAATATATTTTTAAAACCCTTGAATATGTTTTAATTGTACTATTTTTTTTCCCAAAAAATGTAGTTGCATATCAACATCCTGTATTCTCTTTCTTTTCTGTTTGAATTCTGCTATAACCTCGGGATGCAAATAAGTATTATTTACTTGATCAGTTACAGTTCTATGCAAAAGAATTTTATTTTGAAACATGATTTGGTAACTCTATTAAGCTCTTAAACTTGTATTTTAACCCTTTACCCAATGTAGCAGCCAAAACTGACCAGCACTAGTCACAAAAATCACCAATTAATTTTCATTATTAGCTGCGACTAGCAGCTCTATAAGTGGCAATGTCAGTCTGTTGGTCTGCCTGTCTGTCTGTCTGTCTGTCGGTCGGTTGGTCGGTCAGTCGGTCTGTCTGTCTGTGACCAACGAGTTTCAAAACTCAATAACTTTTGAAATACTTGATGGAATGACTGTATATTTGGCATGTAAGTGTATCTTATTGATGTCTAGCCACTGTTCAATGCATGTGTTGTTCCAAATATTTTTCTTGGAGTTATGGCCCTTGATGAACTTAGAATTTTGTGAGATTGCACCACCCGTCGCAGCTACGGCGTCGATGTCGCGATTTTTTTTTTTCATTTTTTATCTCAAAAACATAGGTTATGACCCCTCTTTGGAACGAGCACTTAATCCTGATTGTCCATGTCGGGGCACTGTTATGCTGTGTACAAAGGTGTACTGCACGTCGATGGTGCACTTATCCTCAACCAATGCTAACCTTACTTGTGCAGAGTTAGCATGTTGGGGAGTCTGACATTTGCTCGCCGCTGCTCTGTGGTTCTCTCGGTTTCTCTGTCTTCTTCCACCCATAAGACTGTCCAACACGAGGTGACCCTGGTAGTCATAAATGTTGATTAATTCCTATAAGAATGGAAAAAGCAAGCTAATATGCTTTTCTTCTTCCACTACTTTTTCTCCCCTGGTCCATGAATAGCAGATTTGCTTGTTGGATCATCCCTATTGGTTATAAAAGTGATGATAAAGGTAACAGTCTCATTGTTTTCCTGTGCATACTGTAGTTTAACAGGTTTAGGGCAATGGAAAATTGTTGTGCAGACAATGGAAAAACTAGGGAAAAGCTCTGGACAAAAGGTATTACGAGACCTGCATGAACTCTTTTCTAACTAATCATTATCAGTTTGTTATTTATTAAGATATGAATTTCGTTCCCTAGCTATACTTGTTCCCTTTATGCATTACTAGGCGCAGCCATTTTGTTTACAGCACAATCATTCACGGTTACGTCAAAGGCAATCCATTAGTAAACTGACATTACCAGGCAAAAGGGAGTAGTTTTGTACATGATGAGGAATTAGCTTCTTGCATGCTCTCCTGCCATTAAAATAAATAAAATTTAAGGAAATTTAAGAATGATTTTCCCCTACAAATTTATATCAACCTTTTGACCAGGGATTCCGTGAGTTAAATTTTCATGAATTTTTCATCAAATTTTATCGTGGCTGCTTAACCCTTTACCCAACGCAGACGATATCAAAATTTATTATTTTTTGAGAATTTTCAAAAAATTTCAACAAAACCATATCATGTGACCCCTCGTTGGAACGAGCTCGACGAGCTCGTTCCAACGAGGGGTCACATGATATGGTTTTGTTGAATTTTTTTGAAAAATAATATTTTTTCAACTGCTGAATTTGCATATTACGCGGGCGGATGCGGGCGATTCGTTGGGTAAAGGGTTAACAGCAGCCATGACTAGTTTTAATGAAAAATATTTTTAAAATACCCAGAGGGTTAAGAATTAATGATTGCAATAATTAAGGATTTGGTGGTTGAAGAGAAGAAAGAAGAGAGTTGTACAGAAAATTCTTCGCAAACTAAAATTCAGAATCATAAGCAGAGAAGTGGGAGAAGAGATAGTTCAGCTATCCTAACGTCACGGCTTCCCAAATAGGGAAGCAGCCAAGATGACTGGATAGCCAAACTAGGAGTAGAAAAAGGGGAAACTTCAGACTTTGTGAAAAGAATGAGGAACAAATAACATTGACAGAAAACTAACAGATCTACAGATTTTTGTAATTATAAAAAATGTTGCCGCTGGTAATGACCTTTGAACTTAGCCAGGCATCAATATATTCATTTGGCATGCCCTACAGGGCACAATTAGGATGGGATCGCTTTGAAACTTTGTATTCTTGTTTGGGGTGACCTCAAGATGGGAGCTATTGATTTTCTCCCATTTCCGTCAAAAAATGTTGCCACTGGCAACAAACTTTGAACTTAGTTTAGTCAAGCATCAGTATTTCCCTTTGGCACACCTTAGCTTAGCTTTGGCACACTCTACAGGGTGCATTTATGATTGGATTGCTTTGAAACCTGGTACGCTTGTTTTGAGTGACCTCTGGAAGGGAGCTATAAATTTTCTTCCATTTCCATCAAAAAATGTTGCCGCTGGCAATAATCTTTGAACTTAGTTTAGTCAGGCATCAATATATTCCTCTGGCATGACCTACAGGGCACATTTATGATTGGATCACTTTGAAACTTGGTATGCTTGTTTGGGGTGACCTCTAGATGGGAGCAATCGATTTTCTTCCATTTCTGTTGAAAAATGTTGCCTTCTGTTGAAAAATGTTGCCATTGGCAACAACCTTTGAACTTCTTTTAATTAAGCATCAATATGTCCCTTTGGCAAACCCTTCTGGGCACATTTATGATCAGATCACTTTGAAACTTGGTATGCTGGTTTGGGGTGACCTCTAGATGGGAGCTATCTATTTTCTTCAATTTTCTTCCTTTTCCATCAAAAAATGTTGCCTTTGGCAATGACCTTTGAACTTAGTTTAGTTAGGCATCGATATTTCCCTTTGGCACACCTGACAGGACACATTTATGCTTGGATTATTTGGAAACTTGGTGTACTTGATTGGGGTGACCATTAGATGGGAGGTATCAATTTTCTTCAATTCCGTCAAAAAAAACATTGCCGTTTGCATTATCTTGGCAACAATCTTCAAACTTAATTTAGTCCGACATCAATATATTCCTTTGATCTTTTGATCAGATCACTTTGAAATTTGGTGTGTTTGGCTGAGGTTACCTCAAGATGGGAGTTATTGATTTTCTTTCATTTCCATAAAAAATTATTGTCGTTAGCACCAGCCTTTGAACTTAGTGCATTTGTGCAGCAGCTTATCCCTTTTTGCACTCTCTACGTGGCATATTTATGAATTTCCAGAAATAAAAACCCCAAAACATTGCCACTAGCAGTAACCTTCAAACTTAGTGCATTAACATCTTTCTTTGGCACACCCCAGAGGGCGCATTCATTATTGGGTTGTTTTGAAACTTGGTATGCTTATTCAGGGTAACCAAGATAGGAACTATCGATTTTCTTTTCATTTCCATCAAAAACTGTTGCTGTTAGCAACAACCTTTGAATTTATTGCATTTCTGCATGAACATTCTTCTTTAACATGGCCTATAGGGCACTTTTATCATAGGATTGTTTTTAAACTTGGTTTGTTCATTAGGCGAGACCTCTAGATAAGAGCTGTTGATTAGCATTCATTTCTGTGAAAAAAGTTGCCATTGACAATGACCTTTATTAAACTTACTGAATTTGTGTATCAACATTCTACTTTTAGCCAGCCTTACTGTTTGCTCTGATGTCGTGCACACACAATGCAGTTATATTGAAGTTTCACCAAATAACATTGAAACCAGTGATCTTCAATTTTGCCATTCCACTTATAACTTACCAAGTTCAAGTTTGTCAAGTTGAGCTACAGTGTCATTGACACTTTCATTTCAAAGTGTCATCTGTTTGCCTCATTAAGCAAGGTTTAAAGGAATTGCATTCTCAGATTCCCATCAAAAAATGTGACTTGTCAAACTTCTGGTTAAAACATTTCATGATTATTAAAGAAGTCATTAAATGATTATTAAAGCCATCATTAAATATAAGACAGAAAGTGCTAAACATCCTCTGTTTCCTTGAAATATAGCTTTATCACATGCTGGTGTATTGACAGCAGCCCATCAGGAAATGAGTATCTTGTGGATAAGTACATAAATTAATACAATGGCCTAATAAAACGTTACCTGTGTGAAAGCTTCATAAGAATAATGGGTTTTAGCATCTTATAGATAATCTTCATATGAACCACCACCTTATACTTTACCTTAACCCTCCAGAGACAGACTGATGTTGAAATTTTGGTTCAGTTGAAATGCAATGGAAACCTGTTAACTGGTTGAGGGCTACATTATTTTTGGTGGTCTGAATTTGTTCATCAAAATTTGTTTTATTACAAATTATTGAAGAGTGCCCACAGGCACTCTTCAATAATTTGTGATGAAACAAATTTATACAAACAAAAATATTATTTATGTTTGAGTGAATATGAAACACGAGCAAGGAAAATATTGGCTTTTGCTCTGGTACCCCCAATTTTTTGAAAGCCCTGATAGTGGCTTCTAGCACTCAACCAGTTAATTGAATAGCCACTTTGCGAATGAAAATTATTCAATTAGCAGGAGTATTCAATTAACAGGAGTATTCAATTAACAGGGACTGTGTCACTTTCCCGTATTCTAGAGATAAACTTAGAATTTATTCTATTATATCTTGTTTGACAGATGGAGCTCAGTCAAACAGGATATAATAGATTAAATGCCTACGTGGATGTACTGAGGCCAAATAGGTCTATAAACAAAGGGAAACATGTGAGAGTCAGGGTAATTTCTCAATCAGCAGCCTTTTGTTATTGCCTTGAAACAGTTTACAGTTGCATTGGGCTGAATATTGTGCAGTAAAATGTTTACAAAGCATATAATAAAAAGAAAGTCCACGCTGTTTTAGTGAATATCGGGAATTATCTCATGAGTGTGGACCTGAAAGTTTTATTTTTCAACTTTCAGGTCCACACTCATGAGATAATTCCCGATATTCACAAAAACAGCGTAGATATCCTCTATATAATGTTTTAGTTTCACTCCTATCATTTTGATCAGCAACTTCCTACTTCGTCTACAAGACCGATTCAGTTTGATGTTTGATTTGAGGTTGAATAACAGATCTGATTTCAAGATTTCATTTGAATCAAAAATATGTGATTCACAGGGCCCTAAAACTTGTATAACATGTGTACCACCACAAGACAGCCTGTATCATATAGACTTCACAATTGGGATACCAAGGTCAAGGTCATAGAGTTCAAAAGAGGGAATCAGCATGCATATTAACCTTTTCATGGCTGATCATGAACTTTTTAGTGTAGTGCGATATCAAGATTATTTATTTATTATTTATTTATTTATTTATTTATTTATTTATTTATTTATTTATTTATTTATTTATTTATTTATTAAGATTTAACAACACTTAACACTACCTATAGGTAACACTCATTCAGCTTGGTGATGTGCAGCTGTAATTGGTTGATGTCCAACATCATTCCACCATTCAGTTGTACAAGCTCATTCAATTTTCACTAAGTTGAATGATCTAGTATGAATGAATGGTGGAATGATGTTGAGCATCAACCAATCCCAGCCGCACAGGTGTTTGCATCTGCCTGAAGTATAGCTGCTCTGTTGGCCAATTTTTGGCCAACAGAGCAGCTATACTTCAGGCAGATGCAAACATCTATGCTGATGTTTGGTTGATGCTCAACATCATTATTCCCCTGAAAAAAATTCGGGGGAATCTAGCCGTGACGTCGTCCGTCTGTCTGTCTGTCCGTCTGTCCGTCCGGGCATAGACGGAATTCGTGTCCGCTCCATAACTTCTTACAGCCTTCAAGGATATTAATGATACTTGGTATTATTATTGCCCACAACCAGCGGGTGTGACGTGAATAAGGTTGGATTGTCTATCAAGGCTTTTTTTCGGGGGAATCAGCCACCCTTTGGTGGCCATCCTCTAGTTTTAAATTGTTGATCATCTTAAGATGTAGCATAGATACAAAATCAGGAAATCGCAATAATTCCTGCCACAAATAGTGATTATGGATGCCATACTCTTTCTGCAGCATGCTAGACCAAGCCAAGATTAGGCTATAACTGCAACTAATTTGTATCAGAATTCCTGCAACACAGCCTCATCATTGTTCCTAAGGATTCATCCCTATTCAACAGGATTTTGCCCATAGGAGCAAGAACTTCACAGCAACACAGCCTCATTATTGTTCCTAAGGATTCATCCCTATTCAACAGAATTTTGCCCATAGGAGCAAGAACTTCACTATGACACAGCAGTTCATATATCAGCATAGTTGCGATACATATATATTTAGGTTACCTAATCAGTTACCCGAAGCAAGTACATGGGAATGAACAATAGGTTATCAAAGCTCAGACCAGGTGAACGATAAATGGGTTATGCAAAATTTTGAAAACAGCAGGTCTGTTATTTGTTTTCCATATTTGTATATTGATAATTATCAACCAAAGCAAGCTTTAAGCTGACAGTAGTAAAGTGGAGAACTCTTATATTTTTCAGTTACGCAGTTAACAGTTTCTGCAGGTGATCAAAGAGTTATTACACTACCAGAAAATAAGGTGTCTTTAGTTGCCTTTGTTGTTCAGGAACCCGACAAAGGTAAGTTTTATGTCACACTTTTATGGTGTTAATGCAGGTGCAAATTTATAGTCATCAGTAAATTAATATCTCATATATGTTGTTTCAAATGAATTTGAAATAGGATATGATGTTTATTTGGCTGTTGCCTTAATTAGCTTTAATAAGGATAGTAAAAGGGGGTGCGGTGACTCGATGGTAGAGTGTTGGACTTCTATGCTAGAGGTCCCGAGTTCGATCCCCATCTGGGATGACCTGCATTGTGTCCTTGGGCAAGCCACTTTATCCCGTTTCCTACATGGGGGCACGATGATGCCGTGTACTAAGGCATACTGCATGTCGATGGTGCACATGTCTTCAACCGCTGTAACCCTGCTTGAGTGGAGCTGGTACAGACTTAGAATGTTGAGGAACCGACAGTTGCTCGTCGATGCTCGGTGGTTCTCTCCGGGTACTCCAGCTTCCTCCACCAGTAAAACTGTGTCATGGTCACGATTAGCCATTGTGCATAAGTATGCGACCTTAAACACCAATAAATAAATGAATAAGCCTAATAGAGATTGGAAGTTTGAGTTTGGTATCAGTATCAGTATTTTTAGGGAGGTGTACAGTGGTATCAGTTTGGTATTTGGTATGTGGCTTTTGCAATCTCAGAACGTGCCATTAACATGTCATCATGAGGAGGGGCAGCTGACGATAGACAAATCATCTGATCAGTGATTTCTAATCAAGTCTTGGCTGTGTTGCATGCAGGCCTGAAAATAAGAAGTCTGACATTTGCAGAATGAGGTCCCCAGAGGGTGAAATTGATGATGCTATCCCATACAGTGGGCCAGTTTATCCTCTAGGAACCTCTTTCTGTTTAGTTTTGAGACCCTGATTCAGATGGAGGTTCACAGAGGGTAAATTTAGTGATGCTACCCTGCTCTGCAGGGTAGCATCACTAAATTCACCCTCTGGGGACCTCATTTTGCAGATGTCAGTCTGCTTATTTTCTGGCTTGGTTGCATGTTAAAACAGCCAAGACTTGACTAGACATCACTTCTAAGCAACTGGCATGTGCAGGTTGTAGTCTAGTAGGGGCGCGGTGGCTCAGTTGGTAGAGGTGCAGGCTGCAAGCCGAGAGGTCCTCGGTTCGAATCCCACCTGCGGCAACCGCGTTGTGTCCTTGGGCAAGACACTTCACCCTGATTGCCTACATGGGGGCACGATGACGCTGTGTACTGAGGCGTACTGCACGTCGATGGTGCGCATGTCTTCAACCACTCTAACCCTGCCTGTGCTGCGGTGCAGAGTTCAGAGTTACGATGTTGGAGAGCTGACAACTGCTCGTCGTTGCTCGGTGGTTCTCTCCGGGTACTCCGGCTTCCTCCACCCGTAAAACTGTCACGGTCACGATTAGCCATTGTGCATAAGTATGTGACCTTAACCACCAATAAATAATTAAATAAATATGTAGTCTAGTGGTAATTCATAACAATTGCCCAGGCCCCAAGTCCTTGAAGGTTAACAAAACTGAAAAGAAAATCTGTCACTTCTTTCATGAAAATGAACACTCCAATTGCTATCGAGTCTCAGTAGTGCGCTTGTTTCAATGACAGGCCATAAGAGTGTTTTGGAAGCAAAATTTAAAAAATAAACTATGTTTCGGGGGTTAAGGATACAACAACAGAGATCAGCAAAGTGAAAATACCATGCTTTGGTTTGAAGCTCTCCCACAGTGTTCATTTGAAAAGAATAACAAAATAATAATAATTATCTTTCACCATTGATTTTCTATTGACCGTATGTTGCAGGAATTTGTTATCAAATTCTGTATGAAAATATTTCATTCAGAGAGGTTTGGTTTGAATGATTAAAATATAATCCATTGTCAGATAAAGATATTATTTTCTGCTGTTTCTGTGCAATGATCTTTTCTAAAATGATGATAGTAAGTTGTATATTTATCACACACCTATTAACCCTTTGCCTAATGCAGACAATATCAAAATTGACTATATTAAACCCTATACCCAACGCAGACGATCTCAAAATTTATTATTTTAAATATCATTTTTTAAATTTTTTCGAAAAATTTCAACAAAACCATATCATGTGACCCCTCTTTGGAACGAGCTCGGTGAGCTCGTTCCAAAGAGGGGTCACATGATATGGTTTTGTTGAAATTTTTCGAAAAATAATATTTTTTCAGCTGCTGAATTTGCATATTACACGGGCGGATGCGGGCGATTCGTTGGGTAAAGGGTTAAATATCACTTTTTTTAAATTTTCAAAAAATTTCTACAAAACCATATCATGTGAGCCCTCATTGGAATGAGCTTGACAAGCTCATTCCAAAGAGGGGGCACATGATATGGTTTTGTTGGAATTTTTTGAAAATTTTTTTTTTTTTCAGCTGCTGAATTTGCATGTTACATGGGCGGATGTGGCCAGTTCGTTGGTAAAGGTTAATGTAAAACACAGGATTTCCCCTTTCTGTCTCTACGATATAAATAAAGTTGTATCGCACATGTGGTGATACAAAACACGTTCGATTTCATACACAACCTAAACAGAGAAGGAGCCCATCTAAATAAATCACGTCAATCATTGGTCAAATGTAACAGTGTCGAGATCACTTAGAAATTCCAAGTTCCTCATTTAGATTTGTTTATCCGGGATATTTAAACATTGGGATTCGAGTCAAAAATTTGCAAAATAAAAATAACATTCTGACTGCTTATTCCTTGACAAATACTTTCCGCAACTGGTAATGTAATGATGGAGTGTGCTAATTGTATTACCTATTTCAAAACTTTTTTTTGTGTTATTCCCTGCAGTTTTAATCAATATTTGAAATTCGATCATTGTGACCATGACACTGATAGGCGTCAGTTGGTTTTGACCAATTGAATGTCGTATAACTTAAAAAGCAAATTAGGGGTGGTACCCCACCAGCGGACAGTGATGTCTTGTTAGCAACGAAGGAAACTTGGCAATTATCCAGTTGAAAAATGCTTTTAGTTCAATTTTCCTGTAGACTGGTTGCTGCATGGGAGGGGTGTGATAAATACAGAACCACACATATGTTTGAATGGGTTAAGAATTATTGCACTCAATTGCTTTGCCCCAGGATATCACTCGAGCCTTCGGCTCTCATGATATCCTGAGCCAAAGCAGTCTTATATGATAATTCTTAACCCATTTTTTTTTTTATTAGGGTTTAACGACACATTAACAGCCAGGGTCATATCATGTCGGTGACAGTTTTACGGGTGGAGGAAGCCGGAGTACCCGGAGAGAACCATCGAGCAACGGCGAGCAACTGTCAGCTCCCCAACATCTGAACTCCACACAAGCAGGGTTAGCGTTGGTTGAAGACAAGTGCACCATCGACATGCAGTACGCCGTAGTACACAGCGCCAACATGCCCCCATGTAGGCAATCGGGGTTAAGTGCCGTGCCCAAGGACACAACGCGGGAGCACAAATCAGTCGCTGAAATGGTCACCCATCAAACTACTAACCACGCTCGACGTTGCTTAACTTCGGTGATCTGACGAGAACTGATTACCGCGATGCCAGCGTGCCCCCTCTTAACCCATTAAAATGTACATGTGGTTCTGTGTATTTATCTCTGATTTACCTAATGAATGGACCACAACCGTCCACGTAATATAAAAACTGAGCAGTTGAAGAAGACAAATCTTCACAAAGTTTAAAAAAATAAACACATCATATGACCCCTCATTGTAACAAGCTCATTGAGTTCCAATGAGGGATCACATAATATGGTTTTGTTGAAATTTTGTGAAAAATTTGAAGAAAAATCACAAATTTTGATAACATATACCTTGGGTAAAAGGGTTGAATGCTCTTACATATGTGGTTCCTTGAATTCATTAAAAATACTGCAATTTGAGATCTGATGCCAAGGAACTGGAAAAGTTCTTGAATTCTGGAAACTTCCTTGAAAACCCTTGAACAGTACGATGTCAAACGATCAGATGAGGTCATTTCTCTAATATTCATCAAGGTAATATTTTGCTGGCTTCATAGAATGAAAATAATGCTTTGGATTATGGATATGATTGTGATGTGATTTTAAAATGGGTAGATACATATTATCATGATAATGTGCATGTACTGTGATTTGTATCAGACTGGAGGTGGTGTCCAGAATGGGATCTCAACAAGCCGGCTTTGCCGGCGAGTTGTGATCCCATTTTTGGACACCACCGAGAATCTGATGCAAATCACAGGACATGCACATTATCATGATAATTCTTTTATCTAACAATTCTGTCAGATAAACAGATTAAATCTTAATAAATAAATAAATTTCTAGAATACTAGAAATCCTTTCTGTTCAGTCCGAGTGGTATTAGCGTTCTAAGTGTAGAATACTAGAAATCCTTTCTGTTCAGTAAATTGAATTGATGTAAAAAATAATTATTTTTGTTTACACTTATTTTTGTAACAGGTACACACATTCGGGGAATCATCTGATGTGCATGAATTCATTAAAAAAATTATCATGAATACGATTAAAAAAAAAACAGACCACCGTTCGAGCACACCCATCCAACTCAGAGTAAAGTACTCTCCGGACAAGAACCGCTAATTATGCAAATTCAAATACAACCGTAAATAGTCTGTCATACTATAGTGATATGGAATCGGATTCCACGCTAGACTTTCCGGTGACCAGGAAAAAATTGTCAAAGAGTAGTGATATTTAGCGGTTAAATTAATGTAGTTATATAGTAATATTGTGTATTATCCCCCCCCCGACTTGGTTGGAGGGGGTATCTAGTGGAGAGCTGCGTACATTCGTGCGTAACACAAATGTGTCCGTCCAACATATTTGCTGCTCTAGCACGGTCATTATTTGTCGGATTCAAATAATTTTTGCCATGCTTGTCCGTCAACATGGAGGAACGGATCCTTCAGCAGAATTAACACCTTTGCATAAACATTTGCAGAGTTATTTTCCCTTGTTTAACTTTGGAGATTATTATTGAAAAATGTGTCCATCCAACATATTTGCTGCTCTAGCTCTGTCATCATATATTGAATTCAAATAATGTTTACCATGCTTGTTCCTCAGCATAGGGGAATGGATCCCACAGTAAAATTAATATCTTCACATGAGCATTTACAGTGTTATTTGCCCTTGTTTAACTTGGAGGATGATTGAAAAATGTGTCCGTCCAACATATTTGCTGCTTTAGCTCTGTCATCATACGTTGGATTGAAATAATTTTTGCCATGCTTGTTTATATTAGTACAGATTGCTGCAGGCACATGTCATGCTTTTGATGGCATAATGCTATCCATGGTATTGCAGGAGGGGGCATATGCCACGCTTCGCTTCGCTCTTGTGTATTATAATAATTCTGGTAACAGTAAGAAATCTGAGATCCAACAACAGTAACTTCAACTATACTGAAATTTCATTTAAAAAAAAAAATAATATGAAAGGAAAGTGGTACAAAATCTTTTACACTGTATGGTTTACAGAAAAATAAAACAAATACTTATTAGTTAGTCCAAAATAAAGATCAATAGACTCCACTGTCCAGCTTGTACTGTGGAACCCTGTTAATTGAATAGCGACTTTTCCGATGACAATTATTCAATTAACCCTTTACCTAACATGAAAAGCAGACGACACTTGCAAAAAAAATTCTTGAATAACTAATTTTTTTCATTTTTTGTCTCAAAAACATAGGTTATGACCCCTCGTTGGAACGAGCTCGACGAGCTCGTTCCAACGAGGGGTCATAACCTATGTTTTTGAGACAAAAAATGAAAATATTTTGAAAATTAATTGGCGATTTTTGAGAATAGTGCTGGCCGGTTTTGGCCGTTACGTTGGGTAAAGGGTTAACAGGAGTATTCAATTAATAGGGATTGTGTCCCTTTTCTATGTTCTAGAGATAAACTTAGAGTTTATTCTATTATATCTTGTTTGACCGAGCTCCATGAGCTCTGTCAAACAAGATATAATAGATTAAATGCCTGTATTGGATGTACTGAGGCCAAATAAGTCAATAAACAAAGGAAAACTGGGGAGAGACAGTGTGATTTCTCAACAGGTACAAGATTTTTTTATTCAATTAACAGGAGTTTACTCTATAACCTATATTCAATTAACAGGTCAAATGTGTACTGGAGGTATGGTAAATGGTTTTGTTTTGGGAAATTATATTCAGTTAAGAGATATCCCATTAAGTGAGCTCCACTGTATTATAATGTCCAGAATGTTCTGCAGCAACAGTATCCTATAAATTGTAATGAAATGTCAGTCAGAAAAGTTCACTCCAACCCCCAGCAATATCCAATAAATTCTAACAAAAATCACTCGGCAAAATATAAATGGAAATAATATCCAGCAATATTGGCTTCAGAGGTAGTTTTAAAATAATCCAGTAGAATCCTGGATTTTCACAAGAGTAAATCCTGGTTCACCAAAAGAACAAATTCTCTTCAATTTTGAAAACAGTTTTCCTGTATAAAATGACTCAATAGCCAATATCACGAAATTCTTCAAAATATTCTCAGCTGCTGCTATATAAATATAAAATAGAGTGCACTTTCCTGTAATAATCTGCCATGTTCAAAGAATACTGAATGTTAAGACCCTGCAAAAGCTTTGAGATTCGATTCGATTTCGGATCTTAAGTTGATATTCAGTTCGATTCAAAATCGGCTGCCCGATACATTTCCTTTTGAATCTTTTTCATGGGAATACAGCTTGGTATAAGTCATCTTCATTGTCTTACAAAATGTATAGTTCAGATCCAAATCGTACATAAGTAATGTTGAAAAAACAAAGTCTGAGTGTAACTTCCGCTACATTTTTAAAAAAAATTTTTTATTAGGGTTTAACGATACATTAACAGCCAGGGTCATATCATGTCGGTGACTGTTTTACGGGTGGAGGAAGCCGGAGTACCCGGAGAGAACCACCGAGCAGCGACGAGCAGCTGTCAGCTCTCCAACATCGTAACTCTGAACTCTGCACCGCAGAACAGGAAGGGTTAGATTGGTTGAAGACATGCGCACCTTTGACGTGCAGTATGCCTCAGTACACAGCGTCATCGTGCCCCAATGTAGGCAATCAGGGTTAAGTGCCTTGCCCAAGGACACAATGCGGGAGTATGAATCAGTCGCCGAAATGGTCACCCATCCAACTACTAACTGCCCTCGACGTTGCTTAACTTCGGTGATCTGATGAGAACCGGTTACCGCGACACCACCGCGCCCCACTGCCGCTACATTAACATAAATTCTCTGCTTGTATAACCCGTTTCTTAACACGAAAGGCAGACGACACTTGGAAATACAATTCTTTAATAACTATTTTTTTTTTATTTTTTGCATCAAAAACATAGCTTATGACTCCTCATTGGAACGGGCTCGTTGAGCTCGTTCCAATGATGGGTAATAAGCTATGTTTTTGAGACAAAAAGTGAAAAAAATACAGAAAATTGGAGTAATTTTTGTGAATAGTGCTGGTCGGTTTTGGCCATTACGTTGGGTAAAGGGTTAATATGTTTGGAAGTCTGACAGTTGTTCTGGCTGCTTGGTAGTTCTATCCAGGCAATCCGGCTTCCTCCACCCATTAAACTGTTCGACATGATGTGACCCTGGCTGTTGAAAGTCTCATTAAATCCCAGTAAAACAAACAAACTGATAAAACTGGACCTGGTAACCATTGCCTGGGGGGATGGGCTCTTCAGTGGACAGAATACGTGCAAATGATTTTCTAATTTTGACTTCATGGCTGTGTTGTGGTCATGATTTGGGCATAGATTCTGAAAGTGGACTTATAAGTAAATAGTACATGTAACTAACTATGTATAGCTCTTGGAGAGGAGCTATTTAGCCTTTTCCCTGGGCTTTTCTTGAAAGTTCATGGCTTTCTCATCTCTTGCGTCTTAACCCAAGGCTGCATGTTGAACATACTGATTGGTCTACCCCAAATAATGAATATGGACTCTTCTAATTGCTGCCATTGAACTGGCATGGAAGATGCCACAAGAGTTCAAAGGGTTAACTTGTAGAGTGCTGGAAGCCCATATTTGGGCTTTACTTTGAAGTGCAGGAACCATAAGGATTCATATTCTGTGGATATGCTTTGTATTGTTTGACATGAAGTTTTTTAGGGTACATGAATTCAATAGAATACTTTAAAAGTCGAGGTCATGCCAAAGAGGTATCAAATGATATGGTTTTGTTGAAATTTTTTTAACCCAATGTAACAGCCAAAACCAGCCAGCGCTATTCACAAAATTCACCATTCAATTTTTAGCTCAACTTTGGCGAAGCCAAAATTTGAGCTTTTGTCATGGCCTGTCGTCCGTCTGTCCGTACGTCAACAATTGGATACGGCTCGGGCTAGAGGCCGTATTTATGAACCGATCTTTACGAAACTTCTTGGGTACCTTTGTTATGTCTGTGGGACGAGAACGAGTATTTTTGGGTGCAGTCCAAAATTCAAGATGGCCGCCAGCCGCCATTTTGTACCGACGATGCAGAAATCTGTTTTTTGTACAGAACTTCCATATGAAAGCTCTGATTTGAATAATTTTTTGTATGAATGTTTAGTACCATGAGATACATCACATATCATACAGGTTTTTTTCTCGTGCTTAAATTATGCAAATTAGACTAACTTTGATTTATTTAGTGTTACTTTCAGCACTGTCAGTGCAAGTGCCAATACGGCTCGGGGTAGAGGCCGCATTTATGAACCGATCTTTACGAAACTTCTTGAGTACCTTTGTTATCACCGTGGGACGAGAACAAGTGATTTTGGGTCTGGTCTGAAATTCAAGATGGCCACTGGCAGCCATTTTGTTCAAAATTAGGGGCAATCAGATTTTTGCGCAGAACTTCCACATGAAAGCTCTGATTTGAATAATTGTTTGTATGAATGTTTAGTACCATGGGATACATCACATACAGTACAGGTTTTTTTTCTCGTGCATAAATTATGCAAATTAGACTAACTTTGATTTATTTAGTGTTACTTTCAGCACTGTCAGTGCAAGTGCCAATACGGCTCGGGGTAGAGGCCGCATTTATGAACCGATCTTTACGAAACTTCTTGAGTACCTTTGTTATCACCGTGGGACGAGAACAAGTGATTTTGGGTCTGGTCTGAAATTCAAGATGGCCACTGGCAGCCATTTTGTTCAAAATTAGGGGCAATCAGATTTTTGCGCAGAACTTCCACATGAAAGCTCTGATTTGAATAATTGTTTGTATGAATGTTTAGTACCATGGGATACATCACATACAGTACAGGTTTTTTTTCTCGTGCATAAATTATGCAAATTAGATGAACTTTGATTTTATCAGTGCTACTTTCAGCACTGTAAATGTAAATGCCAATACGGCTCGGGCTAGAGGCTGTAGTTATCAACTGATCTTCACTAAACTTCTTGGGTACCTCTGTTATCACTTTGGGACGAGAACGAGTGTTTCTGAGTGCCGTCCAAAATTCAAGATGGCTGCCAGTGGCTATTTTGTTCCCAAATTAGGTCTAATCAGTTTTTTGTACACAACTTCTATACGGCTCAGGCTAGAGGCCATATTTATGAACCGATCTTTACAAACCTTATTGGGTACCTTTGTTATCACCGGGGGTGAAGGCGAGTGTTTTTGGGTGTGGTCCAAAATTCAAGATGGCCACCAGCAACCATTTTGTACCAAAATTAGTGCAATCAGTCTTTTGTACAGAACTTCTGTATGAAAGTTCTGATTTGAATAAATTTTTGTATGAATGTTTAATAACATGGAATACATCACATATAGTACAAGTTTTTTTCTCGTGCAGAAATTATGCAAATTAGATGAATTTTGATTTATTTCGTGCTACTTATACACTGTAAGTGCACATGTCAATACGGCTCGGGCTAGAGGCTGTATGTATCAACCGATCTTCACGAAACTTCTTGGGTACCTTTGTTATCACCTTGGGATGAGAACGAGTGTTTCTGAGTGAGGTCCAAAATTCAAGATGGCTGCCAGTGGCCATTTTGTACCGAAATTAGGTCCAATCAGTTTTTTGTCACAACTTCTATACAGCTCGTATTTATGAACTGATCTTCACGATACTTCTTGGGTACCTTTGTTTTCACTTTGGGACAGGAATGAGTGTGTTTTGGGGTGCCTTTGTTATCACTGTGCTATAAGAACAAATATTTTGGGGTTCAGTCAGACCCACTCTGGGACTCAAAGATTTCTTTTCTAGTTTAGCATCTGACTGTCACCCACCTTTACAATACTTTACCTATACATTTGTTACAGGCTACGGCCATTATTTATGTACAGACCGTTACAATACTTTATATGTACCTTTGTTATCAGGTCATTACCTAGATGTTTGTCATTGCTGTGTCACATCCTATACTTGTACATGTCTTGACAAGTTGAGCTACAGTGTCATTGACACTTTCATTGTTATTTTTTTCATTTTTTGTAAAAAAAACAACATAGCTTATAACCCCTCATTGGAACGAGCTTATTCCAAAGAGGGGTCATAAGCTATGTTTTTGAGGCAAAAATAAAAAAAAATTGTGCTTCAAGAATTTTATTTGCAAGTGTTGTCTGCTTTTCAGGTTAGGTAAAGGGTTAAAGAGTTCACAACAATACAGTGGTAATATGAACCAATGTGTGAATAATTCAACAGGCTGAAAAGACATGCTCTGTCAACTATAAAGTTATAACAGCATTTTGTTTTACTCTTCTAGTAGGTTTACAGGTGGCCCATTTAAAAAAATGTTATTTTCATATCATTACACAAGGTAATTTACATGTTCACTGACAAACAGCAAGTGCTGAAACTTTAATAATAGTATAATAATAATAATGCAGTTTAAAGCCGAAGTACACTACAGAAATACTGTTTTCTGATTACAGGACACCACTCTGTCTGGTAACATTTGCTGCCGCCCCCATAATGCCACCCGCCTCCATAATGCCACCCGTTCTGTTGTTCTACATGGTGTCAAGGAGTGTTTTTACAGCTGTTGTTATTTCTCAGTGTCAGAAATCTAACAATAGACAAAACATTTATTGTTGCCCCCATAATGCCACCCATACTGTGTTGTCTGCATGGTGTCAAGGAGCGTTTTTACAGCTGTTGCAGTGACAGAATTTTATCCCATAAATTGCCGTTTATCTGAACAATAAAGGCCTTGGATAAATTGTTGCTTTATTCACCTAGTAGGGTGATAAATTTTCCCCGTAGGTTTAACACCGAAAGAATTTATTCCCCTAGTAGCAACGGACCTCTACCACATTTGTCTAGCATAATTAATAGTTTGATTGTTGATTTCTTTAAAATCTTTTTGAAAAGTATTACACAATGCCAGTAGAAAACACCACCCACTGCTCATATAATAAAGTATTTTTTGCAAGTTTAGCTCAAGTTTGTAGGGGAATTATTTTTAGACAGAAATGTATAACTGCGCCTTGTTTATTTTTGCCAATTTTGCTGATTGATCGAATTGGACCAATGTGCTCTTCACTTCTCGCTGTGTTTTGTAGCGAATTATAGCATGATTTTGCCACGACTGCCCTGTAGAAGATTTATGGGAAAAACAAAATAAACGTATAGTGTTTTCAAGTAAAATATTTATTCTACTCGTATAATTGAGAATGATTCTTAATCCTACTCATAGAATAAATTTTTTGTTTGAAAATGCTATACGTTTATTCTATATGCATTCACTTGTAAAAGCAGACTTGCTCTTTGATGGAACTACCTGGTTTACATCGGAAATTGCATCAGCAGAGCGGACATAACCCTTTGAACTCGTAAGATCGATTTTTTGGTCCAAGGCATAATTTCGTCCCATTTTTGTCTTATTAGCTCACCTGACTGAAAGTCAGGGTGAGCTTTTCTGATCACTTTTCGTCCGTCGTCCGGCGTCCGTCGTCCGCCGTCCGGCGTGAAGGTGGTGTTTGGGTCTTTTTCTTCCAAACCACTGGCCGCATGTTAATGAAATTTCATGTGAGTAGGGGTTATATAGCGGCATTTTGATTTTTGGGCAAATTAGGTTTCGGCTCATATTGAGCAGAGGGGTGGGGCAAAAATGCTCCAATTCTTAAAAAATCTTCTTCTCAAGAACCAGCAATAGCAGAGACTTGATATTTGGTATGCAGCTTCCTTTTGAGGTGTAGACTCAAGTTTGTTCAAGAGAAGTTTGTAGGTCTATACTTGGCGATGTTATGGGAGGAGCAAAAATTTTGGCCCCACCCCAAATTTCTATTTTTTAAACCGAGAGGCCAATTTGAACCAAATTTTATGTGAGGGCTTATTGGGTCATAAGTACCTAATTTATGCAGAAATTTTTTTTCCTGTAGCCCCGTGGGAACCACAGGAGCTAAAAATAGAAAAAAATTAAAACGCCTATATCTCAAAAACTGCACGGCAGTGAGAATTTTTATTTGGTGTGAAGCTTTCTTGGGACCAACAGAAAGGATTGGTAAAAAAAAATTGCTATCGGTTTTATCATAGGGTACTTTTTCGGGACTCTGAAAAAGTGCTGAGTCAGTATTTTTTAACACAGTAGGCAATGGGAAAAAAATAAAGAATTGTTTTCTTCCAAACCACTGCTCTAAAAGCTTTCATATTTTACATATAACATCTTTGGAACATTGATTCACATATTTGTAGAAATCAAATTCCTCGGTCCATATTTGGGTTCCCTATGGGAACCCAAATGTTCAAATTAGTGCAATATGAGGGATATATTTTAAAAATCTTCTTCTTCAGATCCACAAATCAGAATCTTTTGATATTTGCTATGCATCATCCTTAGGGGGGTGAGATTGATGTTTGTTCAAGCCAAGTCCCTGAGTTCATATTTGGACTCCCTTTGGGAACCCAAATTGTAACTTAGTGCAATACGAGGTATATTCTTTTAAAATCTTCTTCTTCGCATCCACCGGTCAGAATCTTTTGATATTTGGTATACAGTATGCTTAGGGAGGTGAGATTCAAGTTTGTTCAAGTCAAGTCCTTCGGCTCATATTTGGTCTCCCTGTGGGAGCCCAAATTATAACTTAGTTCAATATGAGGAATATTCTTTAAAAAAAATTTTTTTTTCAGATCCACCAGTCAAAATGTTTTGATATTTGATGTACAGCATTCTTAGGGGCTGAGAGTGAAGTTTGGTAAAGCCAAGTACCTGGGTTCATATTTGGGCTCACTGTGGGAGCCCAAATTATACCAAAATTTTTATTTTCCAAACCAAAAAGTCGATTTGAACCAAATTTGATATGAGGGCTTATTGGGTCATAAGTACCTAATTTATGCCGAAAATTGTTTTCCTGTCCCCCACGGGAACTGCAGGAGCTAAAAAATTTTTTTCTTTTTTAAATGCCCATATCTCCAGAACTACATGGCACTGAGAATTTTTATATGGTGTGAAGCTTCCTTAGGACCGGAAGAAAAAAATGGTAAAAATTTTATCATAAGGTTCTTTTCTAGGACTAAAAGTGCCGAGTCATCATTTTTTAACAGTGTAGCTAATGGGAATAACGTTGAAGAATCTTCTTCTCCCAAAACACTGCTTCAGAAGCTTTTATTTTTGGGCTCCCTATGGGAGCCCATGTATAACTTAGTTCAGTATGAGAAATATTCTTAAAAAATCTTTTTTTTCTGTTACTCCTGTCAGAATCTTTTGATATTTGATTTTTGATTTTCTTAGAAGTGGCAAATTGAAGTTTGTTCAAGTTCTGCTTTATTGATAAAATTGGGCCCAGTAGTAACCAATTCCTGCATTGAAAGCCCTGTAAAGTGGGCAGTGATAGGCATAAACGATTGACCAAACTTGATATTATAATTATGCCTCTGTAATGATGTAGCCTTAGAAAGTGACCTTAAATTCCAATAAATAAATAGATAAATTATTGAGTACCCAATATGGGGATCTAACATATGAACACTCTGGGTTACTAAGTAGAGAAAACACTTTTATGTTGAAAAACTGATAATAACCACAAGGCAGAATCCCTTGCTATTTTGGTGATATGACTCGGCCAGTATCAGGTGAGCGCCCTCAGGCCCCGTGGGGCCTCTTGTTATTATACACGGGGCACTGATGACAAAATAAGACGGCTGCAGACTTCAGTTAGGATTTTATCCTCCCTGTATATTAATATTGGACTGACTCATCTTACTGTAAGTGTATACAAAAGCGATACCATTCCAGGAAACATAGGTTTATACCCACATAATACTGATTGGGATTGATAGTGGGCTTCGCCTTTTTCTGTCTTAGAAGACATGTTGATATTGATTTCTGGATGGTAACTTGTTACAGATGTCCGATTTCAATCAAACTTGGAATATAGCTTTGACTTGGAAATTAGCTTTCAGGGGAGGCTTTATATTAATCACTTTCCATCCATCGTCCGCCCATCTGTTGTTTGGCGTTAACTTTACATTATCGACTTCTCATAACCACTGGGCCGAATTAAACCAAATTTGATGTGCATGTTCCTTATCATATGTCAATTCAAATTTGTTCAGATAAAGTTGCTACACCCACATGGGGCACAACAGGGGGCATAACTCTGATAGTACCCATATATTTGAAAAAACTTTTTTTTTTAAATCTTCTTCTCCAGAACCATCAATTTAGAATCTTTTTGATATTTGGTACACAACATCTCTAAGGTGGTCAGATTCAAGTTTTGTTCAAATCCACTCCCTGAGTTATTATTTGAGCAATATGAGGAAACTTCTTTAAAAATCTTCTTCTTCGGATCCACCAGTCAAAATGCTTTCATATTTAGTGTACAACATCTCTAAGGGGTCAGATTCAAGTTTGTTCAAATCAGGTCTCTGGTTTAGTATTTGGGCTCTGTAATGGAGCCCAAATTTTAACTTAGTGCAATATGAGGAATGTTCTTTAAAAATCTTTTTCTTCAGATCCACTTGTCAGAATCTTTTCATATTTGATATAAAACATCTCTAAGGGGGCCAGATTCAAGTCTGTTCAAATAAAGTCCCTGAGTTAATATTTTGGCTTCCTACGGAAGCCCGAATTTTAACTTTGTGCAATTTGAGGAAACTTCTTTAAAAATCTTCTTCTTCAGATCCACCAGTCAGAATGCTTTCATATTTGGTATATAACATCTAGGGGGCAGGGGGTGGGCAGATTCAAGATTGTTCAACTCGGGCCCCTGGGTTAATATTTGGGCTCTCTATTGGAGCCCAAAGTTTAACTTAGTGCAACATGAGGGAATTTCTTTAAAAATCTTCTTTTTCAGATCCACCAGTCAGAATGCTTTTCATTTTGTATGCAACATCTCTAGGGGGTCAGATTCAGCTTTATTCAAATTGAGTTCCTGGGTTAATATTTGGGCTTCCTATGAGAGCCCAAATTTTAACTTCGTGCAAGATGAGGGAATTTCTTTTAAAAATCTTCTTCTCCAGAACCATCAATTAGAATCTTTTTGATATTTGGTATACAGCATCTGTGGGGGGATTGAGATTCAAGTTTGTGCACATCTTGTCCACAGGTTAATATTTGGGCTTCTTATGGGAGCCCAAATTTTAACTTCATGCAATAGGGGGGAATTTCTTTAAAAATCTTCTTCTCCAGAACCATCAATTAAAATCTTTTGATATTTCATTTTCAACACTTTTTAGGGAGGTGGGGCTCAGTCAGATTCAAGTATGTTTAAATCGAGTCCCAAAGTTAATATATGGGTCCCCTGGGAGCTGGGGGGGGGGGGGGGAGTAGGAACTATTATTCAAATTTTTTGTTTGTTGAAACAGAAATTTTAGTTTCTTCCAGTTGAACCTACCTGAGAAACAATAAATTATAATTCCTTCAAAGTAGTAAACTGATTAGAAATTGTCATTGAAAAAGATGATGTTTTTTTCTTCTAACTTCTCTGCCTGATAGAAATTCAGCCTGAGAAAATAAAGAATAATACATTAGAATGTGATAATGAAGCCCACTTAATTGGATATCCCTTAATTGAATAACCTTGCTAATTGGATATTACTACCAATCACAAATCCATTTACCATACCCATGTAGGCTACATAGTAAACTCCTGTTAATAGAATAAAAAATCCTTTAGTAAAAATTACCTTGACATTTACCAGTTCTTCCTTGTTTACAGACCAGTTTGGCCTCGGTACATCCAATAAAGGCAAATGTATATTATACAGTACAGTCGCCCTGGACTGGTCGTAATACATGCATGGGTCGTGTTGTCCACGCATGTGTTTATCAGATAAAAGAAATGATCATCAGCAAAATTTTAATTAATGAAGTCCCGGGTTTTCATTAATTAAATTTTTGGCGATTATTCCTATAATGAGGGTTTGGAATCCAATATTATTGCATCCATGGAAATATTGCTCCCCTTGAAAAGTGACCAGTACATGGCGGCTGTACTGTATATTGTTTGACAGAGCTCCATGTTAAATAAATAAAAATCTTGTTATATATGAGTATCTAGAAATTACCCTAACAGTCATCAAATTCCCTTTGTTTATTGATCTATTCGGCTTCAGTACATCCAGTACAGGCATTTAATCTATTATATCTTGTTTTACAGAGCTCCATGAGCTCTGTCAAACATGATATAATAGAATAAATGCTCAGTCCATCTGGAGAATACAGGAAAGTGACCAAATCCCTATTAATTGTATTTTCCTGTTAATTATTTATTTATTTATTGGTGTTTAAGGTCACATATTTATGCACAATGACTAATCATGACCATGACAATTTTATGGGTGGAGGAAGCCGGAGTACCCAGAGAGAACCACCGAGCAATGGCGAGCATCTGTCAGCTCCCCAACATACTAACTCCACTCAAGCAGGGTTAGCTAGCATTCGTTGAAGACAAGAGCACCATCGACGTGCAGTACGCCTTAGTACACAACGCCACCGTGCCCCCACGCGGGCAATGGAGATAAAGTGTCTTGCCCAAGTACTCAATGCGGTTGCCGCAGGTGAGATTCGAACCGAGGACCTCTTGGCTTGCAGCCTGCACCTCTACCTACTGAGCCACCTCGCTCCCCTTCCTGTTAATTAAATATTTTTTTAGCTCACCTGACTGAAAGTCAGGGTGAGCTATTCTGATCACTTTTCGGCCGCCGTCCGGCATCAGTCGTGAAGATGGTGTTTGAGCCCTTTTCTCCCAAACCACTGGCCACATATTAATGAAATTTCATGTGAGTAGGGGTTATATAAGGGCATTTTGAGTTTTTGTCAAATTAGATTTTGGCTCATATTGAGCAGAGGGATGGGGCAAAAATGCTCCAATTCTTAAAAAATCTTCTTCTCAAGAACCAGCAATAGCAGAGACTTGATATTTGGTATGCGGCTTCCTTTTGAGGTGTAGACTCAAGTTTGTTCAAGAGAAGTTCGAGGGGCTATATTTGACGATGTTAAAGGAGGGGCAAAAATTTTGGCCCCGCCCCAAATTTCTATTTTCCAAACCGCGAGGCCGATTTGAACCAAATTTTGCATGAGTGCTTATTGGGGCATAAGTACCTAATTTATGCAGAATCTTTTTTTCCCATAGCTCCGTGGGAACCACAAGAGCTAAAAATAGAAAAAAATTAAAACGCCTATATTTCCAAAACTGCACGGCAGTGAGAATTTTTATTTGGTGTGAAGCTTCCTTGGGACCAACAGAAAGAATTGGTAAAAAAAAATCGTCATCGGTTTTATCATAGGGTACAGTTTCGGGACTTTGAAAAAGTGCTGAGTCAGCACTTTTTAAAACTGTAGGCAATGGGAAAAACATTAAAAAATCTTCTTCTCCAGATCCAGCAGGCAGAATCTTTTGATATTTGGTATGCAACATTGTAGGGTGGATCTGATTCAAGTTTGTTCAAATTGGCCCCCTGGGTTGATATTTGGGCTCAGTATATAAGAGCCCGATTTCGAACTTAGTGCATTTCAGGCAAATTTCTTTGAAAATCTTCTTCTCAAGATCCAGCAGGCAGAATCTTTTGATATTTGGTATGCAACATTGTGGGGTGGATCTGATTCAAGTTTGTTCAAATCGCCCCCCTGGGTTCATATTTGGGCTCACTATAGAAGCTTGAATTGGAACTTAGTGCATTTCAGGCAAATTTCTTTAAAAATCTTCTTCTCCAGATCCAGCAGGCAGAATCTTTTGATATTTGGTATGCAACATTGTGGGGTGGATCTGATTCAAGTTTGTTCAAATCGGCCCCCTGGGTTCATATTCGGGCTCACTATAGAAGCTTGAATTTGAACTTAGTGCATTTCAGTCAAATTTCTTTGAAAATCTTCTTCTTCAGATCCAGCAGATATTTAGGCTACCATGTCAGGTGAGCGCCCTCAGGCCCCCCTGGGGCCTCTTGTTTATTGGTAAAGTGGCTATTCAGTTAACAGGTTTCCACTTTATTAATTACAAGCCCTTTAAGCTAACATGTACATGTAACTATGTGTAGCCCCCCCCCCCCCCCCCCCCCCCCCCCCATCAAAATCCTGGGAAGTGAAGAAATGCTTGTTTACTGTGGTAAACAAGCTCTGATTTTTCAGGTAAAATAATAACCAGTCACCAATGCTTGTTAGTGGAAATCCTCTAAAATGGGCAACTTGCGTATAAACAATTAACTAAACTTGATGTCAGTTTGCCATTGTGCAGAAATATGTGACTTTTTAACACCAATAAATAAATAAATAAATAAATAAATAAATAAATAAATAAATAAATAGTTCTTGAAGGGGAGCTTCCTTGTTTTTACCTGGGAACATCTTTGAAAAATATTCCTACATTTTTTATCACTTTCTCCTTGAAAGCCCTTGAATCTACACCAGAAAGGTCTTGCTGATTCTTTGAAGTGCCAACTCAATCAAGTGCAGGAGCTGTGGACAGCATGTATGGCGGGCAGGTAGGCATTTAAATTGTCCTAATTTGGGCACAATGGTTACAGGACCTAACCATGATACAGCCCAGTAGGCAAAATTTTTAAAATAGGGTCACAAACTAACTCTTTGCTCGCATCTGGGGTGGCATGTGGCCAAAAAAAATTTCCCTTGCCCTCAGCTGTTGCTCTCATATAAAATTTACCTGTATTACAATTTGGATAGTAAAATTAGTGTCCAAGTGATTGTCAGAAATCCTGATATTTAATGGCATATTTTCAGTGGAAGAAATCGTGGGGTAATACTGTGGAACCTATATCCCTGGCAGGCCTGAAAATAAGCAGTCTGACATTTGCAGAATGAGATTCCCAGAGGGTGAATTTAATGATGCTATCCCATACAGTGGGCCAATTTATCCTCTGGGTACATCTTAGCTCATCTTGACAAAGTCAAGCTGAGCTAATCTCATCGCTTTCTGTCCATTGTCCGTCAACACCATGTTTTGGCCTTCTCCTCTAAAGCCATTGGGTCAATTCAAGTGAAACTTTGTGTGAGTGATGGTCCCGAAGGGGCATTGCATTTTTAGCTTAACTTGACATAGTCAAGATAAGCTATTGCCATCACGCGTGCGAAAGTCTGTGAGTCTGTGACGTCTGTTCACATTTTCCTTTAGCACGGGCTACACCCTGCAGTTCTTGTCTGATCATCACAAAATTTCATATGCAGGTTTGGGGTCATGTCTAGATGAGAACGTCCCCTTTTGGTCGCGGTCGTGCAACCGGTATGGCTGCCCGAGCCCAAAACCCGAAAACCATTAGCACAGTCTACAGGTCGTATTTATGAAGAGATTTCATTGTAACTTGGTAGGATGCCTCTGTATAATGCCTAGATGAGAACGTCCCCTTTTGGGCATGATCTATCAACCGTGATGACTGCCCAAGCCCGAAACCCAAAAGCTTTTAGCACAGTCTGCAGGTCATGTTTAATG
Source organism: Pictodentalium vernedei (assembly GCA_031216915.1). Taxonomy (NCBI): domain Eukaryota; kingdom Metazoa; phylum Mollusca; class Scaphopoda; order Dentaliida; family Dentaliidae; genus Pictodentalium; species Pictodentalium vernedei. The sequence continues at coordinate 86,684,148 of CM062291.1, forward strand.
TGGAGGGATTTCATTGTAACTTGGTAGGATGACTCCTTATGATGTCTAGATGAAAATTTCACCATTTGGGCATGATCTGCCAACTGTGACGACTGCCCGAGCCCAAAACCCTAAAACCTTTAGCACAGTCTACAGGTCATATTTATTGAGGAATGTTATTGTAACTTGGTGGGTTGACTTCATACAATGTCTAGATGAGAAAGTCCCCTTTTGGACGTGATTGGGCAACTGTGACAGCTACAGGGGCCCGAAGCCCGAAAACCTTTAGCACAGTCTAGAGGTCATATTTATGAAGAAATTTCATTGTAACTTGGTAGAATGACTCCAAATAATGTCTAGATGAGTACGTCCCATCATGCAGCCTTGATGGGTGCCCGAGCCCAAAAACCTTTAGCATAGGTAAAAGGTCATATTTATGGAAGGATTTCATTGTAACCTATTAGGTTGACTCCATATAATGCCTAGATGCCTAGATGATGACATCCCCTTTTGGTCGTGATTGGTCAGCTGTGATGGCTACAAGTGCCCGAAGCCCGAAAACCGTGAGCACAGTCTACAGGTCATATTTATGAAGGGATTTCATTGTAACTTCGTAGGATCACTCCAGATGATGCCCAGATGAGATTGTCCCCTTTGGTTGTGATCATTCAACCATGATGGCTGCCCGAGCCCGAAGCCCGAAAACCTTAAGCACAGTCTACAGGTCTTATTTATGAAGGGATTTCATTGTAACTTGGTAGATTGACTTCATATAATGTTTAGATGAGAACGTCCCCGTACATGATTGGGCAACTTTGACGGCTAAAGGTGCCTGAAGCCCGAAAACCTTTATCACAGTCTACAGGTCATATTTATGAAGGGATTTCATTGTAACTTGGTAGGATGACTCCAAATAATGTCTAGATGAGAATGTCCCATTTTGGTCTTGATCATTCAGCCTTGATGGGTGCCCGAGCCCAAAAACCTTTAGCATAGGCAAAAGGTTATATTTATAGAAGGATTTTATTGTAACTTGTTAGGTTGAATCCATATATTGCCTAGATGATGACATCCCCTTTTGGTCGTGATTGGTCAACTGTGATGGCTACAGGTGCCCGAAGCCCGAAAACCTTGAGCACAGTCTACAGGTCATATTTATGAAGGGATTTCATTGTAACTTCGCATGATCACTCCAGATGATGCCCAGATGAGATTATCCTCTTTGGTTACGATCATTCAACCATGATGGCTGCCCGAGCCCAAAGCCCGAAAACCTTTAGCACAGTCTACAGGTCATATTTATGAAGGGATTTCATTGTAACTTGGTAGGTTGACTTCATATAATGTCTAGATGCGAACGTCCCCTTTTGGACACGATTGGGCAACTGTGACGACTTCAGGGGCCCAAAGCCCAAAAACCTTTAGAACAGTCTGCAGGTCATAATTATGAAGGGATTTTATTGCAGCTTGGTAGGATGACTCCAAATAGTGTCCAGATGAGAACATCCCCTTTTGGTCACGATCATTCAGCCTTGATGGCTGCCCAAGCCCAAAAACCTTTAGCATGTCTGTAGGTCGTATTTATGGAAGGATTTCATTGTAAGTTGTTAAATTGACTCCATATAATGCCTAGATGATGACATCCCATTTTGGTCGTGGTTGGTCAACTGTGATGGCTACAGGTGCCTGAAGCCCGAAAATCTTGAGCACAGTCTACAGGTCATATTTATGAAGGGATTTCATTGTAACTTCATAGGATCACTCCAGATGATGTCCAGATGAGAATGTCCCCTTTCGGTTGCGATCATTCAACC